>JAUPFN010000011.1:34199481-34909481 GCA_036924255.1 Apodemia mormo
CTTTATCAAAGGAAATCTTGGGTAAGACTTTTCGATACCTCGGGGCTCAAAGGGCGTAAGCTCCGAAACTCGATTTTACAGGAGAGCCATAAAACAAAAAAAAATATTTATTTTGAACATAACTTTTTGTTTTTTAACATAAATTAACCATTTTAAAACCGAAAGTCTTGTTTTTTTTAGTGCAGAACCTTGTAAATATATTTTTTGAATAAATTTAAAGATAACAAATTTAGCTGCTTTGTACGCCCCGGAAAATTGCATGCACCCCAAAAATCAATGTATGTGTGATAAAAATAGTTTTAACCGTCACATTGCCTACTAATTCTATTAGTTTTTAGATGTTATTTTTATTTTCTTTATTGCTTATTATTTATTTTCAGTTTTATTTGAAATTAAATAACTTAACGCATTATTATCTATTTTTTAACTAAGTAATTCTGTAAATTATTCTTGATTTTCCTAATACTTCACTGTCTTTGTTACGTTTTTCTATTCAATTAGGTTACCTTATCTATTACATAAAAGGACAATGATAAATAAAACTACACAATAATAATAATAGTGTTTATTAAACAATCACAGTATGCAGAAACTTACTTGGCTTACTGATGTACATACATCCATAATAGAAGAAAATAATTTGCTTAAAATTTCCACATTCATGTAACTTGAAAATAAAACCGTACTTGTTATTTGTTAGTATTGAAAACATGTTTTTTATATTTAAGGTCAAGGCGCCAACAATTATAGCATTCGTAAAATTGAAATAAATAATTCTGGCAACTTAAGAAGTGATGCAGTATTCTTTTTTTATAGTAAAAATAAAATAAACAGAAGTCAACAAACGAAAGATAATAACAATCCTCTTTATAAAATACGAAATAAAACTGATCATGGGTTGGCTTTTAACATTCCTCTGAAAAGAGAGTATCCAATTAAAAGTGATGATGATTTAACAAAACAAGTAAATAAAAAAAACATTTCAACCAAAAAACTATCTGAAAAAATTGGATGGTCGATTCAAAATAACATATCAAATGCCAGCCAAAAATCATTTGAACAATTGTTTGAAATTGATATTTCTGACAACACGCTTAACTTAACGTTCGAAGAAGATAGAAAAAAAGAGCACTTAAAAAGTGTGATTGAGAAACAAATGAATTATATTTTTAGAAATAGCAAGTATGGCTCAAAAACAGCGAAGGGACCAAATAAAAACATCAGGTCAATCATAAATTACATATATAAAACCTACTTGGAAAATAAAAAAATAAACACCAGCAACCTTG
Source organism: Apodemia mormo (assembly GCA_036924255.1). Lineage (NCBI taxonomy): Eukaryota > Metazoa > Arthropoda > Insecta > Lepidoptera > Riodinidae > Apodemia > Apodemia mormo. The sequence continues at coordinate 34,200,771 of JAUPFN010000011.1, forward strand.
AAACAAGTACTGTTGCAATGAGTCTTACAACAACAATGAATACCTGCAAACATGTCCGAAATAAACTGTGCGATCATGTTATACGCATGCGTAGTTTTAGATGCCAATACGATGATAGTATTATATCATTCGATAGAGTATGTGACGGAAGCGATGATTGTCTTGATAAATCAGATGAAAAAAACTGCGACGAACAAGGTAAGAAGTTGTACACCCTTCGCTTTTTCATATATTATTTAAATTAACTAAAGAAATGTTGTTATTATAAAGACATAGTGAGATATACAGACAGACAAATGAAAATATTCTTCGAATATACGTTGCGAAATCTCCAGATTTGCGCTAAACACTTTTCAAACGCCTAGGTAGTTAACCAATAAAGCGAGTTAGACAGTTTTTTTAATAGTTATACTTTTGTTAATACTATTATATTTTACAGTTGCTAATCAAATACGTGATGCTCAACTGCTTATTTCTGAAATTCAATCACCTTCTTTGCACAAATGTTTCGAAAAAAGATTACGAGACATTTTATTTAAACAAATTACACTTTTAGAACTTGTTTTTAACAAATATCTAGAATCTGATGAAACAGGTGATTTAATATCTGAAAATATAATTGAAAAAACTGATTTTGAGAGTACAAAACACTCGAGGAGAGATATAGATGAGATAGCATCTATTTTAAGTGCATTCTGCTTATCTATTGAAGGAGCTGTATGTTATGCTAAAAGAAAATCAAAATTTTTCTATGGCAGAAAATACATGATTGATGTATTTTCTAATGTAGTTGATAACAGAGTGAAGGCTAAATTTAAAGAAATAGAACTTCACCAAGAGCAATCACAGTGTGATTGTGAAGAACAACTTTGTCCATACTGTTCTGATGTGTGCGAAAATATTTGTTGGAAAAGTTATAGTCTCTCAAAATGGGCATGTGTAGCAATACATGAAACTGACTCAGTACCCCTAAACTCTTTATGTGATGGTAAATTCGATTGCTATGATGAAAGTGACGAAAAAAATTGCACAAATAATTTTTCAGGTAAGGTCACACATTTCAATAAAGAGTTTTAAAGAAAAATAATAATACTAATACTTTCAACGTTACATGTTTTAGTGCGCCTATAATTATCACTCTAAAATCGATAGTTGACACTGGGACTGAGTAAAAATTTGAATTATACACAGTCTAAAATATTTAACGTTTCATCGAAATTGTATATTTTTGCTAATCAATGCAAGACTGTTTTACATACGTAATACAATTACTATTGTTAGCTATTTTGTAGAGTGGAAAAAAAAGTCACTGCCAAATATGTCAAGATAATATTTACATTCATTCATTCATGCATAATATTTACTGTTTACATATTTTGGCTCCTAATAATTCTCTCCGATTTTCAAGTATTTTGTTCTTTTTAAAATATAAAGAAAATTATTTAAGTTAGGGTTTTATATAGTTCAGCTATCTCCATACATTTTTATTGATAAAATATCATAATCAAAATTTGATAAGTCGTGACTAACCGAATTTTTTACTTATTCACCAACGGCCAACTTAAACCTTTAACCTAGAAAACTGACTTTATGCAAGGACTTCTTTTAGTAGACATTCGATTCAACCAGATTTAAAAATATATAAGGTAAGCCCGAGAAAATCACCTGCAATCGTTAGAACATGTGCTGGAAAATATTACAATCTACTGCGTTTTATATTTTTAAGTTCAGTCTGCAGTATGTGTTTTGAGTGACTTCATAACCAATGTGTCGTGGGTTTTAGTTTCTAGCAGAAAAAAAACACGCTAATTTAGTTTTAAACAAATTTGTAAATATATTTCAGTAAAGTTGGAGTTGAGAAATTTAACGGGTATGGCTTAAAAAATGTACATTAGTACAGAACAGTGAATGAGCTGGCGGGTAGACTTAGCTGGTTGTGGTGGCGGCAGTTGACCGAATTTAGGAATTTATTAAATATATTTTAAAATTTATACATGTATTTTACCGCCTCGATGGTCGAGTGGTTAGCGACCCTGACGACGCAATCGACGGGGCTCGGGTTCGATCACCGACGGGGACAAGCATTTGTGTGATGAGCATAAATGTTTGTATTTCCGGTTTTGGGTGTTTATTAAATATATTCCAGTATTTCATATATGTATTTCTATGTATTAATATAGTTGATTAACACCCATAACACAAGAAAATAATTTGTTTACTTTGGGGTTAGATCAGTAAATGTAATTTGTCCCGTGAATATTTTTTTAAAATATTTATTTCAATGTATCATTTGCCATATCACAAGCAAATCATCTGTTTACTTTGGTGTTTGCCTAATTTTCTTCTTTAATTCGTGCAACTTGCCTAACGATTATTATATTCATTTGTTTAAAAAATTTATTAATATTTAATGTAACTTCAACCATTTGATTTTTACAGATAACTATAAATTGATTTTAGACGAAAAATTTAAGAATATTTTTGATATGATAACGCAGAAAATTAATTCAATGTCACCGCCGATTTTAAAAGTGTTCCTATTTTTGAAAGAGAAAATTTCAGAACTGCAAGACCACATTAACAGATCTAATCATCATTTGATAACAGAAGTAAGAAATGAATGTTTTTCAACATTCACATACGTATATCGTTATATAGTTAAAGATGCCAACTCAAAGATTAATTTAAATGAGATGTATGATTTTTTATTAACCATAAACCGGAAGCTAGTCGACATATTAAAGATTTCATATTCAAATAATGACTTGGAAAAACAAAATACTGTAAATGACAACAGTAAATTACTATATGAAATGTGTCGGTGCAGTGAAGGGATATGCATCTCTTCAATATGTTCTAGCAAATGTATCGAATTATGTTCAGTGGACTATAAAAAAACAAGATACTGCAAGAATATTGCTAATTTGAGTGTGTCTATCAGTAGAATTTGTGATGGAAATAATGATTGTCCTGAGGGAGATGATGAAATCAAATGTGTAGGTCGGTTCTGTTTAATTCTCATAACTAGTTTTCTCACTTAGTGATTAATAAAAACAGGTAGTTTTTATACTTGTACTTCTAATACGATTCAAAAACCAGGAGACTCAAACCAAAGGGACAAAAGACTACTGCTTGTATTAGACTTACTCAAACAGCTGGCCGCCGTTTTACAGAGCTGGACACTAAAACGGGACATAAGGTTCAGTTTTTAATAGGATTTTAATTTTAATAAAAAAATTGAGTCGTTTTTTTTAAATAGTCCCTGGCAGCATGTGGCTCGCTGTATCTCTCATCGGAGAGGCATGCCGATAGCCTACCAAATATTGGAATCGATTTTAAGGTTGCAGACTTGTAACAAAAAAGTTATTCTTCAATGGATCCCATCACATGTTAATTTACAAGAAAACGATGAAGTAGATATACTTGCAAAACAAGCAGCTAAAGATGGAGTACCTTTAGATGTGTTGCCTTATTATTCCGACCATATTAAGGTAGTTAAAAAACAGTGCAAAGAGATGTGGCAAGAATACTTTAACCTAAGATCTCGTGAAAAAGGTATTTGGTATAGAACCATCCAGCCACACATTCCACAATACTCATGGGTAGAACAAAATGTACTTAATAGAAATGTGACTCAGATGGCTCTCAGGTTGCGCTCAGGACACATCCCATCAAACAAATTTGGTTACTTAATGAAAAAAGTCCCATCACCAAATTGTAACGTATGCGATGTAGTAGAAGATGTACAACATGTTCTGATGGAATGTGCCCGGAACGCAACTTTGAGAAGAAAGTTATTTAGCAGTCAAGAATTAAATGTTGGGCTCGCGAACAGTGTCTTAGCTGAGCCGTTATCCGACAAAGTTAAGATACTTTTCGGTTTAGCTGACGCGGTGCTAAGTAACAGATAACAATATTGTGTATGTTGAATAAGAAATGTGCCTTATAGGACGATGTGGTCGCTCAGCGACAAAGTCCTTAAATTAAATTAAAAAAAAAAAAAAAAAAAAATAGTCCCTGGCACGCGTAATTATGAGAGAACTAACCAACATAAAGCCTAATAAAAAACTTAATCTTCATTTTATAGGAATCCACTATGATATAAACACTCGAAATTGAATTAAGTTGTTTTTTGCAAAGCTCAATTTTCAGTCCAGATTTTAATGCTTTGTTTGAAATATTTTAAAATCTTCATTATTTTATATTTTGTTAAATATTTTGCTTCCTATATATTCGATATTTTTATAATTTATCCAAAACATTATAATTATAAAACAAAGTGTTAATTTTATGACAGAAAATAAAAACTTTTCGTTGTTTTAAAAGTAAGAAAATGTATACGAGTTTGAAGGGTTCATAACTTCCGTAGTGTTCCTTTTCAAAGGGTATCTGCTTACTATTAAAAAGTGACCATTGAATTCTAATATAAGCTTATTTCATATTAAGTTAATTTTATAATTTCGATTCAAATTATATTCTTGTAGGACTTTTAGGCTGACCTCATCAATCTCCTATTGCTGTAGATTAAGTCATATTTCTATACAATACTTCAACCACTATTAATTTTATTTAGATGTTTGTCAACGTCATCATTTAATTAACCTAAGTAAAAAATTGCAAGACGTTGGAGGGCAGCAGCTAAGAAGATCTACAGATAATTCATTTGCTTTGTGGAAATTGAAGGTACTTACTTAGATTAAGCAACATTAACTACATGACGGTTCGCCTGATTAAAAGGGATGGTTTTTTATATATTTGTGTCACTAAACAGTAAAGAAGTTAATAGGTCTTCTGTGTTTTTAAAAAAATAATTAAAATGGAATTTTAACTATACGCAATTATAGTGCCAACTCACATTTTTTCCGTGTTAGTCCGGGCTCGCTTGAAAAATAAGCCAACTGCTGTTCTGCCAGGCAGGTCGAAGGAGGCGACCGATTGGCTATGCGAGTCACTATCATCGTGGCTACTAGGTGATAGAGTTCTGAATTGTCTCGCCCGGGTCTGGTACCACCGCCTTACCGCAATAGCGTCAATGCTTGTCACCTTCGTGTTCTTTTTAAGACAATTACGCAAAACAGTGGAGTATGAAATTGGGCATAATCAAAGTTTACATTGCAGAGGACTGCAAAAGCCTAATATTTTTAAATCATATGAATTAGAAATACGTTAAATCAATAAAAATAAAATATTACACGCACTACATTCATTTGACATACGACGTAAGTCCTGTCAGATTTAAAAGAGACATTATTGTTTAGTTTATGGCGGAATTTTGACCACAGGGTGATCGCTAACTATTTATAAATGGATTTATTTATTTATTTAACACTTTATTGCACACATAACATTAATAAAAAAGGAGATAACAAGTAAAGAAATTACAAAAGGCGAGCTTATCACTAAAAAGATATATTTTACAGCTACTAAAAACTTTACACACTAAAAAGATATATTTTACAGCTAACCCAAGACAAAGAAAATTTAATACAGTAAGAAATAAGGTAGGCAGTGACAATAATAATTGACTCTAAATTAAATGTAAATTGCTAGGTATAACAAATGCTAAAATATATCATTAAGTTTTCAAAGGAAAGACTTTAATTATTTTAAACAAGTGATAAATAGTATAATTTTAATTGTTTTTTAAAAGTGTACAGAGAAGTACTATTACGGATGTGATATGGAAGTGAGTTCCAAAGTCTTATTGCAAATGCTGTGAATGAGTGAGAAAAGAAGCTAGAATTGTGTAAAGGCATACGTAACAGAGCAGAGACAGTAAGACGACATGAAGAGTCAGGAAGGTGAAGAAATTTGGAAATGTTCTTTTAAATAGTTCGGTGTTGAAGGATTGTAAATAATGTTTTAAAGGAGACATCTGTTATATGTTAATATGTTTAAATGGTCGATGTAGCCTGGAAAACGTTCTTAGGGAATCATAAATTATTAAAAAATGTAGAAATCCGAATACTTAAAAGTATTTTTCTATGTACAAGATTACAACCAACTTATGTTAATGCACTTAATTTTAATTTTAACAGACACAATCGTCGTTAAAAGAAGCAGGAAAAAACGAGAAACTAAATTCGTACGCGATTAAGGAAATTATCAAGGGTATTTTCAATGAACTTGTATTGATATCTGTGTCAGTTGAAGAATATGAGAAAATTAATAAAAGTCGCGCTATAGGACCTTTTTACCAAGCCACAAGAATTGTTTCGAAGGCATTACAGTCTTGTAAAATATAAATTTTGTATTTATTTCAATCCTTGAGAATTTGCGAATGAATATTTTAATACAACAAACAAGAAGATAGAGCTTTCTTATTGGAAAGAAATAACTATCGCCTGTAGATTTCAAAGATATTAATCACCACAATGTTTGCCAGGATGATTATTATCAGAATGTTTCATCATACGTAATTCGACTAGGAAATAGGAATTTAATAATTTTCAAACCGGAAAATAACACAGGCAAAACATTGACATTATGGCGCAAACGATAGGCAAGGTAATAGTACTAAATACAGGTAAATCTTAAGACTATTTGGGACACTACTTTTTTTAACTTCATGATGATACTCAAAATTTCCTGGCAGTAGAACATATTTTCCATTGCTGAATTGGCAGTTAAAAAATATTTTGTAGTTTTGCGCTACGGCAATCACGACCATAAAGCACCTATAGGCCTACATAGCTGAGCTCCCATCTCCTCGACGTTGCGTTTGTTTTTTTTATCATAAGATAGCAAACAAGCAGATGGGTCTCCTGATAGAAAGAGTCAACCGTCGCCTCTAGACACCAAAGATGTTAATGGTGCGTTGCTATCTTGTGGGCGAGGTCTAATGCCACATGCATAAGTTTACCGGCTACCTTACCCTCCAAACTGGAACACGACAGTAACAAGCACTGACGCTATTGCGGCAGGAATAGGTAAGGCGATAGTACCAGATCCGGGCGAGACAATGCAGAACTCTACCACCTAGTAACCACGATGGTGTGACTCGTATAGCTAATCGGCTGCCTTTTACAACCTGCGTGGCAGAACGGCAGTTGGCCTATTCTTCAAAGGAGCCCGGGATCAACGCGGGGAGCATTTTGTTTGGCGTTTAAGCAATTCGTAGGTATGTGTGTGTAGAAAATATAACCGAATAGAAATTTACAGTGACAACTATTACCTGACGGAGGTGTGTTATATATGACACTAGATGACGTGCTTTCTAGTAATGATAGGGTAATCAACGCCAGTCGACGATTTGTTAGATATCTATACATATAATAAAATCGTAGGAAAGTCAAAACTGTACATTAAATATTTTTTTTTAAAATACTTGGGGCGTGACCTATAACCGATATCGAAGCCAAAAAGTTTAGTTTTTAGAATTTTTGTCTGTTTGTCTGTTTGTCTGTATGTATGTCCGGGGTAAACTCAAAAAGTACTGCATGGATTTACTTCAAATTTTGCATGAATATTACTAACAGGTCGGGTCAACATATAGGTTACATATTATCACGCTATCACCTACGGGGGAGGTGCTGTGCGGAGTAAACGAAGTCCGCGCGGACGAAGTCGCTGGCAACAGCTAGTAATAAAATAAAAGTGGACGCTTGTGGGCCGCCCTTATGCGTACTGTCATAGAGTGAGATATCAAGATAACTTTGAGAAGCGGTTGGTCCTGGAAAGTGCTAAAATTCGTAGTGGGATTTCAATAAAAGAAAAATTGATACATTAAATATTAGATCTACATTAGCTTAGTCCAAACTAAAAGAATATATTTTTCAAGTAATTCTATAGGTATTATAATTGAAAGGTAAAATTGCCAAAAACCAAACATTTTGATAAAAATATAACAAATATTCCGCCTTGTTGATCGAGGAAATAGATTAACTGCTTCTCAGCTGTGCATTTCGTAAAAGGCAAAAAAAGCTAATATATTTTATTTTGTCTTGCTATATGTCACTTACATACAACTTATAAAAAAGTTTTATTAAATAATATAAATTATTTTTGATTTCTCTTTACGTCAGATACCTTTAGTTTGTTTGCTATTCTATGATATATTAAAAAATCCTCAGTCTTCTGTTACTTGTGTTTTTGTGTGTGTATGTGCAAATGGACCTTTTTAGTTATTTTATAAATGCCTTAACTACTTAGAAGTAAAATTTCAAATTCTGTTTATAACGAAACGTTAAAACATAATTTCGTTTAATACAACCTTATGATATGGTAATTATTAATAATTATTATTAGTAATTAATACGACTTCGGAACCTTAAAAAACAGCTTACTCTTCTTAAAAGGCCGGTAATGCAACTGCAACACCTCTGGTATTGCGGATGTTCACGGATGATGGTAGTCACTTACCATCAGGTGCACCACCTGCTGGTTTGCTTCATCTTCTGTAAAAGAAATATATCGGTCTTTGAAAGACATCTCTTAGCGCGGGAGTTCGTAGCCCAAATTGAAACTTAACTCCCATTGTTATTTCACAAAAAATGTCTACTATAATTTACCAAAGAAATAAATTAGATCATCAACTACACATGAACAATTATAAAGAAATAAATGTTGTCATTACTGAAACACAGTACAGCGTTATCAATGCGCGCGTCAATGAATCAGTTTCAGTACTTAAAAGTATGAAATTGATACTAGATATCAGTCAGTTGGGCGACGCACACGTATCAACATGGCAGGTGAGTTTGATATAGATAACAAGTGATAAGATGAAGAGAATGTACTAGTAACTTTTGCTGTGATATTTTTATAGAAATCCACCTTATTTAATTTAAAAAAATTGTATTTATTTCACATGGGAGTTAACTTAAATCTGTACTACGTGTAAGATTCTTTCCTCGTTCGTATAAAACTAATTATATGCCGATGCTCAATTAATCTTTTTTTGCACTTCTTTGTGTAAATTAACTATGCCACATCTAATTTTTCTCTGTGTACGTAATATTTTTGAAAAGGGATCCAAATAAGTACCTGTACACGACATGATGTAATATATAGACATTATTATAAAAACTGAATACATTTACTATGAGTATTAGATAAATATCAAAAAGTTTAGGTCTTTAAATATCCATATAATTAAGGCCTCCTTCAAGATCTTTTATATTCAAGTAATAAATGAGTGGATGATCGAACGAATGACTGAATGACATTATTTATAACAATAAAGTATTTCAAATTCTGTTAAAGTTAATATTTAATACTGTCAACTGTTCTCGCGAAATTTCAAATTTTCCCGAGAAACTTTTTCTTAAATTTTACATAGCGCTGTCCAGTAATTTTTTGGTACTGGTATTGTTGCTAATGTATGGTAATCAACTTTTACCTCAAAATTTGGCAAGTTGACGTTTTTTTCATATAATAGGATAATAAGACAAGATCAAAATCAAAATTAAAAAAATGTTTTATTCATATTAACCTTTACACATGCTTTACAGAAATAAAGAAAAATAAACCTTTATAGAACAAAAATAGACGGCTCTTCTGATGAAAAAAAAATCATCACCTATACATACCAAAAATGTGAATGGTGCGTTGCTATCCGTGTGACAGAATGGCAACGCCACATGCATAAGTTTACCGGCTAACTTACCTTCCAAACCAGAACACGACATTAACAAACACTGATGCTATTGTGGCAGTAATTGATAAGGCGATGGCCCAAGACCCGAGCAAGACTTTGCAGAACTAGCGATGAAGACATATTTAGTCAATCATTCGCCTTTTACGAATTGCCTGGCAGAATGGCAGATAGTCTTTTATTTAAAGGGAGCCCGGAACAATACGGGAACATATTTTTAAAAACAAGATTTTACGAAATAATAGCGAACGAGGCTTGGTAGAAATATTATAAGATGCATTACCCGCGTGACCAAGATAAACCTCATACTTACCGGATACCCAAGCCAACCGGCTAGTGCCACTTATTTTATAGTGACAGGAATAGACCAGCGCATTTGGTATCATCGCTATTTCTGCCGCAATAGCGTTAATGCTTGTCATTGTCGTGTTCCAGTTTGTAGAGTGTGGTAACCGGTAGATTTACGCTTGTGGCTTTGCGATTCCGTCGCACCGGTAGCAAGGCTTCATTAACATCTTGGCGTCCATAAGCGATGGTTTTTCCTTCCATCAAGAGAACTGTCTGCTTGTTTGCTATCTTATTATGATATTTAAAAAAACGTTAGTACACAGGTTTACTAGGTATAACTTGGAACAACATAAATACTTCCAAAATCTAATTTTACACAAGTGAAGATTTGGGCAAAAGTTAGGTGTACAAAGAAACCGACAGTTTTAAAAGATTTTGCTCATATATAAGCAATCAAACTACTGAAGTGTTAAATCCTTCAGAAACAGGAGTGTTGCGCTCTATATAGAGTACGTTAATCTTTTCCTATTCAAAAGAGCTACATAAGGTTTTATTCCTTAAATATATGGCCTTAGAGTTCTGTTTGCTAATTCGCTGTGTCCACTGTAAAATTATCTAATTGCTGACGCATTATTTTCGAGTATATTGTTGATTTGTCACAGATTGTTATTCTGCTGCAAAAGTGCAAGAAACTTGAGTATCAGTATAGCCAAAGATACATTTCTATAGACACAACATAATGTAAATTCTGAATTGAGTGGTGACAGACGCTAATGTATGTTGTTTTTTTTTTGTATAATATTGTACACAGTCATTTACAGTTTGTAGTATTGCACTAAGAATAATTAGTTGAAAATTCATAACCCAAGGAATCAAAATATACGATGAAAGTTTGTGTTAGATTTGTCGTTTGAAATTATTTATGACAAAACTGGTGTATTCGTGACCTATATTTATATCAAAATAAAAGGTTTCTGTATGATTTTTGAAGCGAAGACTTCTATAGGCGGGTCAGGCGATTTTCTTTAGGAGAAAAATCTCATGGATTCGCATCAGCGTCAGCAACATGCTAACGTTGTCCGAGGGATTAGAAACATAACTATAAACATCAATAGGCCTAGGGTTCGTCGATTCCTAATAAGGACAGTTTGTGTGATGAATAATTATTTCAGTGTTTATTCTATTTTTTCAGTATATATTCCTTTTTATATTTTATTTGTTACAAACAATTTTTATTAACGACTAGCTGACCGGCAAACGTTGTTCTGCCTATTTAACTACTTTTTTTTTCTCTATTTTCTCACCTTTTAAACCTTCCATGGAGTTCAATAATTAATTCAAAACCTAAATTAGCCAAATCGGTTCAGTCGTTCTCGAGTTTTAGCGAGACTAACGAACAACAATTGATTTTTATATAGATAGATATTTAAGTTAGTAGTAGTTAGTATAATAGTGAATATTAAATATACGTCGAAAAATGAAATAAAAATTGAATCGTCGGTAAAAAAAAAGTCATCTGTCTGTGCAAGAGAATAGACTGAAGTCATCGATACCTTACGATGTACAATCATATATTACATTGGTCACAAAATATATGAAAGATGGCGGAGAAATAAAATATATTACAAACATTGTTGAAATTGTTGACCGCCCTTGGCTGAGTTGTAGCGTAATATTACAAACAATTTGAAAATTTAAAATATAATTTTAAGTTTTTACTTCGGCTTTTTATTAATTTCTTCTATCGGCAGCCTTCATAACTGCCGTTGATTTTAATTAAGTTTTATGTTTAGGCGGGCTTGAAGAAGAAATGGAAGTTTGTGTAATTACTACGTTTTAAAAGTTAAAAATTTTCAAACTATTAGTACAAAGCACTACTTGGCTGTGATTGGACTGTATGGCTTTTCCTAATTTAATTTAGTGTTTCCCGTGTTTTGATTCCATCGTTGGAGGTGATAGTGCCATATAAACAATGCTTTTCTCTTTAAACCATGTGTTTATTTAATATCCTATGATTATAAATAGAAAATCAAATTTGGTAGGTAGGCAGTAGGTCTTTTGATAGGTAAAAAAATCTCCTTTCCAGTTTTCCATTAAACTTATTTTTAATGATTTTATCTATAGAATATAAAAGAAATAGTTTCAGTAAAGAACATAACGCTATTTTTATAGTTTACAAAAAAATAGGACAAAAATGTTATTTTGGTTTTTATGCGGTTATCCTTAAATATCCAAACCTCAGAAGCAGCTAGAGTCTGGTAATTGTGTGTTAAGGCTACCTTGTCATGGAGGAGCCCATTACACTTAGGTCTCAGTTATCGCAAAAATGTGCGATAGTCGTTATCAGGTCCGTAAAAAGAAATAATGATAATTACCGCCGTTTCCCCAATTAACAATTCGATGAACCTTGGTTACGCGTTTTATCAATTGATAAATAACACCTACTAAGGTTTCTTTATATTTGTCACGTTACTAGATTTTATTAATAACGTAAGTCAGCACACATTTCTAAAAAATGTTATCATTTCCTGTACCAATCGATATATTTTGTGATAAAAGTGTTGTCATATTTATCATTACAAATTGAAATCATGTTATAATATATTTCAGCCGTAATAAAGTCATGGCTAAAGTATTTCTATTTGGACAGGCATAAGGGTGAGATAGCTGTTAAATTTATGTACGTGGAATCATATCAGACGAGTTGATTCTTTGCTTGGTTAGGTACTTCTGAAAACATTGAAGCACGGCGCTTTCATATCTTGCAAAAAACGTCAAGAGCCTAACGGATTCGTAAAAAGGAAGTTATATATTATATTGTTAGCCGTTATGTAAAGTTAGTATTTGACAAATACCTGTAACATTGTTTTGTAATAATTATGTATATAGTAGTTCGTCCTAAAACAAACACTCTAGTGTTGTTTTTTATTAGTGAACTGTTGTGCCATTTCCATAAACTATGACTTTTCTTTTTTTGAATACTACATGCTATCATACAATATTATGATAATTTATAACATATTAAAAATTAGTGAATCATTTATACTCCCGGGGAGATTAAATCACAAGAATAGTAAAAAATAAAAACAAAAAGAATGAATGACACAAATAGATTTCATCGTCCTAAAACGAAAAAACTGGTGTTGCTTTTGTTATTCGCAAGCTGTTGTAATTACTCTAAGGTTGTAACACATATTTAAACAACGAACTTTATGACTTCAATAATTAAAAATTTTTGATAACTATATTATCCACAATAAAACTAAAAGTATTCTTTCTTTTTTCTTGACATTGACATCTGTTGGTAAATATATTAGTTATTTTAGTCACGACAGATCTGATGCATTTAGTTTAACATTCATAGTAGAATAATGCTTTGAATATCGATGGATTCCTTGAAAATTACATTTTACGTATTATTATGCAAATGGGTGTGATAACAATATTATTCAAGTTGTAAGTTCGCCAATATAGACAGTGTGTTGTTATAATATTGCCTACAATCGCTTGTGCAAACACTTCATCTGACGATGATGACATAAACACAGGTGTTTGAAGACCAATATTGCAAACTTTGAAAAATATAAAAAATGTATGTTTAATATTTAGACATGAACAATTACTCAAGTTTCAACTTAACTTTCGAGCGACTTCGAAAAAAGGAAGAGGTCTTAATTCGACTGAATTTTTTGTATTGTTGTTCTGAAACTTAGAAAGTTATTTATTAACCGATTTGGATTTTTTTTATGATGTACTTTCTGTATTATGTACGGGATGGAAAATCCCCGTGGTTGCATTACTCCCATATTAATTTGTTAAAGATTTTACGTAGGTTTTCAGAGATACAGGAGATTGGAAATCGATTTTTGCAGTGTAACTGCGTTGAAATTATTAATAACAGGGTTTAATAATAAGGTATTAATAATAAGGTAATAAATAAAAAAGTAACTAAATTTAGAACCTCCTCCTCTTTGGGAATTGCGATTGACAAACCTAAAAATCAAGCTAAAATGTCTAAAAACTGCATTAAAAAAATTAAGTTTAAAAAGTAATTTGTAGGTTTTTTTCTTAGACTTGGCAAATAGTACAAAAGTTCGTGCTTCAATTATTTATTCATTTTACCTTTGAAGGAAAACTTAAAAATGACACAATTTGATATTACGCACTTATTCAAAAAAACAATTTGGAGATTAAGAATTAGCAAATCAGCTGTGAAATCTCGTAGATTTCACATCTGATTAGTTCTTTTTTAATTTAATTTTTAATTGGCGAGATACTGTCCGATGGTGGTGTTATTATTCTCCGAAACCGGTATTTTTGAATGTTTTTTTTTTTTATATCATAAGATAGCAAACAAGCAGATGGGTCTCCTGATGGTAAGAGTCAACCATCGCCTATAAACACCAAAGATGTTAATGGTGCGTTGCTATCATGTGGCGAGGTCTAATGCCACATGCATAAGTTTACCGGCTACCTTAACCTCCAAACCGGGTCACTATAGTGACAAGCACTGACGCTATTGCGGCAGGAATACGGTGCTACCAGACCCGGGCGAGACAATGCAGAACTCTACCACCTAGTAGCCACGATGGTAGTGACTCGATAGCCAATCGGTCGCCTTTTACGACCTGCCTGGCAGAATGGCAGTTGGTCTATTCTTCAAAGAGGCCCGGAACCTACACGGAAAAATTTTCTGAAGTTTTCTGAAGTAACTAACTCATTATCAAACTTACTACGACAATATTTTTATATTTATATTTTTATATTTTAGTGATTTAGCGAATTTTAATCCTTTCTATGTTTTGTAATTTAGATATCATATTTTAAAATACCAACTAAATCAATGATTAATATCGATAAGCAGCTCAAATATAGATAGGTTTAAATGGAAAAAGGCTTATTTACTGATAGTCGTTTAGTATCAGATTACTTTTTAAAAATAATTTACAATTTCGTAGAACCATTTTTAATTAGTCACTATAAATATTTCAAGTATCCTTGTTAAACATTAATCTATGATACGATTATATTTTACTGTGTTTAGCCATTGACAACCCACACTAGACTAATAATGTTTAATTTCTTGCTCCAAATTAATTCTATTAATAATTTGAGACGAGATAGAAAAAGGAAAATGGTGTCCCGATTTGCTTTTTTTATGTCAAAATAGGAAGGAAAAATGCAACATGCATGTCATATATGCATACCGGCTACCTTACCCTTCAAATCAGAACATGACAATAACAAGCATTGACGCTATGCGGCAGGAATAGGTGAGGTGGTGGTACCAAATACCGGGGCCACACGTTGCGGAACTCTACCACCTAGAAGTCACGATGGTAGTGACACGTTTAGACAATCGGCGTTTTTCGACCAGCATGGCAGAATAGTAGTTAGTCTATTCTTTAAAAGAGCCCGGACAAACATGTTGATAATTCAAAATCGGTATTTTGTCGTGCGTGTTTAAAGCTCACTGGATTGGTCGCTACTAATTCATGCGTTTTGGTTGACATTACTCATAAGACCTATTAGTCTGATATGTTGACAGAACAATTTGTCTCTAGTCCGTTTACTCAGTGTGTTTTTCATATAATAATAGTAACTAGTAATCGCATTCTGGTCCAAACTCGGCCGTTATTCTATTGACGTTCAAGTAGCAATATCTAAAATATAAAATATAGAATAAACAAATTATGATTTCATTTGATCAGAGACTATATCTCTTCTAAGCTTGGCAACAGACTTTAATCACAAACAAAATAGTATATATATTTCGCCGTGTTGGTCCCGGCCTCCTTTGTAGAATAGGCCAACTGCCGTTCTGCCAGGCAGGTCGTAAAAGGCGACCGATTGGCTATCGAGTCACTACCATCGTGGCTACTAGGTGGTAGAGTTCTGCATTGTCTCGCCCGGGTCTGGTACCACCACCTTACCTACTCCTACCGCAATAGCGTCAGCGCTTGTCGCTGTCGTGTTCCGGTTTGGAGGGTAAGGTAGCCGGTAAACTTATGCATGTGGCATTAGACCTCGCCACAAGATAGCAACGCACCATTAACATCTTTGGTGTCTATAGGCGATGGTTGACTCTTTCCATCAGGAGACCCATCTGCTTGTTTGCTATCTTATAATATAAAAAAAAAAAATATACCAGTTGGTTCGCGCCTCTTGAAGAATGCACCACATGCCATTCTACCAGGCAGTTCGTATACGGAGAAATTATTTACTACCTAAACGAGACGTGTACTTCTAGGTGGTAGAGTTCTGCAGTGTTTTTTCTAGTTTTGATACCATGACCTTCCTAATTCCTGTCGCAATGCTTGTTACCGTCGTATTGCGGTTTGAGGGGTATGATAGCTGGTAAACAGATGCTTGGGGCATTAACAACCCGTTACGCGCATAGCATCGCAGCATTAACATTTGTGTCTATAGGCGATGGCTGTGTCTTTCCATAAAAGGAGCTATCTACTTGTTTTCTTACTTATAAAAATATCGAATATAGATAACAAAGCGTAGCTCTCCGTGTACCGAGATGTGGTACTCTGTAAGGCATTCATATATAACGGGTAAATAGAAGATAAGGGGATAAAGCCATTTACCTCATAAGCTTTACGTGCTCATCCGAGGTACCAAGGTATTAACACATCACTACAGACTCTAAACTGGTACTGAGATCTCGGTGTTCGAGAATGGCCTCGAAAAACTTCAATAAAACTTTTGCTTGAAACGAAGATTAAGTCCAGGATCTCCTAGTCTGAGCCGAATAGGCTAACAACTAAACTACATGACATTCAAACATTACAACACACAAACTTCATATTTGGTATTTCAAAAGTTTTTAAGTTTTCCTTCGCACGGGATTACTATAACACATATATGTACAAGGTGCTCCATATTTGATACTAAAGTTTATTACATAAATAATTAATAAAACATAACATAAAACAGAAATACTGAATATTCTTTAAGTATTGGTAGACTTAGTTGTATCAATGAAGTCGCGCAATTATTGTCATCCTACACGCCATTGAACCTGCGCTTTCGGCAGCGAGCGTTAGATATTATTAAACATGTGATGATAACAACTCCCATCACACTTACGGCCTTTGGACCTTCAGAATGGTAACGTGGTAAGATTTTTGGTGAGTCGAGCGAAAAAATTTAAAAACAAAATTTAAAAAAACAAACTAATGTGTCTACACAAACAAATCTTTATAAATTTTTGGGACAAAATATAACATATAAAATATAAATATAGAAACTATCGCTAGTTTAATGCTGGTTCTGAACAAATTAGTTTCGGCTTTTGTATCAAGTAAGAAGAACCTTGAATATCTAATTAAATTTTTTATGTTGGTGCATAACCGAATAATATTATATACAAAAAATGTGTTGTCCAGGAAAGTATTACGGTTTCGGCGGGCCACCGCCACCACAACATGGATACCCCTCTGGTCCGCCTGGGTCTGGTCATCCACCACACGCATATCCTTACGGACCCGGTATTGTATTCTATCCTGTCCATCCTGCATACTTCTACCCTCCTCCTCATTACCCACCACCTGAAGGTGAAGCAATAGCCACCGAGCCTGAAATAGTTGAAGACGCTGTCCCTGAATTACCCGGAGAGACTGTCGAGTTGCCTTATTGTAAGTCCAAAAATTCCGGGTACTATAACTACATAATTCCTGGAAAGAAATTTTTAAAATCGTTAAAAATCATGTTCCATAAAATGGGAGAACAATTGTGGGAGAGAAAAGAGATAACACTTCAACTAATTTATAACAGAACAAATAAATAGGACTTTAATAAATCTGGTCGCTTGCCCGGTCAACATTTGATCATAATTTTGTTAATATTTAATTTAATTTTAATGTATTTATAACATATTTATTAAAAAATGCAGCTTTCTGCACGTACTCTTCGCGTTAAATATGTTAATGTTCAGAATTCAGTTTCGCAAATTGTTAAAAATGGACTCAATCCTTTCGCTTTACGTATTAAAAATAGACAAAAGACCGGACAAAAGGAATTGCCTTAGTATTTATCACACTTGAAAGTTAGAAATCAGATAGATTTATCGAATGACTCAGACTCTCAAATCGAAGAAATATCTTGAATTTGTTATAATTTCTATAGCGTTGAAGTTATTTGAATCGTATTACTTATTGTAGTATATAGTGTTATCTCTTTTAACTTATTACAGTTGCCATGTGTGGGCCAATTCTCTCTATGGTCTCCCATTTTTCGATTCCCATCCTAATTAATACCCTACTTATATTTAGTAAGAAACCTGGACATAACATTTTGTAATTGAATTTTTCAGACTCCGCGAGTACCATATAGAGTTTTGGCCATTATTAAAAAAATATTTAGGTTTAATCTTTAGTATACATTAAAACAAACATGTTTTCTTTATCACTCGATAACAGTAAGTACATACTTAAAATGATAAACAGTTAATAGATTGGATAAAATCTATACAATTTTATTGAAAAATATAGACAGCATAATAAAGTTGTTTCAAATTTTTGTTGTAATAGTATGTCAATGCGAACATTGAACGATAAAATAATGAAAAACTCGATATTGTATAGGAAAAATACAGAAATTTTAAACACAGTATTACTGAGGTTATATTATAATGATAAGGTTTAAGACTGCAAACAACCGACATTCCATTTTCTATATCTCCGGAACCTTGCATTAGATCTTCAACAAATTAAAATGGGACTACTTTTTAAAACCAAAAAGAACTTTCTCAATCAGTTCAGGCATCTTTGAAAAATCGGTGAACATGCCTTAAATAACAACATTAAAATGATACTGATGAAATGAGAACCACCTTTTTCTGGAAAGTCAGTCGAAAAACTAAAATATTTTAATTTTATTCTTGTTGAATATACTTGTACACTTAGGCTATACGTCTTGGTTATCAATAGATTGTCTTGATTGATTGACAGACTGCGATATTTAATAATTAAACTCATTTCCTTTTATTTTAAAGACGATAAACTCTCAAGAAGAAGGAACACTAACACGAATTATTCAGATGTTTAAGTTTAAATTTGAATGGATTAGATTTTGGCACAGACTTTTTTATATCATTAGTAGATTCTACAGGACCCAGATATAGTGTATAAAATTATAGACTGTTTTTAAACGAAACATTTAAAAAAGTTACGTTACTACTAAATAGGTATCTTGTTTGCATCGGCAAAGTATAATATTTTTTAACTATTTGTTAAATTCACCCGTCACAAAACGTGGAAATTGTCGAGACTGTGTGCTTTAAGCAATTTCATGACTTGTGTCGTCACTGATATAAGTCACAAAATTGCTGACGCTAATTCTGTGTACCCATATGTGATAAATAAAAAACCAATCACACAAACGTTTCTGCATGTCGTGTAAGCTTCCGACTTAATTATTGCAATTAGCTAAAAAGAAATACTAAAATTTCAGGCACTTACCGATGGGTACCAGCATGCTTAAGTCAGCGTAGCATCCCAATGGGTGCGTTGCGTGTCGGCACTGACGCTGATGGTGAAGAGATCTATGCAGGCAGAGCTCATCACGAGGGTGATATCCTACCAGCGAAAGTCATTCCTTCGAAGAATGCGTGCTACATTGCTTTTAATGGGGAAGAAATCTTAAAGGATCAGTTTGAGGTAAACTGACTTATTGTTCCTTAACTCTTTCACTCCTAAAGACATGTTACTGCATCCATTGCTTACTAAAATTCCTCAAATTTCTAACTTCTATTAAAACTTCAGAGGAAACTTACCTTAACTTTAATGTAACATTTCTAATTACGGTGCATTCTTGTAATATGTTATCGCCTCTGTGGTTTAGTGAACCGGCGTCGGAGTTGACCACATGAGGTCCCGGGCTCGATTCCTAGGTCGGGCAATTCAAAAATGTGTTTTTTCAGTTTTCTGATAAAAAACGTTCCCTGGTTTGAAAAGTGTCCGGTTGGTGATAGGCTTGCCACTTATCACTGTGGGACCAAGTATCCGGCTAATTTTGGGTGGATACGGGCGTGAAGATACTTTTTTTTTCTTGTAACTTTCAAGACCATATCGAAAAGTAAGTTGTTGATGAACAGCTATGGCTACTTGAGTGTGACTGTAAAAATAGTGGCAAGTTGAAAGAAACCGGAAAAAGTCTCAGCAGAGTGGTAGCACGCCCTATATATGTCGACCGTGCCCTCCACTGTGATGTATTTTCGGTAATTCCCGAATTCTTGGTAATTTTATTAGCGATTGTACAAGAAAATCCTTTAGATTCCCAAAAGAGGTCACCTTATTCGTAGCTAAGATACGGACGCTTGGATGCTTGCTATGGAATCAATATCAGGTCCGTAAAGAACTCGATAGAACCATCTATGTAACCATCTTCCACACGTTTAAGTGTGATTTACTGTGATAATATCGCGATGAATTCGTCACTCAGTCCAAGGAAATATTCGCCAAGATTGTACACCTTACTATGTAGGTTTATGGCATTAACAAAGCTGCAGCCCAAACATGTAGGATGTACAAACTCATTAATGAGGACCGTGGATGGTGCTTGCGATACGTTGTCAATAGTTTGCAGGCCGGGGTACCTAACTCAGTTTGAGTGCAATTTAATATGTCAACATATAGGTGGAGTGGTGCGGGCTGGGTGCATATAAGTTCATTTAGATCTTTAGGACTTAGACACCAACTGCATAATGTTCATACGCCATCCCACCCAAACATTCCTAAATACTGTAATATACCAAAATATTTATAAGTTTCAGTTTCAGATAGAGATCGGAAATGCACTGTCTCCGATAGTTTTAAATTTTCACTAATCAAAACTCTGACTCGATACGTACGTGATCACGTATTCATCTACGGCATACTCCATTCTATGTAATTTTTCGTAATATTGCGCTCTGATATCAAGTTTGCTTTATTAGATGTAAACAGGTATAAGATTTCATATCTTCTCTTACATATGTATAATTTTGAATTTAAGTTTTTTTGGCGAGTTTTTTTCCTTAGCTCTGTTATCAGATTGAAGCTGGTCCCAGATTATGCTAAATCTAACGTTGAATTTCCTTTGTTATATGCATTATTAAAATGTAATTTATTATATTTCCAGGTACTTGTTCCCGCCATGTTCTCATGGCAGTTCTCCACTGGTGGCGCTGTGCCTCCTGGCGCTGTAGAGGC
This sequence comes from Apodemia mormo, assembly GCA_036924255.1. Taxonomy (NCBI): domain Eukaryota; kingdom Metazoa; phylum Arthropoda; class Insecta; order Lepidoptera; family Riodinidae; genus Apodemia; species Apodemia mormo. The sequence continues at coordinate 34,221,855 of JAUPFN010000011.1, forward strand.
TGGAGTGACTGCTGATGGTGAGAAGCTGTACTTCGGCAGGGTCAACCATGATGGCTGCACGACGCCTGGAAAGGTATATTAAATATTTTTCGTTACATCGAATATTAGTCGGGATCTTTTTAGAAATAAAGACGATCTATTATATATTACGTATATATTACGCGGCAGGAAATTGCCTTTTTTCATCATGCAAACACGCCGGTTTCGATGACTCTTGATGTCACCTTTGGAAAGCACCCGAACAATTTGATGCTTTGCTTCTTCTTCTTCTCTGCTTTGATGCTTGCTATGCTATAAAATATTAAATTATTGCAATAAAATATTGAAATTGAATAATATTTGTTAAAACTTTATCAATTATTATTGTTACAGATCCATCCAAGCCATGGAACTTGCTACTATCCATTTGACGGCGAAGAGAGAAGTTCAGCAGAATACGAAGTACTTGTATTAATGTGAAGTAAAATAATTTTTTTACCAAAGATCTATGAGCTTAAAGAAATTATTGTTAAAATAATTATACCTACATAAAGTTAGAATAAATTTATAAATCACGAGAAGTTTATTTTATAATATACCATTAGTAGAAGTATTACTATAGAAGTATTATTATACCATCTTAAAGTTAGCAAAAAAATATTTATCACGCAAAGAATGTTATTATTAAGCTATATGAATATTCTATTTGGAATTGGTTTTAAAACTTACACCGAGAAAATTAATACTGTATTATTAATAATTTAAACAGTATTAAAGATTTGTATTATAAATATGTTGATATTATTGAGACCATAGTAAATAAATTTTACATATTTCTTATTTTTTTGTTTTATTAATCCTATATAAGAAGAGAGAATGATTGGGTTTAGAGAAAGTGTCGGGGTAAAATGAGAAAAGGTTTATCCCATGGATTAGAACATATAGGAGAATCGCGGATAAATTGTTGACAAAATAGATGTACCATGTAAATATGGATGGATGTAGGTCATGAAGGAGATCGAGATAAGGAATCATGATTAAGTTGATCGGGTGTCGTCAAAGTGTTGCGTCAAGAGCAAGGAGAAGCTGCCTGGGTCTTGATATATGCCACTTAGTTTATACTGTCTATCCCGTTAGAAATTTGGTACGAAAATATTTACGTAAATGAATAATAATATACAATATTATATATGATGAATATTTTATTCATTTATATCATTTATTATATATAAATAATATATATGAATAAAAAATAAATAATTATATTCACTAGGCTCTTTACAGGGTATGTAGAGTAGATTGAAAGTTCAATAAAGCTTGTGGTTCATCATGATTCACCAGTTGTTATTTGATGAGATACAAAAGATGATCCCCGTGGTCGAATTTAAAAGATCACGTCTTTTTGTTTAATATTACCATGACCGTAATCTCAAACAACAAGCAGATTTTTCATGGCCAAAAAACCCATAACGTTATGTCATCCCGGAATTTGAATTCTGGATTTTTTTTATATATCATAAGATAGCAATCAAGCAGATGGGTCTCCTGATGGAAAGAGTAAACCGTCGTCGAGACACCAAAGATGTTAATGGTGCGTTGCTATCTCGTGGCGAGGTCGAATGCCACATGCATAAGTTTACCGGCTACTTTATTCTCCAAACCGGAATACGACAGTGACAAGCACTAACGCTTGGCGGCAGGAATAGCTAAGACGGTGGTGACGACCGGGCGAGACACGATAGTAGTGGCTTACATAGCCAATCGATCGCCTCTTACGAACTGCCTGGCAGAATGGCAGTTGGCTTATTCTGCTAAAGAGCTCGAACCGGCACCGGGACGGGGTATTATAAAAGTAGTAAAGGGATAGGATCTCGTAATCTTAACCAAACAGACTATCTCCTAATATTTTGAGGCAGTCAAAACAAACGAGTTAAATTCTTTCAAATTATATATTTTTTTAACTTTTTCAAATTTCTTTCTTTTTAACTTTTTCAAACTTTCATGAAAAGTTCGACGACCAACAAATAGCCAACAAAAAGCGGCGACAAACATTGATAAACCTCGATAGCCAAAAACAGTTGGTATACGCAGCATATTCCGCAGGAGAACCGGCGCGATATTATTTGTTGACATCAATTAAATCTCAACAACAAATAAGTTTTAATCCACGGTTAATATAGATCGTGCGTTGGTGACGGAATAATCCGATTTCTTTGCGTCAATCGATTTAAGTATTGCAGTCCATTCGTATTGTATTGATATAACTGAATGCACGTGTACCGTATTGCGTACTATCTGTAATATCAGTGCGAAAATAGTGTTGACTGTGAACAAAATGAATAAGGCAGCTTTTACAATAGCTCTGAGTAAGTTATGTATTTTAATTCGTATTAAATAATGTACTTTTCATTTTCGTAAATTAAAAAAAATCTATACATATAAACTCTATATTAGGCCTTACTAATTCTATGATTTGTAATTTGGATTATTCAAATTAAAAAATTATTTCGAAGGACAGTGATGTAAGTACAAAATATAAATAAATATAATACATATTCACGGGACAAATTACACTTACTGATCTAACCCAAAGTAAGCAAATTATTTGCTTGTGTTTTGGGTGTTATTCAACGATACTAATACATAGAAATACATATACAAATACAAGAATATATTTAATAAACATCCAAACCCGGAAATACAAGCATTTATGCTCATCACACAAATTCTTGTCCTCGTCGGGGATCGAACCCGAGCCTCGTTGATTGCGTAGACAGGGTCGCTAACCATTCGACCAATGGGGCGGTCACAATTTTTACAAAGTTTTACAATTCAAAAACAAAGCTGTCTGTTTGGTTGTATGAATGGATGTTTGTTATTCAATCACGCTAAAATCTTCGAAACCGATATAGATAAAATTTGCCATTAGACGATGACCTGGAATAGCTAATAGGATACTTTTTATCCCGGAAAAAAACCTTGTTTTTTGTGTAGGATCACCAAAACCTTTTATAATGCACCGGAGAGATTTTATAATGCAGTGGGCAGTGGGGGCTGCAGCCCATTGTGAAGCTAGTTATAAAAATAAAGTTTATGAAAGATATTAAAAAAAGGATATATTCCTACTTTTTAAATTATAGGATATCAAATTTGCCGATTTACGAAATTCTAGCATAACATTGAGTTAAATAAACCATAATATATCAGTAAGTCTAAACAATAAAACCTCTTTTGACTCTTTTGACCTCTTTTGACTTGAAGATCAGCATTAAAAAATCAGCATCGATCTTTGCTGATGCAGATGCTGATATTAAAATGTATGCTGATAATCCGCATATGCTGATGCTGATATTCGCAACAACCCTAGACTTCGGATGAACATTACAGATTTATGGAGTAAAATTTTTTTTTAGTTTTGGTGACATTAGTCAATACTGTGATTTTAAAAATAGTACTTATAATAAAATGACACGTTGTGATTTGCCTGTAGGGTATGTGTAATGTAATATTGTGTAGAAGTTGGTATGTGTAAATTTATCGGCCATCCTACCCTTCAAGTCGAAACACAAACGCGGCAAGCATAGACATTACTGTCTTGATATCTTTGTGAGTCTGGAACACCTGTATTTGTTGCCCAGTAGCCTTTTATGACGTAATCTATTTTCTAAAAGGTGTTAGACTATTACAAGAGTATAAAAATAAAATATCCTTAAACCGGCTACCTTAGCTTCCAAACCGGAACACGACAGTAAAAAGTACTGACGCTGTTGCGGCAAGAATAGATAAAGCGGAGGTAAGACTATGCAGAACTCTACCACCCCTAGTAGCCACGATGGTAGTGACTCGCATAGCCAATTGTTCGGCTCCTACGAACTGCTTGGCAGAACGACGCGACCGATGGTCTATTCTTTAAAAGGAGGCCGGAAACACGGGCAGGGCCGTCTTAGACTATGTTTGGGCCCTTGGGCACACAAGAATTCGGGGCCCTTTTCGGGGGCAAAGAAAGCAAATTTTACGATTTTTTTTCGCTATGATCTGCTTTATTAATTGTATTAATGTGAAGTAAAATATTTTTTTCACCAAAGATCTATGAGCTTAAAGAAATTATTGTTAAAATAATTATATTATAGTTATATTATAATACAAATATATCATTAATGATATTAGTAATGTATGCTGCTGTTTTTTTGTTGTGATTACAGTAATAGTTTCTTTCGTGATTTCTGTTGAGCAAAATCTCCTATTAAATACTCATACTCAATTTTCTGAAGAATATCATTTTCTATGACAAATTACTTAGCCGTTCTTGTAACATTATTGTTCGCAATTTATTTTTTATTCTCCTAAGCTACGAAAATGGTCGACCATAATACTTTGATATGAAATGTGAGAGAAATTTCGGTCCTTTGGGGCCCTCTGAGGATGGGGGCCCTGAGCACTGGACCTGAGTGTCCTTATGGTAAAGACGGTATTGAACACGAGGTAGATTTTGACTAACTTGTAGTTCTTAATCCAACTTGTTAATCGAACCAAGGACCACATTATCTGATTTAAAATGTTATTAATGCTAGAAGCTAGTACTAATTGTAACCTTGTATTGTCTAATGTGACCAAAAGTGATAAGAACAATAATAAAAAGTTTAGAAACATGGTAGCAATGGCCCAGATACATAAATTTTAGCCCGGATAGGTAGATTATAGTCTATGCGCGATATTTTTAACTAACTCTGCAAAAGGAAGCTCTCAATTAGGATATATTTTCTTAAATTTTTTCTCTCCAATACTTGGTAATTTATTAATCCATTTGAAAAATCGTTTTTTTTTTCGAGAAGGCATACTTTCCATTTGGTTTCATATAAATTTGGTAAGATCAGGGATATAAAGTACTAGAGATTGGAATTAATTGTAAAAAAAAATCAAGAATAAAATCAAGATAGAACAAAATATTCAACATGTTTAAATATTATTTTTTAAATAGAAGAGCTTCCAGATTTTTAAAGAAATCGGTATATTAGGCTGAAAGTTATTTTAAAAAACGAAGTAAGTTTGCTGTAAACAGGTAATTTTAGTATTTAAAAAAACTGTAACTTTAAAAATTAGAATCGATTTTCATTATTGAAACGACAATCGACGTATTTTTTTGGCGATTGACGAAATTTTTATGGCAAAATAATGTATGCGGGTCAGTTACTTTAATTATGTTTATTGTTATTTTTAGTTCTAGGTACAACACTAGCAGACATGGCCGGTGAGTGTGACTTGGCGGGTTTCTACCAGGAGCTTGGCTGCAAGCCGCTAGAAAGTGCCGACAACGCCACAAATTGCCCAATTGCTTTCACTTGTCCCGACTTACACCCAAATCCCAGCATGTGTTTTTACAGGTAAGATAAAACTTGTTGTTTACGAGCATTTACCCGCGGCTTCACTCGCCTTGACGTCTTAAATAACCTTAAATTTTATAACTATCATTAGGAAGTAAATAAAAAAATACGATATTTCATTTTTAGGTTAGTTTAAAGAAACGGTTAACATACTTTATTAAAATAATTAACAAATTTTTTCAATATATACATTGATATAAAAACACATAACTTGTTTTCTTACAAATAAAATGGTAACAATTTAACATCAAATCTATATTTTTTCTATATTTAATATTATAAATGCGAAAGTTTGGATGTTTGGATGGATGTTTGTTACTCAATCACGCAAAAACTACTCGGATTTGAATGAAATTTGGCACACAGGTAGATGATAATCTGGAATAGCACATAGGCTATTTTTTATCGTGGAAAAATTAGGTGATCCCCCGTGTTGGTGTCGTGATCCGGTTTGGAGGGTAAGGTAGCCGGTAAACTTATGCATGTGGCATTAGACCTCGCCACAAGATAGCAATGCACCATTAACATCTTTGGTGTCTATAGGCGATGGTTGATTCTTTCCATCAGGAGACCCATCTGCTTGTTTGCTATCTTATGACATAAAAAAATGTAGCTTCTTTTGGTGAAAGAATATCTAAAATTGGTTTAGTGGTTTAGTGTAAGCGTAACAAACAAACTCCCTTTCACTTTTATAATATTAGGATATGAACTGCCTCTGTTTTTAAGTTCTGTAATACCTGCTGCTCGGGTTTGGTAGTTCTAAATTTTGATTAACCTATTATTAACGCAACAGCGTCAGTAATTGTCACAGTTTTGTCCCCGAGCACGACAGTGACATGTAACAAATAAACACGGGACTATTTGCTTGTTACAATGGATGTGTTCCTGAATCCTGACAAATGTTTAAACTCAGAATTCTAACAAGATTTACAGATGGGTTAACAAAGATTTTGCTAAAACACTATAGATATTAAGACATATTCTAATGCCGTCATTTTATTTTGTATGTCAATGCTTTTTGCATAATTCTGACAGTTTTTCTATAGGTTTTGACAATTAAAGATAGAAAGTGTGTCCAAGTCGAAACCGCCTAAACTTAGATGCTCAAAATAAAATTTTGTTTACTCTGTGACAAGTATCTTACTAGGTGCCCCATAGACCTACAATAATATTGCGCAATATTACGTATTGTGCAATATTATTAAACGTTTAGGGTTAATATTGAAGATTGCACAATGACTTAACGAAAGTTTGAGCAGGTTTAATTTTTATTGCGCAATATTTTCTTCTTGTACTGTGTAGGCTTAATATTGCAAAATATTTTTCACTTCAGAGTTTGAAGCGGACGCGTTCGGTCAGTTACCGTGTTAAATATATGGTCGTGCCGTAAATTTAAGCAAGATGGCGAGCAAAAATGCTATAAAAGATTAAAAACGGGAATTTTTACTTGAGTGTATAGAATCATATAGAGATTTATTTAACAAAACCACCAGCATGGTTGCTGCCAAAACTTCGTCGTCAGCCATGTTGCTCGCACGAAAATATTGATGAGACTGGTTTTTCAATTTTATTGAGTGAATTTATTTAACGTTTGGAATAAAGGTGGTATTCAAATTATTGCACAATAAAAGTATTGCGCAATGTTATTGTAGGTCTATGGGGCACCTAAGATGGATTAGTTAGCAGTCATCAGGAATTCACCCAATGACTCTGACTCGTTATCGTGGGCGCAAATATTATTCATCTTCAGAAAACTTCAGTTTTTTTTTCAAATTATAGTGTATCTAATATATCCGCAACTGTGGTAATGGACTTTTGTTGCAAGCAAAATGTCCAGCCAAAGTTTAAGTGTGGGCTACTAACGTCCACGCTAAGGATTATCTCTTGTAAAACCGGACCTCGACATTGTACGGAATTGGACATTGAAGGGATGAGTCAAATGCCCTTTTTTCATCATTTTTCAGACAGCTATGAAGCTTTTTCTATTTCTTTTATATCATTAAATCAAACAAGCAGATGGCTCTCCTGATGATAAGAGTAACTATCCGAAGGTGCTAATGATGTGTTGTTATCTGTGTGGTAGGATGCCAATGCCACATGCATAAGTCTACTGGCTACCTTACACTTAAACAACACGACAATGACAATTTTTGACGGTATTTCGACAGGAATAGGTAAAGCGGTGGTACTAAATACCCCAGCGAGATGTTGCAGAACTCTGTCACCTAGTTGTCACGATGGAAGTGACGAGTGTCGTTAATATTTCGCCTTTTCCAAACTGCCTAGCAGAATGGCAGAAGGTCTTCAAAAGGAGCCCAGATTAACACGGGGCAAATACAATGTTTTAAATCAAGATGAAATAAACTCCAATAACATATTCAACAACTAATTTTGTTGAACTTGAGATTTGTCATCACAATGCCACAGAGTTGACACAAAATAAACAATATTGCTTGTTTATATTTTAAGTCCTCAAGTTACTCGATGATATAGACAGACTGTGAAGGCCGACAGCGTTTCCGCGCGATCGATCATGAGGTCACATTTGCTCGTTTTTACGAGTATTTACATTGCGTGCAAAAAGTCACTCTTTTGATTTGTAATGGTCGCCAGTACACCACTTCTAATTGTTTACTGAAAATTGTCGACCTCGAGTAAACAAAGCGTCTCGCTTCTATATATATATATATATATATATATATATATATATATATATATATATATATTACATTATAAGATAGCGAACAAGCAGATGGAAAGGAAAGAGACGGCTAAAAATAAAACGTCCTGATGAAAAGAGACAATTATTGCCTATATACACTTGTGGTGGTTCTCCTGATAGAAAGATACAACCATCGACTATAACACCAGAAATTTGAATGGTTTGTTGCGATTTATTATATCATAAGACAGCAAATAAACAGATGGCACTCCTGACGGAAAGAGAAAGCCGTCGCCTATAGACACCAAAGATATAGCGGGGTTTTAATGTCACATGCACAAGTTTACCGACTACCTTACCCTCCAAACCGGAACTTAACAGTGACAAGCACTGACGCTATTGTGACATGAATAGGTAAGCCGGTAAGTACCAAAACTCTGTTGAGATGTTGCAGAAGTCTACCACTTAGTATTAAATCACGATGTCGGTGACACGTAAAAACCTACTCTCGCCTTTTACGATATGACTGACAGTAAGGCAGTTGATCTTTTTTTACTTTTAGTTTATCCGAAAAAGGCCTTTATAAAGACGATATATTTAAAAGTCTTGTTCTCTTTACCTTACTCTGTTAGTGTAAGCCCTGTTTTAGGAATAAGGACAATATTTACGGAAACGTCGACATTTATGCAAGTAGGTCCGATGAATAGCAATTTCAACTTACCCTTGACATCTATACATACATAAATTAATTATTATTCATTTTAACTTTACAGTAATTTCAAAAAATTGGTTATGTCCATTTGCTAAATACAAGGAGCAAAAATAAGCTTACTATGCAAACTTTTCGACTTCATCGAATAAATAACTCTGTTATGGTTTAATTACATACATTTTTACAATAAGCTTCACGAAACTATGAGTGGTTTGCCAGTAAACAGACTTAAGAAATCTACGGAACGAAAACTCTATAAAAAGATATAATAAATTTCGGATCATTTGGAGGCCAAACAATCCTGGAATTGATTGCTGCTCAAAGTCAAAGTCAAAAAATATTTTATTCAAATAAAACTTTTACAGGTACTCTTGATGAGTCGACATTATGTAAAAATACGACAAACGTTAAATATTTTGACGAATTTACATCAGGCGGTTTAGACAAAGTAACAATATTAGCTTGCGCAGACGAGGGACTTTTGTCTGCAGAGGACAGATCGCCTGAATCGTGAAAAAATGTCCTCCGAAAACTTACCACGGACCCAACGCACACAGTGAGCGAATATTCAATTTGTTGTCCGGTTGTCGTGCATACGTACTGTTACAACCCTTATTACAAGGTAGTTAGGTCTTAATCAGCAATCCCTCTATGTAGACTGTATTTTTCCATGCATTCAGCATTTTTCCTACATTGATAATTTTAATTAATTATTTTATACCATCAGTAAGTCAGTTAGATTCTGGAAGCCGCCGCGATCGGTACTTTGCACAATTAATATTTGGGAAGTCCAATTAAAACCGTGTAATTGTACAATAAAAGTAGTTAGGATAACCGGTAGTTTTTTTAAAAAGACAGACAGGGTCGGCCGCGTAACAAATTGGTGTCAGAAGTGGGATACCAGAGAAGTCTGACGACGTGGAGTCATAGAGCAGACGCTGGTATCCTGAACCTAAGCCACCTGCTGTCTTCTGATCGACAGTAAGACTTGACCCAAGGTTAAGCCTGCATCAGACACTTGGACGACGGTAAGCCTCCGCTCCGCAGCGTGAGCCCGCTCCAGCTACCACATACCAGGACGACGGTCAGTCTCAGTATACTATCTGAGCCCGCTCCAGCTACTTCATACCCGGACGACGGTCAGTCTCAGGTCATCATCTGAGCCCGCTCCAGACGGTCGGATCACCAGGTCTAACTCACCAAACCAAATCAAACGGAAAATACCATCCGCTCTAGTTACAAGAAATATCGCCGCAACGCGACACCGGTTCCCACGTCTCGACATGCAAGTGGGTATTGGCGTTCTATTGTAAGTGTTTTGTGCTATTTATAAAATATCAAAACGTAAAGTTTTACTTCTAAAAAGTGTTCAAAAAGTGCAATTTTCTAAATCATACTAACTCTGAATCTTACAAACTCTTAATCTAAGTTAATTTTATATTTACACTATTTTTATTTTAATATTGCCGCTGTTTACTATAACACATTTTACTTGTTTTGATATATATTTTTGTCGTGTATTAAGTTCAGCATACCATAATAATGTCTTTAAAGGCGGAATCATCTAAGAAAAACGAAATGGCTGAAAAAATAACACTATCATTCTTAACCAAATTTATCAAAACCTATAGTGGGGACAGGGAATCACTTCCTGCATTTCTCACAAATTGCGAGAATGCAATGTCCTTAGCTAGTTCAGATCAACAAACTATTTTGTGTAAATTTATTATATCACAATTAGAAGGCAAGGCACAGGTAGCATGCAGTTTAAAAACTTTCTCAAATTGGGCAGATTTGAAAACATTCCTCAGATCTACTTTCGGGGAGAAAAAACACGCTACACATTTATTGTCCGATTTACAGCACTCTAAACAGCTACCAAATGAAGACGTTATAAAATATTCTCTCAGAGTCGAACAAATTCTCACACGTATACAGTCAGATATACACTATAGTTGCAACGACGAGAAGGAACTTCCTGGCCGAATAGCAGCCATGGAAGACCTTGCATTACATTCATTTTTATTAGGGTTGAACCCCTCAATTTCTAACATAGTCCGGTGTAAAAATCCCCTTACTCTCAGTGATGCGATACAATACGCAACTGACGAGGAAAAATTATATAATTTATACAAAATCAATTCTAGGTCACAAAAACAGTGTTCTATCTGTAATAAAGTAGGGCATAGTTTCTCTGAATGCTATAAAAATAAGGAGCCAAAATATTCTCGAAAACTATTTCACGTAAATCCGCAAAATAATTTAAACCCGAACTCTAACCATTTTTATGAAAAAACATGTAACTATTGTAAACGCATTGGTCACACGATTATAGAATGTCGCAAGCGTCAATTTAATATGAAACGCCGTGAAAACGCTGGCAACGCGCAACCTGCTACGTCTACTGCTAATTCTAATAATGCCGGTGTACATGTGTGTGACAACGAATCAAATGACTATGGGAATGAAGTTCATGATGATTTAAACTAAAAAGGATTTTGGTCCCGTGTCTGCCAAAATCCAATCGATATCACAAGGACACGCCACATTCCAACTTTCATACTAACTCTACTAAATCCAAATCTCAACCAAAAGCGTTGAGTCTTGCTAACTCTACCAAATTTATATCTCAACCAAAAGTGTTGAGTCATACAAACTCTACTAAATCGATATCTCAACCAAAGGCGGTGTTGAGTCTTACTAACTCTACTAAATCTCAACCAAAAAAGTTGAGTCACATTAATTCTACTATATCTACATCTCAACCACAAGTGTTGAGTCATACTAACTCTGCTACATCTATATCTCAGCCAAAAGAGCCGAGTCTTACTATTTTTAATGGCAGAACTAATTGCCAAAAATTTAAATCTACACCTCAGCCAAAAGAGCCGAGTCTTACTATTTTAAAAGGCAAAAACGATTGCCAAAAGTGTCATAACACTAAATCTAAGGATATTTTATCTAAAACTAACTTAAATTATTCTAATTCTACGTCTCAATTAAACGAACCTAATTTTCCTATTTCTAATGGCAAAATAAATTGCCAAAAAGGTTTTCAAAATAATAAATCTAATATTGAGGATGAATTATACCTATCTAACTTAAATACCAGTCGCAATTCCAAACTAATATACGAAGTTAACGATTATAGCAAAAAGGTGTCTTTACCCCATACTTACTTATATTCTAAACACGCGTCGCGAAAACTATGTTTCCTTATCGATACGGGATCGTCTATCAGTATTATAAAAGGGTCTTGTCTATTACAAATTCCAAATCTTTCAAACGAGATTGTCAAGCTAAAAGGTATCAACAGCTCTGAAAATCCTGTTGAAACATTAGGTACCTTTCAAATGGAATTTAATGTATCTAACGAAATATTTAAATATAAATTTCACGTCACAAAAAATGATATTAATTTAAATAATTATGATGGTATCATCGGTAGCGATTTTTGCAATTATTTTAAATCAAATATTAATTATTCTTCTAAATCCATGACAGTAATGAATCATTCTATTCCTATTGTTTATACACAGCCAACTTATGTCATTCCGGCCCGTGCCGAAGGCGTTATCGAATGCACTGTATCAAATTACTCGACTGAGTTATATCATAACGATGAAGCTCTTGTATTAAATCACACCTTATGCGAAGGTGTTTATGTTGCTAATTGCTTGGTAAAAATTAAACCGAATAAGAAAGTAAATCTTTCCGTCTTAAACACCACCGAAAATGATATCGAAGTCAAGGATTATCATGTTAGTTTAACGCCACTCGAACGTGAGTGTTTCGATTCGATGCCATGTTTTAATATTGATTCCGTTTCGACTACCAAATCTAATCGCGTAAATAAAGTATTAAGCCTTATCCGCTGTTCGCATCTAAACGACGAAGAGCGAAAAGCTCTTTTACAATGTTGTTCGTCATACACAGATATTTTTCACATAGAAGGCGAACCGTTAACCTTTACGAGTGCTATAGAGCACACTATAAACACAGGTGACGCACCTCCTATCCACGTAAAATCCTATCGGTTTCCCGAGTGTCACAAAGAGGAAGTCGACACGCAAATCAAACAAATGTTAGATCAAAATATCATCCGACCTTCTATTTCGCCGTGGAGCGCCCCAGTTTGGGTAGTTCCGAAAAAGAAAGACGCTTCAGGCAAGCAAAAGTGGAGAATCGTAATTGATTATCGTCGCCTTAATGATGTCACCGTTTCTGAAACATATCCGCTGCCTCTCATCACCGACATCCTTGACCAACTTGGTCACTGTAAATATTTTAGTACTTTAGACCTAAAAAGTGGGTTCCATCAGATCATGACAAGCCCCAAGGACGCCCCAAAAACAGGATTTACCATAAGTACTAATTCGAGCATGTCTGGACACTATGAGTTCACCAGAATGCCTTTTGGGTTGAAAAACGCCCCAGCTACCTTCCAAAGGCTCATGAACACTGTGCTATCAGGCTTACAAGGCCTACATTGCTATATATATTTAGACGATTGCATTATATATAGCCAAAATCTACAAGATCACATGAAAAAACTACAACTTGTATTCGACAAATTCCGTCAATTCAATCTTAAACTCCAACCCGACAAGTGTGAATTCCTCAGACACGAAGTTACTTACCTTGGCCATATTATTACCGACAAAGGTGTATCTCCAAATCCTGAAAAAGTCAAGGCCGTATCGCAATTCCCAGTTCCTAAAAGTCCTAAGGAAATAAAGTCGTTCCTAGGTTTAATAGGCTATTATCGCCGCTTCATAGAAAATTTCGCCAAACTAACTAAGCCACTTACTTGTTTATTAAAAAAGGATGCTATTTTTCAGTGGAACGCGGAACAGCAACACGCGTTCGATTTCTTAAAAGAAAAATTAATTACCGCTCCTCTTCTCCAATACCCAGATTTCTCACAACCCTTCAATGTCACAACCGATGCTAGTAATTATGCCGTAGGTGCAATCTTATCTCAAGGTCCTATTGGAAAGGACAAACCGATAGCGTATGCATCGCGAACTTTAAACAAACCCGAGGGAAATTACTCGACAACGGAAAAAGAGCTATTAGCCATTTTATTTGCGGTAAAAACCTTTAGACCATATTTATATGGCAATAAGTTCAAAATTATAACGGATCATAGACCACTCGTATGGTTGTTTAATGTCAAAGATCCGGGTAGCAGAATCATCAGGTGGCGCTTAAAACTCGAAGAGTACGACTACGAGATTGTTTATAAACAAGGCCGCCTTAACTCTAATGCAGATGCGTTATCTCGATGCCCGGTTAACGCGATCAATGTTAGCAATTTAAATAATTCCTCCTATGAAAAATACTTTAAGGATCAATTCACCAATCAGCTTCCTATCTCAAATACTAAGATCGAAGAGTCTATTCAAGGTTTACACCTCTCTAATTTAAATACTATCGCATGTCCAATTTCTTTAGATTTTGACAATTCTATTCCACATTGCGAAGAGATACTATCTCAGCTCGATGACGCAGATAATTTACTTAATGCCGAACGCGAGCCTTTTACAATCAAACATGTTCAAAATAAAAACAAAAATTACTATTTCTTGTTTACCAAAGTGCATCATTACGAGGAGACACGTTTTAAAGACGTTTATAACTTATTAATTCAACTTAGGAATATCCTAATCGATTGCGAAAATATTACAGACCTTGCTATATCAGATTTCTCCGATCCGTTCTCAAAATTAGCCTATACTAAAATTTATAACATGATTTCATATGTTTTCCATAATACGAATATCAAGATACATATATATAAAAATCAATTAATCTATCCTACTCCAGTAGAAGTGCCTAAAATACTGAAAGAAAACCACGACTCGCCTATCGCTGGTCACCCAGGTTCACAGCGCATGTATAAACGTATTAAAGCAAGTTATTATTGGAAAGGGATGCGCTCTGACATTGAAGATTATGTAAAAAAAATGCAAACTTTGCCAAATCAACAAACCCCTAAGAAAATCAAACAAAGCTCCAATGGAGATCACATCCACCTCTACTAGGCCGTTCGAGAGACTAGCTCTCGACATCGTAGGTCCCCTGCCCGAAGCGGGTTTTCAACAATTTAAATTCATCTTAACGTTACAAGACGATCTTACCAAATTTACATGTGCTTATCCGATGGTCACGGCAACTAGTGACGAAATCGCCCGAAATCTTGTACATTTTATGTCTCTATTTGGTTTCCCTAAAACTATTTTGACGGACTTAGGCACATCATTCACGTCCGATTTATTTAAACAGCTAACAGAAATTCTAAAAATTAAAGCGTTATTCACGACTCCTTACCATCCTCAAACAAACGGAGCCTTAGAGCGCTCACATGCTACTTTAAAGGAGTACCTAAAATCTTTTGTTAACGACAACCAAAACGATTGGCATAGTTATTTATTTACAGCTATACTAGCTTATAACACTACTCCACACTGTACGACAAATTACACGCCACATGAATTATTATTCGGCTACAAGCCCTCAATTCCGAGTTCTTTGTATGAAAGTACTAGTAACACTACCTATAACGAATACATACGTGCTTTACAGTATAGAATGCGTTTTAGCCGCGAAAAAGCTATTCAAAATCTTATCAACAGTAAAGAAAGATCAAAACAATATTATGACAATAATTCACGTGAAATAACATATAAAGCAGGCGACATGGTGTATTTAAAACAACACCACAGACTTCGCAAAGCGTTATCGCCCATATGGAAAGGGCCTTATAAGATATTAAAGGTACATAATAAACATAACGTCACTTTACGAATAGGTCGCAAGAATGTTAAACATCATACTAACGAGATAAAGCCTGCCAAATCTTAACTTATTTCATATATCTCTTTTCAGGGTATTATGCTGTTATGGCACAAGCCACAGCCACGCGGAATCGAAAATTATACCTATATCTCATAGCCCTGGTATCTATTTTGAACCTATAACATACATAAATTTTTATAATGATTACTGGAAAATTGTAACGCACATTGATTTAGTCTCGCTAGAACCTTATCTTAATAAAATATCAAATCTATTACAAGATACTCTTAAACTTTGTAACAAAATCCAATCGCAAGATTTAAACTCGTGTAAAGACATATCTAGCCCTATCGAGGTTCTAATTCTATCTAATTATAATAAATTACAATCTTTATCTCATATCATTTCGGATCGCCAAACGAACAAGGTAAAACGATCTTTGGAATTCGGAGGCGAAATCTTAAAGTTTTTCTTTGGCACCTTAGACGCAGATGATGCTAGAAAATACGATGCCGCAATTGAGTCTTGTAAAAAGAGTGAGGCAGAAATATTTCACTTAATGAGAGATAATATACATGTTATTAAATCTACTATAAATAATTTTAATACGACAATTTATAAACTAAATCAAAACGAGATTAATCTCAATACCCAAATAAATAATATGAATAATATACTATCTCAAATTACTAATACTGATAACCTATTACTGTATATTTCTAAGTTAAATAATTTAATTAATATCATTGAAGGTTCTTTACTCACTATTTCTAATTTACTAGATACTACGTTAAACTCTATTTTATTCTCTAAGGTCAATATAGTACATCCTAGTGTAATTAGTCCCTTAAGTCTTTATAACGAATTATTTAAGCATAGCAACCAAATAAGCAAAAGACTAGACTTCCCAGTCGCATTAAATATCGACACAATTCATTCCTTAATTGATATTTCTAAACTTAGTTCTTATTATTATAACAATAAGGTAATATTTGTATTGCAAATTCCTTTAATCACACCTGACAAGTTCACGGTTTATAAGAATATACCCTTACCGACACCTCACGATGACTCACACACTACCTTCGCCTTGATTCAACCTACTAATTTATTCATCGGATTAAGTGATGACAGATTACATTATGCTATGCTGGACACTTTAGATAAATGTAAGATAATAGATAGTAACCATTCTATATGTGAATTAACAAATGTTTACTCTTGTATATACAGCCCAAATTGTGAGTCGAAAATTATAACCGAGGTCACACTCTCGCTGCCCTCTGAATGTAACGCCAAAATTTTGTATGGTGATATCGACATTTGGCAAAAGTTACAAAGTAACAGGTGGATTTTTGTACAGTCAAAAACAAATAAGTTAACTATTCGTTGTGATGATCAGATTAACGATTATTCTATTGAAGGTACAGGAATTGTAAAATTAACAGCTAATTGTATCGGCTACTCTAAAACTTTCCAATTATTGCCGACAAACTATCACTCTATTATGATTAAATCTCCTTTAGACATAAGTTTTGATATTACAGCTGATGACTGTTGTAAGAAGGACATATTTAATAAAAGTTTGCCACATTTATCGCCGATATCCTTAAGTAAAATTAATCTTGATTCATTAAAGTATGCTACGCATCAATTAGATAGTTTAGAACACGAATTAAACAATTTAGAAAACGAGTCTCATTTTATTAAGTATGGCCAATATTATTCAACATTTACGTATATTTTAATTGTGTGTCTATTTTTATATTTTTTGTATAAGGTTTACAGATGTATTACGAATAAGAAATCGACTAGTTCTGGATGTTGTGTTCAAATATTCAACCAATGTCATAACAAAAAGTCTGTTAGAAATAAGTCTAAAATTTCAAACTCTTTAGAGATGACAAACATCTCATCGTCAGATGACGAAAAAATGTCTATACAATCATTGCCAATTCGGCAACAAGACTATAATAAATCTAACGTCAAATTTGCATCAAGTCGAAATCGCAATTTCTAATATTGTATTTATAAATGTTTAATTGTAACGACTTAAGTTAATAATTTTAATTTCATATTTCCTAAATGTTTATATCGCTATGAATGCTTTTTAAGGGTTATAAATGTTAATTTCTATTTTTGAATTTAATTCGAAAATGTTTTATGTTTATATTGTTTACAAATGTTAATTTCTATTTTTCAATCTAATCGAAGATGGTTTATATCCATTTACTGTTTAAAAATATTAATTTCTATTTTTCAATTTAATTCGTAAATATATTTTACGTCTATATTGTCTATAAATGTTAATTTCTACCTTTCAATTTAATTAGTAAATATATTCTACGTCTATATTGTTTACAAATGTCAATTTCTATTTTTCAATTTATTTCGTAAATGTTTTATGTCTATATTGTCTACAAATATTAATTTATAAATATATAGACAATTACTATATCATATAATAATTAGCTAACAAATAATAAGAAGCTATTTATTCCTATGTAAAAACTTCCTAAATATTAACATAATCGATTAATTCTTATTCACTTCGCTTCATCTTAAAGAGATAAAGCTTCGTCCAAAAGGGGGAGCTGTTACAACCCTTATTACAAGGTAGTTAGGTCTTAATCAGCAATCCCTCTATGTAGACTGTATTTTTCCATGCATTCAGCATTTTTCCTACATTGATAATTTTAATTAATTATTTTATACCATCAGTAAGTCAGTTAGATTCTGGAAGCCGCCGCGATCGGTACTTTGCACAATTAATATTTGGGAAGTCCAATTAAAACCGTGTAATTGTACAATAAAAGTAGTTAGGATAACCGGTAGTTTTTTTAAAAAGACAGACAGGGTCG
Organism: Apodemia mormo; assembly: GCA_036924255.1. NCBI lineage: Eukaryota > Metazoa > Arthropoda > Insecta > Lepidoptera > Riodinidae > Apodemia > Apodemia mormo. The sequence continues at coordinate 34,240,251 of JAUPFN010000011.1, forward strand.
GCCGCGTAACAGTACGTTACTCACGAGCGTTTAAGGCAGATAAAAGTTTGCTGTGTGCGTTGCTGCTTCTAGCCACCACATTTCTATTTTTTTTCGGAGACTTCCTCATATTTTTGAGTTCATTATTCGATATAGTTTATAAAGAATCTATATACATACATACATGTCTTCACGCCAGTTCCCTTACGGGGTAGGCAGAGAGAACCGAGTGCCATATATCACGATCCTTGCAGGATCTCGCTTCCTCCACATTCATCACTCTCTTCATACACACACACACACACACCGGTTGCGAAGACTCTTGACACCACCTTCGGACAGTACTCGATCAATTTGATCGTGGTATGTCAGTCTTGGTCTTCTCGGGTGCCTACATCCTTCCACATTCGCATTGTATATCTGTTTAAGAATCTATATTGATGAACAAAACAGTACCGTGTGTATAGACCCTCGTGTGCGCGGGCCATATATTTTATATTTGGTTAAAATAATTTTCTGCTTGCAGAGGAACTCCTTATTCAGACCGCTCCATGATACCTCAAAGCCTAGTCAACAACCCCTGCTCGCAGGCTTGCTACTGTAGCACCTCTTCAGTACCTCGCTTTGACTGCGCGGCGGTGGACTGCGTGGAGACATTCGATGCTGATATGCAGGAGAATTGCATCAACACTTACGAATTGGGTTCCTGTTGTAGTACTGGTACTGTTTGTGGTAAGTTTCATAAAAGTACTTTTAGAAAGGCATAAGGCATAAGATTGCACAAACGCAGAAGAACTTCTTCCCGATAACAGACGAACGTTGGCTGCACCAGTCATTTGAAATAAACCATTTGCATTTCACCTATAGGAAGCAACTATTTCTAGAATCTACCATCTGTACTTCACTGTCAATTCTTCAAATATTTGGTGTCAATAACCAAATATTTGAAGAATTGACAAGGGCACGTTACCTATGGACTGCAACTATTTGAAGAATCCACCATCTGCACTTCACCTATAGGCAACATGATGTGAACCTGAATTAACTAGGTGTGGGAATTAATTTCCAATGGTTTCCATCTAATAACTATGGTTTTAGACTGTGATTCTCAGACGACTCTTTCGATCCTCCGTGTTTTCGACTTTCGGTAGACAGTCCCTTACAGGATTGGGGATATAGGAAGATAGAGCAGAGTATTTTGTTATTTTTGTACCAGATGTTATTCTCCTTTGTTGATCTTCATAACGTGGATCTTGCCAATCATATATATAGCACTTTGCTGCTTTAAATTAAAATTATTAATCGTTCTTCATCTACAATTACGTAATTTCGTAAATTAATTTTCAAAACACGGAAGAAATCGTACCTATACTAGGACGGGGCGAAGCTGAGCGCGTCGCATTCATCGAAATTCGCCAAGCAAAAATTCGCCGTGATGCAGTCCGCTGCGCCGCCCAGTCATAGTGTGCGATACTTCATATAATATGTATAAAAGCGATTTATGCGGCCAGGGGCTCGATTTACGTAACAAAACGTAAATCGATTCGAACCGTTTAGGGTTTATATATAGGTATAATTCTTACATATTATATTATTTCGCAACGTTGTGTCGTTTTTATGTAGGTAGGTTTATACGAACATCAAGGGCTTCAAAACGATAGATAGGCCCGTTGAGGGCCGCCAGTGTGCTCGGCCTTTATAAGTACGCCGTGTAAGTTTTTGTACTTCAGCCACGATGGTATACTAATCAGAAATCAGAAGAACTTTATTCAATAAAACTTTTTACAACTTATTTTGACACGTCACACAGTTTTTACGCCGTGTTGGTCCCGGCCTCCTTTGTAGAATAGGCCAACTGCCGTTCTGCCAGGCAGGTCGTAAAAGGCGACCGATTGGCTATCGAGTCACTACCATCGTGGCTACTAGGTGGTAGAGTTCTGCATTGTCTCGCCCGGGTCTGGTACCACCGCCTTACCTATTCCTGCCGCAATAGCGTCAGCGCTTGTCGTTGTCGTGTTCCGGTTTGGAGGGTAAGGTAGCCGGTAAACTTATGCATGTGGCATTAGACCTCGCCACAAGATAGCAACGCACCATTAACATCTTTGGTGTCTATAGGCGATGGTTGACTCTTTCCATCAGGAGACCCATCTGCTTGTTTGCTATCTTATAATATAAAAAAAAAAATAAAAAAAAAAAAAAAAAAAAAAACGTCAACACTTTTTAAAATTACTACTAAATGTTATAACGTGTCAATTAATTTTATTTTTTTTAGTTCATTGTTATGTGCTTGTGTGACTGCATAGGAAGTTACGAACCATAATAACGTACAGAACAATAGAACATTCGCTTTTTTCCTACGACACTGTGTACCGTTTCAATGCTATTCATAGAAGGAAGTCGGTCATTGTTAGCGCCGGGTGGCATCCGACAAAGAAACAATAAAATATATTATTCAAAGCAAGTTAACTGCCTCGTTTGATGAGCCCGTTAACCTGTTTTTGATCTTGAGTTCCATGTTTCCATTCTTCGGTTGAGAAAAGCAGTTTTGGGTTTTTATTTACAAACCCTAGACACCACTAGTGGTGGTGAATTGAAGTCCCTCGTACTACGGAAAAGCAAATTATTATTATTATAACTATTCATTCCAATTTCTTTTTCATATTGTGGAAAATAATTAAATAAATATCTAAACCCTAAATAAATAAATATCGGTGGACAAATTACACGAATCGATCTAACCCCGAAGTAAGCAAATTATTTGTTTGTGTTATGGGTGTTAGTCAACAATGCTAATACTTTGAAATTCATATATAAATACTGTAGCATATATAATAAACACTTAAACCCAGAAATACAAACATTTATGGTCATCACACTAATGATTGTCTCTGTCGGGAATCGAACCTGAGCCCCCACGACTTGTAGCTAGGTTCGCTAACCACTCGACCAACGGGACGGTCAAGAATAGCAAATAAGATGGTGGCTCTCCCATTGAAAGAGGTAATAATCGCCTATACACCGAGGATCTTAATCGCGCATTGCCATCTGTGTGTTGTGGTTGTAATATAACTTTTATAAGTTTATCGGCTACCGTACACCCTAAATACGATAGTGGTAAGCACTGATGCTATTACTATAAAACAGGGAAGGCGTGGTACCCAAACCAGGCGAGAAGTCGCAGAACTGTACCAACTAGTACCATATAAAATGAAAATTCATTTCATAGTAGCTATAGGATTAGTCAATAATTCACATTTTACGACTGCCTGATAGAAGTGGTTTCTTGTGTTGTGAAGTAGGTCTTTATAATATTAATATAGATTAAAACAAACTTTAGGGATTCTTTAAGATTAAGTCTTCTCAATCTTGTTTTTATTATTTTACCTGATATAAATTAATATTTATCATTCACAGGAAAAGATGCGATAGCTAGCTTAGCAATATGCGAAGTAGATGGTCAGACTTACAAAGAGGGTCAACCATTCGAACCTGCCAACACCAGGAAGACGTGTATTTGTACAGTACAGTTTAATGGCTCCTACGATGACCCCAGCATCTGTAGGGATATAAACTGCGGCTTAGAAATACACTACCAAGACAAGATATTTGATAACTGCGCCCCCGTCTTCTCTGGGAACATGAAAAGCTGTCCTATTGATTTTCAATGCTGTAAGAAACTTTTTTTATTATTACAGATGGTTTAACTGATGCTCGTTCCATCAGCCTTTACCGATAAACACCAAAGACGTTAACGGTGCGTTGATAACTTTATAAGATGCGTTCACTTGTGTTCATATGAACCTTCTAACCCGTTAAAATTGACGAGAAACACGTCCTTTATGTAGCTGTGGCAAATATTCCACCAGCTGTGAATAAGAAAGTTATTTTTAACTAAATTAATGCTGAAACTAACAGACTATAAGAATTATCTATTTTGTATAGAATAGGAGACATAGGGGCAAAACTAAACTAATGGTAAGTGATCACATCTGCATATACAAATCTAAGTAATGTTTTTCAGGAAAACTTATGCAGCGTATAAGGGTATAAATATGTTCTTTTCTATTGTTCCAAGTTCAGTAGTTTCTTTTAGTGTTCGGAATGGATTGAATGCAACTTGTGGTAATTTTCACGCATCAAAATACGTCTATATTAATCGGTATTGACACATGTGTCGTATACGGTCCCGGGATAATGATCGGTAAATTATCACAAGTGTGGACCCACCTTTATGTGCCACATGCTATGTATACATACATTGGCTGGTTCAAAAATTCCGCGGTTGCGACGAGTCCGGGCAATATACGCTTTACATTGCGTGCCGTAAAAATAAGCAACCCAAAAATAAGAAAACATGCCATTTTTACGTTCCAGTTATAATGGCCCCCTGTTGGTCCCGGGCTCCTTCGAAGAATAGGCCAACTGCTATTTTGCCAGGCAGGTCGTAAGAGACGACCGATTGGCTTTACGCGCCCGTAAGTCGTTAGCTGTTTCACCCCCTGTGGTTATAACCCCAGGTTTGGTACCAATACGCTAAACCATTAAGACGGTAAATTTTTTTTATATATTAATATAGGATAGGAAATTAGCTCTCCTGATGGAAAAAGACGATCATCGTCTATACACGCCATAGATGGTAATAGTACATTTGTGTGGTGGGTTAAAATGCCACTTATGTAAGCTAATCAGCTACCTTACCATTCAAACTGAAACACGACAATTATAAGCACAGAATCTATTGCGACGCAATACTTGAGGTGGTTCTTCCAAATTCTTGTGAGAGGTGGCGGATCTCTAATTCTATCCCACCAAGTTAGTAACATGTTTGGGCCCTTTGTTCCTTTTACAAACGTTCTGACAAAAAGACAGATGGTTTATTCTTTAAAGGGTCCCAAATAGTGATGAAAATTGGCGGCAATATTCTCAAAGTTGAAAAAACTACCAGGAATGTTTCTAAACGTGCCAGTAAAAAAATTAAATTTTTTATCAGAATAAATAGTGTTATAAAATAATATTGTTCTCTATTTACACTTTTCTTGCCAATGTTACCAGCAAGTCTAGAAACATTGGCGGTAGTTTTAGCAACTTTGGAAATATTGCCGGTAATTTTCATCACAAGTCCCAAACTGACATATTGTGTACATGATGCTATATTTTGTACAAATGATTTGCCAAATTGTATTACGATACATTTTATGCCCGTATGCCTGTGATTACCACCGAAAATACTCATTTATATATTTACTTACTCATTAAAGTATAATTTATAAATTATATATTTTTATTCAAAGTTAACTTTCATTATTTTCAGTATCAAGTACATCCAAACTGATACGGGGGCTAAACCTGAGAAACGTTGGATCACAATGCTCGTTTGGAAATATGACGCTCAACGTAGGTGATGAAGTGACAGTGGATGAAAAATGCACCAAGTGCTCTTGTGACGTACCACCTTTTGTGTCATGCTCGCGAACAAATTCATGCAACTATTAGGATACTTCTCACAGATTTTTTTATCGACTTCGTGAGGGAAATAACGACCTGCGTGGTATGGAGGTACGTAAGTAGAAGGAGTAATCTTTTATAGGGTTTTTTATATCATAAGATAGCAAAAAAGCAGATGGGTCTCCTGATGGAAAGAGTCAACCATCGCCTCTATAGACACCAAAGATGGTAATGGTGCGTTACTATCTTGTGGCGAGGTCTTATAACCCCATGCATAAGTTTATCCGCTACCTTACCCTCCAAACCGGAATACGACAGTTACAAGCACTGATGCTATTACGGCAGGAATAGCTAGGGTGTTGGTACCACACTCGGGCGAGAAATGCAGAACTCTACTACCTAGTAGCCACGGTGGTAGTAACTCGCATATCTAATTGGTCGCCTTTTACGACCTGCCTGGCAGAACGGCGGGTGGTCTATTCTTTAGAGGAGCCCGGGATTAACACGGGGAAAATGAGGTTAAAACTGAATATTTGTCTGTAACCAATATTGTTTATTTTTGCTAAATATGCAATCGTTTTTATTTATAGATTTTCAAACTGTTTAAGTGGTGACGTCATAGAATAGGCTAAATAGTAAACTTTCTTTGCCAGGTACGGAAAAAGACTTACATTAATTTTAAATAACATTTAATATATTGAATAATAATAAGATGTTGGTAAAAATAAAAATTAAATTCTAAATGTGTTGCAAAGCGATAAGATCCAAAACGGCTGAAACCAATTCGGCTAATTTTTGTTTTGAAATATTTCAAAACAAAACAAAAAATAACGAATATTTCAAAACAAAAAGTTTTTTGTGGAGAGAAATTATGGAAAACTGCAGGGAAAATACCTAAAACAACACTTTTGTTGTCCTTAGAAACAGTTTCTGGCTGTCAAAAATTTCAAGATTTTAAATCTCTTCCAAGCAGATCAGCTAATAGGTGCATAAAATTATAAGAAACTAGCTGTGCCCGCGACTTCGTTCGCGTGGAAAAAATTCTAAAATAAAAACCCGCATAGTTCCCGTTCCCGTGGGATTTCCGGAATAAGAACTATCCTATGTCCTTTCTTGGGTCTCAAGCTATATTTGTACCAAATTTTATCCAAATCGGTTCAGTGGTTTGGCCGTGAAAGCGTAACAGACAGACAGACAGACAGACAGACAGAGTTACTTTCGCATTTATAATATTAGTATGGATTAAATATCATTTTAATTTAATGTACTTCTTTTTAATAGAACTCGCCTACATTTGGTCTGGGTTTGGAACCAATGCCTGACCTATTTCTTTCGCAATAGTTTCAGTGCTCAGTCACTGTCTTGTTTTTAAGATAAAGTAACTGTTAAACTTATGCCAACGGTGCGTTATCGTCACGGCATCTACAGGAGATGGTTTTCTTTTTCCGTTAGGAGAACTATCTAACTATCTTATGATAAAAAAAAAATCTGTTAGTTTTCTATTTTATGATTTATAAATATGTGATATAAATTACTTGTTTCCTTAAAAAATTACATACCCTTAAAAAGTCTCATGTAAAATAAATATTTTTGTATATGTAAGTTTTTTTGGATTTTACTCCTTAAGAATCGGTTTTTTAATATAAGACGCCCGGTATGAGAAAAATGTGAGGAGCAAAATCTACTGAACCAATGACGTCGTTACGTTTTTGGTGCGCAACTTTTTAATTTGGTGTGAGCAGTGCAGCTAGATCGTACGATTCTTTTTGCGTCTGCTTTGACAATCGTACTTAAAGAGTAAATTCCAGTCGTGCGTCGGAGCTGACACACACAATTTTTGTCACATATGTTTTGTTATTGATCAAGCTCGAAATAAAAGAATGATAAATGTATGTGTATTTTTATTTGAAAATCCGTCTTGTGACTTGTGGAAATTGTGACTACTAGGTGGTAGAGTTTCGCAACGTCTCGCCCGGGTATTTGGTACCACCGTCTTACCTATTCCTGCTGCAATAGCGCCAGTGCTTGTCATTATCTTATTCCGGTTTGGACGGCAAGGTAGCCGGTTGACTTATGCATGTGGCATTACCATCCCGACAAACGGATAGCAATACACTATTTACATCTTCGGTATCTATAAGTGATGGTTTCTCTTCGCATCAGGAAAGTCATTGTTTGCTATCTTATGATATAAAAAAGCTATTGTTTTCTGCTAGGCCAAAGCAAACATAGCGTTAAGTGTCCTGTCGTTAATATTGTTACGGGTGCAAAAAAATCTCGTCAACCCATAAACTGGTGGACTGTCGTCAGCTGAAGCGTCTACTGACATTGAATTCTCTCTGCCTACCTAACAAGGGAACCGACGTGATTATACTTTAAGAAAACATTTAAAATTAATGGGTGTTAGCAAAAAGCTTGGAGCTAGCTTTTCGCTAACACCCATTAATTTTAAATACGTGAGTGTTAAGTCTTATACAGACTGACTGGTGAGTTACCTTCAATATTTAAGGACGTGATAGTTAGCGATCATATATGATGAGAAAAAATAACATTAAAAATAAATATTATAATATTTCTTAGCAAATTGAGTAAACAGTACACCGAGAATCCTACGGCATACTTGGACACCGCGCGGACGCACGTGTCGCGCAGCGCGCTATCAACACAGAATACATAGGTAGGTACAAAACAAACAGCGTGTCGTGCTTAGAGAGTATAATATCCACATTTCACTTGTTATTAGAGAAATATTGGTCAAAAATACAGCCCCTAATTTTATTATTTAATTTTAACGAGAATCGAGTACAGCGTGCTCTCCAGAAGTATCAAACTCACTATGCAGTCTGTATAATTAACACGAAAGTGAGTTTGTTTGTTAAGCTTTCACGGCTAAACCGCTTAACCGATTTTGATGAAATGTTGCATGGATATAGTTAAAGATCTGGGGTAAAACATAGATTATAACATTATTTAAAAAAAACATCCCTTAGTGGCTTAAATAGAGGATGAAGATTTGTATGAAAAACTCGATATATTAATTTTTTTTTGCGGGCAAAACTTACTTAACAAAAATAAAGTACGACTCCAAAGTTAAAATTTTAAACTTTACATACTCGTCGTTACATGGTTACGTGGTTTTATGGATAGTTGTTCTAGAATATTGTTAATTTTAATTAAGTATCAATTATCAATTATGCTAAAAATGAAGTAGCAACGACCCTAATATCTAATACAGAATTTAATATTTGTTCGCATAACTTGTTTCATTATAAAAGTTTTCTATAACACCGCGGGAACAATATAAACTAAAATCGAGATAAAAATATAAACTGAAATCGATGTGCTGTGTCAGACTGTAATCTATCCCTGTGCTGTATTTTTTCTAGTTCCGTTAAGCCATTCTGGCAAGTTCAAGTAACAGACATCCATCTATACAAATTTTTGCTTTTATACGTGTAGATGAAAGGCATGGAAAATTTTAAATTTCCATGTTAAAAAAATTAAATTGTTAAATTAGGTTAACTAGTATGTTGTTAAAATTAATTAATATTAAACAGTTATTTATTTATGTTATATTATATCAGTAGTAGCCTATATATAATAAGTATTAGAAGCAGCATAAACGCAAAGTCGTCAAAGAGTTAGCGACCAAAAAAAAGGTCCTCTGGAGTAGTGTTACAATTTTTAACAGTTATTATTATCATAAATGAAGTTATTGGTAATTTTAGTGATGCATAAAATTTTAAATATAATTGCTAATATAAACAACAGTTGTTAGTTGTTAAAAAAATGTAGTACGAAAATTAATATGTTAACTGTTAAACGATCCATGCCTAGTAGATAAAGAGTTATAAAGTTAAAAAGTACAGCGTTTTCAGTCAACAATTTCTTAAATGTGAATATAATAATAATATTGACTCACGCTTATACTTCCTGCTGGTATTTGGAGCAGTATGTAATACAGAGCAAATACTTTTTATTTTCACCATATTTCCAAAAAAATTGCCATTTTCTGATATTGACCAACCTGTCCATACATCAGACTCAAATGTATACAGCCTCAAATTGCTAGACCTGGGATTCAAAAACCCGGACCTCCTGCATCTATACTGAAACCGGTACATATAGACCACGGAGGTGATATTTGTATTTTATTTATTAACTAGCTGTTGCCAGCGACTTCGTCCGCGCGGACTTCGTTTACTCCGCACAGCACCTCCCTCGTAGGTGATAGCGTGATAATGTGTAGCCTATATGTTGACCCGACCTGTAAGTAATATTCGTGCAAAATTTGAAGTAATTCCATGCAGTACTTTTTGAGTTTAGCCCGGACATACATACAGACAAACAGACAAAAATTCTAAAAACTATATTTTTGGCTTCGACTTCGATTCGAAATCACGCCCCAAGTATTCTTTTAAAAAAATATTCAATGTACAGTTTTGACTTTTCTACGATTTTATTATATGTATAGATGAATGGGAGTTTAAAAAAATAAAAGTTTAGAAAATTCATAATTTTTATAACACAATCGGTATTGTTTTGTCGTATACAACGCGTATATAATTAAAATATGTTAACTTAATATTATTAAAGGTAAATACAAAAATATAGATTTAATATTTACTACTTAATAAGCAAGATAACAATTTTATTAAAACTTACTACTATTATAAACAAAAAGATCAATTCCCTATTATGTACACAGCCTTTTGCGACTTTTTAACTTATGCAAAATTATAAATAATTGTTGTGACGTCTTAAGTTTAACTTAGAAATTAAAAGTATACAATAATAGAATTATTTAAACAAAATATGTATCTTAAAGAGCATTTATTTCATCAGGATTCTTACTTAATTAATATATGAATATCTACTTGCGGTTACGGTTTAAATGTACACTTAAAGTATTTCACATCCATTTTATTATTTTAAGTATTATCAAGTATATATTTTATATTTCTACAACTTTTTAGTAAGTACGATACTAAGTACGTTAATATTTTAATAATATATGTATAGATATACATTTCTATAATAATTATATATAATTCTTCACTAATAAAAATTATAACTGCTTACTACTTACTTACTATGCTTACTACGCATAAACACAAAATATATTTTGAATTGTTAATTATTTTTTCTTTTAGAAAAGTATATAAGAGAAAAACTATAACTACTTTTTCTTATTAAATAAGTTTGGATTAATAAAACAATTTTATAGTACAATTCTTATAACTATTTTATTGAAAAAAAATTTAATTATCACTGTTGTGTGTGTGTATGTGTGTGTGTGTGTGTGTGTGTGTGTGTGTGTGTGCATGTGTGTGTGTGTATGATTTTTGTGTGATTTTTGGGCAAAGTATATCGCCTTTTTCCTAAATTTTCGTCATACTTATTGTTTTATTCTTATAAAAGATAGGACTTTGGTTCATATATCTTTATAAAATGCAGGTAAGCTCATTCTGAGAATTTTATTTTGCTACATTTTGTATCTTACAGCTGAGAGAATGTATTTCTGATACTTATCACATGAACATTATTAACTAACTACTCAGCATGTTACAGCATCTTCTTAATACTATTTAAAGTACTAAAGGATACTACTAATTTTGAGTAGATTATAGATAGTAGCAGTTAAGTATTTATTGATTTTGTAAATAAGTAATGTGTAGTGTAGTGTAACTTTTCGAGATTTATTAATGACATAATCACAATTAATCAAATATTATCAGAAATTTTACAAAAATAATTTATCTCTGTGATTATGTAAGTGTGTCATTTACACAAATAGGAGATAAATTAATGTAATAATATAAGCGTAGATCAGAACAGGTAGTGCAATTTTCCGGGATTGAGTGACATTTTTTAGTATGGATACGCCAATGAATCTCACTAGTTATGATATGGTATTAAATATGCTATTTTCGAAGTATAACTTTGTTTCCCCATACTACTAGATTTTTGGAACGAAGTTCCTTTTCCTTAAAATATTTTTATTTGTATCAGTGTTATATTTCGATCAGTTTGATCAATGGCCGCGGTAAAATAAAAATACATATTTAAAAATGCAAAAAACTTCTCACAAAAATCTTCTTCATTAAGTAAATATTGAGGTATTGATAAAATTATTAGCCAATGATCAACTGTTTTAAATAATATGGCTACTTTTATTCTGCCTCGTAAACAATAAGTAGTTATATAGTGGGATTCAATGGCGTATCCATACTAGGAAAACGTTACGCAATCCAGGTAAATTGCTATTCCGATCAATGGTGATAAAGCACATAAGTCTATGCATGCATTATTAAATTTACCTAAAAATTTTGGTTTTCGTTGAAATATTGTTTTGCATTTTTAATGAACTGATGTTTGTACCCTTCTTACACTTTAGTCATATTTTTCAAGCTTTGATTGTCTGTTGTTATCAGAATATTTGAGTATAAATATGCACGCTTCGTTATCTGTACAATGTTTAATATATCATACACATCAGAAACGTACACTCTCAGCGATTTTACTTCTTTCTTATAGTAGGAAAGCCCAAGACGGTAAATGGGGATTTACTCAAGCATCGTGGGGACCCATTGGATTTTGTAGATTAGGTGATAGGAAAAATAAAAAGTTATATAATGTTTTTATTTCAACAGTGGGGAAAGCGACTACAGTATTTCAAAAGTGTGAAATAAAACAGTGACATGAAATACCAAAGCGCATCAGCTTTAGGTAAGATGGGTTGATCGCGAGCTAAAAAGTGTAGATACATTTAGAAAATCTGACGATTTGGGAGGTGGAACTGGGAATCGCACAAAGTTGTAAAGAGAACATTTAGAGCGTGATAGATTTTATTTTTATTTTGAAGCAAATGGTGTAAGATAACTAAAAAATATAATGTGATAATTTCCACAAGACCAAGTTATTGGATTTTTAACAGTTCTAGATGCCCGGCACTATATAAAGGACTAATATTTGGAGGAGAGATTCAACAGTATGTCAGGTATCTCTATGTTAATCTGCTACGTCCGAATGAATCCCAAAATCTGCTCTTGGGCTTCCCTAATATTATTAATAAACAAGTTTGATCGTGTATGTAAATCAGTGCTTATTCTATCTCTATGTGCCACGTATTGCTATGTCGTAACTCGTAGTCGATGCGATATAATGAACGCTAATCAACATACATGTTCAAATAAGTTTTTTAATATCATTATGAGAGATATTAAGTTATGTAAAGCATGCTAAACCTAGTTCAAATCTGAACATTTGATTTGGTCTTTTAAGATCTCGTATGGCCACATCCATGAGCGGAAGTCTATTCGGTTTGTCAGTTTCGTATTGCACAATGGTTTTCGCCCAATCTTGATTTTTGTGCTGCAAACAATTTGTAGAATTATTTATTAAGTTTCGAAATAATTTAACATTCACCCTGTGTTGCTCCGATCTCCTCTGAAGAAAAGACCATATGCCATTCTGCTAGGTACTTCGTAATAGACAAATGAAATGCAACATCCCAGGCTCCTTTGAAGAATAGACCATCTGCCGTTCTGCCAGGCAGGTCGTAAAAGGCAACCATTGGGTATGCGAGTCACTACCATCTTGGCTACTAGGGGATCATCCATAAATTACTTCACACGTTAAGGGCGAGGGAGGGGGTCGAACAAGTATGACATTGCACTTCTGCCCGTTGTCTTTTTCAGTATAAATTAACTTTAAGGGGCTATTTATAAATAACGTCACATAAATGTTATAGCTTTTTACTTCCATCCTTGCCACAGGTGGTCACACTTGTTAACCCCCCTCTGTTGTGACCTCACATATTTATCAATTTTATATTCACATTATAATTTAATATAATTTTATAGCTTTTTACTGCCATCCTTGTCACAGGTGGTCACACTTGTTAACCCCCCTCTGTTGTGACCTCACATATTTATCAATTTTATATTCACATTATAATTTAATATAATTTTATAGCTTTTTACTTCCATCCTTGCCACAGGTGGTCACACTTGTTAACCCCCCTCTGTTGTGACCTCACATATTTATCAATTTTATATTCACATTATAATTTAATATAATTTTATAGCTTTTTACTGCCATCCTTGTCACAGGTTGTTGTGAACCCTTCTCTGTTGTGATCTCACATATTTATCAATTTTATATTTATAATCTAAACGCAATAAAACGGCAACTACCGACTTCCTATCTTCTGTTTCTCTAGAATCCTGAATCATATCTTCACTAAATTTACATAAAAACAAATCGGAAGTTTACTCTCTTCAAGAATAAAGAATTTTGCAAATCCGTTATACCCGAACACACATACTAATATATTTTTAACAAAACATTAAAGCGACGAAAAGTTACGCGTGGCGTGGTCATACATTAAAATCAGTGAGAAAATAACTGATCCTCTGTTTTCGTACCCCTTTCAGTGGATTTTTTTTCTAAAATTTATATGGGACAAACGTCGGAGTATACACTATCTAATAAAAAAAGAAATATCAAAGTCAGATCACTGTATCTGAAGTTATGGGTGGTGATTTTTATGTTATAGCACTCACCCCGTGCTTGAGAATCTGGAAAAACCTTAAAAACAACAAAGAAAAATATCGATACGCGGGATTTGAACCTGCGACCATTTCCCTAAAGCCGGGACGCTCTTCCGCTGAGCTAGTGTCGACAGGCTCGAGGCGGCGAAATTCTTCTTTGCTATATGATCGATTACGTCGATTGTACTGATCGTTAGTTATACATACGTATTACTAGTTAAATGAGTTCATCGTTACAGATGAAATTCACATTTATAATTTTGATCAGTACTTTCGTATTTCTAATTATTTTTATGTTATAGCACTCATTTAACTAGTAATACGTATGTATAGCTAGCGATCAGTACAATCGACGTAATCGATCATATAGCAAAGAAGAATTTCGCCGCCTCGAGCCTGTCGACACTAGCTCAGCGGAAGAGCGTCCCGGCTTTAGGGAAATGGTCGCAGGTTCAAATCCCGCGTGTCGATATTTTTCTTTGTTGTTTTTAAGGTTTATGGGTGGTGATTAAAATCAATGAGTGAACAACCAATTATCCCTTGTTTATGGACCCTGAGATGGACCTTTATGGTTAGAATTTAAAAAAAAATGGCACCATTCTGGGAGTATACCCGTTCCCATATAAAATAATTATTAAAATCGGACTACTCTGTAAAAAGTTATGTTATACTCTCAGCAATGTCACGTTATGTTATACTCTGTAAAAAATTATATTCAAAGTGTATTTTTTTATGTAAAGTTACATAAAAAATACGCTTCGAATTGGTAACCTCCTCTGTTTTTTTATCGGTTGAAACAAAAACATATAAGCATCCTTCGGCTAGATTAATTATAATAAAGATAATTTTGGATTCGGATGAGTAGGTAATTAAATAAAGGCAGCAGTTTTTCCAAATTTGGAAATACAAGCGACCTCTTGTCAAAATTCGACTGTAAATTTGATCATAGATTATCATTAAACCTTTTCTAAGTTTTTTTTTTAACTTTTATTTTAACAGAAACAAAATAAACATGTACGAATATTATGACGTGAAGAAGAATTTTCGCTTTCGTATTATATTGATAGATTGAATTAGTAAATTTTTTTAATTTTTGGTTAAAGTATTTTGCATTTGGTATTTTAGATTTTAACATGTGATGTCACATAGCCATGGATCCCCTTGCTTCTTGTCACACAATGTCACATTTTATTGTCTCCCCTCAAACATGTAACGTAATTCATGAATCTATTGGCTAATTGCACTAACCTTGTCTTAGCTTAGGATAGTCTTTAGTGACATGCTGTCATATTCTTCTTTTTCTTTCTATGTCATAAGACAGCAAACAAGCAGATGGGTTTTTTGATGGAAAGAGTCAACCATCGCCTATAGACATCTAAGGTGTTAATGGTGCGTTCCTTTCTTGTGGCGAGGTCGAACGCCACATGCTTCTGTTTACCGAATACCTTACCCTCCAAACCGGAACACAACAGTGACAAGCACTGACGCTATTGCGGCAGGAATAGGTAAGGCGGTGGTACTAGACCCGGGCGAGACAATGCAGAACTCTACCACCTAGAAGTCACGATGGTAGTGACTCGTATAGCCAATTGGTCGCCTTTTACGATCTGCCTGGCAGAACGGCAGTTGGCCTATTCTTTAAAGGAGCCCGGTACCAACACAGGGAAATAACATTCATTTAAAACAAAAAGTGACAGCATACTGCTTAGGATTTTCTTATGCTAAGACAGTGTTGGTGCAATTGGCCATATATCTCCTAAGTTAACAAGTGACTTACCTGACATTCATCCAAAAGAGCCTTATACCGCAGTCTATTGTTAGCTTTAGGTAGAATTTCCGCGTCATTAAAAGCAAGCAATTTGAGTCCATGCTTGTGATTCTTGGTGTCCGGGTCGTAGTAACCGACGGTGTTGCGGCAGTGAAGGGTTACATTCTGCACTGCGGTTATTGAGAGAAGCTGCAGGTAGGTGAGCTGGCTGTGATCTGCTTTGTATGAAATCTGTTGAGAAAAATAATATTTTTTTTATTTTTTTTTACACTCGGTTCTCTCTGCCTATCCCGTTAAGGGTCTGGTGTGAAGATATGTATTATGTATGTATGTATTTTATTTAATATGATAACAAACAGGCTGATCGTTTTTCTGATGAAAAGAGATAACGATCCACCATAAGTCACCATAAGTCGACAGTGCCTTAGTTGGTTAGAGCGTCTCCGCCAGAGGGAAGGACGTAGGTTTAAACTAACTAACTAACTTACTAAAATTTTCCTAAGCACGGGATAACTACTAAAACACATATAACGTAAGCGATAACAATCGTCTATAGGCAACAAAAATGTTAATGGTGCTTTGTAATCAATCCATTAATAATCTCCATTGCCGAATTCTGCCAACTTTAAAGACTATCACTTGTTTCTTGCGATAATCGGGACTGAGAGCTTAACATCTCATCTAAAACATGAGAGTTATGAACGAATGAGCTAAGCAATGATCTAGATAACAAGGTACTTAGCATATTACTTGAATTTATACATACAATTATAAACGAAGTATTTTTTTACATCATTAGGTAGCAAAACAAACAAATAGCTCTCTTGATGGAAAGAGAAACCATCGCCTATAGATATCAAAGTTGTAATGTTGCGCTGCTATCAGTGTGGCGGGATGGTGATCCCACATGCATAAGTCTACCGGCTACCTTACTCTTAAATCAGAGTACGACAATGACAAGCATTGACGCTATTGAGGCAGGAATATGTAAGGCAGTGGTACGAAATACCTAGGCGAGACTTTGCGGAACTCTACTGCCTAGTAGGTCCGATGAGTAACACGTGTAGCCAATCAGTCGCCTTTTACGATACGGCGCGGCTATTGGTCTATTTTAAAAAGGAGCCCGCACCAACACGGTGAAATTTTACCCCGTGCTGGTTTCTCCAAAAAATGGAGGTTCCTCGTTTGTGGAAGCCTCGATGCAGGTTCCGTTGATAGAAAGAGAAAGAACATAAATTTAGTATACGTGTTTACATAGGTTAAATAGAGAAAGGAGTACTCAATTTAATTTTTTTAGCTTTTCATGGCTCTCCAACTCTATGTATACTTTCTCAATGATGTAATGAAATCTGAAGCCTTAAAAAGATCTAATGATCTAAATAAAATTCATTTAAGCCGTTTAAGTTTACAGTGATTGCCACAAATCTTCCTCGAAAATTAATTTATTTAAAAATAAATAAGATTACTTGTTTTTATATTTCTATAATAAAAATAAAATACACATTTCTTTTAGCATTGAATGTCGATCGGAAAGTTTTAAACTTTAAAATTTAATAAATAAATTATAAATGAAAACTTGGACTGATCTAAATTCAAAAAAATAAATATTAATTTTAATCAAACTCGTGCCAAATACTTACTGAGAATCCATTTTCCATTTCACTGAGCCAAGCTTCTGCAGTGTCCGGGTGCTCCAAGTCCTGGGATTGCATTGGCTTGGGATAGACGCAACTGGTGCCAGTTGTCATGTCACAGTGGACCAGTATAGAGTCGCCCATGTCGCCGCCGTTTGGATCTATCCAATATTGACCTGTAAGTTAAATAATGTTAATATGGACTACCCATACTAATATTTCAGCCTATATACACTTCATACATTGTGCTAATATTAAAAATGTGAAAATAACTATGTCTGTCAGTGTGTGGGAAAACCGCTGCGCTGGGTTGATTGTGATAAAATTACATATACATATAAATGACTTTAAAGTCTTGGGATGACCTCAGGCTACTTTTTTGATTTTTTGTTTTACTTATTTTTTCCATATTTTCATACTATAATATAATAAATACGAGTCTATCAGTTACTTTTTCACGGCTAAACCGCTGTACCGATTTTGATGAAACTTGGCAGGGCGATATTTGAGGATTTGGAGGAGGAGGGCTCCAATATAGACTAACTTTAAAAAAAATCAATCCCTAACGGGGACGGGACCTCATAATTTGAGCCGAATAGGCTATCTCTAGACCACGAGACAGCCTTTTTACAGATAAACCCTCTTATTTTAATTTTTTTTCGTATAAGTTAATGACCTCTTCAGGTAATTAATTAAACATGCGTACTTCAACACCTATACTTAAAACATTTTGAGGTCTAGTATACATTTTTGGCTTGATATACTATTTCCATTTCCTTATTTTCTCGATGACAGATCGACACCCATGTAATTTTGTGTTATTTACGTTAAAATATCTCACAAGTAATATTCTAAGAAACTAAACTACTGCCGGATACTTTTATACAAATTAATGAATGACGTATAAATTCTTGATTGATAATGCCTATTACTTAAAAATTTTCGGACCTGTTGTAAAATAAGTAGGTATAGATAGGTACCTGACAATGAAACGAAGTAATTATAACGACATGTAATCTTTATTTATTTATTTTAATCAAAATTTGATGAATCGTCACTGTCATTCGATATGTAGCGTTGTCCATAATAATTATGGACGGTTCTTCTAGAGATTGCACCATTTCTTTAAACCCTCCTTCGTTAATCTCCGCGTTCATTTCTTCGCGATAGTCCACTGTAGACATGGGTAACTCAGCGAAATTCTTTGCGTTAACTCAGTAACTCAAGCGCAGTGTACTGCGCCGGCTCATTGCGCTAACTCAAAATTGCGCCATGGCGCAACAAATCTGACGCAGCCCGCGGGTAAAGAGAAGTGAGCAGCGAGCGAAACGTGCGCCGTGCGCCACGCTACAGATTCATAACACAAACAGCGCACAGCGCATGAATTGCGTTGTTTCATTGGTAACTCAACGAGTGAGTCGGGACAATTAAGAGTCATGGCTCATGATAATTGTGCCCATGAATGAGAGTTTACTGCGTATAGTCTCTAAGTAGTCTGTGGTATAACTACGCTGCGCCGTGCGCTAACACATTTTGAATAAGTGAGTTGACACACCCGCTCAGTGAATTGAGTTAGCGCAATTGCGCGGCGCAATGCAGTGTTATACATGTCTAATCCACTGTTTTCTTGAATTTAAAGGCCAGTAAAGCATCTGACACGAATCCACATATAGACCCTACATGGCATATGATAAGGCGTTCACGTTTTCGCATTTGCACTGAACTAGTGGAAGCGGTGGTGTCGTCAGTCCAGTTCTTAGATACTGTGTGGCTTACATTTAACCAAGTCTCGTCAGTAAAAATAATATTTGACCAATCCGATATCTTTTTGGCTTCGTTTAAAAATTCGCAGCGAGTCATAGCAACATCGTGACGCTCCATCAATATTTTACGTTTGTCCGATTTTTTATAAGAAAATCAATTTTTTTTCAAAACCAAGCTTAATGGCGATTTTTGGCCATGAAATAAAACACATTCACGTAAAGAAACAACAAGTTTTTTAAGTGTTGAAATTTCTTCGCACAAGTAATAGTCATATACGTGACGGTGAATAGGATCAGCGTCGAAGATGTCAACCGATGTCACACGACGTGGTTGGCGTTTTTCATCGGCGTACGAAGCTTACTTTCATGCATGCCGCTTGTACCGCAAGCTTCGGTAGTAATTTTTGGAACAGTAGGTCCACTAATTCCTAATGCGGCCGCAACACGCTCTCGCACTTGCGTCAGTGGTAAAAGCGGGCTACCATTTATACTCTGCTTCAAAGTAATTACGAACCTTGATCACCAGTTCGGCATTTTGATATTTGATAGCTGGGTAGCAATCAACACGGAGGAACACAAAATACACAACGTAACGTATGTATAATGTGAAAAAACTCAGTGAACAGAAATGTTGTGACTAGCACGACCGTGTTGTGTTGCGAGTGCCAGATTAAAACAAACACAAAATGGCGCTGGGCCATTGAATGTTCCCACCTCGAAAAAATATATTTGAATGTTTTTGTTATATTTGTCTTCGTTCAAAACTATAACTATATATATATATATATATATATATATATATATATATATATATATATATATATATATATATATATATATATATATATATATATATATATATATATATATATGAATTAACCGGTTAAACACGGAATCCATTTCTCCTGATATAGCGCGCGCGCTAACTCCTTCTATTTCATCGGATATGGTCTAATCAGAAGCCCTCCTTTTCTTTCCCACTTTGACGATGTTGTATTAACTTTTAAACTAACCTTTTATTTCGCTAAACATGAGCAGGCATAGCAAAATACTGACTTCTTAATTTAACCGGTTAAATAGCGGTAATCATAAGCTAAACCGCAATAATTTGAGGTATAACTATTAGGTACTGTCAATGATTAAAACACGCTCAGAAAATTTACCGGTTGCCAAACCTTGACCAGGAGAAGCCAAAACTGACGTAGCATGATCAAATTGGCCAGGTTCTGTCCGAACGTGCTCGAGTATTTCATAAATTACCGTATTTGTATTAAGAGAGTTATGAATGTGGAAAAGCAAGGCAACGATGTCTGAATCGTGTTGTACATCGTCTTCTCAGTCAGTAAGTTCTCTTTGCTTTAACCGAACTTGACGTGAGGATATGTATCTATATGTTACCGGCCAAGCCCGATTTCAGGCCAAACTAGTTTGTCCTAGGACCTAAAACACAAATACACAAACAGACAAACAGACAAACACACAAACATACAAAACATACGAGCACATGAGCACAATAACTAGTCCAAATTTCCAAAAACAAATATTCAGTATATTTATCAAAATTTGGATAAGATTCAATATATCGATAACGACAGCGTATTAGTAGGGACACAAAAGGCATATCCCCGCCTTCAGGGGTTAGTATTAATTTTGCCACTTACAATGATTCATTCAATAATAATTCAAAAACAGATTCGGCCTAGGCTAAACTAGCTTAGCCTAAAGTATTTAGACTAAACTAGATTGTCCTAGGCTGTATTAGTATATCCTGACACGCTTACGATGAAATAGTTTCACCTAGGACAAACTAGTTTGACCTGAAATCGGGTTTGGCCAGTAACATAATATGTTTGTATTGTATTATTTAATTTGTATTGTAGTATTTATATTGTATTATATAATAGAAAGGTACCTAACAAACATATACAAACCGCTAGTAAAGTCCGGATGATGATATTTGATATCCCCACAAGTCTTGGCTGGAGCCTCCTTTGAACCGTCAGGTCGTAAGAACTTGTCCAATGATACTTTAAGACGCTCGTATGCCTTCAAAACTATTGCTTTCCTCTCAGCCGCTGACATGTCTTCTTTAAAGAATCGTGGCGTCATCATGTTGGGGTCATCGCCTAATAGATCAGGGCCTTTTACAGAACCTAAAACAATCAAATTATTCTTAAATGTATATGAAAATGTAATAAATAAAAAATAGGCGACAAAATATACAAAATGATTATACATATTAAAATAGGTTGTTAAGTGTTGCTGAAAATAAAAACGTAACAAGTTAGGTATTAGCTATATTTAGTATATAAAAAATCTGTAAACCGGTTGACCTTACAGGCTATCCGTAAACCTTTCCGTTAAATTAAAGTTTTTTGGCTTTAATATTAAAAAATATACCCCAGCATATATTATTGAAATCAAAAGGTAAAACAATATACAGTTTTTGAAAACTTTATAAAAAAAAATATTTTTGGAAAGCTGTTGATCGGCTTTTAACGTAATATTTTAGCTAAAATGTCTTAGCTTCAAACTCGGTTAACTGAAAAATGTCGGAGGTAATGCTTCGGCGTGATGTGCACGCAATTTTTATGGCAAAGTTCTGAGTGCTAAGTGTGAGTTTTTCTTTTCGAATTCGATCGTGAGCGCGTTTCTAGTTTACTAGGAATTTGTATGTGATTTGTACAGCGCCACTTAGTGGTAAACTGGTTTTTCACGTTTACCACTAGGTGGCGCTGTACAAATCACATACAAATTCCTAGTAAACTCCAAACGCGCTCACGATCGAATGCGAAAGGAAAAACTCACACTTAGCACTCTGATTAGATTTTCTTATAAATCGTTGCATTGATCTGGAAGATGTTAAAAAAAACATTGTCATAGTGAATTTTTCACCCCGTTGGACGAGTGGTTAGCGAACCTAACTACGAATTCAACATCGATGGGGTTCGATTTCGATTCCCGACAGGGACAAGCATTTGATGTTTGTATTTCTGGGTTTAGATGTTAATTTTGTATGTAACAGTATCTATATGTATTTCTATGTATTTATATCGTTGACTAACACCCATAACACAAGCATATAATTTGCTTGCTTGGGGTTAGATCGGTTAGTGTAATTTGTCCATCGATATTATTATTAAAAAAGAATGTATTTAAGACTCACCTTGTTGAAGCATAGCAGCAATAGCAGCGGCGTCATAGGCCAGAGCCTCCCCTGCAGGTCCGGGTGGTCCCGGAGGCCCGGCAGGCCCCGGTGACCCGTGCCGGCCCGGTTCGCCTGGTGGACCGCGAGCGCCAATGGGACCAATAGGGCCTTGGGGACCAGGACTTCCATCACGACCAGGAGGTCCTATAGCAAATCATGAAAATATTTATCTTGTAAAATAATTTAATCCTAATGTTCAAAGTTAGACATTAGGATTAAATTATTACGAGTTATGAGTTATGATCTCAATATGATCTCAAAGAGTTACGAGTTATGATCAAATAAAATATGGCAGTAAACAGTTGGTGAACATTTACATAAATATTCACTTAATTTTTCTGAATTATGTAAAACTTAGTTGGTAGGTCATTAAGAACATAGGTAAGAAAGAAGTGGACGGTCCTCTTGATGTAAAAAGACAAACATTGCGTACAGACGCCGAAGATATGAATGATGTTTTGGTTTCCGAATGGCGCAGATGTTACGAAAACATTTTGCGTTGCCATTCAGGTGGCGAGCCGTAATGCCACATGCATTACTTTACCCTACATATTGGAATACGACAGTAACAAGCACTGGCGTTATTACGACAGGAATAGATAAGGTACGTAAAGGCAATACTTGGATTTTACGAGTCACAACATACATAAATATTATAGACACCAAAGATGTTAATGGTGCGGTGCTATTTTGTGGCGAGTTCTAATGCCACATATATAAGTTTATCGGCTACCTTACCCTCCAAACCTCCAAACCTCTTACACGACAGTGACTAGCACTGACGCTATTGCGGTAAGAATAGGTAAGGCGGTGGTAACAGACCCGGGCGAGCCAATGCAGGACTTTACCACCTAGTAAACTGAATGCCAATAAGAGTTCTAGTTAACCATGATTCATTGCTCTGTCGGGTGACGAGATGGGTGGTGATCCCCATTGCTACAATTAATCGACCTCATTACGACTATTGCTTATTTATTGCGATAATAATTAAGACTAATGCTTTAGTTTCTTATCCGAGGCATGAATTTGTTAACACAAAACCTCCAGACTCCGAGCTTCACATACTCAATTTTACGAGAATAACTCCTAATAACAATTTCGTTTGACCCGAGGATTAAACACGAGATCTAAGTCGAACCAGTCAGCCAATAGTAACGGCGTCATAGGTGAGACTCTTTCTGCAGGTTTTTTCCCCGTGTTGGTTCCGGGCTTTGAAGAATAGACCAACTGCCGTTCTGCCAGGCAGGTCGTAAAAGGCGACCGGTTGGCTATGCAAGTCACTCCTATCGTGACTACTAGGTGGTAGAGTTCAGCATTGTCTTGCCCGGGTCTGGTACCACCACCTTATCTATTCCTGCCGCAATAGCGTCAGTGCTTGTCACTGTTGTGTTCCGGTTTGGAGGGTAAGGTAGCCGGTAAACTTGCATGTGGCATCAGATCTCGCCACAAGATAGCAACGCACCATTAACATCTTTGGTGTCTATAGGCGATGGTTAACTCCTACCATCAGAAGACCAATCAGCTTGTTTGCTATCTTATGATATATAAAAAAAAAAGGTTTTGGTGGTCCCCGTGACCTAGAAACCTCCTTGTCCTGTGCCTGTTGTCCTCCTTGTGCTGTCCTTATCAGCCCGGTTCGCTTGGTGAACGTCCACCGATTAGGCCAGCAGAATCTTGGACGCAAGTACTTCGGCCCCAAGCGGGAGGAAATCAGTTTTTTCCACAAGGCTAACATATTTCGGGTCGTATCATACAATAGTTATTATCAAAAGATATAACGTTACCTCGTGAACCAGCATCGCCATCTTTTCCAGGCGGTCCCATTGGCCCAGGTAGTCCTCTATCTCCTTGTCTCCCAGGTGTTCCAACCATACCAGGCATGCCTGGTAAGCCAGCATGTCCCTTCGCGCCATCCGTTCCCCTTTCTCCTCGTTCTCCTTTTAAGCCCTCTAGTCCAGGAGGTCCTTGTTTTCCCGAGGGCCCTGGAGGTCCATCCACCCCCGGTGGCCCAGACTCTCCTCTCTGTCCTCGTTCGCCTGTTGGGCCGGGTGGACCAGAGGATCCAGGTGGTCCCTAATGTAAAATATATTGCTAAATTTGTTGAAGGACATTTCAGAATTCGACACCACTACAGTAACCTTTCTCTTTTTTCTATTAATCTATTAGTATGTATATTCAGTGAATAGCAAAAACCGTCTGATACAAAATTGACATATAGGCAGGTCAATAAAATTATTAAAAAAATGGTTCTACTTATAAAAATGACTAGCTTTGCCAGCGAGTTCGCCCGTGCGGAATAAGGTTTAAAAGATAGACAATCCAACTATCTCTGTACCAAATTTCATCCAAATCGGTTTAGTGGTTTAGACGTAAAGACGGACAGACAGACAGTTAATTTCGCATTTATAATATTAGTATGGAAGTATGGATGTGAAATTTTAAAACGCTCGTTTTTTCCCTTAAACTTTAAATTTTAGGGCTTATTTTAAACACGAAACATGACGTCGAATTAACATCCACGTATACATATCGGATGGCTACGAAGTAGGTACGACAGCAAACGGATCGACTGCTATTTGTATGTTTGATGTAGCCTCCCTTCGCCTTCAAACAGTTTGTTCTGAATATTTATGTATGATTTGAAATGCTACATCACATATAAGCAATGGTTGTGGAACTCTACCATCAAGTACCATCAAAAAGAAGCGAAAGATTTTGCCTAACATGTCATTGTCATTATGATGGCAATGACATGTTAGGCAAAATCTTTCGCTTTTACGAAATGTGCAGGAAGGCAGACACTCTAATATTCGAAAGGGACCCAGACCAGGCACACAACCATGTATTTTTGACAGTCTTTCTTAAGCTAAGTTGGTATATATATTTCACAATCCTTCATTATCTACAAACAGAGATCTCGATTAAGCTTTCTTAGGATAAGATGCACATATAAAGCGAGTTCAACTTATAAAGGTATTTAAACACGTGTTTTAAAAACAAGCCAGCAGTTTATCTACTCTTTCGTAGATAGATGGAAAGAAAAGTAAACAAAGTTACAGAAAAACTCTGTAATATGTAACAAACTTTTTGCTATACCATACAACAACAATATGTCTAGCCATAAAATGGCCGAAGAGGGTACAAATTACACTGTAGACGAGTAATTTGAAGGAAAATTTCTCTAAGAAGATTCTTGGATACATTTTCTTTCGTAAATAGGCATTTTAATTAAAGTGTGGCTATGACAACAACATCCGAGGATCTCGTAAAACCATAACTACTTATATATTACGTTCGTTCATATATATATATATATATATATATATATATATATATATATATATATATATACATATATATATATATATCGAAAAAAAAATTTTTTTTTTTCTTAGCATGGGGGTAAAATTTTTTTTCCGTCAAAAATCGTGGAAAACATGAAAAAATAATTGCATATGATTTTTTTTTCACTTACCTTTTACTTTAATACAGATAAAAGGGCTGCTTAATTCTTTATTTTTCGCTTAAGTTACAAAAATAATAGGAAAAAATTTTTTTGACTTCTGATTTCCATTTGGCTTTCAAAAATACATTCCACAGATTCTAAAACATCGTTTAAATATTTTAAAATTTTTTCGCTAGAATAAGTCCATTTGATCCATTATTTTATTAAAAAACGAGTGGGCTATCTCTAAATGTTGCGAAAAAAATTTTTTTTTTTTGAATTTTTTTTTTTATAAGCTACAAATTCTACCCCCATGCTAAGAAAAAAAATTTTTTTTTTTTTCGATCCACCCTAATATATATATGTATATATATATATATATATAATCTTAAAGAAAAGGCTAAAAGAAAAGCAGAGTATGGAAAATTACAAAATAATTATAAACATCCTCTCACTTGCATCCCAGGTGGACCAGGTTGTCCTGACTGCCCAGGTTGTCCCGTAGGTCCCTTGTCACCAGGTCGTCCTGGTATACCAGGCTGGCCTTGTTTTCCCGAACGTCCTTCAGGACCAGGTTCACCCATTGGTCCTTGCGGACCTTGTGGTCCTGGGCTACCAATAGGTCCGGGTGCCCCATCTGCACCAGGTTTGCCGGAAGCGCCAGTTTCTCCCTGTATCAAAAAAGTCACTATGTTATATTTGTCTAGAGAAACAGTGCGATACAATGAGAAATTAAATTCATTTCCCCTGCTGTGTATTTGTTTCTATCCATACTAATATTATACATGCGAAAGTCTGTATGTCTGTTACGCTTTCAAGGCTAAACCGCTGGACCGATTTTCATGAAATTTGGCATGGAAGAAGTTGAAGAGCCAGGGTCAAACATAGCCTATCTTTTTTCAAAAATCAACCTTGAAAAGGTTGAAATAGGGGATGAAATTTGTATGAAAAGCTATCTTGACGACATATTCTACTCGCGGGCGAAGTTGCGCGGGTTAGCTAGTAAAAAATAAAATCACCACGTTTTTTTACAAGGAAGCAGAATGAATTAAACGTCATTATTTGGTAATAGAATTCTGAAATTCTGAATTCAACCCGGGCTTGGTGCCACCACCTACACCCAACCTCGTTACTTCATGTTTTGGTTTGAGGTTGAAGTAGCCGGAAAATTTATGAATATGGCATTACGTGATGTGTGGGTGATTTTCATGGACTGGTCTATGTTACCAAAAAGAGCTAAGTCGTCCTGTAAGCGACTTGACAAATTATCACCAGTTTTACTTAAAAGCTCTGTCATGAGCTTCTAAAACTTTTCTGTTTCCATATAAAATAACGGGTGAAACTGACTCGCGCAGCTTTACCTACAAGTAAATTAACATTATATAGTCAATATAGTTTCATACACACTTTTATCCCTATCTCAGCCATTTAGGGGTTGATTTTTGAAAAAAAATGTAACCTATGTTTGACCCCGGATTTTCAACTATCTCCATGTCTAATTAAAATCGGTGAAAGCCTAACAAACAGACAGTTAAACGGATTGACAGATAGATGCATAGACAGACAGATAGAGTTTTGCATTTATAATATTAGTATGAGTAGCAAAACAGTTACCTGTAAACCTCTGGGTCCTTGTGGGCCAGGTGGCCCTAATAATCCAGGTAGCCCAACAGGACCCCTCTCCCCAGCTTGTCCAATAGGTCCCGGCATTCCTTGAGGTCCAACTTCACCCTCACTTCCTCGTTCACCTTTTGCTCCTTCTGGACCCGGAGGGCCAGTTAGTCCTTGCAACCCTGGTGGACCAGGTCTTCCACTATCTCCTGTTGCACCCTTAGGCCCTGGGATTCCAGGTATTCCAGACGGACCTGGACTTCCTTGAGGTCCCTGAAATATTTAATTTTACTTTGATAAATATATACATAATGTCCTTACTAAATATCTTCTGAGGAAGTTGTTGTGCCACGAGTATCCTCCAACAACTTGCTTGATTTTAGGATTTCAAGCTTGGTTTACTACATTCCTGACCATTTGAAAATCGATTTCACTTATCTGATTTTTTCCATATTGTCGACGGAAACAATAAAGAGGAAGGCGTGTCTTTCTTATGATTTCGTTTTCTATTTAAAATAGAGTCAAAGTACTATTACGCCAGTTCCCTAGCGGGGTAAACAAAGTGAAATATCAGTAGACATTTAGATTCTCCACGATTCAATATTATGGTTGACATTTGAGATATACATTGATTCCCATATCTGAAACTATAGGATAGTCCCAAAATTACTTTTGCTCGACCCGGAGATAGATTTTTATTTTTATTTGATAATAATCTAAATTAGGTGATGCGAATGACTGACGATAAGAATGCAAAAACTGATATAATAAAAACGATGAAGATGCTGCTCGTTGTGATTACATAGATTGATGACGATAAAAGTGATGACACTTATGATCATAATCATAGCTATGATGATTGTAGTGATGTTACTGCTTTTGATGAAGATAGCTCATTCATGGTGGCTTTCTCACTTTGATAATTATTATGATTTGATTATTTTGATGATATGACAAATATAGTGACGATGATAACCATATTGTTTATAAAGAAAATTATTATAGTATTATATTTGGAACTAACTGTAGGTCCTAAGTCTCCAGGCCTTCCCGGTAACCCAGCTCGGCCAATATCTCCTTTTGCTCCCTGGTCACCACGACTTCCCTTTGGTCCTAATGGTCCTTGCAATCCTCGTTGTCCTGGTTCTCCTGGCATTCCTAAAAATATTGCAAAACATGAAAAATTTAATTTTTGAAAAATGAGAAATTTGTTCGTTGTTCATTGTGCACATAACGTTCACATAAGGGAAAACCAACTACGTAACAAACAAATAGTTATAAAAAAAATTACATTTATAATATTAGTGAGACATTATGTAAGAGACATAATATGTAAGGGAATTTACCGAAAATCTGAAAAAATTGAAATATCAATTTAACGCAATCGAACTGAAACCGCTGTGTAAAATAGATGGTATTAACACCTGCGGCCAACATTCGTTATACTGAAATGTGATGTGATGGAGGTAAAAATTAAAAGAAAGTTTCGGTGTAAAAATGAAAAAGCGGATGCTTCATTATTTCAGAAATGTAAAAAGATGGGAGATAAAAGTTTAACAAAATATATTCAATGAGAATGTGGCAGATATGGGCATCGGAGAATAACAAGATGACATCGTGAAAAATTAGTCGTGTGCTGTCCGAAGGTGGTGTCAAGAGTCTCCATAATAGACGTGTTTGCATAGAGTCTTTAATGTGAAAAAACCAAGGCAAGGCAATAAATACGGCTTAGTCTTAGGAAATCAAGTGTGCAAAAAGGCACACTTGATTTCCTCTGCCTACGTCGTATCGAATCTAGCAAGCGTGTCTTCATTATATGTCAGATATTCTTGATATGTATATGACCGTGTGTAGAGGTACATTAGGAAAACAAAGTTACCTGGACTTCCAGGTGATCCTTGTTGGCCTTTAGCTCCAGCATAACCTCTGTCTCCTTTTAACCCTGGCATTCCAGTCAACCCAGGGGGCCCAGATAAACCGGGTGCTCCTTGCATTCCTGGCTGCCCGCGTTCTCCCTGCGATCCAGTAGCCCCTGGCTCCCCGGGAATACCGGGAGCACCAGGTTCTCCCCTCTCTGCTGGCTCCCCTGGTGGGCCAGTAGGGCCAATTGGACCTTGAGGTCCTTGTTCACCTTGACGACCTAAAAAATAATAATTTATATAAATACTATTACGCCGGTTCCCTTACGTCGTAGACACTAATAAAAATGGTGTACAAATTACCCATAAATATGTTACAAAAATATTTTTTATAGGGCGTCGGCAACGCGTCACGATTAATGGTACTCTCTCTGCCTGGTGTGATATCACATCTGGTGTGCCTCAAGGTGGTGTACTATCTCCTCTCCTTTTTTCGATGTACATTAATTCGATCTCCCAAGTGGTATTATCACAATATCATATGTATGCTGATGATTGCCAGATCTACACACAAGCATCGCTTGAAGATCTTCCAGTGGCTATTGCACAAATCAACACTGACCTCGAAAATATAGCTGATTGGTCTCATCGCTTTGGTTTGAGCCTTAATGCAGTAAAATCTCAATTCATAATTATTGGTAGTCCATACATGATCTCCCGGGTTGATTTTAGTACTCTTCCTAGAATTATATTAAATGGTAATGTTGTGCCTTTATCATCTCAGGTTAAGAATTTGGGAATACTCATAAATAATTGCTTATCATGGTCAACCCACATTAAGGAGCTCAGTAAAAAGATATACGCCACCTCTAGTAACTTAAATCGTCTTCGTAACTTTTTACCTATTTCCACAAAGGTGTCTCTTGCTCAGTCCCTAATTCTACCAATATTAGATTATGTGGACACAAGCTTCATTAATTTGACCGAGGATCAGCTGTCTAAACTTGAGCGCCTCCAAAATTTTGCTATAAGGTTTGTATTCGGACTCCGAAAATACGACCACGTCTCTTCTTTTCGCACTAAGCTCAAATGGATACCTATTCGCCTTCGCAGAAATGCACATTCTTAATCTATTGTACAGTATACTTTTTGACCCCATAGCCCCGTTATATCTCAAAGAGAGATTTACTTTTCTTAATTGTCAAGACATCCCTGAACGCTCATCTAAAACTCTTCTATTGAAATTCCCTCAGTACCATTCTACATTTTATAAATTTTCTTTCACAGTTCAGGCTATCAAATATAGAATTCGCTACCGGTTAACATTAGGAAGGCTAGCAGCAAACCTATGTTCAAAAAAATGGTTTACGAATTTTATTTAAATTCTTGTAGCTCATAAGGGGTATTATTTTCACTGTTATTATTTTAAGTAATTTTGACTTTGTGTTTTTGAGTTATGTATTTTCTTTTCTTATAGTTGTACCTTGTCCTTGTTGTATTTTATTGTTTATAATTTGGTTGTCTGGAAGAGATCGCCTGTTAGCGATAAGACCGCCCATTGTATTAGCTGTATGAATTTGTATACTATGTTATGTAATGTTTTTTATGTGGTACAATAAAGAGTATTATTATTATAAATAAATAAACATGTTCACGGGATAAATCACACTTACTGATCTAACCCCAAAGTAAGCAAATTATTTGCTTGTGTTAAGGGTTAGTCAACGATATTAATATATAGAAATACATATATAAATACTAGAATATATTTAATAGATACCCAAACCCGGAAATATAAACATTTATGCTTATCACACACATGCTTGTCCCCGTCGGGGATCGAACCCGAGCTCGGTCGATTGCGTAGTCAAGGTCGCTAACCACTCGACCAACGGGGTGGTCATACGTAATATGCCAACGTAAAATTGTAAAAATCGTTAGTTTATGATATAACTTACCTCAGGTTGGCAGTTTTTTGTAATATTAATACGATATATTATATACTAACGGTATTTACAATTTTACCGTGATACATATAAGCAGGATTATTATTAATTTTGACATTACATTTTTTAATCCCATTACATAAAAAACATATTGCGCTTCTGATGAACAATATATCAATCGCCTATAGAAAAAAAAAGACGTGTGGCACTCGGAGGCTGCCGCGGTAAAGCTATTGCATAGCATTTTTTATCAACTTATGCAATTACAATTATATATTTATTTTATTTATGCAGTATTTTTTTTCTTTGTTTATTCATATTTAAAACACTTTGTACACAAATTATACGAGTACAGATATTCACTGTTGTACGTAGATGATAAATACCTATACACCTATATATTTTCTCACAAACAGCTGATTACGGTAGTTTTCCAATACAACCAATGTCAGCTAAAGGCGGGTTGCTGAACTAAAGAGACAAGCGTGATATTTCAAAAAGTCAATAAAAGTTCTGGTATTTATCGATAGATGGAAAAACTAAAAAGTATCACCGCTGTGCCGGTCGGAGTGGGGGGTGTTAGGCTTTTTTCGTTACGGAATTTGTGGATTCGGCCTCCACGCTCAAGGCCCGCAATAGAAGCTATGCAATAGCTTAAAAAAATGTTCATTATGTTTTGCCATCCCTGGCTTAGGGATGTTATGCCACAAAAAGTTAACCGGCTACTCCATTGACAGTGATATTCCGCGCTAGGAAAAGGAAGAACTATGAATTATGGGCGAGAAATTGCAGATGTATCATCTTCTACTCACGACAGTATACGTTTAGCATATTTATCGTATTTTATGAATATGTTATGTTATGAATATGTTTTTTTTTGAAAGGATAATAGCTGATGACCTTAAGGGCCGTAACAGCGATACCGGACGAACTGTCCCATAAAAGAACATGTATTCTTCAAAAAGGTCTGGATCAACACAGGAAAATGAGTTTTCATTAATATCAAATACTAGCAGTTTCCGCGTTAGAACCCGTATAGGTACCGACCCCGCGGGAAATTTGAGAAAAAAATGTAGCCAATGCCACTCAGGGATAATTTAATAACTAGTGTAAAAATTTTCAAAATTGGTTGAGTAGTTACAGAAAATACTTTCTTACAAACAAACTCAAAAACTCACAAAGTATACCTATTCATAATATTAGTAGTAGTATAGATATGTTAAGTGCATAATGTACGAGTAAATGATGAAGGGGTATATATAATATTTAACTAGCAAGCTGCCCCGGCTTCGCACGGTAATGTGCAATGTAAGCGCATAAAAGTATGTTTTACGGTAATTCTTAGAAATTCTTTTTTCTACTGTAATATGTATTATACATATACAATATATAAAGTTGAATCACTCTATTGATCAGAACATTGCATAATTTAAAAAACTAGTAATTGCCGATAGCACAAATTCGACCATAAACTAAACAATAAAATCTCCTTTAAGTTTGACGACTGACTTCAGCCGAAGAGAAAATATTATACATGTGTGCGTATTATTAGTATACATCATGAAGCTGTATTATATCTGAAGATAGCACTACTCATACCTACTTGAAACACAACTTTAAATACTGCTGACATCTTCTGAGGTCTCACCCTCTTCTTCTAACACAACCGTATAAAAAGAGACGAAGAGACCTTATAAAGTAAGTATTTGTTTCAAGTGATTAATACGAGTGCTAACTCCACTTATACCTAACTAGCTGACCCGCGCAGCTTCGCCCGCGAGTATATTAATAAGTCGTCCAAATAGCTTTTAATAAAAATTTCATCCCCTATTTCAGGCCTCCAGAGACTGATTTTTGAAAAAAAATAACCTACGTTTGACCCCGGATCTTCAAATATATCCATGCCAAATTTCATGAAAATCGGTCCAGCGGTTTAGCCGTGAAAGCGTAACAAACAGACTTTTGCATTTATAATATTAATATAGTAATATAGTATAATATAGTATATATAGTATATAGTATATAGTATGTAATATATAGTATGGAGTATGGATACTTCCTGGTATTCATAGATGAGTCAAAGTTAGTATGTTATTATATTATCATGTATGGCACATAAATGTAGTGTGTGTAATGTTTATTTTTATTAATTGGAACGAAGTTCCTTATCGCGCGTTGTGAAAGGGGGCTAGACGGAAAAAATTCTTACGAAAAGTTGTCACGACACTTTTTGCTATAGTAAGCTATTGTAAGCTGTGCGGCGTGCGCATGTTTCTCTCTCTCTCTCTCTCTCTCTCTCTCTCTCTTTCTCTTTCTCTTATAGAAAGCAAGCTATATATTTTCATTTCTATTTCGCATTGAACAGTGTGGTGTCGCGACGATTATTTTTGTCGAGTGTATACAGGTTTTCTGTATCGAAAGGAACTTCGTTCCATCCGGGTGTACCTTGACACCTCTCAAGCTTTTTTATGTATTATTTTTTTTTAAATTTGGTTTCTACAGTCCTCCGCAATGTTAACTTAGCGGAGCCAAATCTCACACAATTTTTCCTTCAAGTATTAATATATAGATCATAAGCGAACATACAGCGAAAGCGACTTTGTTTTATTCTATGTCAAGAAGATAAAGAAGCAGATAGCATCAACTACAATAGTATTAGGTACTAACCTGGTGCTCCTTCCGGACCTTGGGGACCAATACTGCCCCTTTCTCCTTTCTCGCCGGTAAATCCAGTTAAGCCACGAGGTCCTGGCATTCCCATTTGGCCAATAGGTCCTGGGTGGCCTTTGCTCCCTTTTGGTCCTTCTAAGCCCTAAAAATATTTAACATGATGAGAAATAAAGAAAAAACTAAAAGCTCACGTTGCATTGGTTTTTTATAGGGTGAATAGAGCGGACTGAATTTACGGATATATTTAAGTTAACTACGATACACCAGTTTGATAGCTGGTGGAATCAGTGGTCTCAAATACCACGTTTTAACCACGATTACTAAGTGTAATTAGTCATTAAAATTGTTAATGCTGTGAAAGAGATAACCTCCTATCTTGTCAGCCTCCAAATCGGTTAACAATGGTTTACCTTTATGATAATCCCCTGACCGATTTCGGCGACAGCGACTTGGATCTGCTTATTAAAAGCATTGCTGGTGTACTCTCATGTGACAACATATCCAATTTTTGCAGTGAATTTGCGTCCACATTCACTCCATGGCAGCACCCCTCGGATGTAATTATATTTGATGGTCGAGGGTGGTCGGGCATTAAGCTCGTCTCGTCTAGCATCGAATTCTACTTTACTTCGCCTTTTAAAACTTTAATACCAAACAACGCGTTTGGTTTGCACCAACTAGCATGCGAGGCAATCAGCATACATATTTATTTTTACTTTTCTTATAAATTCTGAATAATTGATTAAAAACATCATTACAGACCGCACGCGAGCTCCGAGGAATTTTGGGGAATGTTGACGTGCAATGAAGAGACAGAGAGCGACGTACACAGAGCAGACCCGAGAGAGAGAGACGTGCACACCCGCTTCTACTTCAGTACCCGATTATTCGGAGCTCGTGCGCGGACTGTAATTTTGATTTAACACAACACACAATACTTACTGGTAAACCATCAGTCCCTTGGGCGCCAGCCTCCCCCTTTTCTCCTGGTGAACCGGCTTGTCCCTGGATGCCCCTTTCTCCGGGGAATCCACGCTCACCTCGAGGTCCTGAAGGCCCAGGAGGACCAGCTGGACCAGCGACTCCTGGCTCACCATCTTTGCCTTGAGCTCCGGGTAGCCCTGCTGTTCCAGGCATTCCCTGTATAAGAACATTATCATTTTATTATTAAGTATTGTCTACTAATATTATAACGAGGAATGCAGAATTTAAATAAAATGCATTAGAAATAGGTACATTAAATAATAAAAATAAACATTACACACATTATAGACTTGTAATATTCTAAGTCAAAGACACACATCATGTTATATACACCAGGAACTTATATACGAGAACTGGAATTATTACGAAGAAATATTTAAAAATAAAAATGTACTTTATTTCGTTACCAAAAAGTTGACATTTGATTCTTGAACATTGACATTTGAAGCAAGACAACGACACCGGTGGATGTTATCCCTTTATGGTATTTATTGCAAATACCAGTGTAAATAAAACTATCGGATGGTAGATTTTATATATTCGATAACCGTTACATCTATTTTATTCATACACGTCGATAGATACATTGGCATAAAATGTACCTATTGAATTAACATATTGAGTTCTAAAAGTGCTTATTTTAATTATTACGTAATTATTTATGCAATAAAAAACTGTTTTCTCAAATTAGTAGTATTTGCAAACTACGCACGGGCGCAATTATACATGGCGCTTTATTTAGTAGAAAAAGACATACTCCACCAATGTCGTTATACTCTTCGGAACGATTTTTAAACGCACGTGAACATTCCAGGTAGTATGTAACTTCCTTGGACATACATGATAACCTCGGATGAATATGATAATATACACACATGTATACTATTTACTTTGCGGCTAAAGTAGTCGTCAAACTTATAAGAGATTTTATTGTTTAGCCTATGGCGGCTATAAAGTCGAATTTCGGCTAGAGGCGATTGCTAGTATTAATAAATAGCTCGAAATAAAAGCGATAAGTTAGTCGATAAAGGAGCCCCGCTAAAGTTGTGAGTGATGCAATGACACTTGGCGTGACTTGACAGCTGATACTAATTATCTACGATACATTAGCTATATGCATACTTTCATAATTTTGTCTATATTATGCATACTTTCATAATTTAGATTGTCATAAATTCACTCTTTAGTTTTTCTAATGCTATAACTAAATTCCTATCACTCGTCATACATTAATAACAACTTAATTTATCCAAGTATACATTTATTGATAGGTGAAGGAAAAACTTTGGACCTCTTATTAAGACAAGCAAACGATGGAGTATCAATTTTGACACAATTAAAGTTTACTTATTATATAAGAACGACTGCAATAAACCTAATATTTTAAAATAAAATGTATTAATTTTTTTTTAAATTATTTGTATAATTATAATAATTTTTATTATTACATTAAAATAATGTATTAATAAAATAAACATTATATGCATTCAGGTATCAAACTTAAAAGAGATTTTATTGTCTAGTCTGTAGTCGAATTTCGGTCACAGGCGATCGTTAATAGCATTTGATAGATATGTGGGATTACAAACTTACCGGAAATCCAGTTGGTCCAGGTGGCCCCGCCGCTCCTCTTTCTCCAGCAACACCAATCGGGCCTTGTGGTCCTTGTATGCCTGGACTGCCATCTCTACCTGGATCTCCTTTGGGACCAACAGGTCCAGGTTGGCCTGTCTCGCCATCTTTGCCAGATTCACCCTAAGGAAAAAATTTGAGTTTCCAAAACACAGCTTACAGAATCTATCAATTTATAAGATTAAAATGGTGGAAAAATAGATTGTTCTCCTGTAGACATTGATATAAAAAACCCAAGATGCACATTCAGTGTCTCAAAACCGTCCTCTAAAAACAAACGCACGGATTTTTTTGATATATCGATGCTGTCAATTTTATTATTTTTTGTACATTGTTTTGTAAAAACAACTATAAATCTTGCGCTTAAAGTTGGATATGCAGTAACATATGTTTTTGCCATATCTATAACTACTTATGTGAAGTTAGGGACAGTTTTGAGTGTCAGTTTTGTTTGGGACTGTGCATCTTGGGTTTTTATATCAATGCCTGTAGATAAGAAGATCAACGAAAAAAATATTTAAAAAATATGTAAAGCTCACCGGTAAGCCTCTTTCTCCAGGACTTCCAATTAAACCGGGAGGGCCTTGTAAGCCTTGTGATCCTTGTTCACCTGGTCTTCCATCAGCACCCGGAATACCTCTCTCTCCAGGAGATCCAGTTTTTCCACTTATTCCCGGTCTTCCAATTAAACCTCTTAGTCCAGGCAAACCTTGTGGTCCAGGTCTACCAGCATCACCAGTGCTGCCTTTAATTCCTGGTAATCCAACACCTCCTCTTTCCCCGGATTGTCCCTTAGGCCCCATAGGTCCATCTGCACCTGGTAATCCCCGAACTCCCTGCAATCCTCTTTCGCCTGGAGGTCCTACATTCCCCGCAGGTCCTCTTAAGCCTCGTTTCCCTCGTTTCCCTTCTGGTCCGACGCTGCCCGGGAGACCTCGAGGACCTGGAGCTCCCGTTTCCCCTCTTATACCTGATTCACCTTTAAAACCTCTTTCTCCTGGGTGACCCTGGAAATGACAATAAATAATTATTTTAGATTTTAAAAATGCTTTGGAGTAATTCATTCAGCTTGAAGCTAGAGGGCTTTTCAAAAAGGATTTTTAAACGGGATACTCACTGTGTTTACCATATAGCGTGTAAGGGACGGTGTAATGAATCGTTTTTACATTTTTTTTAAATTAAATTTAATAAATTACGTTCTATTTATAGTCATGATGGCTATTCCTTTTTTTTTGGGAAATGCAAAATTTGCCTTTTATGATTTTTTTTATTTTCACGCCACGCAACATTGTTACGTTTCGTCACGCTTTTGCACGCAAGTTGCTTATTTTTTGTATTTTCTTCAATTTTAGTATAATTTTAGAATAAGCACTGTAGAGTATTAGAATTAATCAAATTATACAAAGGTAAAGTAAAAAAATCGAAAAAAAAAAATAAATAAAATGTGGTACTAGGTGGTAGAGTTCTGCATTGTCTCGCCCGGGTCTGGTACCACCGCTTTACCTTTTGCTGCCGCAATAGCGTCAGTGCTTGTCGCTGTCGTGTTCCGGTTTGGAGGGTAAGGTAGCCGGTAAACTTATGCATGTGGCATTAGACCTCGCCACAAGATAGCAACGCACCATTAACATCTTTGGTGTCTATAGGCGACTCTTTCCATCAGGAGACCCATCTGCTTGTTTGCTATCTTATGATATAAAAAAAAAAATTATGAAAACTATAAAATAAATACCAAATGGTTTCATCTCAGAATCATGGTCCATATACGGCCTGTTAGGTATGTCGACCTAAACCTTGAAGGAGGTAATAAGGTATCTGATTCTCGTTCCAAATAAATAAAAAATGCTCTTAAATTTTAACATAATTATCTAATAAATTCATAATTCATACGCACCAACAGTTTGCGCAATTACCACATATGGATAGATAGTTACGTAAATACTGCCTATTTATAGCCTATTTACGTAACTACCTATTTATCTGTCTGTCGATATATCCGGTACTTGCTCGAACGTGTTGGTGAGTATGAATTATGAATTTATTGGATAATGAGGGTTGAAATTTAAGGGTATGTTTTTTTATTTATTTGGAATGAGAATCAAATACGTTATTACCCACTTCAAGGCTTACGTCGTCTTACCTAACAGGCTGTATATGGTTATAACTTTCAGTAGACCAACCTTTACATGCTGTTTAATAATTTTATTAAAATAATGTAACATTATATAATAATAATATAATCTAATAATAATAATTCAATATTTCGTTATTTTGCGACAACGTCGACATTTTTCAAAAACATTATATTTTTACAGAAGAGCCGTTACTGTCGCAATTCACCAAAACGAAAGAATTAACATCTAAGACTAAGACAGAGTTAACCGAACGTCTATAGACTTTCCGGTTCATCGCGATTCACCGGTTTGTCGGTGGATTTAGATAATGGTGATCCTAATCACCGCATTTATCGAAACGTTAACGATCATCGACTATTTTTAGTCGGGAACAGCCTTACGTGCTCATTCGAGGCACGGAAGTGGTAATACACTGCTGAGCTGCTTTTAATTGTTTCGACATAAACCTCGAAAAAACCTCAATAACGATTTTGCCCGACCCGGGGGTTTAACCCGGTACCTCATGATCTGAGCCAAATAGGCAACCCCTAGACCAAGAGGCAGTAATACCTACTGTAAGGTCAAAACAATGAAATTAGTTTCTTTTTCACTATGGAACATAAAGAAAATCAATTTTGACAATAAACGGAGCACTATTTTTTTCACACGACTATAGTCGTGTCGTCGTCGTACATATATCATTAACCCAAAAATATTTAATT
Source organism: Apodemia mormo (assembly GCA_036924255.1). NCBI lineage: Eukaryota > Metazoa > Arthropoda > Insecta > Lepidoptera > Riodinidae > Apodemia > Apodemia mormo. The sequence goes on from JAUPFN010000011.1 coordinate 34,279,583, forward strand.
TTGAGATATGTCGATCTTGTAACAAATAAGCGACTTAATGTTACGAAAAGATTAAACCTATTTGATACTTGTTATAGACTTATTCATAACTTAGGCTTACTGGCATTCCTTTGGCTCCTGGTATTCCTGGATCCCCGGCAACTCCCGGCACTCCTCTCGGACCTGGAAATCCTGGAGCTCCAGCTGCACCAGCTTGTCCTTGCACACCCTTCTCCCCCGGAATTCCATCACGTCCAGCTAAACCTGGCGGTCCAACTTCCCCTGGTTGCCCAGGCCTCCCAGATTCTCCTCTCGGTCCTTGCATTCCTTGACTGCCTTTAGGACCAGGTATTCCTTGTTCACCCTTAATTCCTGGCGAACCTGGGAAACCAGGGGCACCTGATTTTCCCACGTTGCCCTATAACAAAAAGTGACACATTAGTTGACCTTTTAATCGACTTCTCAATAATTTTCCAAACGCAGTAAACTGCAGCAACCTACTTCTCATTTCCACCAATGAACCATGCATCAGAAGTGAACACTAAATTAAAATGAAACCACACGAGAAACTCTCCTAATACAGGTTTGCCAATTTGCACTCGCCAACGACATAAACTTACATAAGCCTTATGCTGCGGTCACACTTGCCTCTATCGTCACAAAGCTTCGCGCAATGACACGATACATGCAGATGTGACCGGCTATTACCCGCTATCGTCGAAAATATTCGGACTGCGTGCCTTATCGCACAGTTGGCACTTGGCAGTACCTACGTCACAGGATTTTTTGCGCGCTAATACTTGCTGCGCGGTTTAATTAGCGTTGTTCATTTCAACCGTTGTTTTCAATCAGTTCAGACGTATGCGGGTGGTTGCGTAAAATGGAGCGAAACGACAAAATGGTACTGGAATTTCTCCATAATTATGAACGTGAGCCCAGTATACGGGATTCAAAAAATGTGAATCACAAAAAAATTTAGTAAATAATTGTTAGCACACGTCATGTAGAAGTGACGAAAGTCGTCGTTTATAGTTACACGTTGGAAAATGATTTCAGCCACATTGCATTATTGCACGATAGTTCGTGCAAAATATCCTTGCTGCTAAAATGACCACAGCTTTTATCGTGATAATTTTTAGTGTCAAATCGTACAAAGCTGCATCGCATATTACTTCGGGATGATAAACGCAAGTGCGGCCACAGCATTACAGATATTTTAAGTTTTTGGTTCACACAGTATATTAATTTTGCATTTTAGTATTTTAGATTTTAGCATGTGACTTTACATAGTTTTTGACATAACCCCTTCTCCCCCGCCCTTGTCACACAATGACACATTTTGTTGAACTGCCCTTCTTTCCTAACGTGTGTCATAATGGTTGGCCCTTTGTAAGTCACGAACGTGAAACCTTAAGATGTATACTTATCTATTAAAATAATGTGCTAACAAGAAAAAAAATGCGGTGGAAAAAGAAACAACAATATGTCTTACATATGTATATAAAAATCAATTGCTGTTCGTTAGTCTCGCTAAAACTCGAGAACGGTTGAACCGGTTTGTCTAATTTTAGTTTTGAATTATTTGCTGAAGTCCAGGGAAGGTTTAAAAGGTGAGAAAATATAGAAAAAAAGAGTAGTTAAAAAGTCAGCTAGTAATATATAAGAAATAATAATATTTTAAGATATTCACTTTTTTATATCATAACATAGCAAATAAGCAGATGGCTCTCCTGATGGAAAGAAATAACCATCGCCTATAGACACCAAAGATGTTAATGTTGTATTGCTGTCCTCGTGGCAGAATCTTAGTGCCCCTTGCATAAGTTTAACGTCTACGTTACCCTCCAAATCAGAACACAACAGTTACAAGCTTTGATGCTATTGTAGCAGAAATATGTAAGATGGTGGTACTAGAGACGGGCGAGACAACGAACCGCCTGGCAGAACGACAGCTCTGCCTACCAAGGAAATTACTTCGACTATATTTACTTATTTAACGAGCGACTTGTCTCGGCTTTGCACGGGTGTCGCTGATATAATTTATTTTATTATATTATAAATTACTAATTGGCTATGCTTAGCCACGTCACAAAATTACCGAAAAGCAAGTAAAATTCAGATCGCTACCAGATATTATATAATAGTTACTATCGTAATTGCTATTAAGCTTCACTTCACGTTATTCAATATGAAGATTTACGCATTAATACGACCCTGTTAACATACTTTCATAAAAAGTGTGCCGTCACCTAAGTCCTCATACTTTATAATGACTTGCATTATGGAAAGCCGAAATTCAAGACTCAAGAAGGAAAATAATCTTTGCGATTATTCTTTCTTTACGATTATTATAATGTTGACCTCCTAAAAGCAAAGATTATTTTAGATTTTCACTTTTACGGTATTACTGTATTGTAGATATATATTACTATTGCTGTATTTTGATTATTTTACTTAATGTGTATACTATTTCTTTCCATATGTAGGTACACGTATGAGGTCCTAGATATAAACTGTCCGGGATTGGTTTTGTACCCGATTTGTTGATTAGTTGTCTGTCACGCTACAGATAAAAATTAATACAAATGGCTAATTGAGTACGTTAATTGCACCTCTTTTTTTATATAATAAAATAGTAAGCGATCAGATAGCTCTCCTAATGAAAAGAGACAACCATCGCCTATAGACACCAAAGATGTTAACGGTGCTTCTACCTCTACGGCGGTCTTAATGCCACATACATAAGTTTTCCTGCTACCTTACCCTCCGACCCGGAATATGTCTGTGTCAAGCACTAACTACATTGCGACAGGAATATGTAAGGCAGTGGTACCAGACCCGGACGAGACAATGCAAAACACTACCACCTATATTCTGTGCTACCATCTAGTAGCCACGATGGTAGTGACTCGTACGCTCAATCGTTCTCCGTTTTTTTACGTTTGGGATATAGGCCTAACACTATTTATTTTTTGAATCAAAATGACTTGGCCCAATTATGTCAATCCTTTGTGTTTATTTAACATCTGACACCAATAGAAGCCACCGCTTCTAAATTATTTCTTGCGTTCTTGTGGCGATATTTTGTCCAGAAGAGCAGTTACAGAATTCTCTAACCTATTAATACTCGAAATATGTTTAGTTCCCTCATCTGTTACGAAAAGACAGAAAAACAGGTCTTCAGTAGAAATTCGAACGTACACAGAAATACATATTTCATTAATTTATTTTCTCCTAATACATAATAGCTTGTACACTTACCACTAATCCTGGGGGTCCCGGGGCGCCATCAACTCCTCGTATCCCAGGGGGCCCTGCTGGCCCTTCTCGTCCTCTTTCTCCCCGAGGTCCCGTTGGGCCCTGAAATATATTATATAATTGTAATGAAATATGCTACATAATAATAATGTAGCTTTCCACAAGTGAAAGAGTTTTTATAAAGATTTTTAACTTCCCGCTACGTAAATAAATAAGGAAATTACAATGTTGCCCCAATTTTTGAAAATCAAGTTTTTACCAGATCTCCACATTTGGAGATCCTAGGAACCTAGGAAGGTCTGTACGTATACGTATGTGTGTCTCTCTCTCTCTGTGTGTGTGTGTATGTATATGACGGCGTCCGCGTCATCAAATGCAAGAATATTGTAAACAACAGGTGTACGCCTAAAGCCACCGAGCGCATCGTTCGATATCCCTACTACTCAAATTGTTTTGCTACCTGTATAAAAGGCTCACAGTGCCCTCCGTTCGGGCAGTCTTGGCTCTGGCGTGGCTCGGTACATTTGTTGTATCTTGCTAGTAGCTTATCCTTGACTCTTGGATAATTAATTTGTGCAAACAAGTTAATTATTATTGTCAACTATAAATTAGTCGCAGTACAACTTATAATTGACTATCTATTGCTTAAATTATGACTTATTTGTAATAAGGAATATTTAAGTTACTTGAAATTGTTAAACGAGAACTAGTCATTAAATAATGGAAAGCTTTAATAGTGATCTTATGTTACTTTTGATAGAAGTTGAACAAAATATAAAGAGCTGTTATATTACCACATCCGCATTTTATTTATCATATCTGACCCACTTCCTACATATACATTTATAACTTTTAAGGCTTGATCGATCAAAACAGAGTTGATAGTTTGTAAATTATAGAAATAAGTGTTGTAATGTGAAATAATTTTTGTAATTTGTATTATGTAACTATAATTGAAAAAAAAACACAAGCCCGCTAAGTTTCTTCCGCAGGATCTTCTCTGTGTGTGGCCGCGTTCCGACCCGGTAGTAATTGCAAAAAATCAACTCACAACGTTTTTATTTTTAAAAATAAATAATTATAATTTTAAAATATTTGCACACCATATCGCCACCAAGTCGCCTTTACTATCTTCTAAACAGAAAAAGTAAAATGTCACTTAGACACAAAGTGACACTTTATAAAACTGTAATTAGGCCAGTGTTGTCATACGCTAGTATAGTGTTTGCCCACACTCGCCCGAAACTTATACATCGCTTACAAGTCATACAAAATAAATTCATGCGTATTGCTACCGGCAACCCATGGTACGTTCGTAACATAGATCTGCACAGAGACCTAGAATTACCGACGCTACAAAATCACTTCAAAGAGACGTCAGCACATCACTTTGAAAAAGCGATAAGACACCCAAACCCTCTGGTGAAAACCGCGGCAGACTACGTCGCGGCCACGGTCGCCGATCACAAATATAGAAGGCCACGTCACGTCCTATCCGATTCTGACGATCCCATCACTAATTACACTTCACAATTCACACGCACACGCACGCGCCAAAGTCGCCGCCGGCGGTGACTCGGCCCAATGTTTCGGCCCGCCAACACTCGAAACTCCGGTCAAGAGCCGTTGGCGAGCCGAAATCCTGATGCCACTTACTCTCCCACCAATCGTCAAGATACTGCCAAGATACTGCCCTAAGCCGAGGTTCGGTCTCAGAGGAGACACCCTTACGGCGGGCTCTTAGCCCACCTAACTTAAATTCTGGCTGAGCACTTTGCTCGCCCCAAAAGCCCGGTTTCGCAGTAGCGGTCATTTGGACCAACTGCTTAAGTTCATTTCGAAAAAAAAATCATTCAATCGCTGGATCTTGAGTTTTACTCATCTCTCCTTCATTAATAAGTTAAAATATGCAAATGTAACAACTGTTACATTTGCATATTTTAACTTATTAATTAGCACATTTGGGGAAAACGTGAAATTTTTCTACGGTATATAAACTAATTGCACATTGCGGAATACTGGCCTACCTATAGACACCTAAGATGTTAACAATACCGCATATCCGTGTCATGAGACTTTATCATATATATATTATATATATATATATATACATATAATAAAATCGTAGGAAAGTCAAAACTGTACATTGAATATTTTTTTAAAAGAATACTTGGGGCGTGATCTACACTCGATACCGAAGCCAAAAATATAGTTTTTAGAATTTTTGTCTGTTTATCTGTTTGTCTGTTTGTCTGTATGTATGTCCGGGGTAAACTCAAAAAGTAATACATGGATTTACTTCAAATTTTGCATGAATATTACTAATAGGTCGGGTCAACATATAGGCTACATATTATCACGCTATCACCTACAGGGGAGGAGCAGTGCGGAGTAAACGAAGTCCACGGGGACGAAGTCGCAGACAACAGCTAGTATATCACAAAATAACAAGCAAACAGATAGCTTTCCTGATAGAAAGAGAAACCATTGCCTATAGACACCAAATCTTGCTTGAAGAGATTCACCCTATTTCCCCTTCACGCAGTAATCATACTCTATATTTTATCTCAAAAGACTTACCACAGGACCTGGTGGTCCCATCTGCCCCGGCAAACCAGTTGGGCCTTTTTCGCCAGGCAGGCCTTGCTCTCCCTTCGCACCGTCTTTTCCGTCAAATCCTCGATGACCCTTTAGTCCCTGAATTCCAGGTACTCCAGGAGATCCTCTAGGACCGGCTTGGCCTGCTGTTCCGGGTGGTCCTGGTTCACCATCTTCTCCTGGCAAGCCCTATAATGAATTTGTATTTTATTATACTATCTGCGACATGTAACTTGTCATCAATATAATTGATTTTCATCTACTGTTTCAGCTTATTACGGTTTGATTTAAAAAAGTCTATGTTTGAATCATCTATAACTATTTCCTTGCTAAATCTCACCAAAATTGATTTAGCATTTTAGTGGTGAAAACGTTGCAAAGAGACAGACAGACGACCAGACAGAGATAGACAAACTCGCCGTTTTCACTTGGGCGTTAATCGAGTGGTTAGCAACCCTGACTTGGCGATCGATGGGGCTCGGTTTCAAATGCTGACAGCGACATGCTTTTGTATAAAAGGATTTTGGATGTTTATTAAATGTATTTCAATATTTATTCGGCCTGTTAGGTTAGTCGACCTAAACCTTGAAGGGAATAATAGGGTATCTGATTCTCATTCCAAATAAATTACCGTAATTTGTATGTTTTATGGTGTCATTAAAATTTTTTTGGTGTGTGAGAATTGTTATAATTTTGTTCATCTACTAGATAGAAATGTTCTCTACTTTTACATATAAATTACGCTAATAATAAATAAAATAACACGAATAAATATCCCTTGACTAATCATACAATATGATCTAAGCCCAAAATAAGCAAGTTAATTGTTCTGCAGTACAATACAATACAATAACTCTTTATTGAGTACCAAAATAAATGACATGTAAGATACAACAAAATATTTTACAAGTAAGATACACAAAGGAGGCCTTATCACTAATAAAGTGATCTCTTCCAGACAACCTTTATAACAAGGATAACAATATACTCAGAAAAATAGCGCTAACCAATAGAAAATTTACAGTTTTTATGCTCTTAAATAAAAGTCAAAAAATTTAAAGTAAAAGTAACATCCGTAAGAACATTACATACAAAAACAAAAACGAAAATCACCAAATAAAACAGTGGTAATACGTAAAACTAGCTTGAAAAAATATATAAAACTACTAGATACATAGAAAGTGACTTTTGATCATACTTTTGAAAGAGTTTAAACTCAGCGCCTTTCTGATATCTTCTGGAAGAGAGTTCCAAAGCGTAACAGCTTGTGAGGCGAAAGAACGGCTGTAATAAATAGTGTCTCTTTGCACTAACAGGGAAAGATTATCAGTCGATCTAAGATATTTGTGCTGGTTGTCACGGAAAATGAATCTTTCTTTTAAATAAGATGGAGAATTCAGATCGTAGAGAGTGGAGTACTTATAGCTGTAAGAGAATATGAGTATTCCGATGAAGATGAATAGGCAACCACTTGAGCTTGGCACGAAATTCGGAAACGTGGTCATATTTGCGCAAACCAAATATGCATATTATACAAAGATTTTGAAGTCGTTCAAGTTTATTGATCTGGTCTAAAGCGAGATTTCCATAACTAGCATCAGCATAATCTAAAATAGAAAAAAGTAAGGAATATGCCAGCATAATTTTGGTAGGAATGGGAAGCAATTACCTAAGACGTTTTAATGAATTCCAAGAACAGTTAACTTTTTACTAAGCTCTTGGACCTGCTTATTCCACGAGAGAGTATCTATGTAAATGCCAAGATTTTTGACGTAATCACTGGAGGGAATAGTGACGCCATTAAGATTTACTGCTTTACTGTTGGCAAATTAATGCAGTCAATTTTTTAACTAGCCTAGGACTACCAATTGTAATAGAGTTTTCATTGGATTAAGCTTAATACCAAATGATTTGCACCATGCATCGATGTTCGTCAGGTTACTATTTATTGCTAGGACAGCATTTGTCAGTTCAGAAAGTGTTACTTGAGAATAAATTTGCAAATTATCAGCATAAAGATGGTAAGATGTGGACAAAATGATAATAATGATTAATAAAAATCGTGGATAATAAAGGTGATAATCCGTTTTCATATGAAAAACATCACTCGAGCGAAATCGAAATCGTCACCGATAAAACTTTTTTAGTTTTGATAACCGTCGACGTTATCAAAACTAAAAAAGTTTTATCAATTTCAAGTTGATTGTGACATATAATTTATTCTGTAAGTTATCCTAATTTAAGACAATGGCTTAAACTTAGCTGGTGAGAAAGTTTTCTGACTTATAAAATATCTTAATTTCTAGAATTCAAAATTTAAAAAAGGCATCAGAATGGTTGAAAGTTATTGGTTTACGAACATATAGTATACTCGTATGTTAGGCATGTTATAAAGTTTTTTTAATATTTTTTTTTATATCATAAGATAGCAAACAAGCAAATGGGTCTCCTGATGGAAAGAGTCAACCATCGCCTATAGACACCAAAGGTGTCAATGGTGCGTTGCTATCTTGTGGCGAGGTCTAATGCCACATGCATAAGTTTACCGGCTACCTTACCCTCCAAACCGGAACACGACAGTGACAAGCACTGACGTTATTGCGGCAGGAATAGGTAAGGCGGTGGTACCAGACCCGGGCGAGACAATGCAGAACTCTACCACCTAGTAGTCACGATAGTAGTGACTTGCAGAGCCAATCGGTCGCCTTTTACGACCTGCCTGGCAGAACGGCAGTTGATAATGTGAGATATCTTACATCTTTTCCAGGAAGCCCTTGCATTCCTCGTTCTCCCGGGGGTCCTTGTGGTCCAGGTGACCCTGGTTCACCAGGCTCACCTCTAGGACCTTGGAAACCTTGTGGTCCGGGTGGCCCTTGTGGTCCTGGAAAATTATGTTCAATTTAATAGGTGTACTAAAAAGAAACTCATTTTAAGGCAATAGCAAAAATGGAACAATTGATTGCAACACCAAATTTTTTTATAAACCTTTGAATTTATTTAGATTTTGAAATTTCCTCTTTAATTCGGCTTTAAAACATTAAACATCTTAATTTGCTCTCTCTTACTCAATTAAACAAAAAAAAATGAAATGAATGTATTTGTTGCAAAGTTCGTTCTGTCAGGGCTAAATGTGTGGCATGTGGTAATCCTCATTATATGAATATCTTCTATCCGGGCCAATTTTGAATAATAGACAAACAGCTGATGAGTTCATACTGGCGATTGTTTAAAAGGTCCAATGATCCAGATCTATGAGTAATGATGCATCAGACACGACCAAACCATTATAAATCTGTTTTAAACAATCTCGAGAAAAAACAAAAAACAAGAGATCTGAAAATTCCCTCGCCGGTTTTAAAACCGTTTATATGTTCGTGCCAGTTTGGATGGTGTCCTTAATATTTTAATATGAACCCCTATTCCCTATATCCTGATGATTTCGTCGAAGCCTATACTTCACAATTTACACAAACATACACACACACACACACACACACACACACACACACACACACAAACAGTAGCGTCACAGCGACGCTGATTCAACTCACTGTTTCGAACCCTGGTCAAGAATTATTAACGAGTCGAAACCCTGATGCCATATACTCTTCCACTTATCATCAAAATACTGCGTTAAACCGAGATTCGCTCACTCTGTAGACACCCGTATGGCGGGTTCTATGTCCACTTAAACTGTTCAGCCAGACCACCGACCACACAACCCATAGACCCCTAATAACAGGCGAATGGTTCTGTCAACACATCTGACTTATAGTTCCGATGTAAATGTCCATGCACCAATACCCAATCAGTGTCGACCAATCAGATTCTCTGTACATCACTATGGCCTTGAGTAAGCCAATCACGATGTTGCAGCTCAGCTCAGCTAGTTGCCAGAATGTATTTAATACGGAAAATAGAACATTAGGCGTCTATGGGCTGTGTGGTCGATGGAGCGAGTAGTGTCTGGCTCATCGACCACACAGCAACACAAAGAACATATTCGCAGTAATAGTCATTTTTATCAACTGCTTAAGTCATTTCAAAATAAAAAATCCCTATTTATACAAAATATTTAATACGTACCTGGTATTCCTCGAACTCCTGGAGTGCCAACAGAAGCTTGCATATAATGGTAAGGATCAAATGCAGGCCCTTTATCGCCGCCAGCAGTCGCAGCTAATTGTGCCAAATATGCGTTTACCTTTAGAGAGAAAATACTTTCTTTATATTTAGTGATATGTCTAGAGAATAAGTGTAAAGGAATCTTGGTAATAACATTCAGTCACGGGTGGTTTAGGGTTTTAAGTAAAAAGGCCGCAAATAGCTCGAAACCTTTAGTGATTCAAATGTACTGTAAATAATTTATCTTCTAAATGCTTTGATTTCGAAATAAATAAGCGTTCATTATTATTTCTTAGTGTTGTTTTTTTATTTTATGCTCAAACGTTTAAAGGTTAAGGTGTTTATATGAGTGTATGGGTGATTTGTTACACTCGCAATAGGAACTCGTTCCCCGTGTTGGTTCCGGGCTCCTTTGAAGAATAGACCAACTGCCGTTCTGCCAGGCAGGTCGTAAAAGGCGACCGATTGGCTATACGAGTCACTACCATTGTGGCTACTAGGTGGTAGAGTTCTGCATTGTCTCGCCCGGGTCTGGTACCACCGCCTTGCCTATTCCTGCCGCAATAGCGTCAGTGCTTGTCGCTGTCGTGTTCCGGTTTGGAGGGTAGGGTAGCCGGTAAACTTATGTATGTGGCATAAGACCTCACCACAAGATAGCAACGCACCATTAACACCTTTGGTGTCTATAGGCGATGGTTGACTCTTTCCATCAGGAGACCCATTTGCTTGTTTGCTATTTTATTACATAAAAAAAGAGGAAGCCTCTCACGAAGTTTTAAGTGCGTATTCATCATTTGCAAATTAGTGCGACATCCCGCGAATTACATGCTTTTTCAAAAATAGCTTCCAATTGATTCCGAAATCTAATCAGAACTTTTCATTGATAAACCATACAAAAATCCATCAATTCGTTTGGGAGTTGATAAAAAATTTCGGAGTGTTTTTTTGAAAATAACTACAACATTTTCAACCAACCGATTTTTAATCGGTATTGGTTGAGGGATTGCCTGCTGTAGGCTGTTTTACGAAATTTTAAATTTGTTTAATAGCTTTTTTTGTTTGGCCACAATCCAGTAGTCTCCCTAAAACCTTGCCCAGGATAGTACTGTCCAATTTGTTTTGCACTTCTGCATATTACTTCAAGATGGATTTTTTTTACATCAAACCAAAAATACTTAGATTTTTGACACACTTACATCTGGCATTGGTCCAACAGGTCCTGGTATTCCAGGGGCTCCAGGGATGCCACTACTTCCAGGAGCTCCGGGTGGACCAGGAAGGCCGTCATCTCCAGGCAAACCTACCATACCCCTAACAGGTGTCACTGATTGAGCACCTGTGTTAAATGGAGAAGATGGTGTGTGGGCTATTGGTCGACTAGTCGATGGACCTGGTGAAATAGTGAATTTCGTATAAATATAGTGTGTAAGGGCCGGCCACCAAAAAAAATGCCATTTTTACGTTCTAGTTATGATGGCAATTCCTTTTCTTGTGAGTAATGCAAAATTTGCGTGTTATGATTTTTTATATTTTTACACTACGCAATGTAAAGCTTATATTGCTCGAACTTATATTGCTCCTGTGCCAGCCGTTTGCGTTCACGCCCGTCATGTGGCGCATAATACATTGCTTACTTTGTGTTTTCCATGAATTTGAATATTTTTTTAGATAAAACACTGTAGAATATTACAATAAATCAAATTATATAAAACTAGCTGTCGCCCGCGACTTCGTCCGCGCGGACTTTGTTTACTCCGCTTCTACTGGTCGTAGCATGGTGTTATATAGCCTATAACCTTCCTCGATAAACAGGTTATCCAACTCAAAAAGAATTATTCAAAAATAAACAAACAAACAAACTCTACAATTTACAAATTAGTATAGATTAAGTTAAATAAATAATCGTCAAAAAAAGAAAAAGAAAAACACAATTTCCGTCGGTTTTGATCTTAGAGTCATGGTCTCAAGCTACGGTATTGCTTTTCAATGGACCGTCCCTTACATCCTGAAAAACAGTAATTTATCAGGTATATTATATAGTTTAGAGTTAAGAACAATGAAAACTTACTTTGGGTATACGCAGTTGAGATTTTTTGGCATGAGATAGCTAATAAGCTAACTGCTTTTCTAATGGAGTGAAATAATCACGACTTTTTTGCAAACGTGTACCATCGTGATTACTAGGTGGTAGACTATGTGTCCAGGGCACTATCTCGTCCAGATTTGGTGCCACCGCTTTATCTATCTGTGACGTAATAATATCAGTGCTTATCACTGTTGTATTCCGGTTTAGAGGGTAAAGCAACTGGTGAATTGAATATGCATGTGGTACGTAGTACTGGCATGTTAGTCCAGTAAAAAATAACATGATTTCAATATAATCATATACCTATACAAACTTTCATCCTCTATTACAACCTCTTAGGAGTTGATTTTATAACAAAAACGGTCAACTATTATATTTATGTGTTGCCATTTAAATATATCAAATTGTTACTTCAATTTGAAAACTTGTAACAGGCTTTATGTTTTTAGAATTCTGTAGCCAAATGGCAAAAAACGAAACCCTTATAATTTCGGAATGTCCGTCTGTCAGTCTGTATGTCCATGTATGTCAGAGACATTTTACTCGGAGACTCCCATAGTCTGTTTGTATATCCATCCCATACCGTATGGTTAAAATTATACACATATGTTTTTTCGCTGCTTCGTAACCCTTTGTAAGTAAGCGCAACTCGCTCTGGGTTGGTTTTTACAGATTTTTAAAATTTATACCTGTTTTTTATTTTTGCTATTTTATTGGTGAATGGTATTCAAATAAAATAAAATATAGCATTCATATGTTTTCAAATTATCCGTCTCTTATACGTGATATGAGTCACTACTGTTATGTAACTTATGTTAATGAGATAGGAAAAAGGACTGACCTTTCTTCATACCCCAATATAGAGTCCTTGGTATGATACGTGACAAACATTTCAAGAATTTAGTCCTGCCAGCAAATATTATTATTTTCAACTATTTTCATAAAAAGTGTCATTTTAAGATGTCAATTGTATTTATATTTTAAAATTCTGTATTTCTGCTACTGTTGTGGTTTAAAGTGAGGTGGACGTGTTTTCTTTTTTATTTGTTTTATTTTACAGGGTAGCAAGCTATACAGTTCCCCTGATGGAAAGAGAAAACCCTTCCCCACAGACACCTATATTTGTTACCTGGCGAGATCTTAATACCACATGCATAAGCTTATCGATAACCTTACCCTCCGGCCCGAAATACGAAGCACTGACCCCATAGTTGCAGGAATGGTTGTAATAACAGACCCTGGCGAGACAATGCAAAACTCTACCTACTACCTAGTAGCCACGAGATTAGTGGCTCGCATAGCTAACAGTTCGCCTCTTACGAAAAGTCCATTCTTTAAAAGGAGCCCGGACGAACATGAGGTAAACAGTAAAAGGACTACTGCAGATCACTTTTATTTTTCGGACTTAAGATTAATTTCTCCACTTAGTGACATTGCTAGGTTAGGACTAGGTTATGGTGTTTACCATGTGTTGGTCCGGGTTCCTCTTGAAGAAAGGACCATCTGCCGTTCTGCCAGGCAGTTCGTATATAATGCTATCTTACCAGTAAGGCACGCTGGGATAACGGAACAGTTGACGCGGCCACTGTAGCACTGACATAGTGTACAATTATCTCTCTTCCACGTGTCTCCGTCTGTCCATGTGCGGCCAATGTCTATGCATCTTGATCCTATTGGAGTAAAAATTAACATATCACATGTTGAAATCACTGATGTATTGTTGAAAATGTTCTTAAGTTTATGAAGATCCCCGAAAGATTTTGGTTTTTTTATAGAAGGGGTAAACGAGCAGGAGGTGTACATGATGGTAAGTGATCACCACTCATGGACATTCGCAATACCAGAGGTCTTGCAGTTCCGTTGCTGGCCTTTTAAGAATAAGTACCTAAGCTCTTTTCTTGAAGGCTCCCAAGTCGTATCCGTTTGAAGACACCTCTGCCGGTAATTAACTGATTTCACAACAGAGTAGTGCGAGGCAAAAAGTGGCGAGAGAAACGCGCAGTTGTGGATTTATTATCGACTAGCCGTTTCTCGCGATACATCCCACATAGGTATCGATCCCAACGCCTTCGGCACTCAAGAATATTGTAGCTTTGCACTGTTGAAAGATTTTTCAAAATGGGTTCAGTAATTTTAGAGATTACTTCTTACTAACTCAAAGACTTGTCCTCTTTATAATATTAGGATATAGGAGTATAAGTGATGCTACAAATATGTGATTTTATCGAATACCGAATATCAAGGCTTCGGCCAAGCCTGGTCATATATTCGGTCTTCTATTATTATTTGGCGCCCATTCTGTCTAGTCACCATTGACCTACCAACACGTGATGGTAGGTCAAGTAGTCACTGAATGATTACATAGAGAACTACTAGTCTTGATTCCCGTTAGTCGAGTGGTTTGCGAAGTTGACAACGCATCAATGGGGCTCGGGTTTGATTCCTGTCATGGACATACGTTTATGTCATGAGCATAGATGTTTGTATTTCTGGATTTGGATTTTATTAAATATATTTGAATATATATATATATATATATATATATATATATATATATATATATATATACCACCATCATAGCTATTCCTTAGCCTCAATACTTGTCATTGTTGTGTTCCGTTTTGAAGAGTAAGGTAGCCGGAAGACTTATGGTATTGTTGCATGTGGCATTGCTGTTCCACCACACGGAGAGTAACGCACCATTAACATCTTTGGTGTCTATAGGCGAAGGTTTATCTTTCGTTTATATATATATATATATATATATATATATATATATATATATATATATATATATATATATATATATAAACTAAATTTCGCTATAAAATTACAGAAAATATTCACCTCGAGTCTGTGATGGGCGCCTCACTCCGGGAGAACCTGCAAAATCATAGCTTTCAGCTTTTATTGTATGTATAATATTACTAAATTATAAGCATTAATTAAAAAAAAATTAAACATATATCACAACATTGATTCTCTTATAGGGTAAGCAAATTAAACGAACGATAAATGACCAGTTCACAGTTTTATTGATTAGTAAGACGGGTAATACGTCGTCGCATTTTATCAACGTGTATTGACTATCGCTTGTGTCTTATACTGGTGCCGCACTTGCGTCTCTCGTTCTGAAGTTATATGCTCGCTAAGGCACACGCAGTCCGGAATGTATGCAAAAATAGCCGGTAATAACAGCCGGTCAGATCTGCATTTATCGTGTCATTACTCGAAGCTTTGTGATCCTCACACTCAAGTGTGGCCGAGGCATTACGACAGTTAGTTCGCTTTGAATACATAACGAGTGATAGGTCTATAAACTCACTTGTAGATGATGTAGATCCACGAAAGTCTCGTTCTGCCAATATAGCTGTAACATAAAAATAAACGTATTTATCTGTGATCTAGTCTAAATCGCCTCTGTGGTCTAGTGGTCCGGTGTCGGAGTTGACCACATGAGGTCCCGGGTTCGATTCCTGGGTCGGGGAATTTAAAAATGTATTTTTTCAATTTTCTGATAAAAACAACATTGCCCGGGATCGGAAAGTGCATGGTTGGCGATAGGCTTGCTACCTATCACACCAAGTATCTTCGGCTAATCGTGGGTGCACTTGTTGTAAGAGTGCCTACACTTTCGGGTATACGGGCGTGAAGATACTATTTAATTCATACTCGTAGCATAACAAACAAGAAGATCGTGACTATCCTGATAGGAGACAATAATCATCTAAAGACATCAAAGATGTTTTAAGAAACCGGTGTGATGATTTATCTAGGCCAATTTCTTTAGAAAGAGTTGAGAACTTGTAAAAAATGAAACAGGTCCGTCTAGACCATAGTATATTTCACTCGGATTTATATGGCTATCCCGTTAGATTATCGAATATTATAGATAATTAAATACCTATGTTAAACAGGCTAAATAGTTACAGAATGTATGTATTGACATAGACTGAACAGCCTTATCGTTTTAGTAGAATAATCTTTTGACGAACTTTAGCTATTACAGCTATATATAAAGTCTATCCCTGAAAAAGAGCCAAGAGGTTAATAAAGCATCATTGGGACAAGACTGGCCACAGACCACACAGATACTTATAGACATGGTTATGGGCCGGGAACGTGTCGCCACTCACACTATTAAATGTTTGTAAATTTCAAACGCGTGTAGATCATTGATATATAATACTTCATGGATCATTGATATAAAAAACCCAAGGTGCACAGTCCCGAACAAAACTGACACTCAAAACTGTCGCTAATTAGATATGACAAAAACATATGCTTTTGCATATCGCAAGATTTATAGTTGCTTTCACAAACCAATATATAAAAAGTAACAAAGTTGACAGTGACGCGATTCTATTTGCAATGAGCGCACATGAGCGCAATTTTTAGAGTACGGTTTTGATACACTGAATGTGCATCTTGGGTTTTTTATATCAATGTTGTAGATGCTATATCTACATACCAATAAAATATCCTGGAAAAATAGAAATATATCATGTTTTGCTATTTTATCTTGCTGAAAAAAGCCAAGTTTTGAAAAATACCCCTGGTGTAATTTTTATTTCACGGGTGTCTCTGTATTTCTAGGTGTAAATGAAAGTTATACTGACAATCTAAGAAATTGTCTTGAAATTCGTATCAAGTTTAATCCATGAGACTAGTACATAAAAAACCACTAGCACTGCCTTTAAACAGAGAGATTAATATAGAAGTCGTTGTCTTTAAAGAAGTAAAAGCACAGTAAAAGCCTATGGTCCATCGGAGCACTGGAATTATTACTCTTACACTGTGGTCGTGTCCTACCTTTAAAAAAACATCATATTTGTTTGCAATGCTAGATATTAACAAATAAAACGTGAATACTATTTTATAGATTCAGGCGTTACTTTGCAGAACGTCATTATTCAATTGAAGAAAACTAGTTATTTTGCAAATTTTTATCAGGCCTTCGGTGAGTTTGTTCCATTTCTTACACAGTTTTTTTGTTTTCCCTTTCGGTGGTATCGCAAATGGTAAAAGTTCGTGAAAACTTGCAAAATAACTAATTTTCATCGAATTCTATTGTTTTATGTAGAGAAGTAAAGAACTGTTTAAAGGGGCTTAAATTTATCTCACCGTTCTCATCTTCATTGAATGGATTGTATTCATCGTAATTAACTAAATCTGGTTCTTGTGCTTGTGGCAGTTCATCTTCTTTCACTTCTTGTACTTCCTTGCTAGTAACGGCTAAAACCATCAGCACCACAACGATTCCAGTTCGCCACATGCTGCGTAAGAAAGTCATTAAAGATATTATCAAATCCATACTAATATGATAAATGTGAAGGCAACTCTGTCTGCCTGTGTGTCTCTTCTTCAAGCATAAACCACTGAACCGATTAGGATAAAATTTGATACAAATATAGTTTGGGACCCGAGAAATCTCACAAGAACGGGAACCATATTTTTTATATATATTAGATTATATTTAGAAAATTTTCCGCGCGGACGATGTCGCGTTATATATTTCTGGGCCAGTTGTTATATATTTCTGGAACTTTGATAGTTTTTCTTGTGTATGGATCACCTGCGGAGATATTACGTAGCTTGGGATACCAAAAAAGCGTATAGCTCGTATAGCTGGTGTAAGAATATGACTTAACTAAAGACACCAAAAATGTTAATGGTTACGTTATCAAAAATGTTGTAGTAGGATACATTTTACTAGTGTATAATCTGATTAAAGTCTCATGAAAAGTCAGAAGTGGTAAGTGAAATGTTGTAATTGTTTTGAGATTAATAAATGTTCTTAAAGCGTAAGGGTATGACGCTAATAGGTACCCAACCCGGGCGAGACATTACAGAACTCTACCAAATTTTACGTTTATGAAAATGTAGGACCGCTTTTGGTTTTATGTGTTTAATTATTTGAAATATATTTTAACGCAGTAAAAGTGTAACAACCGATCTGGATCTCTGGAACTTTGAATCAGATTAATTTGAAATCAAACCAAACCAAACCAAAAAAACCAAATCAAAACAAATGAAAAATATATTCTCTCAAACAAAAGAAGAATTTTCTAAATCAGTCTAGGCATCTTTGAGTAATAGGGTAATATATATAAAAAGTATTCGGACGATTGATAATCTCCTTCTTATTTTAAATTAGGTCAAAAAGATATTGAGTGTTATTTTAGGAATATAACTCGGATTCAAGTGCCGATTGTTCGCTAGAAATTGCTTTTAGATGTGATAAAACCGAGAACGGGGAATGATTTCAATTTATTCGTAAAGATTTTCCTTATGGAAAATTAAGATCTGGAATATTTGATGGGTGCTAGAGACGTAAGGAATGACGCAAATTTCATAAATGCTATAAACTTTAACTTATTACATACCTACAATAATAACTTGAAACATAAATACCATAAAAAAATAAAAGATATCCACAGTAGAGTATAAGCTTCCACGAGTTTTGTCTTAAAAAGTAAAAAAAAACATGTCTAGGTAGATATTAAGGCCAAGATTATAAAGAGACTGTCCAAACAATATTTCTGAAAAACTTTAGAATTTTGTGGAAAATATGAGCATAATCCCCTGTGTTGATCCGGGCTCTTTTGGAGAATAGACCATCTGCCATTCTGCCAGGCAGGTCGTAAAAGGCATCCGATTGGCTATTCATGTCACTGCCATCGTGACTACTAGGTGGTAGAGTCCCGCAACGACTCGCCCGGGTTGTTGGTATCACCAATTTATTCCTGTCGCAATAGCGTCAATATTTGTCATTGCCGTCTTCCGGTTTGGAGGGTAAGGTAGCCGATAGACTTATGCATATGGCATCCCGTCACATGGATAGCAACATACCATTAATTTCTTTGGTATCTATAGCAGATAGCTTCTCTTTGCATCAGGATTGCCATCTGCTTGCTGTCTTAAGAAAAAATAATAATAATTACACTTTCATTACAACCGGTAAGTAGTAATTTTTATTTGTCGAAACGTTTACCTAAAGTAAGAGATATTAAAATCTTATAAATATTTATACCACTTGTTGGATCGGCCCCTTTTAAAGAATATACATACTATCTCTCTTTCGTTCAGGCAGTTCGTAAAAGGCGAACGATGGGTCAAATATGTCACTGACATCGCGACGACTAGATGGTAGAGTTCTGCATTATAGTCGCCCGTCTCAATTGTTCCTGCCGCCTTCCGGTTTGGATTCTAAGTTAGCCGGTAATTTTATACATGTAGCATTACATCTCGTCAAACTTAATAATGTTGCAACGCAGCATTTACATTTTTTGGTGTCTATATGCGATGGTGGTGTCTATACACAAAGAGCACCAGATGAAAGATGGACGAAAACTGTAACAAATTGGTATCCTATATACATGAGACGAAAACCTGGAAGACCACACAAACGATGGAGCGACGACCTGATGAAAATTGCGGGCAAAACCTGGAATAGACTAGCAATAGATCGCAGAAGGTGGAAAGACATGGAGGAGGCTTTCACCACCCTAGGCGGTCCTTACATAGATAATAAAAATTAACCAGACAAACATACATTATATATTAACTTTATTTTATATTGATAGCACTTTTAACACTGAAATATACCTAAAATATTATATAATAGTTAAATGACAATATAAATAATGACTTATGGACACAACTAAATTTTAACAATTAATAAACTATAAATATTATATTTACTTGACAATATAGATAATTGCTTCAATAATAATTTAATTAAACTAGTAAAGTACATAATATTAATAAATTTTAATATTAATTTATAAATTTAACTTAACCTAATAAATATTATATATACATTTATTTTATATACATATATTAATCATTATGCAAATAATAAATTTAAATTACATTACAATATATTATACAATTTTACTTTCTTATATAAAATCTCAAATATAACACTAACAATCACAATTGATTTAACAATATTATGTTAATGAGATATTGTTAAAATGACAAAAGATGTAAGGAATCAATAAAAAGCTATTTATTATTATTATTATTATTATATGCGATGGTTGTTTCTTTCCAATAAAAAAGCCATGAACTTGTTTGTTAGCTGTGCCCACGACTTCGTCGGCGTAGAAAATTTTCTAAAATAAAAGGAGCCGCCTCTGTGGTCTAGTGGTCCAGCGTTGGCGTTGACCACATGAGGTCCCGGGTTCGATTCCCGGGTCGGGCACATAAAAAAAAAGTGTTTTTTCAGTTGTCTGAGAAACACAAAATTGCCCGGGATTGGAAAGTGCCCGGTTGGCGATAGGCTTGCCACCTATCACATTTGTGGTAATCGTGGGTGCACTTGTTGTACCTCTGCCTACCCCTTCAGGGATATGGGCGTGAAGATACTTTTTAAAAGGAGCCTAATGGCTAATTGTACCGACCTTGTCTTAAGTTAGGGCAATCTTTAGTAACATTCGTGGCTACTAGGTGGTAGAGTTCTGCATTGTCTCGCCCGGGTCAGGTACCACCGCCTTACCTATTCCTGCCGCAATAGCGTCAGTGCTTGTCGTTGTCGTGTTCCAGTTTGGAGGGTAAGGTACCATTAACATCTTTGGTGTCTATAGGCGATGGTTGACTCTTTCCATCAGGAGACTCATCTGCTTGATTGCTATATTATGATATAAAAAAAAAAACATGCTGTCACGTTCTTTTTATTTAAGACAATAAGTGATAGCACTACTAGTTAGGATTTTCCTAAGCTAGGACAATGTTGGTGCAATTGGCCATAAGTCACTCCTTATTGCCGTGATTTAAATAGTCGCGGGGTTTTCCTGTTCTCGTATGATTTCAGAGATAAAAACTATCCTTACTCCTTTCTCGGTCTCAAACTATATTTGTACTAAATTTCATCCCAATCGGTTCACCGGTTTAGGGGTGAAGAGACAGACAGAGTTATTTAAGCATTTATAATATTAGTATGGATAACAATAATAATTTTATTATTATTATATAACCACGTCAACAAAGTGGTAATAATATAAAATCTTGAAAAAAATGTTTAGGGTACCTCCTTTACATGTGATATGGGATGTTAATTAATTTCTCATTTACCCTATAATGTGGAGTATGGGGGTGGAAAAAAATCACAGTAATAGTAAATGTAATTAAGTTAAAAAACTATTTCGGCTTAAAAGCCTTTACAAGTTTTTGAGTAATAGTCGACCAACTTTATAATATGAAACAATAAATACCTTCTTGTTAGTTCGAATTATTGTAATAGGCAACTTCGGAACCCTTCATTGCGCCTGGTTTAACATGCAGTTTAGATTTTTTTATATTATAAGATAGCAAAAAAGCAATGGACTCTGCGTTCATGAAAATTGTCAAAACACATCAATGGCAATCAATGCAATTAAGGTAACGTTGTCTCGTAAACTATGCCAACGCGTTCCAGTAACCTTTGGAGATGCCAGGACAAGACATTTGTCTGCATAGAGATGACAGAGGCAATTGACACGTTCATAATTAGAACGATAGTCTAGCTGCGACAATTTATTTGTATGGGTATTTAGTTTGTCAAAATGTAAACCTTCTTTTTCTTGGAAGTCATTTGGAAAGAGAAATATTAACTAGCTAAGAGCAAGGTTCTATTATTATTTGTAAGCAATAAATATGCGATAATTCTAATCAGAGATTTTATGATTAAGGATTTATGTGTATTTTCTCTTCTCTTTTTCTACTTCTCTTCTATTTAGAAAAACCTTAGTAACAACCTGGAATTTAGAGGCGATGTTTTAACACATATTTGCCACGAAAAAGAACAGCGTTTCTTTTAAATTGAACATTGCCATATGTAAAGTCAATTAAAGTTCAATTATAATTTTTTTCTTCGCCAAAATAACTGGTTGTAATTTTTAAAACATTTATTTATAATACTCAAAGTTTTAACAAGCCGATGGTGTGTCCAAAAAGTGGTTGTTCAAAAATACAACTTCTGTAAAAATCAAAGTAGAAAATAGCGACTAGACTTAGTCATCTAACGTTAATAGCCTATTCTCCAAATAAGGCCTCCAAATAATTATTTATATACGTTCACTGTTAGATAGTTTCAAAAGTTAAATACAATTAAATAATAAAAATATTACTCGTGTATATTATTAGAATTACAGTATAAGCCCACACTTAATTGGATTTAATTGAAAGTATATATATTTTGAGACTCATATCTACCGAAGCCGGTCTCCCCAAATCTACGCACTACACTAACCACCTTATGTTAGCAAGTTAGTAACCGAGTAATATTTTTATTGAGCAATACGTTAGTGGTCAATGTTCGAGGTTCGATATCAATTGTTTAAAAGAATTTAACAACCGTTAACCTTTAGCATACCGCCGTGATGACGAATGCAACGGTCGGTTTCAATTGAATATTAAAAATTTAAATTTCTAAATTTATGCCTCTATATATGATGTTCTTAAGGTTAGTTTATTGAACTCAGATTACTAGGTTCTAGGTTCAAACGACGAATTGTGCTTTAAGTGATATTGAGCTTTTTCAAGCTTATCGTCGGAAATCAAAATCTCAATAACAGCTCGGTGTTCGATTGATATACATTAACAACTCTGTGCCTTACATATTCTCGCGTTACGTGGCCATGTCCTAAACATGTGTAACGAAACAAGTGTTATCATTATCAGGCACTGAGGAGCACCACCTACACACCAACCAAACCTGTGAATCATGTCCTCTGCAGACTAAGCGATTGGTTTTGGGGGTGGGAAAAAATCGTGTTAGTAGTAAATATAATGGAGTTAAAAAGAAAACAATCACGGCTTAGAAGGCTTTATAAGTTTTTGAGCAAAAGTCGGCCAAATTAAAAAATGTACTCAGAGAAGTTTTTATAGGCGGTGAACCTGTGGTGCGTATATATATTTGTCACTGACGTTGAATAGCTTATATGTTCATAGTATGAAACTATAAAAGCCCTGTTCATAGTCCGCATTATTGTAATGGGCAACTTCGGAACTCTACATTGCGCGTGGCCCGACACACACTTTACTATTTTTTCATCTGACTAAGCAAAAGGATGTAATGATAACGAAGTCGCGAGTCTTTTCTTTATATTGTAAGGTAACAAAAAATCTGCTTATTTGCTATCCTGATCGAAAGATAAATCATCGCCTATAGACACCAAAGACGCTAATGGTCAGTAGCGGCGTTAGGGTAGGGCGCGGTTGGGCGACGGCCCAGGAGCGCCGGATAAAAAAGGGCGTCTCTTTGCAATTCTTTATAATTTCCCACGGGCGCTCCTTTATAGCTCGCTCATTGAGCAAGATCTACTTACTTGTAAGTTTCCCAAAATTTATGCCCTGTTTTTGTTAATTGAATTTTATTTAAGATCGACACTTACAAGAACTGTATCCAAATGTATGGATAACATTGCAAATATTATTGACTATACCTGTAACGGTTGTTAGTGGGGAAAGAAGTTGTTCAAAGCTGAAACTAATAAACACATATCTGCGATCGACAATCTATCAATCTAGATTAACAAACGTAGCAACTTTGTCAATCGAAAATTAAATTGCAGAAAACATAGACTGAATGCCTAGTAAAAGAATTTGCCGATAGAAAAGCTAGAAAAGTAAAATTTTATTAGTTTTTTAAATAAATGTTTTTTTTTTAAATAAGTAGTTATTTCATTGTACCCCTTGCCTTTTTTCGTATGTAATTGAATTGCAGTTAGGGGCACCACAGAAATCTCGCCCAGGGCGCTGGTAGTGCTAAAACCGGCACTGCTAATGGTGCATTGCTCTCCGTGTGGCAGGATGGCAATGCCACATGCATAAGCCTACCGCTACCTTACTTTTCAAACCGGAGCACAAGAATGACAAGCTTTGACGCTATTGCGGTAAGAATGGGTAAGGAGGTGGTACCAAATACCCGGGCAAGACGTGCGGAATTCTACCACTCAACTGAGTAAAGAGAAGTAATGATTTTTAATCTCGAGCTGTTTGTAATAAATAAACTCAAAAACCACTGGACCGATCCTAAAAAATCTCTTACCATTAGAAAGCTACACTGTTGCTGGACTCCCTGTGTTAGTTCCGAGCTCCTGTGAAGAACAGGCCAACTGCCGTTCTGCCAAGCAGGTCGTAAAAGGCAACCGATTGGCTATGAAAGTCACTACCATCGAGATAACTAGGTGGAAGACTTCTGCACTGTCTCGCCCGGGTCTGGTACCACCGCCTTACCTATTCCTACCGTAATAGCGTCAGTGCTTGTCGGAGGGTAAAGTAGCCGGCAAACTCATACATGAGGCATTAGACCTTACCACAAGATAGCAACGCACCATTAACATCTAGGTATGGTGTTTATAGACTATGGTTGACTCTTTCCATCAGGAGACCCATCTGCTTGTTTGCTATCTTATGACATAAAAAAACTATTTAAAAGTATCAGACTACTTTTTTATTTATTTATTTAACTTTATTGTACACGTTAAATAAATTTGTACAAAAGGCGGACATAATGCCTGTTGCCATTCTCCTCCAGTCATCCTTATTTATGTATTTAATGCTTTATTGTACAAAATTAAAAGAGAAGTAATACATACAGACTTCTTAAAAACAGATTGTACAATGGGCAATATTTTAATGACTATACAAAACGAAGTAATGATTTGGATCACGCGACGAATTTGCGACTAACAGCTAATATTATCCTCTGTGGTCTAGTGATCCGGTGTCGGCGTTGACCACATGAAGTTTGATTCCCGGAATGGACAATTCAAAAAATGTTTTTCATAAATAAATGCCCGGTTGGCGATAGACTTGCCACCTATATGTGGGACCAAGTATCTTCGGTTTATCGTGGGTACACTGGTTGAACTTCTGCCTACTTCTTTGGGGATACGGGCGTGAAGATACTTCTTCAGTCAATATATAAAATTTGAAACACCTTTGCAATTTTGTTTACTACCTTAAGTTGATGATGGTGATGATACGTTATCATTCACGACACTATTAACAAGGCGGTCTAGTAATAGAGTGTTGAGAGAATAAGTTACAATGAAATAACAGTACCAAAGTAATATTCAAAAGACTTAAAAATTATGAATCCAAAAATTTATCCTGTGTCTAAACGATTAAGTTTCTTGCTTATTTTTAATTTCCCGTTACGTATGTTACAGATAAGGATGTTACTGATTTTGCCCCGTTTTTCGAAAATCGAGTTTTCACCAGATCTTCACGTTTTAGGGTCCTAGAAACCTTTTCCGACTATTCTCGCGATGACGTCTCGAACTCTTCGAGTTCAAAAATTCATGCTTAGGTATTATAATTTTTGCTTCGTTGAGCTTAAAATACCTCAATTTAGCGGGAAGTTTCAGGGATGGCTTGCAGGGTCAATCAACTTACAGTTTTTTTTTTGTGTACCATTTAAAAATATCACTCTCAAAATGTTGCATCCAATAAGAAAGACATACGA
This sequence comes from Apodemia mormo, assembly GCA_036924255.1. Classification (NCBI taxonomy): domain Eukaryota; kingdom Metazoa; phylum Arthropoda; class Insecta; order Lepidoptera; family Riodinidae; genus Apodemia; species Apodemia mormo. The sequence continues at coordinate 34,305,085 of JAUPFN010000011.1, forward strand.
GTATCTAAATTATTTATTTAATATGAAAGAAAAAAAAAAAAAAAAAATATATATATATATATATATATATATATATATATATATATATATATATATATATATATATATATATATATATATATATATATATATATATATATAATTTGATCTGTTACTTATTATTATTTATTACTTATTATTATTATAACAAATTAATAAGGCTTGATTTATGTTTATTAAAAATTTAATAAAATGAATGACTCAATATTTTCTTTTCTTTCCCATTACTAAAAAATTACACTTTAGAGCAGTATTGGGCCTTATCGACCTGACATTTGCGATTGCTAATTTCTCAATATCTGTTTAGAGGATTCAGAAGCGGGGCTAATGTATAAACGAGTGATTCATGAGGAATTTAAAACCAGAGGTGTAAAGTCGAAAGGGCCTGCCACGCATCATAAGGAAGTCAAGTGTGTGCATTTTTGGACCGCCACCGCACCAGCTGAAAGTCACTGTTATTTCTTACGCAGTCTACGTGTTAAACGGTAAAGTAGCAGTGCAGAACTGACACTATTTTGTTAGGTAAGGGCACAACAATGATACAAAGCCCGGGCAAGACTTTACAGATACTTATGACTTAGAATATATTACTATAAGTTTTGTGATCCCCAGAAAAGTATCCTCGGAATTATAAGATTTAAAAAACCAGACAATTCTACAAAATTTCATTTTTAAAAGAACCTTCATCATACTGCTTATTACTAATATTTTTACGTTTTTTTTTAATATAATGGCAAAAACAATCAAATGACTCTCCTGACAAATAGAAAGCACCATCGCCCAACGACGCCAAAGATATAAATGATGCGATGCGTCAAATGCATTTATTTCTTAGCAAGGATAGAAAACTATTCAAAACAAAGCACTAGAGTGATAATGACGAAATTACTGCAGGAAAATTAAGGTGGTGATAATCCAGCGGGATTTTGCTAAATTACCACCCAGTAATCACGATGATAGTGACATGTTGATCTCGGTTTGCTTTTTACGAAATACTCGACATGATGCAGACGGACTATTCTTTAAAGGAGTCTAGATCGACATAGAGAAAAAAGGACCACTTACATTAGTTTTTAGAATAAAAATATTTATTCATTTATTACCACATACGTACATATACATTCATATCTTCACGCCAAATTCACATTATCACAATATTTCTAATCATGGATACATGCAATACATAAACGTATCTTCACGCCATATCCCTTACGCGGTAGACAGGGAGAATTGAGTTCCATACATCACTATCCAGACAGACTTGCCTCGACTTCGAGACTTTTCATGCAAACACACTGGTTTAAGAGACTCTTGACAACACTTTCGGAGGGCAACCATTAATTTCATTATTATTTTATTATACATTGCTACAAGTCAGCTTGGATCGTAATTCATGGTACTCTTCTTGCTATCTTAGGTAGATACTTTAGGAGATATGTATGTAAAATTATTTCAGTCACGGAATAGTAATAGTAAAAACTCACCTGAACGGGTGACGAAGTAAGGGTAGCGCGGCCCGCCCGCGCCGCGACAAGTGTGCGACCATCCGGCGGGATACCAATAAATATGCGTAGACGCACGACCCGAACGCACATGCTCTAGGATCTCAGGGGTAGGAAACATTTCATGAAAGTGCGATTATATCTATAAAGCGGAAATATTTGATTGTTTGTTTATAATGGATATACTCAAAAACTATTGAACCGATCTTTAAAATTCCTTTATTATTAGAAAGTTGTAAAATCTAGTAGTAACATAGGCTACCTTTTTATCGGCTGAGTGATACGGCAGCTAGAGTAATGATTTTCGATAACAAACGAAGTCGCGGGCAACAGCTACTTTTAAGTTACTAAATTATTGGCATGAAATATTTGATTAGATATTTCATGCCAATAATTTAGAGCAACTTTGATGAATAGTGGTGGTTTTCCGAAATTTTCTTTCTCAGACATGCATTCTTGTATGCATAAAAATTCTTAAATTTAAGTTATGATCTGAAATGATATCGTGAATATAAGTAAAAAAAACGACATAAAGTTATGACTGCAATTCTGAGTAATCAATTGATCTGGAATAAGAATTTATTCTACTGATTCACATACACGTAATCGTCATATCTTAAAGCTATATTTATTTATTTAATATGTAATAAATCTTAGGAAGATGATCAATCAATTAAAAGCATTTAAAATGTAATAAAACAGAGATGTATCTACAAAATATTTGCATCTACAAAATCTATCTTCCTTTCAATTTTTTCATATTTATTTCCATAAAAATCTTATCACACTTCCACGGATTTAAAAAATAGACGAATTTGTCCAGCCGTTCTCGAGTTTTCCCGCTTAGTATAATATTTTTTTTTTTAGAAAAAAGGGGCAAACGAGCAGGAGGCTCACCTGATCGTAAGTGATTACCGCCGCTCATGGACAGCCACATCACCAGAGGTCTTGCAGCTGCGTTGCCGGCTTTTTAAGAAGGAGTATGCTCTTTTCTTGAAGGTGCCTAAGTCGTATCCGTTCGGAAACACCCCCGCCGGTAATTGATTCCACAGAGGAGTAGTGCGTGGTAAGAAGTGCCTAGAGAATCGCACAGTTGTGGATTTCCAGACATCGAGCTGATGAGGATGGAACTTTGAATTTTGCCGCGATGTCCGATGATGAAATTCAACAGCAGGGATCAATCCAAACAGTTCGTCGGAACACTCTCCATGATAAATGCGGTAAAAGATGCTAAGCGAACTTACATCTTTGCGTAAAGCTAAGGAGTCAAGCCGATTGGAGATTGCTTGGTCGTCAACGATTCGAACCGCTCTACGCTGAATGCGATCAAGTGGAAGAAGCTGATACTGCGGAGCTCCCGCCCAGAGATGAGAATAGTACTCCATGTGCGGGCGAATTTGCGCTTTGTAAAGTTGCAAGCGATGAGAAGGCAGGAAGTACTGTCTCGCTCTACTGAGCACGCCGAGCTTTTTTGAGGCTAATTTAGCCTTTTCTTCCAAATTATCACAGAACTGAACGTTGTTCGATATGTCAACGCCAAGAATCCCAATATTGGCTGAGGTTGTCAGGAGAGTGTTCTCAAAGCGAGGTGATACGACAAAGGCCGACTTTTTAGCGGTGAACGCACACAGCTGTGTATTCCTGGGGTTGAATTGGACTAAGTTGAGTCGACCCCATTCCGAGATTTTTTCGAGCTGAGTCTCGATTTCAGACACTAGCTTGTCCCGATTCTCATTGACGTGGTCCCGAGAAATACCGTTATGACCGGAGTACAAAGCATCACCAGTACTGTCATCTGCATAGCAATGAATATTACTAATTCGCAACATGTCATTGATGTGCAGAATAAACGTCAATATATTAATATAGCAATTTTCTTATTTACAGGTATTCGCACACTATTGTTACTACAACAGCACTATATTTGATTCTCTCTCTTTCTCTGTCATGTGAGGACTCATATTTAAAAACTAATTATATATTTCATAAATAATTCATTAAGTAACTGTAGCAAGAACTAATTAAATTTAACATTATTATGCCTTATGGAAAACTGCAAAAGTCAAATAGTGTTTGATTGTTAATTTGAATCATATATACGTATAATCATATATATGATATAAATTAACAATCAGACAATATTTATTATTCAAACTATCACATATATCATAAGTGAATAATAAAATTCAAACGAAGTTGAGACTCTGATCTATTTTAGATAAAAAGTTTTATCGTAATTATATAGAAAGTAATTTAGAAACTAATATAAAACATGTGCTACATCAGTTTCATACAAACTTTTAGGAAAAGGTTGCGCAGCCCCTTTTCAGCTAATATCTAGGCCGCAATCTAATGTGTATTTAGTGCCATATAACAATCTCGTTCACTAACACACCAATTCTTAAAATGATCACTTTTTAATGTTCAGGTCAAATATGGCACGCGCTTCTGTATTAAGGGCACGAACCAATTTTGCGCTGATGCTCTAACGATATTTATGCATCATTTGTTTTTCAAAACGATTGGTTACTATGCTACCATTTTACCATCTATGTATTTTAGGAGGAAATTACTTTATATTTTGGCAGATATTTTAAATAAACTTCTCGTTAGAATTAATGAACGCTCTACACGATCTCCAATCAGTCGAGGGAAGGAGTTGATTATTATTTTTGTGTTATAGCACTCACCCCATGCTTGGGAAAACTGGAAAAACTTTAAAAACAACAAAGAAAAATATCGACACGCAGGGATTGAACCTGCGACTGTCTCCCTAAAGCCGGGACGCTCTTCCACTGAGCTAGTGTCGACAGGTTTGACGTGGCGAAATTCTTCTTTGTTATATGATCGATTACGTCGATTGTACTGACCGCTAGATATACAAAGAAGAATTTCGCCACGACAAACCTGTCGACACTAGCTCAGTGGAAGAGCGTCCCGGCTCAGTTACTTGCTAAACGACGCTAAATAACATAACTTCAGTCAGATATATTATACAGTATTTTGTAGCTCGTGTGACATAAACCCGCACACACCCCACACACCTACACAATCACTCCACATACAGCTACGCTTTTCAGTGTATGTAAAGATCACGGAAAAGCTTGGTTAAAGTGCTGGATTATATTACTCAATTCCGTAATAGTTCCTTATGATACATGTGAGTTAAGTTGTTTATAATAGCACGGCGCGAAGTTAGCGCTCAGTGCAGCAAGGATATTGAACGATTCAACAACAGACAACTTATCACTTAACACTTAACACACGTGTCGTATATTATTTTATAACTCGTGCGGCAAAGCCCACATTTTAGCTACGTTTTTCGGTATAAAAATACTATAATAGGTCGTTGAAGTGCAGGTTTAGGTGCTGTACTATAATCATTTAACCGTAATACAAAGTACATTTCTAAACTAAGCTATTCATATAATTATAGGTATCAACTTACACTGTTGATACATTGATATCTATTTTTATCACTTCCATCACAATTAATTGGGCAATTTCATTAAACAAACGTTCAGCGGGAGGCCTGTTAACTGGCCAGTAACGATTAAGACGCTATGCAATATACATACAGTAAACACACTTTATTAATAATTATATTTTTAGAGGTTTTTCTCGAAAATCCAAATTTGAATACTCAGGTGAGCACGTAAAACCGCATTCCGTAAGGGGACTGGTGTATGACAGGGTTACAATATTATTGACGTTTTTAAGGTTTTCCGCGAAAATTTAAATCTCAGTTTCTAACTAACTGACGCTACTTTTTGCCTTTCGCTTACCCCAGAAAGGAACCAACGTGACACTTTGTTAGTATCAAACAGAAAAAAACTTTATCAATCTCACGTTGAGTAGGCATTGCGCTCATCTCTGACCGGAAGCTCCAAATGCCAGTTTTTTCCTCTTGATTATATTCAGGAAAGAGTGCTTTGAATCGTAATGGCTAGGTTATTTTAAATCGGCTTAATCCTTGAAATTACGTATAGATGTAGTTCACTCTACATATTCTGCATCGCCTATAGACACCAAAGATGTTCATGGTGCGTTGCTATCTTTATATTCCAAGCAATAATATAAATACGAGTAGTTTGGAATACCATAAGTACCTTTTATGAAATGCCTAGCAGTAAGGCAGTTGATTTTTTTTTTCAAAAAGGGCTCAGATCAACAAGAAAACAAACACGAATAAAAATAAACTAAATTTTATACGTTTCTACTAACACTAAACTATAACTCCTACTAAAGTATTGCACTGGCGTTTCATCGGGAGAAATGGAAAAAGCATCAGGAAAGCCATCTGTTTGTTTGCTATACTTTATAATTAAAACCTAGATGACACCTGACACCTAGATGACAACATTAAGCTATTCAAGATACTGCTTTAAGCTGAGGTTCGGTCTCACAAGAGACACCCTTAGAGCGGGCTTGAGCCCACCTAATTTAACTCTTACTGAGCACTCCGCTTGCCCGAAAAGCCCGCTTTCGCAGTAACAGTCAATTGATCTAACTGCTTAGGGTTTCGAAAAAGGCGAGGTAATTTGACGCGCGCCAATACTATAAAAAGTGGGCGATGAGGTATGTTCTGTAACCGCTGGGAAACGGTTGTTTGCGGATAAATAAATATAGGACTTCAGCTGAAAACCAAAATTTAATACATTCTTTTTTGTATTTAAAAGTAAATATCACCATAAAAAACCGCGTGGAAAATTAGAAATATTATGAACAAATTGTTGTTTTAGATATTGTTTAGCCTGTTTTCGGAATTTCATATGATCGAGTAAGGTACACACATAGTAAAACTGAACAAGTTCTTGAAAACCAGACACGACAGGCAAAAATATAAAAAAATGTTAAAGTGCTGTCAGGCCACGCGCAATGTATGGTTCCGAAATAATGTGGAACAAGAAGAGGGCTTTTGTTGTTTTATACTATGAACATTTAACCTATTTAATGTTAATGACAAATATATCGCACCTCCGCTCAAATAGTGTAACAATTCAAAAAATCATAAAAATCACTTTTTTGTACCATTCGTATCGTATTATGCCATAGCTTTATTTCGAATGGTGATCTACTACTGTTTTCAATAATTTGATACTATAACGGCGCTATTGACGTTAGTGGCGTTGGCCGGAAAAGCGAAAAAAATAGACAGGAGCAACTTTATAACCCTTTTACTCGAGAATCGTTTTTTGACTTGTGACACTATTTGAGCGAAAGTGCGATATATTCGCACCACATGTTCACCGCCTATACAAACTTCTCTAAGTACATTTTGGTCGTCTATTACTCAAAAATTGTAAAGCCTACTTAACTGTGATAGTTTTCCTTTTAACTTCATTATATTTACTAATACCATGAATTTTTTCCCACCTTCAAAACCAATCGTTTAGCCTCAGCTAAAAGCTCAATATTTTACAAACGAGTCTCTTTATCGAAAACTTGTTATCACAAACCTACAATATTTTTTCCAAACCTATCCAACGATACCCCACACAATGGGGTACGTGAGTAAAAAAATAACATCCAATCCAAATCCAAATTTTTTCAATATGTTATGGCATCACTTTGTAACGTGACTAATATTTATTCGTGCCGAATTGCAGCTTTCTAGTAACTAATAAGAATCTCTGAGCTAGCGTGCGGAGGGACGGACGGACAGACGGACAGAAGAACGGACGAATGGAATGACATAGTGCCGGTTTGGAGAGTAAGTTAGCCGGTAAAATTATGCATCTAGCAATATATCCGCCACATTGATAGCAACGTACGATTAACATCATCAACGTCTATAGGCGATGGTTATCTCTTATCATCAGAGTGCCATCTGTTCATTTACTATCCGATTATATATATAACTAGTTGTGCCCGCGACTTTTGTCCGCGTGGGTTTATTAAAAAAAGTAGCCTAAGTTACTGCTTATTTCATCAGCTATCTACCAGTGAAAGTCACGTCAAAATTGGTCCAACCGTTCCAAAGAACAAACAGACAGACAGACAGACGGACAGACAGACACACAGACAAAAATCGTAAAAAGTGTTATTTTGGTATGTGTACCGTGTATACATCCATATGCATTTAGTTAAAACCGGTTATTTTAATATTACAAACAGACACCCACTCTAATTTTGTTTATTTTCATGTATAGATATAATAATAGCGAAGCGTGTGTATAATCCTCTTTGTTACTTAATGACCTGTCAATCCCACGTCCCCAAACGCATAGTACGGGAGACAAGGATATATTTGCAAAGTTTTATATCCCACAGGATCGATCAACAGTTCCACAACAAATATGGGTTACAGCGTATCTGTGTCAGTAACAGAGAAACGGTGCTATTCATTAAGATCTATTTCTTTATAATACCAAAAACTAATACCAATGATATTTGTTTTTCTTTTTTATACCATAAGATAGCAAACAAGCAGATGGGTCTCCTGATGGAAAAAGTAAACCATCGCCTATAGACACCAACGATGTTAATGGTGCGTTGCTATCTTGTGGCGAGGTCTAATGTCACATACATAAGTTTACCGGCTACCTTACCTTCCACACCGGAACACGACAGGGACAAGCACTGACGCTATTGCGGCAGGAATAGGTAAGGCGGTGGTACCAGACCCGGGTGAGACAATGCAGAACTCTACCACCTAGTAGCCACGATGGTAGTGACTCGATAGCCAATCGGTCGCCTTTTACGACCTGCCTGGCAGAACGGCAGTTTGCCTATTCTTCAAAGGAGGCCGGGACCAACAAGGCGAAAAAATTTGTTTATTGTCACAATACACCTTCTATTCCTAACGAATACCAAATTTTGAATATTTAAATAAAGTACAAAATATATTCCCAACGAATACCGAAACATAAATTTTCGTACAGTCACAGAAACAATTTATTTGCATTCTAATAATATTATGATCTTAATACAATCCTAAACCTTCAATTTACTTTATTCCAGCATTTTATTTAAAGTAGCTTAAGTTAAATTGATCTTAAGTTAATTAATATAAACTAATTTGTGAAAATTGTTTACTATCACAAAATGTGAGTTTGTTCTTTTAAGGGTCCCGTACTTAAAAGGTAAAGGTTTAGGCTTAGTAATAGAGTCCCTATTACTAAGCCTAAATGATTTAAATACATTACGTAAAGACACATTTAAAACATTTTTATTACTGACTGTATCTCATACCATTTGATTTGTTTTGGGATTCGTTTACAAGTGGTATTCGTTCGGAATAAAAAAATATTAATATCATTGTCGTGTTCCGGCTTAAATGGTAAGGTAACGGGTAAACTTAACCTGACGGCAGTAATATTCCGTTACACGGATAGCAACACCTTGTCCATGGTTGTGGTTGGTGTCTTTTAGGAGGTGCCACTCCTGATGGCGAAAAAGACTGTTATTTTGTGATATATTGTGTGATATACGTACTTTACAGGAGAGCTAAAAAACTAAATATTTTTTTAATTTTAATTTATAACTTTTGTTTCATGGCTTCATGGAACATTCTTCGTAGTAAAAAAAAACTAATCAAAGTTCGGCCTCATAGGTACTTAGCACATTTTTGGCTAAAATTGTGGACTCAATTTCATATGAATGAAGTTTCAACCAAGCACATCTAAGTTACCATTTAAAAGGAACAAGACAAACAGAACGATAAATCATACGTGTAGAGATTTTGAATTGTATCAAATTAGACTATTAAGATCGCCGAGAAATGATGTCACAACAATCATGGGTTCCAGAGATCTATATATGAGTTAACGACGTGGCTATATTATCGCGATATGACGAACATTAGCGTTGCGCGTAATGCGTGGCAAACTAGTACATTGAATCGCGAATTATTCGGGCTAGTGCTTTATTTTTTTAATTTTCCCCCGTGCTGGTCTCGGGCTCCTTTGAAGAATAGGTCAACTGCCATTCTGCCAGGTAGGTCGTAAAAGGCGACCGATTGGTTATACGAGCCACTATCATTGTGATAATTAGGTGGTAGAGTTCTGCATTGTCACGCCCGGGTCTGGTACCATCGCCTTACGTATTCCTTCCGCAATAGCGTCAGTGCTTGTCACTGCCGTGTTACGGTTTAGAGGGTAAGGTAGCCGGTAAACTTATACATGTGGCATTAGACCTCACCACAAGATAGCAACGCACTATTAACATATTTGGTGTCTATAGGCGATTGTTGACTCTTGAATTCATCTCGTTTTTGCATCGGCGCGCATCGCAAATTGAAGCGAGATAGACTATTGCCAACGTTGTTTATGTGGCTATCAGTTTGCCCCTTCAAAAGTGCGGCTTTGGCATAACACGAAGGATTTTGGGTTTCTGCCGGTTATCTACAGTAACTAAGTTCATCTCGCTTTTGCATTAGGTGCATAGCAAGTTAAAGCGAGATAGCAAATTGTTGATCGTGAACAAGTAGCTGTGTAGTACGACCGCGACGTAGCACGGACAAAAAGTTTCACTGCGACATCGACAATGCTCTTCGAATTCGCGCAATAATGTGGCCTCAGAGTCCAGAGCAATTGTGCCCTTTGAAGGACGCTGGCTAATAGCTATTTAGGTTAATGTCAATATCTATCAATACTTGGAATCCGTTTGATGGGATGTACGTTGTAATTACTGTGAGTGTTTTTGCGCATACCTAACAAATAAATAATATGATTTGTTTTGAAAAAAATAGAAATTGAAAAATTTAAAAACCTGCCGCCTATTTGCGCGGCCTAAAGATTTACTTCCTTTTTCTCAGTTCAATAATAACGTAGCCTGTGTTGCATTATGTGGCTTTCCAATGGTGACAGAGTTTACCGGCTACCTTACCCTCCAAACCGGAACACGGCAGCGACAAAGAGAAACTATAGACACCGAAGATATTAATGGTGGGTTGCTACCCGTGTGGCGGGTTGGTTAGTATTTGTGTGGTGTCTAGATAGCCTCCAAACCGAAACACGACAGCGATAAGCACTGACGCTATTGTGGCAGGCATAGATAAGGCGGTGGTACTAGACCCGAGCAAGCTGTTGCTCAACTCCACCCCTAGTACCTAGTCACGTTGGTGGTGACAAGTTTGGCCAATTGATCGGCTTTTACAAAATGCCTGGCAGAATAGCAGAAAACCTATTCTTTAAAGAATCCGGGGAAAATATGTAGCTAAATACTGATAAAAACCTTATGAAAATACGTTACTCCGTTGAAAAATTACATTTAGGGTTGCGTTTCTCAGAGGACGCAATTTTATTTTTTTGATGTGTAGAGGGGGGTAATATAAGCTTAAGTTCAAGTTTGTGGGGTTGCCACCCTTGTCCCCTGGCCGCCATCTTATAAAAAAGGGGTACAAAAGGTTTTCGAGCTGTATCTCGAAAACTAGCAACCCTACAGAAAATTTTGTGAAACATTATTTGTAGCAAATTAAATTGTCTATAACTTTATATCTATCACTTTTTTATCGAAAAATGAAAAAAAAACAGTTGTAAACAAAAATAACTGAACGTTTTTGTCGTCTGATCAATTAATTATACTGTCCTTCAGATTTTATGTTTTATGGCAAAGTCATTGCAGATAATTTGCTGTTTGCAGTTTATAACATAGGCAAACTTAAATTCATCAAAACAACAAAAAAGTCCTGAGTTAACTAGCGGAACAGCATTATTTCTCAATGAGAAGGTTGACATCTTTGCTTACTGTCGCTGGCAAACGTTTTTCGTTTCTTATATCGTGGAAATAAAGATTACTCTCGGGACAGCATGAGATACAAACGATTCTTCAAGACAGTGACCGTACAAATATGTATATTTAACTTTTCATCGCTTCCGCCAACACGAAATGCAACCCGTTTCCACAGTCTCCGAGTTTATCATCAAGTCCAGTCGTGGCTCGAAAAACACTGTGATCCTGAAGATTGGGGCTGAACATAGAAAAAATAATAGACACCAATCCAAACTTCCAGGCCTCCTCCCCTTAACTTCTGAAATTAATTTTCTGCAGATGCAATGAAAACTGTGGAAATAGTTGGTGGTTGCCGAAAAGCAGGCCTCAAATGCTCTGCAGTGTGCCTCAATTGTTCCGGTGAAACCTGCAATAACATCATAGAAATATCAAAATTTGAAGATGAAGTACCCACAGTGACGCCAATTATAACTCCGGTTATTCCGTAAACTAAGCCTAATGGGTCGTATTTATCGTATTCTTATGAGTATTCAAGATCCCGGTTAACTTCGGAGCGCTGTTAAACTCAAAGAATTTAATGAAATTAAACAAATTTGTAGTGGAAGTTATTTGTTGAAAAATCCACTATAACATTGCTCTGACGTCATTTTTTGTAATGTAAAATGTCCAGAAAAAATTTGTAACGCTCTATAAGATTGCTCTGACGTCATTTTAATGTAATGTTAAATGACTAGATTTTTTTTAACGCTAAGATTGTTCTGACGTCATTTTATGGTAATGTAAAATGACAAAAAAAAATGTTTAAATATTTTCAGTTGCTATTGTTTATAACTTTTTATTTTCCATTTTACGATAAAAAGTAATAGAAATAAAAGTTGAAGATAATTTATTTTGCTACAAATAATGTCTTATCAAATTTTCTGTATAAAAAAACGCAGAAACCCTTTGCTCCGCCTTTTCCAAGATGGCTGTCAGGGAACATAGCTGCCAATCCCACAAACTGGAACTTAAGCTTATAACTACACATCAAAAACATAAAATAGCGTCTACTAAAAACGCACGCTAATTTCAATGGAGTATGTAACTAAATACGGATTTGATTCTTATAAACAATCACATGGAGTAGAGCGCACATTCGTTCCTGATTCTATTAAGATAAACATGTGGGTTGTTCAATAATTGTCTTGAAAGATAAAATTTATTATAGCAGACCGTGGTCCCAGGAATGTTTTTATTTTTGAATAATAATCAGCTGAATTTTTGTGAACAGCTTCATTTTGGTGGGAGGTCCATCTTTTCTCTCTTCGAAAAATCTCGAATTGGGTGAAAAATAAAGGAAGATAAAAAAGAAAATTGCAGCCGTAAAAAATACAGCTTTAAAGTGTCGGACTAAGAAAAGTTTCCACTTTACGTGTAGGACAAAGTTACCCTTGAATAATAATAATATATTTTTATATAATACTAGCTGACCCGGCAAACGTTGTTTTGCCATATAAATTATTGAATTAAAGATAGGGGTTGGTGATAGAAGGGTGAAAATTTAGGGTTATATGTTTTTTTAATGTCACATTATACGAAAAAAATTAAAAAAAAAAATTGACCAAAAAATAAAATAAAAAATGTTAGGGGTGGAAAACACTTATCGCTTAGGGGTATGAAAAATAGATAATAGCTGATTCTCAAACCAATTGTATGTGCATATAAAATTTCATTTTGTCGGCGTCGGGACGTGACGACCCCATCGCCCGCTGGTGGAATAATCTTCCTCTGTGAAATTATTCTACCGGTGCAGTCAGTCAATAAAAGTGGTAGTGCTATGCTTAGCTGAATGGGCCGGCACGACCGGGGTAATACCACTACCTCACTTAAAACCAACGTAAAGTAACAGCTTTGCTGTTGCGTTCCGTTTGGTCTGTGAGGTTCCCGGAGGCCCTTTCCCCCCTCCCCCTAACACTATGGAAGTGCGATTCAAAGGTAGTAGTTTACCCCAGGGGGGTACCACTAGCGTTAGCAGTGGAGAATCCCCCTCTGGACATCCATGTTCAGGAATTTGTCATCAACCTAATCATGGATGCCCAGCAGCAAAATCGCGCTCACACACTTCGCTGCTCGAGGCAAACGGAACAAAAATCTTCAGGCATCCCCTACCACACTCCACGTGGACTTTACTAATATTAGGGGTCTTCACTCGAATTTAAATGCCGTCCACCACCACCTTGAGACGGCCAAGCCGGCTTTGTTCTTTTTAACCGAGACGCAGATATCTTCTCCGGCTGATACTTCATATCTCTCCTACCCTGGGTACAAATTTGAGCATTCATTTGTACCCCGGGCGGGAGTTTGTGCTTACGTCAGAGAGGATATCTGTTCTCGACGTCTCAGCAGCCTTGAAGGCAAGGACCTATCCATCCTCTGGCTACGTGTAGACTGCGACGACCATCCCCGCATCTATGCGTGCCTGTACAGGTCCCACAGCGGAAATGCCGAATCAGACCGACTCATAGAACACATCCAAATTGCAACAGATTCCGTGCTGCAGCAGATCCCCTCCGCAGAGATCGTGATCATCGGTGATTTTAACGCCCACCATGCCGAATGGCTCGGTTCACGTACTACCGATCATGCGGGGAGATCTGTTTACAATTTTGCTTTAGCGTATGGTATGACACAACTGGTTACCTCGCCTACGCGTGTTCCAGATGTGGACCACCATCTTCCTTCCTTGTTAGACCTTCTGCTGACCTCACACCCAGACAGTTATCAGGTTTCTGTAGACGCTCCACTTGGTTCATCGGACCACTGCCTAGTACGGAGCAAAGTGCCGATTACGCGCTTATCACGGCCTCGTTCTTCAGGCTGCCGTCGCGTTTGGCACTACAGGTCAGCAGACTGGGACGGGATGCGGTCTTTTTTTGCATCTTACCCATGGAGGCGTGTGTGCTCCTCACTGGAAGATCCAGATGTCGTTGCTGACTGCGTCGCTGATGTGGTGCTGCAGGGAATGGAACTTTACATTCCGTTTTCTGCTGTACCCGTTGGTGGCAAGTCTAAGCCATGGTTTGGTCACCAATGCAAAACGGCTTCACGCCGAAAGCATGAATCCTACCATGCCTGGGCTGCGGCATCGGCATCTCAGGATGTAAATACCAGCACACTCAGAAAGGAGTACAATTATGCCTCTAGGTCTTTTAAAAGAACCATCGTTAAAGCAAAATCCGAGCACATTGGCAGAATTGGCGGGAAGCTAGTTCGCCTTCCTTCGGGAACTCGTGCGTTCTGGTCTCTAGCCAAAGCTGTTCAAGGTAATTTCTGTATGCCCTCTTTTCCACCTTTGCACAAAGATGACGGCTCTCTAGCCCATTCTGCAAAAGAGAAAGCTGATCTCTTAGGCTCATTTTTTGCAGCCAACTCGACTATAGACGACCAAGGAAATACACCACCTACTATCCCGCGGTGTGATACTTCCATGCCGGAGGTAAAGTTCTTGCAAACTACAGTGCGTAAGGCACTCTTTTCCTTGGACGTCCATAAGTCGAGTGGGCCTGATGGCATCTCTCCAATCGTGCTAAAGATGTGTGCTCCAGAGTTGGCACCGGTTTTAACGCATTTGTTCCGACTCTCCTACTCAAAAGGCGTCGTGCCCATAACTTGGAAGACCGCCTTAGTGCACCCAATCCCTAAAAAAGGCGATCAATCGGTCCCGTCCAACTATCGGCCTATAGCGATAACCTCCTTATTCTCCAAAATAATGGAGTCCATTATTAACTGCCAGCTTCTGAGGTATCTTGAGGAGCACCAGCTGATTAGTGACTGCCAGTACGGTTTCCGTCGCGGACGCTCAGCTGGTGATCTTCTGGTTTACTTAACACATCGATGGGCGGAGGCAGTCGAGAATAAAGGAGAGGCATTGGCAGTTAGTTTGGACATAGCGAAGGCCTTTGATCGGGTATGGCACAGGGCACTTCTTTCCAAGCTTCCATCCTATGGGCTTCCTGAGAAATTGTGCAAATGGATCACCAGTTTTCTGACGGATCGGAGTATAAGGGTCGTTGTTGATGGCGCATGCTCTGACCTTAAACTCGTCAATGCTGGTGTTCCTCAAGGTTGTGTGCTATCGTCTACGCTGTTTCTTCTGCACATTAATGACATGTTGCGATCGAGCAGCATTCATTGTTATGCGGATGACAGTACGGGCGATGCTTTGTACTATGGCCGCAGCGGAATTTCTCGGGAACACGTCAACGAGTGCCGGAACAAACTAGTGTCAGAAATTGAAGCACAACTCACTGTTGCTTCGGAGTGGGGTCGATTAAATTTGGTCCAATTCAACCCCATTAAGACACAAGTTTGCGCGTTTACCGCTAAAAAATCACCCTTTGTCGTATCACCTCGTTTTGAAAACACTTCCCTGAAAGCCACAGCCAGTATTGGAATACTTGGAGTCGACATTACGAGTGACGTTCAGTTCCACGGTCACTTGGAAGGCAAGGCTAAATTAGCCTCTAAAAAGCTGGGAGTTCTCAGTAGGGCCAGGCAGTACTTCACACCGGCCCATCGCTTATTACTTTATAAGTCGCAAATCCGGCCTCATATGGAGTACTGCTCTCATTTATGGGCGGGAGCTCCTCAGTACCAGCTCCTTCCTTTTGATCGAATTCAACGTAGGGCGGCTCGAATTGTCGAGGACGAGACTCTTTCAAACCGGCTTGATTCTTTGGCGTTACGTAGAGATGTGGCATCATTCTGCATCTTTTATCGGCTCTACCATGGGGAATGTTCCGAGGAACTGTTTGGACTAATTCCTGCTGCCGAATTTCACCATCGGACATCGCGACAAAATTCGAAGTTCCATCCTTACCATCTCGATGTCTGGAAATCCACAACCGTGCGATTCTCGAGGCATTTTTTGCCCCGCACCACTCCTCTGTGGAACCAGCTATCGGCAAATTTTTTTCCAAATGGATACGACTTAGGGACCTTCAAGAAAAGAGCTTACTCATTCTTAAAAGGCCGGCAACGCAATTACAAGACCTCTGGTAGTGTGGTTGTCTATGGGCGGCGGTAATCACTTACCATCAGGTGAGCCTCCTGTCCGTTTGCCCCCTCTCCTATAAAAAAAAAAAAAAAAAAAATACGTCAAGCTGTTTCGGAGGAGTATGGTAACTAACATTGTGACACGAGAATTTTATATATAAGATAAAAAACTCATAATTCCGACAAGAATTTTAGAGTGGAGAACTTGTCAGAAAAACCATTGAATGTGTAGGGCAAAAGTTTTTTGTGTTTTTCATAAAATAATCAAGTGATTAAAGTAAAAACTAATTAATGTTTTTAATCAAAAAATTTTTTATAAACTTAACATGTTTTAAACTCCTTAACTGTATTAGTTACTCAGTTTGAGATTTTTCGTAAAGAGAAAAGATGAGCGTCTCGTCAAAACGGAGCTGTTTAAAAAAATTCAGCTTGTTTTTAATCATAAATAAAATGTTCCTGGGACCACGGTTATATACTCTATAAATTTTTATTTTCGTATCGCTTTGGAGCTTTCCTGTCCTTCATTAAATTGGTTTGGTTTTGATATCAAATATATTTTTATTGTTACTCTTTATTTGTTTATTGGGCCCGGTCCAACACGGGGTAAATAATCCATCCATCCATCTAAGTGATTAAGGCACTATTCAGAAAAAAATATTTTTAACGAAAATTTTGTTTGGTATTTTTTATTTGGCATCAAAAATACATCTAATTTTTCCCCCGAATTCCCCAAACTCTCATCTTCTTACCCCCATCCCACTAAAATATTCACTACAAATAATTTACATGGCAAAACAACGTTTTCCGGGGTTAGTTAGCATAGATAAAATTAACAGGCCGCGGCCGGTTTAAAAAAATACACCTATTCTATTGATAAAAATAATGTCAAAGAGTACTACAATGTGGTATTTTGAAATTCCCAAAAAATAGGTATGTTTAGGCAGTCTCCTTGTATTGCAAAGGTAATGTTTTAAAATAACTCCGGATCAGTTTATAGTATTATTGAGGTTTTTCGAGGTTTTTCTTGAAAATCTAACATATAAGTAGCAGCTCGGAGTCTAGCCGGTTGTGATTTACCACTCCCGTGCCTCGGATGAACATATTAAGTCGTCAGTTCCGGTTGTCGCTAAATATATATATATATATATATATATGTATATATATATATATATATATATATATATATATATATATATATATTTTATATATATAGAGATATATATATATATATATATATATATATATATATATATATATATATATATATATATTAGGGTGGAGTGAAAAAAAAATTTTTTTTTTCTTAGCCTGGGGGTCAAATTTGTAGCTTATAAAAAACAAAAATTTTTGAAAAAAAAAAATTTTACTCAACATCTTGAGGCAGCCCACTCATTTTTAAAATTAATTACGAGTAAAAACATTTGGTTGCAAAAAAATTTTTTTTTTTGTCTTTTAATGTCTTAAAACATCCAAGAATTAGCAATTATGATCATTTCCAACTCAAATTTTATTCTAGTGCCCTAAAGAGGAATGTTACTTTTTGAGATTTTTTTTAAATATTAAAACAATAGTCACATAAACAAAATACAAATTTTTTTTTTACCTGTGATTTTTAATTGACATAAAAGATACTCTGCAGTTTCTAGAACGCCTTTAAAAATTTTTTTACGACTCTCTGTTCCAGAGATATTAATAAATAAATATTTGTCATTTTTAATTTACTAAATACTTTAGCACAATTTTTTATTTTTAATACAATAAACACTCAAGATATGCTTTTTTAAGCTCGATAAAAATTGATACTATTTACTAACTTCCACTAATAAGCTCCAACAATTTCACTAAAAAAAAAATAAGTAAAAAAACTAAATAGTTTTTAATAACGAAAATTTGATATATTAATTTTTGAACTTAATGTGTCTTCGAGAGTAATTATTTTTCGACGCCATCTATGATAAAAAAAGTTAACTACACCTACTTTCATGACATTTAGAAGAATTGAAACGTTATTTCCCAAAAAATCAATCAAAATTCAGAAAATCTGCTAATTTCAGAGCTTTGAAATAATTGCTTATACCAAATTATTAAAAAAGTCAGAATTAACTATAAATTTTTATAATCCATTTAAAAACCTCAATTATAGATTAATAATCGATATTTATTTATCAATATCTCCGGAACAGAGAGTCGTGAAAAAATTTTTGAAAGCGTTCTAAAAACTTCAAAATATCCTCTTTTATGCCAATTAAAAATCACAAGTTAAAAAAAATTTTTGTGACTATTGTTTTAATATTTAAAAAAAATCCAAAAAAGTAACATTATATATATATATATATATATATATATATATATATATATATATATATATATATATATATATACATATATATATATACATACGTATATATATATATATATATATATATATATATATATATATATATCATAAGACAAACATTTTCTTTTGCGAGAAATCTCTACACTTCATAACAAACACCCCAAACAAATTTTTACACGGGGTCCCGCCAAGGCACGCTACGCCATTGACTAATCAAGCAAGAAACCGGTGAATCGTGGTGAACTGGAAAGTCTATAGATTTCCGGTTCATTTTGCTTATACCGCAAGGGATCCGGAGTTCGGACATCATGATACTTACACTGTATATAAATAGGAGGCGCTAACAGGTGTTACAAACAAATATTAAACTGTTTAATAATTCAGACGCATGCGCAAACATTACCCAACCTCCTTATAACGAACAATGAACACCATACTTGGAATATCAAAAAGTTATCAAATTCGCGACGTATCCGAACATCCCCTACGTTAGTAACCGCGCGAAAGCCTTCATGGAAACACGTCCTTAAGGTTTCTAAAGGATACACTTCTAAATATTTAAAATAACTTGAAATTAGTTACTTTTAATTGTTATAATTAGTTGAAACATAATTGTTTGGAAATAAAAATTAAAAATGTATGGTTGGTTGCTTGAAAGCGTTCGACATTTTATTATTGTGAGTATCCATCCTTAATAACTTTTCCATTACCTCTATATACATACATGAAACAAAAACTTTGTCGTGTTAATTCGGAACCCTTTTGAAGAAAAGCTCAACAGTCTTACTTATTTAATATTTTATTTTACACAACTCTTAAGCTGTGTAAAATGGATGTTTGTTACTCAATCACGCAAAAACTACTAAATGGATTTGAATGAAATTTGGCGCACAGATAGATGATGAGCTGGAATAGCACATAAGCTACTTTTATCCCGGAAAAATTAGGTAATTTTACACACAGGATTCATCAAAAACTTTTATAATGCAGAGGGCTGCACGCTGCGGCTAGTACATGCATACATCTACCGGCTACGCTATCCTCCAAACCAGCGCATGACAAAGACAAGCATTGACACTATTATGGCAGGAATAGGTAAGGCCATGCAAGAGTGGATCCAGGGAGGGTCATGACTCTCATGACTACCCCTAGGGTAGGAGTCTAGGTATGGATTTATTAGGATTAGATAAGGATTAGATCCTATCTTGACTGAACCTCAAATATGTGACCCCCTGAACCGAAGATAGGATCGGCCCTTGTATATGTGACCCCCCTGAACCGAAGGCTAGGTCCGCCCTTGAGGCCTCCGTACCAAATACCCGGGCGAGACCTTACGAAACTGTACCACGTAGTAGTCACGATGGTAGTGACACGTACAGCAAATTGGTCTCCTTTTATGTCTTCCGTGGCAAAGCTGCAGTTGGTTTATTCTTCAAAGGAGACCGGACCAAGATGGGGGACTTCTACCACCTAGTTAGTCATCACGCTGCTAGTGACACTGCCATTTCTTGCCCGAGCTTAGTACCGCCGCCTTACTTATTTCTACCGTAAACAAGGGCGGATCCAGCCTTTAGGTCAGGGGGGTCACATATTTGAGGTTCAGTAGGATAGGCTCTAATCCTTATTTGTTTGCAATAAACCCATACCTTGACCACTGCCGGGGAGGGGTCATGACCCCCATGACTTCTCCTTTAGTTCCGCCCTAGGCCGTAAAAGCATTGGTGCTTGTTGCAGTCTTATATGTACTAGCGATTGCCTGTGGCCATATTTCGATTTTAGACTAAAAAAATTTTTTTTTTTCAAATTGAACAGCTGAATTTAGCTGTAAAGAAATGTATATCACCTGAAAATAGAGTGTGTAATGTTTATTTTTATTTAATTTAATGTATTAATTATGTATATAAATTAAAAAAGTATTTTTCTGCAGTCCTTCCCAATGTTAATTTTAACTATATTAAATTTGATATTCCACCGTTCGAGCGATAGTATTAAAAAGGGATATAAAGTTATTCCCTCGCGAATTAATGTTCAGTATACATATAAGATTAGGCATGTTGTTCATAACCTTGAGCTTAAAATACCTCAATTCGCAAACACACATTAACATTCATATTTATTATTACACACACACACACACACACTTATACCTTATCTACTCATGTGCTTATACACTTCTCTCGTGTTTGTCCCGGGCTCCTTTGAAGAATAGGCCAACTGCCATTCTGTTAGGCAGGTCGTAAAAGGCGATCGATCGGCTTTACGAGGCGACCATCGTGGCTACTAGGTGGTAGAGTTCTGCGCAGTCTCGCCCGGTTCTATTCTATTCCTGCCGCAATAGCGTCGGTGCTTGTAACTGTCGTGTTCCGGTTTAGAGAGTGGGGTAGCCGGTAAACTTATGCATGTGGTACTAAATCTCGCCACAAGATAGCAACGCACCAGTAACACCTTTGGTATTTTGGTATGATATAAAAAAAAATATTAGCTTTGGTAATTTGACTACGACGATAAGACGCGATTCATTTATTATGTATGACTATTTTTGCTAGTTTTTGACCCGAGGTCCCGTTATAAGAAAAAATACGAATAGGCCGACATTCACCGCCTATAAAAACTTCTCTAAGTACATTTAATAAGTTGGTCCACTATTACTCAAAAACTTGTAAAGTCTTCTAAGCTATGATTGTTTTCCTTTTGAATTTCACTATATTTACTACTACAATTTATTTATTTATTTATTTAACACTTTATTGTACACAGAAAATAACATTAGGGATTTTTTCCTACCCCCAAAATCAAACGTTTATTCTACACACACACACACACACACAGAGAGAGAGAAAAGTTTATATGTAGGGGAGCTACCGTGAAAAAAAATATTTTTCAAGATTTAATATCATCACTTGGTTATCGTGACTAATATTTATATTCATGCCAAATTACAGCTTTCTAGTACTAAGGAGCTACTCGTATCGTGCGGACGGACGGACGGACGGACATAGCGAAACTATAACGGTTCCTAGTTTACTTTGGAACCCTAAAAAGGGTAGATCATCTCAGCCAAACAAATTTTACTACCGTACCGTAGAGAGACCGAAATTTATTTGAGAATCGTTAAAACTTATTTATAGCGTTACAAGATAAATACGAGATGCTGCCTACCTAGTTGTTATAGCGTGATTTAGCATTTGCTTGAACATTATTTATTGTAACGTTAAATTTTATTTGACCGCTATAAATATATTGTTTGTGATTACATTATATAATAATTTTTTTTTTCAACTGACGAAAAACTGAGATTATTAGTTTGACATGTATAACAAATAATATATATCAATGGACAAATTACAAGAATAATTGATCTAATCCCATTGACGTGTATACACGTCAATGTCTAATCCCCAAAGTAAGCAATATATTTGCTTGTAACATGGGTGTTAAATGTTAATCAACGTTACTAATACATAGAAATATACATACTCGTATATTTAATACTCAATAATAATCTCAATACAAATAATAATCTCTACATATAATAAAATCGTAGGAAAGTCAAAACTGTACATTGAATATTTTTTAAAAAGAATACTTGGGGCGTGACCTACAATCGGTATCGAAACCAAAAATATATTTTTTAGAATTTTTGTGTGTTTGTCTGTTGGTCTGTATGTATGTCGGGGGTAAACTCAAAAAGTACTGCATGGATTTACTTCAAATTTTGCATGAATATTACTAACAGGTCGGATCAACATATATGCTATATATTATCACGCTATCACCTACAGGGGTGAAGCAGTGCGGAGTAAACGAAGTACGCGCGAACGAAATCGCAGGTACAGCTAGTAATTAATACATACCCAAACCCAGAACTATAAACATCCATGCTCGTCGAATAAATGTTTGTCACTGTCGGCCATCAGACTCGAGCCCCATCGATGCGTAGTCTGTTGCACTATCCACTCGATCATTAGGGCTATCGAGATACGTACATACATATTTAACATTGTTGGAATTGGTCCCATGTTGGTCCCGGACTCCTTTGAAGAATAGGCCAGTTGCCGTTCTGCCAGGCAGGTCGTAAAAGGCGATTGATTAGCTATACAAGTCACTACCGTTGTGGCTACTAGGTGGTAGAGTTTTACATTGTCTCGCCTGGGTCTGCTACCACCGCCTTATTTATTCCTGCCGCAACAGCGTCAGTGCTTGTCATTGTCGTTTTCCGGTTTGGAGGGTGAGGTAGCCGTTAAACTTATGCATGTGGCATTAGACCTCGCCACAAGGTAGCAACGAACCATTAACACCTTTGGTGTCTATAGGCGATGGTTGACTCTTTCCATCTGGAATAGCACATCCATATTAATATTATAAATGCGAAAGTGACTCTGTGTGTCTGTCTCTTCTTCACGCTTAAACCACTAAACCGATTTGGATGAAATTTGGATGAAATTTAAAATCCATCTGCTTGTTTGCTATCTTATGATATAAAAAAATGGATTATATATTATATCTGAGAATGATTTATTTAGGCGTTCAAGTTCGTGTACCAAGTTTCGTAAGTCTCGGGAACGAAAAACTGGGCTAGGTTCAGGTATATACTAATTTAGGGAACAATCTAAGTTTCATCTAAATCGGTTCAGTAGTTTTTAAGGTACGAGTTTTTGAGAAAATCGATATTTGAAGTTGGTTTAATTTTTTAAAATATTGTTATATACAACCTTATTTTTAAAGTGTATAATACAGATTATAATAAATAATAAATAAATTATTATATAATAATGATAATAAATAAATTACATTATTTAATATATATACCTATACAAAATAGTTATATAGCCTACTAATAGCTGTACCCGCGACTTCGTTCGCGAGAAAATTTTTCTAAAGTAAAACCCGCATAGTTCCCGTTCCCGGGGTATTTTCTAGATAAAAACTATCCTTAGTCGTTTCTCGGGTTACAAACTATATCTGCACCAAATTTCATCCAAATCGGTTTAGTGGTTTAAGCGTGAAGAAGAGACAGACACACAGAGTCACTTTCGCATTTATAATATTAGTATGGATGTGCTATTCCAGATAATCGTCTACCCGTGTGTTAAATTTCATTCAAATCCGTTCAGTAGTTTTTGCGTGACTGAATAACAAACATCCATCCATCCAAACATCCAAACTTTTGCATTTATTACACTAATCACTACATAGTATAAAACAAAGTCGCTTTCTCTGTCTGTCCCTATGTCCCTATGTCTCTATATATGCTTAAATCTTTAAAACCACGCAACGGATTTTGATGCAGTTTTTTAATAGATAGATTGATTCTTGAGGAAGATTTTAGTATATAAACCTTTCCGATATTCCCATGGGAACAAAAGCTACGCGGATGAAACCGCGGGCAGGTCGCTAGTATAGAATAATATATATGATAGTTATATCAGAAGTTGGTAGTTTATGAACCGATGTGGAAAATTGTTATTTGGTTGAATTGAAATGAAAAATATTAATTTTGCAAGAATATAAGAAAGCAAAGTGAAATCCGTAATTGGCTAATGTTTAGTTTATATACTGCTTTGATTTTTTTTGTGAAATAAGCTGTGGATTTATGTTGATTTAAAATAAATAAATAAATAAATAAATATGGATGTTAAGTTATTAAAACAATAATAACAGCTAACTATTAATTTTTTATTTCTGTATCTAGGTTAAGGGGGTCAAATACTAAAGACATACAGTTTCAAACAAAAGGCAATTTTCATGGTGTCCAGTGTTATATGTATTAAAGTGAAATGTTATCAAATTATTTTTATTTACATTGAAATATGAAGATTTTTTTTTTACCACGTGTTATACTTTGAATGTGGTTCCATTTAAATTTTGCATATCCACATACACTAGAGGACCAGAGATACGGGAAACGGAAAGTCGGTGTTTGCAGTTTAAATTATAGTCAATCGAAGAAGATATCACTACTCGTCAGAATTCCTAAAGCGTGCCTTTGAACAAAAATGTTGAAGATAGTCTCTAGAATAATTGTCCTAATAGAACAATAGAAAATGATTCTACAGACAGATTAGATATTATAATCCAACGCTACGATGATCTGACATTGATAAATAATACAATAATCAATTATTACTAACGAACAATTATTAAATGGCATTGGTTACAAGGCAAGGACGACTTTCTTGGTTGGACATATCCATACTTCCATACTAATCCATACTAATATTATAAATGCGAATGTCTGTTTGTCTGTTACGCTTTCATAGCTAAACCGCTGGACCGATTTTCATGCAATTTGGCATGGAAATAGTTGAAGTTCCGGGGTTAAACACAGGCTATTTTTTTCAAAAATCAACCCCTGAAGGGCTGAAATAGGGGATAAAATTTGTATTAAAAGCTATTTCGACGATATATTTATCTACTCGCGAGCGAAACTGCGCGGGTCAGCTAGTGTTAAACATAAAATTGGTAATTTTAACAAGTACCTAGAATCTAGACTATAACGCTGAGAATGCTCAAAATCGATTCCCATCATAGACAAGAATTACAAAAAGGGCAACGTTGTTTGTATTTATATATATATATATGTGAGTGGTTACGCAAAAAGGGACCTCAAGGGAAAATAATTGATTTCGAGTAAATCACGTTTAAAATGTTGAGTCGAAATGAGAGAGGCGCGGGGTGTTTTATGTTAGTGTCGTTAGTGAGCGACTTCGTCAGTGAGAAATAGCACGTGTTTGCGATAGCTGTATTATTGGTGACTTATTTATTCGTCTTTTACTTGTCTTTATGTGCGCGCTAGAAAAAGAAACTAGTGTGCGCTGTGTATAAGGTGTAATATTTTCAAAACTGCCTCTGCTTACATAAAAAATCATTAAAAAAAAACTACGGCACCTAAAATTATTTTGATTAGAACAAAACAAAGATGAAGGACCATAGAATCAGAATTTATCAAAAAAAAAAACCGTTTCCAATCCCTTCAGCTCCCTTTTTGCGTAACCACTCACATATATATATATATATATATATATATATATATATATATATATATATATATATATATATATATATATATATATATATATATATATATATATATATATATATATATATATATATATATATATATTAGGGATGGGCCGAAATTCGTTTTACATTCGGTTTAACCGAATTTCGGCAGCTTGAACCGAACTTCGACATTCGGCCGAAATTCGGTTTAAATGCCGAACATTCGGCACTAGAAAAAAGTATCTTCTTGCACTATTTTGCTTGAAGTCTACGCTAATGTTATAAAGAAGAAAGATTTGTATTCTATATTTTTATATATTGCATCATCTAAACTCAAAAACTACTAAACCGATTTGAAAAAATCTTTCACCATTAGAAATATATGAAATCATCCCCGAGTAACATAGGCTATACTATACTTTCGAAAATAATCCGTAAAACGGTTGACCCCGCAGGCCATCCCTGAAACATCCCGCTAAATAAAAAAACATAAAAACAAAAATGAAAAAACTTCAGCATAGATTTTTGAGTTTGAAGAGTTCAAAAAATATGTAAAACCGTTGACCCGGCAGGTCATCCCTGAAACTTCCCGCTAGATTTTTATCTATATCTTAGCATATCACAGATTTTTTCAGAGTTCAAAAATCTTAAATTTGTTACAAATATTCGTTAGTACATAGAAGTCGTTGTAAATGACAGTAATTTCAAAATTTTTGAAATGCTATATATTTTAAAAACGATGATTGATTTTGGTCTTTCGAATGGCATTCAACGCAATTTTTGACCTCTAAAATGTTTTTATAGCTACGTAATCTACAGACTCAGAAATGTCGAAGTAATATCAAAAAATTTTTTTTCGAATTTTCGATATTACTAAATCCCAAATAAATCGACCGATTTTGATGCAATTTGCTAATTTGGCGCAATTTAGAGAAAGAAAAGCTGATTTAACTTTTAAGTCAATCGGTATATTAGTCTGAAAGTTGTTTTAAAAGTTTGCTGTAAACAACAAAATATTAATATTTGAAAAGCCGTAACTTTTGAAAACTTGATTTAATTTTGATTTTTGAAACTGTATTTGAAGAATTTCGAATTTATGTCGAAAAAACACTTCCAAATTTTTTTGTCAACGATAACTTTCGAGCGGATTAACCGATCATGATACAATTTATGAATTAGACGCAGTTTTTTAAGAAAAAGAGCTGTTAAAATTTTATACTTAATCGATACATTAAATCTGGAAGTTATATTAAAAAAATATGTTTCGTCAATTTTTTTGCGATTTTTTCAAAATTTCTCAAAATATTCTAGTCCGAATTGGATAAAATTTTTGGAAGTCTAAGTTGAGCAGAATCTAATTCAATGCCATTAACCGCGTTTCAATTGGCCAAGCCGTTCAAAAGTTATGAAATGTTTACATATACACATACATACAACCATACACTCTCTCACACACACACACATACATACATACATACATACATACAGACAGACATACTGATGTCATCGCGAAAATAGTCAGAAAATGTTCCATACGTAGCGCTAAGTTAAAAATCTAAAGTTTGATATAGATGAAGATGCATATATTTTAAAACATGATGATTTATATCTTTTTGATTGCATTCGACGTAATTTTTACTTTTAAACGGTTTTATTAGCTCCAAAATCGGTAGGTTAAAAAATGACGAAAAAAAGGTAAAAAAATAGGTGAGTCAGTTGACCCTGGAGGCTATCCTTGAAACTTCCCGCTAAATTGAGGTATTTTAGGCTCAAAGGAACAATAACTATGCCTAAGCATTTTTTTTTTTCAAGGTTCAAAATTCTGACTTTTGACTGCTGCTGCTTTTAAAAAGCTGTATAATGTATATTTTGAAAACGATGATCGATTTTCTTCCTTGAAATGGCATTCAACGAAATTTTTGAGCTCTAAAATGTTTTTGAGCTACATAGTCTATAGGCTAAAATATGTCTAAGTAATATCAAAATTTGTTTTCAAAAATGTTCGTTATAATAAATCCTAATAAACCGATTTTGACCCAATTGACGGTATTTGACGCAATTTTCAAAGAGAAAAGTTGATTAAATTTTTTATGTGAATCGGTGTATAAGAGTTATTTTAAAAGTGCCTAAGAGTTATTTTAAAAATATTAAGTAAGTTTTCTGTAAACAGCAAAATTTTATTATTCAAAAGTTATAACTTTTGAAAACTTGATTCGATTTTGATTCTTGAAACTACATTTGACGTAATTGTTTTAAGTACCACAATATTGGAGAAGGTTTGACCTTCAAACAAGTTTTGGTCAAAAATTCTCTTATTTTATATAAATAATACACTTTTTTCTAAATTTTCGTCAACGATAACTCCCAAACGGATAAACCGGTTTTGATACAATTTACGATATTTGACGTAGATTTTTAGAAAGAAATGCTGGTTAGATTTTTAAATCAAGCCGTGTATTAGCCGAAAAGTTATTTTAAAAATATTAAAAAGTTTTCTTTAAACAACAAAATATTAATATTAAAAAAGTTGTAATTTTTGAAAACTCGATTTGAAACTAAATTTTACGTAGTTTTTTAAGCACTAAACTATTGTGGAAGGTCAAAAAAAATTAGTTAGAGAAATTACTAAGTTGTGTCAAAAAACACTTTTCTAAAGTTTTTCGTCAACGATGGCTCTTGAGCGGAAAAACCGATTTTGGTGCAATTAATGCATTGAACGCAGTTTTTGTAGGAATAGAGCTGATTAGATTCTGTAGCTAATCTATACATTTATGTACTTAGATTATACAAAGTTATTTATTTATGTATGTTATTTATGTACAAAGTTATGAGATGTTTACATATACACATACACATATGTACAGACATGTTGACCTCATTGTGAAAATAGTCGGAAAAGATTTCTAGGACCTTAAAACGTGGAGATCTGGTGAAAACTCGATTTTCAAAAATCGGGGCAAACTCAGTAACTTCCTTATCTATATACCTACAAAGCAGAAAGTTAAAAATAAAAATCCATGCCTAAATTGGAACAATGTAACTCAATGTTTTAAAATTTTGCTGTTACCTCATTAATTCACGTGCGTTGCGAAACCCATTAACGATATCCTATATATCTATGCTAATATTATAAAATTGTAGTTTGTTTGTTTGTTTGGTTGTACGCGGTAATCTCGAAAACTGCTGAACCGATTTGAATAATTCTTTTTGCGTTGGATAGCCTGTTTATCGAGGAAGGTTATTATAGGCTATATAACATCTTGCTACGACCAGTAGGAGCGGAGTAAATAAAGTACGCGCGGACGAAGTCGCGGGCAACAGCTAGTCCATACTAAAATTATAAATGGGAAAATGTATCTGTTTGTTTGTCCGTCTTTGACGGCAAAACGGAGCGACGAATTGACGTGATTTTTTAAGTGGAGATAGTTGAAGGGATGGAGAGTGACATAGGCTACTTTTTTCTCTTACTTTACGCGAGCGAAGACGCGGACAATATAATAGCTAGTAGTAAATAGTAAAATAGGTAAATAGCTAGTATAAAATAATTAAATTTTAAGCAAATTCGTAAAAAAGTCACGACGTGTCGCTTTTAAGAAAGCTCCCCAAAATTAAACCGAAGTTCGGCCGAAATTCGGCCGAATTTCTTATTTTCACCGAATGTTCGGCCGAAGTTCAAATTCGGTTCGAACCACATTCGGCCCATCACTAATATATATATATATATATATATATATATATATATATATATATATATATATAAGTATTATCAAACTGGTTTCCTTTCGGGATAGGCAGAGATTTTCCGAATCACCACGATTCACCGGCGAGATGAGTGGTGATCGCATTGCCGCATTTTACCGACCTGATAAATATTATCGCCTATTTTTAGCGATAACCGGCTATATGCACCACTAACAACTTTATGTACTTAACGGAGTGCCTCCGTGGTGGTATCCGGTGCCTTGGATAAGTACCTATAGTAAGTACACACACCCTTCATACTGTCAGTCCTTTTGATATTTTGGATTTGCTAAAAAACCTCAAAAAACAGCAACCACACTTTTGCTCGACCAGAGTATCAAACCTGAAATCTCACGATATTAGCTGAATAGGTAAGTCCCTAGAACACAAGACAATACTAGACTAGAATACCCGGAATTCATAACATTTTATTTAATGGCACCACTACCAAACATGTATTAATTGTAAGATCTCCTCTACCGAAAGCTATATAAGGTGTATAGGGTTGGGTTAGGGTTGTCTAGGGTTTCTCATGGACTTCTTTTAGCTCTATCATCAAACCATCTGGCTCCAAAGTCCATGAAACGAGCCTAAAATATATGGTGCTTCTCAACGACGAAGGTCATGAGAACTTTAACCCAAAGTTCTCATGATCTTCGTCCTGCCTTATCATAAGATCCTGGAAAACATCTACCACCAGCACCAGGATATATTTAAAACCGAACAAATAAGCCCAAACTCAACGGGTTTATTTTGTTTAGTTTAAAACTTCTAATAGCCACCTTCGAGTTTCATTGTCAGATCCTAGAAATCTCCAGCACCAAAGTGTATGTCAAAACAAATCGAATTATCCCACATTCGTTGAGTTTATATAGCTTAGCTCAGGAGTTGTTATGGTTTTCTTCCAGCTTTATCTAACTGACCTGATATCCGAAGACTAAAGAATAATAACGAGCCTAAAATCGATGGTGTTGCTCAATTGTAATTTAAAGTTCCCATGACCTACTCCCTGATTTATCATAAGACCTTGGTACTTGTCAAAATAGAACAAATGAGTCCAAACTCCTTCCAGTTCCATTATCGGATCCTAGGAATCAAACAGCACTAAAGTGTATGTCAAAACCAACCGAATAAGCTTACACTCGATGAGTTTATCTGGATTAGCTCAGGAGTTCTCATAGACTTCTTCCAGTCCTAACATCAGGATGTAAAACCCATCCTGCTCTAAAGTCCTTCAAAAGAACAAATTAAATGACCCTAAAGTTGATTATATTGCTCCATTATATTCAAAAGTTTCCATGATCTTCTTCTAGCTGAAGAGACCCTGAAAATTGTCTAGCATTAGGGTGTTTGTAAAAACAGAACAATTTAGTCCAAACTAGATGGGTTTATCTTGATTATTTTAGTATTTCCCATGATGACCTTCCGGTTTAATCATCATATCCTAGAAATTATCTAACCCAAAGTGTTTGTTAATACAAGTCAATTAAGTGCTAACTTTACAAATTTCAAACTCCACTAACTTAGCACTTTCTGTCTCGCGAGTTTCGGTAGTACTCTTTTAGTTCCAACTTCAGATCCTCGTCATCATGAGCACCAATTAAACTTAGTATGTACTTATAGCAACAATAACAATGAGCTAAAACTCAGTCGTCTCGTCAAAACTCTCCATTTGAGAGTTCCAGTAGCTACATCTAGGCTACGTCATGAGATCAGCTGGATCGTACCATATTATTGCTTGGTCACTGAACTTACACAAGTTTGCCAAGTTTTAGTACAAACGGACATCAGTATGTTAAAAAAATGATTTGCAATATTTAGAAAATCTATTATTTACATACAAACATTGCCAGTTTAATAAAAGCTGGTGTTCTTCGAACGAGGATCTAGCAGCATCAGATCAAGGTCACCACGTCATTACAATATAACTTAAGAAAAATTTAAAAATTGCTTAATTTCTTTCATCAGTTTGAAAAGTGCTGATGATTTTGAAATGGCTGAACAGATTTTATTGAATCATAACTAATAATCATCTCGCTAAATAATCTTTCATTTAAAAATATCGCAACCAAATCGGATCATCCACCAGGCCGCTACGATGCCACGAACAAACGCAGAGACACACAGACACATACCTGAAACTTACAACACCCCTCGTTTTGCGCCGGGATTTAAAAAAGATAACCATCGCATAAAGATAACATAGATCTATAGGCATAAATGGTGCGTTACTATCCGTATGGTGAGCTGGTAATGCCACATATATAAGTTTACGGGCTATCTTACCCTCCAACCCATGACATGGGGAATAAAAAGCTTTGTTACTATTCCAGCAGGAACAGTATCAGAGCTTTTTCTAGTATCAAAGCTAATAGCGACAGTGACAAGCACTGACGCTATTGCGGGAGGAATAGGTAAAGCGATGGTACCAAACCCGGGCAGCAGAACATAACTTATTTAGATGTAAGGTTATATTTACATACGTGTATTATAGACATCTATCACGAAATACAAAAATCAGCCAAGTGCGAGTCGGACTCGCGCACGAAAGGTTCCGTACCATCATAGTAAAAAAAAATACGAAAAAAACATGTTTATTTTATTTTATTTACTTTATTTTTTTATAGAAGAGGGGGCAAACGAGCAGGAGGTGCACCTGATGGTAAGTGATCACCACCGCCCATGGACATCCACAATACCAGAGGTCTTGCAGTTGCGTTGCCGGGCTTTTAAGGAATAAGCTCTTTTCTTGAAGGCCCCCAAGTCGTATCCATTTGGAAACACCCCTGCCGCTAATTGGTTCCACAACAAAGTAGTGCGAGGCAAAAAGTGCCGAGAGAAACGCACAGTTGTGGATTTCCAGACATCGAGATGGGGACCTCCCTTAATATTTTTATTTTTAGCATTTGTTGTTATAGCGGCAACGGAAAAACATAATTTGTGAAAATTTCAGTTTTCTAGCTATCACGGTTTATGAGATACAGCCTGGTGACAGACAGACAGACAGCGGAGGCTTAGTAATAGAGTTCCGTTTTACCTTTTAGGTACGGAACCCTAAAAATTACCAAAGCGTGAAAAATAAACACACACAGACCTGTAATATGCAAATGCCCTGAGTGCATTTAAGATTTTCAAACGAGTTCTGCCGAAAATTACTCGTAGGGATAGTCAGCTCAAAACGGCCATCTTAACTTTGAATACAAAAAAAACCTACTAAACGATTGATTATCTAAAATATTTTTATACTGCTGGGAAAAGAGTTTATTAAATTTATGATATGTGAATTTTTAATTATTGCAAATTGATATATAAGCATTATAATGTTTAAATTATGGAAACCTGTAAAAAAGCCGCTTTGCCCAAGTGGCCGCCTAAAGCCATGGGAGTGAGGGCAACGCGGCCAGACCCAATGTTACTGATTACTTTTGATTTTTAATTTTATTTAACATGCTTGACGAAATTAAAATACCTAAAAATTAAGAGCTTTATTTAATAAAGAAAAAATAATTTAACTCGTCAGGCTGTTGCCTACCTTATATTTTAATCATAATAAATCTTAAAAGTAATTTAAAATATCTTATTTAATTTAAAAACTTTAGTCGTTAAACTTTTATTAAGTATAAAGTTTTAGGAGCTTTAACGCAGGTTAGTTTTTATTAATATCTGAACATTTTTAATAATTGACAAATATTTCTCTTACATTATTAACGAAATACACACTTTTCTCAGCCATTAGATATTTTGTTTGCTTCAGCAAATTGGAAGGCGAGATACAAAAACTCCTCCTTTGTTAGATCAAGGAAAAGGTTATCCATATGGAATGTGTACTCTAAGAGTTCTTCTTCCTGCTGTGGAGAAAAACATTTTCCTCTCTCTCTTTCACAAGTTTTTTTCGCAGATCCTGTCACTTTTGTGTCTTCTTAAAGTAGTGCACGGGATATTACATTTAAGGGCAATGGATTTAACAGATCCACGTTTATCATTTACTTCTTAGATCGCCAGATGCATAAGATTTTCATCCCATGATCCCTGGTTAGAATTATTGACCACCTAAAAAATAATTAAACACTATTATTATTTAATCATAGTATTTTTTAATTAGGGCAAAGCGGTCAGGTGGCCACATTGCTTGGGCCGCTTTGCCTTATTCGGTCGTTTTGTTTTAAAAATCAACTGCTCGCACTTTTACTAATTTATGTTCGAGCAAAATTTGCACCAATCAAGTCAAAATAGATAAGAAGCAATATAAGAATATTAAAAAGATTTAAATATAAAGTGGTATAACCAAAACAGGATGAACTTACCTTTTATTTTTTTAACAAAACATGCAAATAAAATATTTTCGTCACTGTAGCCACGCGATTGTTCTCATCTCTACCAAAAGACTGCCCAACATGGTGCGGGAGGTTCCTTATGCGATAAAACGGCAACATCGCTCTATCATTTCAAATAAATGAAAAATTAAGAGTGACCGATTTGCCTCATGCATACAAATATAATTTGTCGCAGAAATTAAATGATTCGTTATAAACGACTGGGCGAATAACAAAATGTCCATTAATGTAAATTTATTCCTTTTGCATTGCACTCTTAGGAAACGGAGTTAGATTTTACAATAAAAATTTTGGACCTCCCTGACCAGAAATTATAGACCTCTCTGATAAGAAATACAATAAATTAGTAAAATTAAAGCCTATTCAAAGAGCATACTACACCCTCGCCTTACCTATTCTAATAACTAAGACTTTTAAAGAATATCTTTGTTAATTATACTCGGATCATCATAGCACATTACTAAATTATTGCACATGTGCCGTCCATATGAATTTATACCTATGTATTAGTATCGTTGATAACACTCATAACGCAAGCAAATAATTTGCTTACTTTGGGCAATTTGGGGTTGGATTAATTCGTGTAATTTGTTCAGCGATATTTATAGCATAATTTCATATGAGATTATTCTCTGGGGAAATTCCACTGAGACAGATACTATATTTGTGCTATAAGAGCTGTAATAATAATTTTGTTTCAGTGGAAATTCTCCAGTTCTTCAGAGAGCATACCATATATATATATATATATATATATATATATATATATATATATATATATATATATATATATATATATATATATATATATATATATACATATATATATATATATATATATATATATTGTAAACAAACATCCAAATCAAAAAGGAAAAAAGAGTAAATGAAACAGCTGAAGAACGTGAGTTACGCCTTGAGAAAAATCGTAACAGAATATCTAAAAGAAGAAATATAGAAACTGAAGAAGAGCGTGAATCACGGCTTCAAGAAAAGCATGACAAAGAATCTTCATCGCGGGCCTCCGAGATAACTCAAAAACGTACCCAAAGACTTCATGCCAATATAGTATATGCCAATATAGTATATACTTTATGCCAATATACTTTATGCCAATACACATTATTACCATATGTACATGGGTGTAGATAATGATCTTCACCCGCTCGAGAAGAGGATAGAAGAGAATGAATACGGAGAGAAATAAATGATTTAATATATTATAAGACTTAAATTAAAAATTTAATTTAAACTTACATCAGTTTATTGTTTAAATAAAATAAAGCAAAATCTAGCTCAGCGAAGCGGGCTGGGTACGCTAGTATATATATATATATATATATATATATATATATATATATATATATATATATATATGTATATATATATATATATGTATATATATATATATATATATATATATATATATATATAAAACAAGTATTTTGAACATTAATAATCTATCAGTATCCATAAAATAATGAGGTTTCCGGCGACTGGGACCGCATTAACTGGAACCGCGGTCCCAGTGTCCGGATTGATTTAATTTTAATATTTTTCTTCCGGCGACTCGGACCACGCATAAATTAATTTAATAATCTATTGTTCAATCTAAAACTAGTACAGTCACACTAAAAAATGTTTACCGTAAAATAAAAAAAATCTGAATCATAAATATTATTTACTTATATAACTTCAATAAAAGCACAATTTTTGTTATTTTGTATTAAACACGTAAATCATTTCAAAAATATTTGATAATTAAAAACAATTAACAATAACTAATCACGGAGGATACATAAACAGTTCGCGGATAATAGCAAATTTAATTAATTTCACCCTTTTTAGGTACCTGTATAAATAATAAATTATATCTCATAAATATCAAAAACACAAACATTTGGCTGCGGCAGTAGATAAGGTAACTGCTGAGATGATCAAATACGGTGGTTCTGCCGTCTGGGACTCTTTTTTGGTCCTCTGTAATACATGTTCGAGGACCGGTAGAGTACCCGGAAGAATGGCGGCGCGCGGTTATCGTACCCTTGTATAAAGGCAAAGGTTTATGTATAGACTGCAATAGCTAAAGACCATCAGTTTGATCAGCTTAGCATCAAAGGTGTATGGTAAAATTATTGAAAGGAGAATGCAAGGGAAGTCCAACGGAATGATGTGGGAGGTACAAAGAGATTTTAGATCCGGAAGAGGATGTATGGATCAAGTTTTCTCACTTCGCAACATCCTAGAGAAGCATCTGGCTGTTAGCCAGAAGGTTTTCTGCGGTTTTGTAGGATGGGATAGACGGGCGTCCAATGCGTGCTTTGCAATCCATATATTGGGATTGCAAAGCATGTTTGCGGGTGGACGGCAACATATCGCCCTGGTTCGATATCAACATTGACGTCAAGCACAGTTGTGTATTGTCAACTCGCCTGTTTATTCTGTATCTTGTTAAGTGTCTTCAAAGGTTAAGGTGATTAAATATGCGAATGCGCATGAGTGATCTAGTGGTGAACTGCCTGTTTTATGAAGATGAAAATGTCCTTTTAGGCTCCACTTTATCTGAGCTTCAAACACTGGTCACAGTTGTGAATAATGATTATAAGAGTATGGGCTTACATTAGAATGCGAAGAAAACTAAAGTTCTAGTATTTGAAAGAGAAGCAACCAGAACTGATGTGGTCGATGTGGTGCACAGTGCTGGAAAGAGTGAGTAAGTTTGCATATCTTGGATGTGCTTTTAACAGGGATGAAAGGTAAACCGCTGATGTTGTAAGAAGAGTGTGTGCAAGGAAAAGAGTGAATGGAGCGTTAGGAAGATTATTTAAAAGCACATTTTTAAGTCAGGGTGCCCGTCTAGCCCTGCATAATAATGTGCTTATCCCAACGCTATTGTATGAATGTGAGAG
The DNA here is from genome assembly GCA_036924255.1 of Apodemia mormo. Taxonomy (NCBI): domain Eukaryota; kingdom Metazoa; phylum Arthropoda; class Insecta; order Lepidoptera; family Riodinidae; genus Apodemia; species Apodemia mormo. The sequence continues at coordinate 34,341,659 of JAUPFN010000011.1, forward strand.
TTGGGTATGTCAGAAAGTGCACTAAAGTAGAATCAATGCGGTCGAGATGAGCTCGTTACGAGAAATATGTGGCGTAAAACTCGCGGACCAAATTCGTAATGTGAAAGTCAGGGAGAGGCTAAGCTGGAAAAAAAGTGTAGGTGTAAAGATGGAAAGAGCGTGCTCCATTGGTTCGGATATGTAGAAAGAATGGTAGATGAAAGGTTAACAAAACAGATATACTATGCGAATGTGAATGTGGAATGTAGGTACCGAGGAATACCAAGACGACGTACCATGATCAGATTGATCGAGTACTGTTCGAAGGTGGTATCAAGAGTCCTCGCAACCGGCGTGTGTGTATGAAAAGAGTAATGAATGTGGAGAAAGCGAGACAAGCCTGCAAGGATCGTAATATATGGGCACTCGGTTCTCCCTACCTACCCCGTAAGGGATCTGACGTGAATATATTTTGTTTTTATTGTACAAGCATTTATTACCTACAGATTTTTTTTCCTAGACTGAATTCAAACCCGAACTGCGATTGCGTAGACGGTTTTACAAACCACTCACCTCATAAACTCACCTCTCCATTTAAGATAATAATAATAATATTAATATTCGCTGGATAAATACAAAATCTGATCTAACCCAGAGCAAATTGTTTGCTTGAGATATAAGTCTTAGTCAACGATACTATTACATAAAAATACATATACAAATACCAAAATATGTTTAATAAATATTAAATACACAAATACACAAACCCAGAAATACAAAAAAATATGCTCATCACGCGAGGCAGTCAGGATCATAAAGCTGTATTATATCTGGAGACAACACTTCTAATACCTACTTGAAATACAATTTTAAATACTGCTGTCATCTTCTAAGGTCTTACTCTCTCTTTCTAACACAGCTGTATAAAAAGAGATGAGGAGACCACATAGACAGAGATATAACGTAAATATTTATTTCATTTGATTAATACGAGTGCTAGATCCACCTATACCTAATATTTCATGGTCAGGATATACATATAACTAGGGATAACAGATGAAATCGAATATTCCATAATAAGAAATTCATCTACACAAGGTTTTCTTCCCGATATTTCATTAGAAAGTATAATTTATTGAATGCTTCTTTTATTCATAAAATCTAATCGGATCAATGGAAAAGCGAATTAAATTAAGTAGGTACTACTGATCTGTAAATACACAAAATAAATATTATGTTTACCACACATATTATCTCCAAAGAGTTAATCAGAGGTGCAACCTAAGCAGTAGCAAAGAATATAACGTCCACAGAAAAGTTATTTTGTTCTGTGATTATGTTCCATGATGTGACAGGTGGCGAATCTATTGACAAATCGTAGCCAGCTGAACTTGCAAGCTTATTTCGAGGCCTATTTATAACAATGTGGCTGAGACAGCAGCTTCGTCCGCGAGTAGACAAACAGGTCATCAAAATAAAAAATTTCCCCCCATGTTATACTCCTACTTGTCTTTTACCTTTACTCCAGATGTCTAATTACTATCTCTTTTTTATTTCATAAGATAGCAAATAAGCAGATGGGCCTTCCGATGGAAAGAATCAACCATCGCCTATAGTTAATGGTGCGATATCTGGTTCTTTAAAATGTATAAAGAATTGTATTCTAGTTTGTTTTAAGCGCCACCTAGTAACATATTATGTGTAACTTTTGTATGCTACTATTCATCCTATTACTCCGGCATCTATCGAGCCATAAATGAAGGTCACAAATAATCAATATCTAATAAGGTCGTGAAATTTTATTTTGCTAGCAATATTACATACCTACATATTAACATACATATTACATTTAAAAAAAAACAACCAAATAACTTTTAGTATTTTTTATGACAAGATAATTTGTATTTCTTTACTTTATAAAAGATTTAAAATAATTCAGACTATTTGCTTACGCCATCTAGAAATACACTGGATTTTAGAGCTTTTTGCAAGGCACGATTTTTTCTATGAGCTTAGCTGTCTGTATAATATGTTGTCTCTGGTAGGTAGTAAGTTTCAACTTCCATGCAAGGACCAAGGTAAGAAGACTATTTCTGTGAATATAATCGCCCGGCCGGTGGCGGCAGCGGCGCGGCGGGCGAGGCGAAAATTCGCGCGTGCGAATTTTAAGGCCACGGGAACTTGCGTCCTCCGCCGCGGCCAGTATAGTCCGAGAGCAAGATAACTTTTTCAACTTTATCTCGATATTCCTTGGAGGGGAGTAATTTTATACTTCAACATTTACTACTTGGAAGAGAAGATGTAGTACATGACTTAATAAGAATCGGGGTATAGTATAGATGTTTAATTTCACAAGAAGTATGAGCATTACGTACTATATCAAGACACATTTTTGGTCGAAACTCGAAACCTTTGATTTATAGTGTTGCCGCTTAATAGTCTATTATCGATAGGGTTTCATTACCTCAATAAGTACAATACTATCAATAAACAACAATACAATCGATAATATTCATTATTAACAAAAATAAACTATCTAAAGTATAGATAGTATTGCAGAATTACTATCTTTATTCTAATACTAACCGATGCTATCGATTGTACAGACTATCGATGGTATCGAATATATCGATAGTCAATGCAATTTTGTCTAAGAATACTATTGATAGAATCGATTCTTTGTTTATTTCCAATGATTGATACTATCAACGCAATCGATAGTTTATTTACGTGCAGCGTTCAATACTATCGATACTATCGATGTTATGGCGTTTCTAGATTAAAACTATCGATTTTTTTGCGACACTGCTTATATTCTTATGAATATTCAATGTTGTGGGAAGAAAGAAAAATTGTATCTCAGGACTTGGTTTATACTTATGATGTGGAGACCAGATTTATACATTATAGGCCTAGTAAGTATTTGAAAATTAAAGTTAAATGTTCATAGAGTATTTTCTAGACAACTACAACTAAACCACTCTGGTTCCTAGACTATACGCTAAGGTCGCCGCCATGCTATGTGCTGATTCATACATTTGTCTCACTCGTTCGCTGCGCCCCGCACCGCGTTCCCGTGGCACTCGTGAAAATTCTTCCGTCGCCCTGCCGGTTGCTGCGCCGCGTGGCATATTTACTACTTCTCCATACATTTGTTTCAGACGCTAGACGCTTCGCCGTTTGCACCGCGCGAATTTCCCGTGGCCAGGCCGTAAGTGTCTATCAAAACCCGTCCAGTAGTGCTAAAAAGTATCGGAAATCGAAAATCTTTCAAAAGTGATGACCACAACATGTTTTTTATATCTTTAAAATTCAATGATATCAACCATTATCCTATTATAATGGCCGACCCGTGGCATCAATAGTATTCACCCGGTCCTAAGCAGCAGCTCAAAAAGATCATTAGTCAATCCACCTCTGCAAAACGTTAGCAGGGGTCTATAAAATCTTAAAAATGTTTTCCTATTTGCAGCAAGAATGCGGAGAAGAAATTTGGGAAACCATTTTACGAGAAGCCGGTGCGAAGACTAATGACTATAGCACACTAAAGGTAAGTGCTAATAACAAAATTATTATTTATTAGTTTCCTCTCGTGGTTTCGCTCGCGTTTAATAAAGACATTAAAAAAATGGGGTTGACATTTGAAATTCGCATGTTGATTTAAGGGTGGAAAGGGGTTAGGCGGAAGGGGGAGGTTTACTAACTCTCTGTACCATTAAAGCGGAAACTCATGGTTGCTGAGATATAGATATTCAAAGTTTGGAGGTTATGTCACCTCCGGATCATCATTTTCTATCAGGGATTGAATTAGAAACGGGCCGCACGAATTTGGTGTTGTTAGGGGGGAGGGTCAGTGTCCTACAGTAATATACCGCCCCCTCCTCGTGGAATCATTTATCAAAAAAAGTTATAACCCAAAAACTAACCAAACACTTAAAATATGAATCTTAAATTATTTTGTAATAAATATTTTTTGTCTAATTTGAAATCCTAATCTTTATTTGTGGCATTTTATAAAACCATTTTTTAAATTGTAGAAAATCACAAAACTTTTTGGTTATATTATTTTCTTGATAATATGTTTTAATGAAAATTGGGGTTGGTTAGGGTTGTTTATCATAAGGGCTGATTGCCCCTTTCAAATGACACACCTCTCACCCTGAGGAGATGTGTAGTTTTTTTTATACGAGTTTGAAGCTACATGCAACGGAATTTCATTTCGCATTTTTAGGGCTCTACATTAAGAAGATTATCTTGTTATATAAACATTTATTGTTATATTATAATTCAGTATTGTAATTTTGTCATTATTTATTGTTATTTTATAATATTTTTTTTTTGTAGAAAAAATATAATAAAATTTGGTGTTAGTAACTAAATTATCTGTTTAGGTTAGGTTATAGGTAACTAAAAATACATAAACACTGGGGGGGGGGGGGCAACCCCCGCATTCCGGGCAGTAAAGCTCCCCCTTCCCCCCTCCCCCCTTACAACTCTTAAATCAACATGCGAATTTCAAATGCAATCCCGGTGGAAGAAAGCCTATCGCCAACCGGGCACATTTCTATTCCTAGGTAACGTTGTTTTTATCAGCAAACTGAAAAAATACATTTTGAATTGCTCAACCAGGGAATTGAACCTCATGTGGTAAACATCGATACCGGACTATTAGACCACAGAGGCACTTTACAATTAAAGGGAGATTCATGGATTAACTCCATGCTGCAAATTTCGTGTCACTGTGGGGTGCATAGATATCACTTTACAGACTTATTACAATTTCATAATGTAAATGTCGCTCACATAAGTAACTTTAAATAAAGTATATCTAGTTTACTAGGAAAATAGTAAAATAGCATAATGAATCTGTCATTTCTATCGTAATTACTAGGTAGAAGAGTTCTTCAGCATCAGGCCCGGATCTAGTTCTACCACCTTACCTATTTCTGCCGCAATTGCTTCAATGCTTGTTATTGTTCCGATTTGGAGATTGAGGTAGCCGGTAATCTTGTACACGTGGTATTAACACCCCGCGACAAGAATATCAATGCACTATTAACATCATCAGTGTATGTAAGCGATGGTTGTCTGTTTCCATCAGGAGGTCTCTCCTCGCTTGATTTAGCCATCTATCTCATGTTATCAAAAAACTATACAGTTTTAATAAGACTATTTTATTTACTTTCACAGCAATATCCAGACGCACTTATGCCAAGAATTGCGTGTGCTTTAGCGCAATTATTTACAAATGATCCTCAAAGTCCCCAAACATCAATGCCATGTACTCCAGCTCCAAGGAAAAGCTCTTTAAAATCAAAACCAACATGGCGTAGCGCCTCGGTCAAAGCGGATAACAGGACACAAACATTGAAATGTATTTTCTCAGAAACCAAAGCATTAACAGCTGCAACCAAAAAGCAAATTGATGCATATAATTCATCAGAAGAAATAATATCACCAACTCATAGTCCTGAAAGAATTATTGAAAATGATGAATTTACTGTGCGAAAGTCTCCAATAAAACCATGTGATAGAAGAAGTTTAGGAGTACATTTAGACCAAATCAGAAATAAAGAAGAAGCACTTGAAAAACAGACCGAAGCCTCGTCTGTCAAGACTGATATGTCACCTGAGTCTAAACCAGTTTCACCAAGCAATGAAAATCCAAGACGAAGCTCTCTAAAACCTGCAAGAAAAACAAGTTGTACAGTCGCTTTGGATGTATATCATCGTCGCAATTCTGGTATTGCTTCAAGACCGAGGCTTAATAGCCTTAGTTTAGTGAGTACTGAGAAAGTGAATGTACTGAAAGAGAAATTCGGTACACCAGAAAAAGTGATGCATTTCTTTGGAAGATGCTTTGTCAAGTACTTCTCTTTTTACAGGTAACCTTATTTATTTATAAAGCTATGTGCTTACAATTATTTAAAAAAATGTAGTGTTGGTCTGAGTTTCTTTTGAAGAATAGACCATCTGGATTCCTGCCAAGCAGTTGGTGAAAGGCGAACGATTGCCTAAATGTGTCACTATACTATCTTGATTGTTTAGTCGCAGAGTTCTGCAACGACTCGCCCGCGTTTATCACCGCCTTACTATTCCTACCGCAAAAGCGTCAGTACTTGTCACTGTTTTGAAAAATAAGGTAGCCAGTAAACTTATGAATGTGGCATTGTATCTGCCACATGCACGCACGCACTGTTAACATCTTTGACACCTATAGCCGCTTATTATCTCCTTCTAGTTTGGTATCCGATGATATTAAAATAAATCATCTGATGAGACTGCAAAAATATACTACACTGTTTTCACAAAGTTCGTAACGTTTTTGGTCAATCGAACAACGTCTTTTCGACTTTCTGTGCAGGAAGACAAACAGTCTAATATTCAAAAGATATTAAAAAAAATTCTTTGTCGCCCAAAGACCAAAAAAAGGTTACCATATTGTTACGAATAATCTAGAAGCGTGTAGAGTTGGAGCGCGGGCGCGCTAACTATCTAGAAAACTCCTGTTGACAAACAAATAGTTGACCTGGGCTATGCCATAATGGACTTTGTGGGATATGGCATAAGGTTGAAAGTAGCGTGTACTAGGATTTATGACTCATAACATGTTTACGATAAGAAGTGATTCATTGTTTCCCGATACATTTAGATTTTTCTGGATCTAGCTAGGACTTTCCCCTGCCTATAAATACAGAGATGTTGACAAACACAAGGCAGTTTTTATCAAGCGATCGAGAGCGATACATCAAGTGACTAATGCGAAGCGAGAAGTGTTTGATTGTGTAGTGTTCTAAGTTCAGTGATAGTACAGCAAGTGACTATTGTGTGGAGTGTATTTTAGTATTACGTTGTGTTGTGTTGTGTAAATACACGGATTTAATATAAGTGGTGTTTTCCTACAATCACGAACCCGAGTACGTAACAACTGGTGTCGGAAGTGAAATTGTAAAATGCCACTTATTCCGAAGGAAGGTGTTACCACCAGGTCTCAAGCCGAGATACAGAGGGTGTCAGAGGACACTGAGATGCGTGCAGCCGAGGAACCCGCAAGTGTTGCCAGCACGTCACTATCGTCGAGCGCAGCGCCTACTGATCTGTCTGTTATACTGGCGGCTATGCAACAACAACAACTTCAGCTACAACAAACGCTACGGGAAACTATTCAGCAACAGCGACAAGAACAGGAACAGCAACAACAGAAGCTACGGGAACAGATCAAGGAACATTTATCTGGCTTTGACGATAAATTGACAGTTATCCTGTCGCAACAAGACCAGCTTAAAAGCGATGTGGGCCTCGTCAAGCACGACATGAAGGGTGTTGAGAAGAGGGTTGACCACTTGGAGGCCAGCTGCGACAAAATTAATCAAAACATGGACCAACTGGAGAGGGAAGTCATGAAAATGAAGATCACGGGAGTTAAGTCGGGTGCTGCCATTACAAACTGCTCTCACCAAGTGGGTCCTCGGGTAAAGGTACCCACTTATGACGGTCTTACGTCATGGAGTGCGTACCGCACTCAGTTTGAAATAGCAGCGAAGGCCAGTGGTTGGACAGATGAACATTGCCTAACAGCTCTGAGTACGGCGTTACGGGGACAGGCGCTCTCTGTATTGGATGCAATGCCTAAAGAGTATCAGTTCGCTGACTTGATGGAGGCATTGGAAGCTCGCTACGGTGAGCGTCACTTGGAGCATGTGTTCCGTGCCCAATTAAAGGACCGTGTACAGAGGAGCGGCGAGGGACTTCAACAATGGGCCGTCGAAATTGAGAAGCTTGTGAGGAAGGCGTATCCTTCAGCCGACGCTAACACAGTGAATAACACCATCGTCCAGGCGTTTATTGATGGAATTAGAGACCTGGAAGTGCGTGCTGCTGTTCGCCTTCAGCACCACGTGACAATGAAGGAGGCTTTGGCTCATGCACTGGAGGTTGAAGCTGTTCGCCACGAACCTCGAGCACATAAGGTACGCGAGGTTACAGAAGTTGTGGCTCAATCAAAGGAGGTGGAACCTAGAAGATTGGGCCCCATGTGCTATGCCTGCGGTAAACATGGGCACATCCGGATTAACTGTCCCGGCAAGTCTACAAGAGCAATGAATTGGTGACGGCAAGAGGCAGGAACCTCAGTAGCTGAAGAGAACAGGCAGGTCAACCAGCTTGTTAATCCAGCCCAGGGAAACGAGTAACAGCCAGGATCAAGGGGCGGGTGCTGGCTGATCGAAAAACAGCCCCAAGAGTTGTCATATCCCAGGTGTGCGACGGCAACAGTTTATCCATTAAGGGACTGATTAATGGCAAGAACTGCAGCTTAACGCTGGACACTGGAGCTACGCGAACTGTGGTGCGACCAGAAATAGCTGACAATGGCAACCTGAGATTGAGGAATTTTGGGAAAAGCAAGCTTCTGTCTGTCACAGGTCAGCCAATACCCGTCTTCGGTGAAGCATCTGTAGTGATGCAAATAGGCGACGAGTATTACACTCACAACGTCGTAGTAGCCGATATTATGGATGACTGTGTACTTGGTTTAGACTTCATGAAGAAGAATGCCTGCAAGATTGATTGCAAGACAGGAGTTTTCGTATGTAGGCTAGTAGAAATTTTCATGGATGGGGGATCAAAAGGAAAGGTAACAGTGGCTAGAAGAACCATCTTACCTTCAAGATCGAAGACATTGGTACGCGTGAAGTTACCAACCAGTTACAAGGGCCTGGGTAATAGGAGTGTGTTAATTGAAGACAATGGAGCAATTCCACACTGTATTACAGGCCGGAGTTTGGTTTGTGACAAGGGCTTGGCAGCGGTGCAGGTAGTCAACTTGAGTGACAGTGATGTGGTGCTTAAAGCAGGTGATGTTGTAGGACAAAGTGATGAAGTTATGACGTTAAGAAAACTGACATCGACAGGAAGTACAGCATCAAGAGACGTACCACAGGAACTCAAGGATTTGGTGAACAAGTGCGGATACCTTACCGCGTCACAACAGCAGCAGGCTAAGGATCTACTTTCACGTTATGCCAACATTTTCTCTAAGACTGATAGAGATATAGGCAGAACATCTATAGTCAAACATAAGATTGACACTGGAAACGCGCAGCCGATAAAGCAGAAAGCTAGACGTGTCCCAATAGCCAAAGAAAAGGAGGTACAGGAGATGATAGATGAAATGAGAAGGAACGGAGTTATAGAGCAATCTTCTAGTCCATGGTGCTCTCCTGTAGTGTTGGTTAAGAAGAAAGATGGGTCTACACGTTTCTGCATCGACTTTCGTCGGCTCAATGAAGTCACCAAAAAGGACAGTTACCCACTACCTCGGATAGATGACACTTTGGACACTCTGGCAGGCATGTCTTGGTTCTCAACTTTAGATTTAAAATCTGGGTACTGGCAGGTTGAACTTAGCCCTAATGATAAAGAGAAGACAGCATTCTCCACAGGACAAGGATTATGGCAATTTAAAGTAATGCCGTTTGGATTATGCAATGCGCCGGCGACTTTTGAAAGATTAATGGAATGTGTTCTAGCAGGACTTGTAGGCGATGCCTGCTTAGTGTATTTAGATGACGTAATAGTCATAGGAAAAGATTTTCAGCATCATCTGTACAAACTGGAAAGATTTTTAATAAAATACAAGCTGCAGGGCTAAAGTTGAACCCAAAGAAGTGTCACTTATTTCGAAAGGAAGTCAACTATCTGGGTCACGTGATATCACAAAACGGCGTACAGACAGATCCTGAAAAGGTTAGTGCAGTACAGAAGTGGCCAACACCCAGAGACAAGACCGAAGTTCGCGCATTTCTAGGACTATGCTCTTACTACAGACGTTTTGTGAAGGGATTTGCTGAAATAGCAAAACCGCTGCATAGACTCACTAAAGAAAAGAAGAGTTTCGATTGGAATGACATGTGTCAACAAGCTTTCGATGAACTTAAGAAGCGGTTGTGTGAGTCACCAATTTTGGGCTATCCTGATCGGAAAGGGCAGTTCATCGTAGACACGGATGCAAGTAACACTGCCATTGGTGGTATCTTATCACAGAAGCAAGGTGATCAAGAAGTTGTGATAGCCTACTTCAGCAAATCATTGTCGCGGCCGGAACGAAACTATTGTGTTACAAGAAGAGAACTATTGGCAGTAGTGAAGACTCTTCGACACTTCAAGAAGTATCTGATTGGGCGACCCTTCAAGCTGCGTACCGACCATGCTGCTTTGAAGTGGTTGTTACAATTCAAAGACCCGGAAGGCCAAGTAGCTCGCTGGATTGAGCAATTGCAAGAGTTTGACTTTAACATAGAACATCGCAGTGGAAGGTCTCACTCCAATGCAGATGCATTATCACGACGACCTTGTGCGGAACATTGTAAACATTGTGTAAGGATGGAGATGAAGGAAAGGGTTCAAGTACTGCGAGCTAAGCCTACGGATGACAGGTGGGAAACTGATGAGATGCGTGAGGCCCAGTACGAAGATAGAGATTTGCGGCCTCTAATAGATTGGAAGAAGCAAGACACGGGAAAGCCCGAATGGCAGGAGCTGGCTCCCTTCAGCGCCATTACGAAAAGTTATTGGGCGCAGTGGGAAAGCCTTGTGTTGCAAAACGGCTTACTGTACCGCAAATGGGAAAAACCTTCAGGAAGAGAACATCATCTACAGTTGGTCGTACCAAGGAAACTTATCAAGGACGTACTACGTGAGTTGCATGATGGGGTTTCTGGAGGACATCTTGGAGTACGACGAACATTGGTAAAGGTACGAGAGCGTTTTTACTGGTTGAATTGCCGAGAAGATGTCGAGAATTGGTGCCGAAAATGTACGACATGCTCAGCAGTGAAAGGACCGCAGGTTAGAAGCCGAGGCAACCTTAGACTATACAACGTGGGAGCCCCCTGGGAAAGGATAGCGATTGACGTGGCTGGGCCATTTCCTAAGACAGATAACGGAAACAAGTATTTTATGGTCGTGATGGATTACTTCACGAAATGGCCGGAGGTGTTCGCAATCCCGAATCAGGAAGCCACGACGGTTGCTGAGAAATTAGTCAATGAGGTGATATGCAGATTTGGCGTTCCGCTGGAGATTCATTCAGACCAAGGCAGAAACTTTGAATCTAATGTATTCCAGGAAATGTGTAAATTATTAGGAGTGTACAAAACAAGAACTACACCTTATCACCCGCAATCTGATGGAATGGTCGAACGATTTAACCAAACTTTGGAAAGACACTTAGCCAAGCTGGTAGAAGATCACCAAAAGGACTGGGATAAATACATACCTCTGTTCTTACTGGCTTACCGAACAGCGGAACACGAAAGCATAAAAGTGACGCCAGCCTATGCGAACTTCGGCAGACAGTTACGTATACCAGCAGACTTAATGACTGGAGGCCCGCCACCGAATGCGGAGACCCAATTAAGTATACCGGAACATGTTGAAGACATTCGTGAGAGGTTACGCGATATACACTCGTTAATAAGTGAAAACGCATTGGAATCGAGTCAGCGGATGAAGACCAGATACGACCGAAACGCCAATCATCGAGGTTTTCAGGAAGGATCTCTTGTTTGGCTACATAATCCGGTTCGACGAAAAGGAAAATCACCTAAGTTACAGCGACGTTGGGATGGGCCATACAAAGTAATCACACGGATCAATGACGTAACCTACCGAGTGCAGAAGCAACCAAGAGGGACCATGAAGATTGTTCATGTTGATCGATTAGCTATCTACAATGGAAGTAATGATGTTCGGGACGAACATAACTAAGAGGGGGGTAGTGTTACGAATAATCTAGAAGCGTGTAGAGTTGGAGCGCGGGCGCGCTAACTATCTAGAAAACTCCTGTTGACAAACAAATAGTTGACCTGGGCTATGCCATAATGGACTTTGTGGGATATGGCATAAGGTTGAAAGTAGCGTGTACTAGGATTTATGACTCATAAAATGTTTACGATAAGAAGTGATTCATTGTTTCCCGATACATTTAGATTTTTCTGGATCTAGCTAGGACTTTCCCCTGCCTATAAATACAGAGATGTTGACAAACACAAGGCAGTTTTTATCAAGCGATCGAGAGCGATACATCAAGTGACTAATGCGAAGCTAGAAGTGTTTGATTGTGTAGTGTTCTAAGTTCAGTGATAGTACAGCAAGTGACTATTGTGTGGAGTGTATTTTAGTATTACGTTGTGTTGTGTTGTGTAAATACACGGATTTAATATAAGTGGTGTTTTCCTACAATCACGAACCCGAGTACGTAACAATATATTTTCCATAAATCTCATAACTTGCAATAATGTTTATCTATATCCTTTCTGATATAGCCAACTAACACATACTTTTAATCATAGAAAATTTAGATATTGGCTAGATAAATTTAAGCCAAGAAAACTGCCACCAATGTTGCAATTTTTCATAACCTTCTTTTCTTCATTTTCATGACGTTATTAAGAGCACAAAGTGTAAATTTAGAAATATTTCACAGATATGACACTATGATCCGAGCAACTGGGAGATACTTTTGTACATTTCTTCAGTCAGTGGACAGCATACACCAAAATATGAGATTTACTTTCCCCCGAATGCGCTCACCAAGAATGCAACTGACGCGAGCACATATACACGGCGCAGAACTGGTATACAGCAGTGGGAGGACTGGGTACACACATTACCTTATGGGTAAGGTTTACAGGTTTTTGAGCTATTTTAAAGATCGAAAAAACCGCCATCACAGAATACTTAAGAGACTACCAGAACTCAAAGTTGCATACAAGTAATGTTCGAGTATAGCACACATAGACACCTCTCACGGACGCGATATCTCCGACTGGTGCGGTACAACCTGTACCGAACCATTCCGAGATATCGCGTCCGTGAGAGGTGTCTATGTGTGCGTTGCTCGAATATCACATGTATGTAGATTGACTACTGAGTCTCCAGTATACTGTGCCGCCATAAACCGATTTATTGATTTAAAACCCTTATAATTTTGCCCCATAGGAAATCTGGTATTTTTGAGGTTAAGGTAGAGCTAAACTTTTACACTTCTTATGTACTTGCACTGATTTAGGTCTAAAAATTAACTGGTGAACAAGCCCTAGTAAAATATAGAAATTTAGTACCTAGTAATTAAAATTAATATATAACTGATACAAAATACGCTTTATTGTAATCCATTTTAAGATATATATTTTTAACTTCCCGCTACGTATGTAGTTATAAGTTACTATTTTGCCCCAAATTTCTAATAATCGAGAAAATCAAAATTCACCAGATCTCCACGTTTTTATCTTCAGGAACCTTTTTCGACTATTTTCACGTTAACGTCAGTATGTCTGTATGTATGCATGTAGGTATGTTGTATGTGTGTGTTTATGTGTATATTGTAGGTAAACATATCATAACTTTTCAACGGCTACACCGATTGAAACGCGGTTGATGGCATTTGATTGGATTCCCCTCAAATTGAACCTTCTGAAAACTTGAATCAATACGATCAAGGAGATTTTGAGAAAATTTTGAAAAACTTGAAAATTTTTTTGGTGAAACAGTATTTTTTTGACATAACTTCTAGATTTATGTACTGATTGAGTACAAAATCTTATCAGCTCTAATAAGGTTTATCCGTTCTGGAGTTATCGTTGACGAAAAATTCTGAAAATAGCGTTTTTTCGACAAATCTTCCAAATAAACCATTTGTGGTTATTTGCCACTTACTTCTGCGTTAAAAGTGGATTATTTTATGCAAAAGGCGTAAATCGTTAGGAGAAAAAAATATTTTGTTCGTAAAAATCAAAAGTTTTAGTCCATTGAGACACATTCTTTTTTTGGCTGAATATCTTTGGTTAGGTACTGTTTTAAAATATGTTCACTTATTTTGGAAGGACCTTATACATATAAAATGGTTCTTAGCTATAGATTATGTAGCTAAGAACCATTTTATGGCTCAAAATTACGTTGAATGCTATTCGAAAGATCAAATTTGATCGTTTTCTAAATATACATACAGCTATACAAAAATTAAATTAATGTCATATATTTTAACAAAATTAAAATTTTCTAACTCTGAAAAAAATCTATAAGCATAGTTTTTGTTCCTTGGTATATAAAATACCTCAATTTAGCACGAAGTTACTGGGATTGCCTGCAGAATCCACCGGTTTAAACATTTTTTTAAATATTTTTGTGGTCTATTTAGTATCAAAGTTACGAAATTTTTCCGATTATTTTCTTTTATTTACGATTCTTAATTTCTCAATTTCTTGTTGCAGGCCAACTTTACGAGATAGCTGAAGACATATTCTCCCTGAAGTTGAAAGTATCCATTGTCAAGGAAAGTATGGAGGGTAACGTCTACGTCGCGGTCCTTCGGCTTGAATTTGACAACAGTGATTATGTAAGTGGTTCAATAATCTTTATATATAACGCTGGCGATTGCCCTTTGGTCGAAATTCGACCGCAACTTTGATTATAGATAATCTATGATCAAAGTTGCGGTCGAATTTCGATTAAAATTTCCTCTAAATTTGACAATTGACTTTCACAAAATTTATATATAAATAAATATATTATGTATATATAAGGTCATTCTATAATAGGTGAATATATTTTAACCCTGCATTCGGTACGTTAAATCAAAGATATCCAGCTAAAAACAGATGTCATTCAGGGGCGTAAAACTTTTTGATTTGTACAAATAAAATTTCGTATACATATGTATTTTCACGTATAAAATTTCATACAAATTAAAAAGTTTTAAAACCTTGAATGTCGTTTGTAGCTGTTTAGCTGCTTAGCTGGCTAGCTTTGGTTAGACGTACCGTAATATATTTATTTATATATAAATTTTGTAAAGTATATATATAGTAATGCTCATTTTTATTAATTTAATGTATTTTAATGCATATCATATAAAAATATTTAGTTTCTGCACTTCTTCTTCAACTAAATTTAAACTGTACTAAATTTCATACTCCTTCCTTCGTTGAGGCAATTGTCGTAAAAGAGTTGGAAAGTTTTCATTTATTAATATATAGATACTTATATAGTATCTACTGTGAAGTAGATACTATATAAGTATCTATTGTGTAGTACTAGTGAAGCGGGCGGGTGTTATTCATAATAATATTATAAATGCGAAAGTAACACTGTCTGTCTGTCTGTCTGTTACGCTTTCACGGCTAAACTGCTGAACCGATTTGGATAAAATTTGGTACAAATATAGTTTGGGGCCCACGAAAGGAAATAGGGTAGTTCTTATCCCGGAAATCCCACGGTAACGGGAACTATCCGGGTTTTTATTTTAGATTTTTTTTCACGCGAATGAAGTCGCGGGCACAGCTAGTACTAATATAAATGCGAAAGTCTGTCTGTATGTCTGTCTGTCTGTTACGCTTTCACGGCTAAACCGCTAGACCGATTTTTATGAAATTTGGCATGGATATAGTTGAAGATCCGGGGTCAAACATAGGCTAATTTTTTTTTCAAAAATCAGTCCCTGAGGGCAATCGGGAGGGTTGAAATAGGGGATGAAATTTCTATTAAAAGCTATTTGGATGACTTACTAATATACTCGCGGGCGAAGCTGCGCGGGTCAGCTAGTAGTACAATATAAAACCCGCCCGCTTCACAGGGCGTCAATAAACTATAAAAAAATGTTGAATCACGTTGTCACTATACAGCAATATTTATCAAGATATAAGTCGTTCTTGTCTTGTCTATTAACGGACAGACAGACAAAATATTATAGCCTATCATTTACGTAATCACGTGTTCTCACTGTAAACCAATTTTCATCAATATTGATCTTGTCAGTCACGATCCGAACCACTTTTAGAAGAATGTATCAACCGCCTTCCTGCTATACATCTTGTAAATGACGAGAAACTACTAGGTGGTAGAGTTCTGCATTGTCTCGCCCGGGTCTGGTACCACCGCCTTACCTATTCCTGCTGCAATAGCGTCAGTGCTTGTCGCTGTCGTGTTCCGGTTTGGAGGGTAAGGTAGCCGGTAAACTTATGCAAGTGGCATTAGACCTCGCCACAAGATAGCAACGCACCATTAACATCTTTGGTGTCTATAGGCGATGGTTGACTCTTTCCATCAGGAGACCCATCTGCTTGTTTGCTATCTTATGATATAAAAAAAAAAGAAAGGCTTAACAACATAACTTCTAACTAGGTGGTAGAGGTGTTGTCCCGGGCCCCCTTCGAAAAACAAACCAACTGCCATTCTGCCAGGCAGGTCGTAAAAAGCGACCAATTGGCTATACAAGTCACTAGCATCGTGATTATTAGACGATAGAGTTCTGCAACGTCTCGCCCGAGTGTATAGTATCATCACCTTCCCTATTCCTGCCACAATAGCGTCAATGCTTGTCATTGTCGTGTTCCAGTTTAGAGGGTAAGGTAGCGGGTAGACTCATGCATGTGGCATTGCCTTCCCGCCACACGGATAAAAACACACCATTTAAATCGTTGATAGGGCGATGTTTCTCTTTCCATCAAGAGAGTCAACTGCCAATTTGCTACCTAATGATAGAAAAAAGGAATGTAAAGCGGTGGTACCAAATCCGGGAACAAATTAACGATGGACGTCTCAATTTGGTGTCACTTTTTACGTTCACTTTTTACTAACTGCCTGGAAATAAAGTAGCTGGTTTATTCTTTAAATGAGCCTCGAAAGCAATATACACAATTACTTAACTTTACATTCGAAAGCGTTGTTTTAATTGAAAAAAATACCTAGAAATACTTTAATTAAACTTTATTTAACCACCCTAAGTGAATAAGAAATTCCTTGACTTAGTGTAAGTGTCTAGAGAGAAAATAAACGTAAAGTTATTTGTTTAACCCAATTATAGAAATGTCTGGATTGTATTTTATGGTACTTTGTCGAAATATCTTAAACCTAACATAGCCTTATGTAAAGTTAAAATGTTTAATGAATATTATCTATAAGTACCTATATTATTATCTATAAAGGCTGTAAGGGACAGTCTATCGAAAATCGAAGCCATGTTATTGGATCAATACTCAGATGAAAACCGTTGGAAATTTGTGTGGGAAAGTTTTGGTTTTTTGACGATTTTTTTACCTTGACTTTTTTAAATTTGTGCGAGGATGGTCCTCGATTTTTTCTTGTATTTATCTAAGGTCCTTTTAAAATTTACTCTCTTTTTTATTGGCAAGAATTTTCTTATGGGACGGTACGGATGGTATTAGGCGAAATCAAGTGTAAGGATTTTCTAAAAACAGCTATATAGCCAGGGATTTTTTGCAGGGGCATGCAGTGCTCACAAAGGAAATTTTGAAAATAGCGAAAAAGTATCAAGTATAAAAATTCTGTGTACTTATGAACGCACGTAAAAAGATAAAAATCTTTCTAAAAATTTTATCCTTCGCGTTATCCTATGTTTGTAAAGAAAATGACACTAATAATAGAAAAAAAGGTATTTAATATATTGAAACAAAGTTTTATAATAACTCATTATCTACTTAAATAAATTTTATTTAAATATCAAAAAAGAATTATTTGTACATAATTTAAAAAATGGGCAAATTTTTATTGCAAAACTAAAATGTTGACTATAGTCCGTTTACGTTAGCGTGGCAATACCGAACATTGGCATAAGTAGGTACATTGACGCAGGAGTTTGTAACTGTTGTGCTTGGTATTGCCATTTTGGCGACTTTGTCGCCAGAAGTGACGACTTTTGGCGAAACTTTATTGACAAAAAAGGATTTGTTTAACGACTCAGCTAGTGACTTTTAGGGTGCAAATGAAAAAGTTTTAGGCAATGATTTTTTTTTACCTTCAAAAATAATAAAAAAGTCAGTTGGTGCTGTAGAGTCAGGCGCAAATTTAAATGTTTTATTTTTTAGTTGTACCATGTGATTTATTACAAACAACTGAATCAAAGAGCAGTATCAGAAAGCATCCACTGTTAAGAAACTACAAATTGGATAATTGTACCGGACACTTGTATAAGACATATGAATAAGACATGTATAAAACATTTAAATTTTGCACTCAGTGCTATAGCAGAGCTGTACATTCTTAGTTTTATATAGCAATTAGTGTAGCTTACCCCGGACTATAGCTGAAACAGATTCACTGACCTATAGAGTAATAATATATCGACTATAAAATAACGTGTAGTACGTTACTACTAGTATATTATCATTGATAATACTTGTCGATATATAGTAGTCAAACTTTACAGGCATTTTTGATTGGTGAATTTTATAGCTACTACCGAATCGGATTGTAAATTTCAACTTTTAACTAAAAACTTTTTTAAAGTTTGATATTAAAACAATCTATTGGTTGGACTCCGTCATTGACATGTATAATATTACCACTATTATACACGTCAATGGGCTCCGTTCAAGCGTCATTCCTAAAGAGAAAGAGTAAGTAATGTAGTTCGTGTTTTAGTTATTGTTTGTTAAGTTTTTTTTTTGAATATTTGTTATCTACAAATTTTGTTAATGTTTTCCGTTTTCTATTTCTTATTTACATAATGTGTTATGTTTTTTTTTAATACATTATAAGATAGCAAACAAGCAGATGGGTCTCTTGATGGAAAGAGTCATCCATTGCCGACACCAAAGATGTTAATGGTGCGTTGCTATCTTGCGGCGAGGTCTAATGCCACATACTAAGTTTACGGTTTACCTTACCCTCCAAACTGGAACACGACAGCGACAAGCACTGACGCTATTGCGGCAGGAATAGGTAAGGCGGTGGTACCAGACACGGGCGAGACAATGCAGAACTCTACCACCTAGTAGCCACGATGGTAGTGACTCGATAGCCCATCGGTCGCCTTTTACGACCTGCCTGGCATAACGGCAGTTGGCCTATTCTCCAAAGGAGGCCGGGACCAACACGGCGTAAAATGGTGTGAAATAAGCAATGGAATTGAACTAATACTAATAACTAATACTAATAACTAATATTAATAACTAATACTAATAACTAATACTAATGACTAATACTAATAACTAATACTAATAACTAATACTAATAAATAATACTAATAACTAATACTAATAACTAATAACTAATTCTAATAACTAATACTAATAATACTAATAACTAATACTAATAAATAATACTAATAACTAATACTAATAACTAATACTAATAACTAATACTAATAACTAATACTAATAACTAATACTAATAACTAATACTAATAATAATTGTTGTCAGATAACTGATGACAGATAATTTTATTACAAATGTTAGAGTAGTTTCAATGATGACAGTACGAGCAGTTCTAGTGAATAAATATATGTTTGAAAATATTGTATATTTTATTTAACCTAATTATTTATTTTTAAATGTCATTTCATATAATTAAAAAATCGTCAACATCAGAATGACCTTTAAAAAAGATGTCACGACTGAAAGTGTTTTATACCCCTGCAAGGACCTTAGAACTTGACTGCAATTCCGATACTTTAGCGGTAATTATATCGCATACTTTTACTAAGAAATATGATATATCACTATGTAAAGTATGAGTACAGTGGTAGTAAACGCTCGCTATTGCCAAGTTAACACGAATGGGGTACCTATATAGGTAATTTCGTGTTGTCGGTTTATCGTGATGGTGTGTGCGTGCATTGTAAAAATTGACTCACATCATATTTTTATGACGCGCCAAAATAAGTATAACTTCGAAAATATAAATAAATAATTTTGGTTACCTATATGAATTTAGATGTTCCAAAAATAGCAGGAAATTTAGATGTTCCAAAGATAGCAGGAAATCTTCATGGTATAGGGAAAGGGGAATTGTTTGCGGGTCACGGACAGTAATGAATAAATCAAAACTACTGCATCGATTTTAATCATTTTTTTACTGTGTGACATAGGCTGTATATTTTATACCCGTGCGAAGCCGAGGCGGGCAGCTAGTTTATTATATAATGTTTGTATTAGTGGGTTTGGGTGTTTATTAAATATATTCTAGTATGTATATATGTATTTCTATGTATTAGTGTTGTTGACTAACACTCATAACACAAGCAAATAATTTGCTTACTTTGGGGTTTGATCAGTAAGTGTAATTTTGTCTCGTGAATATTTATTTATTATATACAGGCCTTTTTTGTCACTTCTTATTGGGGGCACACCAATTCTCGATATTTGTAAGTCCATAATCTTTTGTACCCATCCCACCCCTTGTCACTGTGTATTGAGAAAAAAATCGGAGTAATATTTTTTGGCTTAAAAAACATAATACCTTTGGAAATTAAACCTATAGATAATAATAACTAATACACAGCTCTTTTGATGAAAAGATCTATATTCTCTTTTCTTTTCAAGGAGCCGTTTCACGTAACTAACACAAATACATATTGCACGATGAAGGTTCAAATTTCTGCGTGAATCTCGAATGCGTCGACCGCTAACTGTTCAGGGAAGATTGTTTAGATTTTGTATTTGGATAACGGTGACCTATTATAAAATCCAAAAACATTTTTAGTTTTTACATTTTACCTATTTTTTTTTGCTTTTTCCATTAATATATTACAAAATGTCTCTACATACAACGTTCTAATAAGTTTCAACTTATTTAAAAAAAATTAAGTAAGTTTGCTAAGAACAACGTAATTTTAAATTTGAAAGCTATAAGTTTTGAGAATTAGATTCGATTTTGATTTTTGAAACGGCATTTGACGTAGTTTTTTTAGTACTAAAATATCGTAGAACACCAAAAAATTATTGGTTGAAAAATTTTGAAGCTATGTCGAAAAAACACTTTTTTCAAAATTTTTCGTTAACGATTATTCCCAAACGGATAAACCGATTTTGATGCAATTTATGTACTAGACGTAGTTTTTTGAGGAATAGAGCTGATTATTTTTTGTACTCGTTACATAAATCTGGAAGTTATATTAAAAATACTGTTTCTTTTGGTGTTTTTTCAAATTTTTTTTGGTGTTTTTTCAAAATTGCTCAAAATCTTCTTCAAATCGGTTCAAATTCGGTTCGGTTAGGTTCGGTTCTCAAAATCGGTTCAAATTTTCAGAAAATCTAAGTTTAGCAGAATCCAATCGAATGTCATCAACCGCGTTAGATCGGTCTAGCCGTTCAAAAGTTATGACATGTTTACATACACACATACACACATACACACACACACACACACATACGTACATACAGAAATACTGACGTCATCGTGAAAATAGTCGGAAAAGATTCCTAGGACCTCAAAACGTAGATATCTGGTAAAAACTCGATTTTCGAAAATCGAGGTAAAATCAGTATCTTCCTTATCTACATACGTAGTGGGAAATTAAAAACTGGTTTGCTAAATCACGTTTTTTTACATTGGTTAATTAATAACAATTTTACAAACATTATACGATATACTTGAAGATATTATCTAAGTAATGTGCTAACTTATTACATGATAGAATGTACTTTACTTGATCATATAAAATTCCGAAAACAGGCTAAAAATCTCTAAAACAAATAATTTGTAAATACTATTTCTAATCATCCACATGATTTTTAGGTATATGGTGAATGGTGATATTTAGTTAAAAAAAAAGAATGTATTAAATTTTGATTTTCAGCTGAAGTCCTATATTAACAAAAAAGATCAGACAAAATTGGTTTTATAATAAAATTCGCATTAAACACACATAAAGCTACAATATACTTTTTATATTTATTGGTCTTTTTTTGTGGAAATACTCAAGTGAACATCATATTATCTACAATGTACTCCCACAAACAAACATATTGTAATTTGGTAATTTTGTAGATACGGTTTTGTTTTTGGGACCCGTCGATTTATTTATCCGAAAATTAACACGTTTCCCAGCGGTTTCAGAACATGCCGCGCGTGCACCGCCGACCGGCCGGTAACCTCGCAACCGCTATGCCCCTGCATTTTAAATTAAATCTGTAATATCTTGGAGAATATTCATTTAAATTACATGTTGTAAACGGCCATATTGCTCTATATTAAATCAGCAATATATTTAAGATATTTAATTGGACAAGGATTAGTGCTGTATTGCTTAAAATTGCTTCGAAAAAAAGCCATTATTTCTCGTAAAAAGTAAATGACAAAAAAATGCTATTGTGGGTTATCCATAAGAGATAGACATATACCATCGCGGAGTTTTCTGTAGACCTTTTCAAGGTGTACAAATACTTAGTACATTATTTTGATAAATCTCGTAGGGTTTAATCAGCGTTTGCAATGTAAGCGAAAACAAATATAATTATTTACGACATGACATCAGAAAACTTAAAAATTGCAGTATTTCTCGACTCTATATTGAATGTTATTATACATATAAACCTTCCTCTTTAACCACTCTATCTATCAAAAAAAACTGCATCATAATCCGTTGCGTGGTTTTAAAGATTTAAGCATACATAGGGACATAGGGATATAGGGACAGACAAAGAATGCGACTTTGTTTTATACTATGTAGTGATGACCAAATAGAAAGTATACCTTTAAAACGAATAAGGATTTTCCAAAGGGTTATGTAAATGACCCTGGTCTGGAGTAACAAACGTTAAAAAATACAGCCTAATTAAAAAAAACTACCTTTTTTTAAAAAAAACTACCTTTTTGAAAAGTTTATAATTGGCATACGTCCTCCGTATTGGTCCGGGCTCCTTTGAAGAATAGACCATCTGCCGTCTTGTCAGGCTGTACGTAAGAGGCTAACGATTTGGTTGCAAGTAGACAGGGATCATTTAACAGTTAATATATTAAATTTCGTACTAATTTTTTTAACAATTAACCACTGTTATTTATATTAGCAAACACTGTCAAAATTTTATGCATCACTAAAATTACCAATAACTTGATATAGGATAATAATGTTATTAAAAATATTTGAGAGAGCTTTTTTTTGTTTTGCTTGCTACCTTGATTTATGATAATAATAACTGTTGAAAGTTATAAAACTACTAGCTGTTGCCCTCGACTTAGTCCGCGCGGACTTCGTTTACTCCGCACAGCTCCTCCCCCGTAGGTGATAGCGTGGTAATATGTAGCCTATATGTTGACCCGACCTGTTAGTAATATTCATGCAAAATTTGAAGTAATGCTTATTATATATAGCATATACTACTGATATAATATAACATAAATAAATAACTGTTAAAAATTAACTTTAACAACATAACAATTAACCTAATTTAACAATAATTTCGATGCCTAGTTGCGAGTCGCTACCATCGTGGCTATTAGGTGGTAGAGTTCTGAATGTCTCGGCCGGATCTGGTACCACCGCCTTGTCTATTTCTGCCGTAATAACATCAGTGCTTGTCACAGTAATATTACGGTTTGGGGGGTAAAGTAGCCGATAAACTTATGCAAGTGGCATTAACACTTCACCTCTGGAATAGCAACGCATCATTAACACCTTTGGTGTCTATAAATGATTCATCTGTTATTTTGCTTTTTTATGATATAAAAATCTTTATTCACCGAAACCCTGTAAATGTTGTGAAAGCAAAGAAGTTCTACGTGGATCATGAAATTTTCGCTCCTCGTTTACCTACTATGCCGTAAGAGAAATAGCTTGAAGATATTTATGTATACGTTACCTTGACGATAAAGAATGTTGTACCAGTGACTTGATTGGTAGCACGTAGTTGCATAGATGCAATATACGATTGTTTATTTTTAATGTTGTAACTTTTAAATAAGGATAAATAATAAAAAATAATAGACTATTGTATGCACGACTTCATAATGGACCTTGATTACACATACTCGTATAGGTCTAAGACCACACATACACAATACAATGCAGATACAATAGATACATAAATAATACCTAAATTACCTAAAGAACCTAAGAGGGTGGTCCAAGATTTTCCCATGTATTTTTCTGAGCACTCTGGTTGAAACTCCAGTGAAATTTTTATTACATTGACATGAAGTTCCTCATCGGACGATAAGGAGAGTTAGAAAGAGAGGGGAGAGAAAGGGGCGAAGGAAGAGGTGGCATGAGGGTAAAAGAAGAGGAAAGACAAAAAGAGTGGGAAAAGGAGGACATTGGGTGGAAGAAGGGAGCAAGAAAAGGAAGGAGGGTGAATGAGGGGGAAAGAGGGCGAAAGAAAGCGAAAGAGAACAAAAAGGGTAAAAGAGGGCGAATGAGGGGGAAAGAGGAATGAAAGTCGGGGTAAAGCTGGAAAGAGGGGTGAAACACGATGAAAGATGGCAAAAGATGAAGAAAGACGGCGAAAGAAGGCAAGAGAGAGGAGTTCCCACTCCTCTCTCTTGCCTTCTTTCGCCGTCTTTCAGACGGAGAGGAAAACAATAAACTTCGTTCCAACCAAGTGTTCCACGAGAGTCACTCATTTTTTAATTACAATTTGTGTAATAGATGTTACTACGTATAGCAACCGATCCACTCACTGGTCGCGCAGTTGTTGTAATAAGGGGAACGAAGTTTTCCCTTTACGTATTAGTATAAAGATTTGTATCGTTGACTAACAACAATGACTAAAATAATTTGCTTTCTTTGGGATTAGATAAATTCGTGTGATTTCTCCAGCGACATTATTACTATTATTATATAAAACCTTAAATATTCTTAAATAAATAATTGCTTGATGAGTTATAGCATTGATAGAATGGATACATTTTTCAAGACAATTTGTTGTTTTCAGTGTAGCTTGCGATTACACACAGAAATACATACCGATGAAATAAAATCACTCCAAGGGTGATTTTTAAACCTTATCATCTCATTCGGTAAGATAAAACTACGACATAGTTTATTTCCATTCTTTCACGATACAGTATATCTGCAAGTATATGACATTTTTGACAGTGATAGGAGCGTTTGCTCATATGCGCGGCGACACGTTTCTTTTACAATGGCGTGTCTATTAGTATTTCCGTATTCCTAACTAACCTTACAATAAGCAAACTATTTGCTCGTGACATGGTGGCTGATATGGTCAGTCAGCGATACCAATCTATATCTATAGACTCGTATAATTTAGAGGTGTTAAATATTAGGCTCAAATTCTTGTAAATAGGATTACAATTATCGAATATATCGCTTTAGAAATAATAGGGTGTCATACCTATTACTGGATATTATTCAAATAATAGTTAGAATATATGTTCTTATAATATGTAATATTCAACTTTTATTGGATTATATAAATATGTTAGAGTGAATAATCGTACACTTTATTAATATAATATTATTTAAGATATGGTGGTGAAGTGAGACCAATTTTCACTTGTTTTAGCACACTTCATTTTTTTTTTCGAACAAAACATTAATAATAAAATTAAAATTTGTCTGATAGCACTCTTATTTAATGTGAAATATTTGCAATGAGAAAATAAATAAAAAACACAACTAAAATTAATACGAGTATTTTAAATTTTAAAATAATAGATGTTAAGTATTTGCATTACCTAATTTTACCATTACATTACTTTATATAAGTTTTCAAAATTTTTAGTATTGAATCAATATCGATTGCTTGCTGTCATTCGCTTTTCCACGAAGTTTCTATACAAAACGCGACGTGTATATAAATTGTTTATTTTTCTTATTGCACCTGCACCATATACACCGCTAGAGAAGTATGACAACGTCTCGTTCTCTCGCCACTGCGCGCCGGGCCGCGCCCGCGCGTATCGTACGATGATACGATATTAGCTTGATATTAGGTTCTATGCAAGGAACTTATATACGATAACTGGAATTACTACGAAACAATATTTGATAAATAAAATGTACTTTATTTCGATCCTAATAAAGTTGACATTTGTTTCTTACATCACAAAAGGGAAAAACGTTCTGAGCAAGACAACGATATGAGTGGATGTTGTCCCTTTCTTGCAATTGCCAGTGTAAATAAAACTTTCGGATGGTAGATTTTTATATGTTTGTTAATCGTTGAATCCCTTTTATTCATACACGTCGATAAATACATTAGCATAAAATGTATTGTAATTAACATAGTGAGTTCTAAAATGTGCTTATTTTAATTATTACGTAATTACTTATGCAATGAAAAAATTGTTTCTCAAATTAGTAGAATTACTTAGTAGTAATTTGTAAACTACGCATGGCCACACTTATATATAGCGATTGGCACTTTATTTAGTAGAAAGAGACACACTCCACTCATGTCGTGGTACTCTTCGGAACGGCTTTGAAACGCGTGTAAGCATTCCGGGTAGAATGTAACTTCCTTGGTTCTATGTTAGGTATAATAGCCATAATGCACAAAGGTGAAACCGGCAACGCGCGTCGCATTAGCTCCCTATTATTGCATAACCTAATCTATACATATAATAAAATCGTAGGAAAGTCAAAACTGTACATTGAATATTCTTTTAAAAGAATACTTGGGGCGTGATCTACAATCGATATCGAAGCCAAAAATATAGTTTTTAGAATTTTTGTCTGTTTGTTTATTTACCTGTTTGTCTGTATGTATGTCCGGGGTAGACTCAAAAAGTACTGCATGGATTTACTTCAAATTTTGCATTAATATGACTAACAGGTCGGGTCAACATATAGGCTACATATTATCACGCTATCACCTAAGGGGGAGGAGCTGTAAGTAAACGAAATCCGCGCGGACGAAGTCGCTGGCAACAGCTAGTACCATTATATTCGTATTACCTAATATGATATTTCGCCGTGTACCTATTACGGGTACCTGATATGAATATATTAGTCACATCTTTAGTATATTATGTAAAACAAAAACCTTGTACCCCTTTTACGACAAATACGTGAACGGTCGAGTGTGAAATATGGCAGTTAAAGATTTTATATATATTTGCATTACATTGCACTTTGAATAAACATTATAATTATAAACATTATGGCTGAAATCTATTCTAAAACTCAGAAGACATTTTATTGTTTTGTCTATGGTCGAATTCGACCAGATAGAAACACATATTTAAAATCTGAAATATATTTAACTAGCAGTTACTGACGACTTCGTTCGCGTGACCAAAAATCATTACTTTCCTTTGCTTGCTTGTAAAGTCAAAAGTAGCCTCTCTCTACTAGTAAAAAACTGGACAATGTCTTACTAAAATAGAAAGAATTTTTAAAATCGGTCGAGTACTTTTTGAGTTAAATCGTAATAAACAAACAAAAAAAAATCAAATCTTTTCTCCTTATTATGTTATCCAAACCCATAAACACATACATCACCTGTCGGGAATCGAACCCGAGCCCCATCGCTAAAAATTGGAATTTTCTCAATTACAGGTACAATCCCTCATGGCCAAAAAGTCCTTACCTTGCCTTTTGCCGCCAGTACCGGCTTCTTTGTTGCTCCAGCTGTTTCCTTTTGGTGTTTTACTTGATAGAAAAATGAGGATTCTAAAAGCAGGAGATAAGGTAAACTTGTAAAGACGTATTATTTTTTTTTTACATATTAACCTTTAAAATAAGGATAAATAATAAAAAATAATAGACTATTGTATGCATGACTTCATAATGGACCTTGGTTATATATACTCGTATAAGGTCTAAGACCACACATACACAATACAATGCAGATACAATACATACATAAATAATATCTAAATTATCTAAATAATTTAAGAGGATGGTCCTCGATTTTCCCATGTATTTTTCTCAGGTCCTTTTAAAAATAGCACTCTGGTTGAAACTCCATCAAAATTTTTATTTTTATTGACATGAAATTAAAGGTAAATAAAAAAGGATCTTCAAGCCCGTATCCCCGAAGCTGTAGGCAGAGGTACACCCAATACAGTATGCACCTAAAATTATCCGAAGATACTTACACAACGTGATAGGTGGCAATCCTTTCTTCAACCGGGTACTCATCCAGTTCCTGCCAACGTCGTTTTTATAAGAAAACTGAAAGAATACATAATTGAATTACTCCACCCGGAATCGAACTTGGAACCTCATGTGGTCTACACTGTTACTTGACGAGACCATTACTAGGTGGTAGAGTTCCGCAACATCTCGTCCAGTATATAATATCACCGCCTTACCTATTCCTGCCGCAATAGCATCAGTACTTGTCATTGTCTCGTTCCGATTTAAATTAAAATAAATCGGTGAAAAAAAATCGGCCTCAAATATCTGCTGACATGGGTGAAATATGGATCTTAAAAATTACTGATCCGAATCAAAAAATATCTCGATATAGGTTTTTCCGTATAATAAAATAGTAATAACATACAAACTTACATACACTTACGAAATTGAACGTGCTTGAACGCATATTCCAACAATATTACATACATACATGCCAAACTGATAACCTACGTTTTTTTCGACGGTTATAATATGAATAGCGGTAAGAACCCGCGAAAGTAAGGTAAAAATAAATAGAAAGAATTTTAGGATAAATCCTAAAGTAATTATCCACCATGTCATATACATTTTAAAGTTAAAATTTTTATTTCACAGGATAGCAAACAGATGGTTCTCTTGATGAAAAAAGATAACCTTCGCCTATAGATAACAAGGCTCTCCTGATGGAAAGAGGCAAACATCACTTGTAGATATCAATGATGTTAAAGATGCGATGCTATCCGTGTGACGGGATGAGAATGTCACATGATGTTTAAACCGAAACACGATAATAACAAATATTGACGCTTTTCTGGCATAAATAGATAAGACGGTGGTACCATATACCAGGACGAGACATTGTGGAACTCTACTACGTCTATCTCCACAGCATAAGAATGGAACTTCTGTCTACGTTTAATAGTTCAATAAAAGACTTTATAGAATGCATGGATAAGACTAAAATATTTTTAGTTTAAACTAGTTTATCGCACACTTGTACTTTTATTTCACTATTATTATACACTAAATTATTTAATTTTATCGACCGGTTTCGCTTTTTAAAGCATCTTCAGGACGTAATATTCTTTACTGACAGTTTACTAAACTGTAATAGTAATAATAGTGAAATAAAAGTACAAGTGTGCGATAAACTAGTTTCAACTAAAAATGAGGGAATTTCACCAAGTGCCGACGATTGAAAGTGTAAAATCTATAAAGACTAAAATACATTTATTTTGTTAATTCCAGTTGATGGAAGCCTGGGGAGGACCTCCAAAATATATCGAAAAATTGCCCATCAATGAGATTTTGCGTCTACGGAAACCGAAAGTTTCTTTTACTTGGGATAAGGTGATTTTATTTGTATTATTATTGTGAAATAAATAAATATATTTCCTATTATCGCGCCTGTACTCTAACGAGGTAGATAGTGTGAACTAAGTGCCATAGACGCCCCGGTTTTCCTTGATGTTAAGCAAGGAAAACCGGGGCGTCTATTAGTAGAATTAATACTTGTTAAAGTATTAATTGCAACCGACCTTCCAAAAAAAAGATTCTCATTTTGTTGGATTTTTTTTATGTATGATCAGGGATTACTCGAAGATGTCTGATCGGATTTGATTAAAGAAGATGTCTAACAGATCTATTCTATTTTCCACAATTTGTAACAGGGCATGCAGACAGACATACAAATATATATTATGGTATATCACTTGTTTGTGCTTATCATATTCATGTATTTCTATACGTTTATGTGTTCTCATGACTCACTGTATGCCAATTGTCATCAAGATCGGCCAAACCGTTCCCAATTTATAGCGGAAAATACAGAAAAAAATCATTAAAATGGTAAAAGCGATATCGGTGAGTCGTAAAAAATATCTTAAAAGGAAAATTTGACAAAAAAATACAGACGACATTACAGATTTATATAGTAGCTAGTCTATCTAGACAACACACACCTGTAATGTTGCTCTGGTCATAAATTCATTGAAAATAAAATATATATATATATATTGCTTATAATTCATGTGTGTACTAATTTACATCAACGTGAAAACCTGTAACAGGCTTTGTATTTTTTAAACTTAATTGTTGTTATTAAAATAACAATAGTTAAGTTAAAACTATAGCTATCCGCTATAGTTAAAACTATAGCGGATAGTTAAAACTATAGCGGATGGTTTTCCAAATAAATTAAAAAAAATTACAATAGGACTTCAGGCAAACAAACAAATATTTTTAAGAAGGTGAAGTTGATATCAGTGGATATATATATATATATATATATATATATATATATATATATATATATATATATATATATATATAGACACGTTGTTGGGCGCAAGGCGTAGCCACTCATATGAGCAAGTGTATGTAAATGTAGATATATTATATCGTAAAAAAATAGAAATGTGCCATATTGTGCTATTTTATGGTATCGAATAAAAAGCTAAGACTTAAGGAATACATCTGGCATGATTTTATTTCATCGGTATTATAATTCTGCATTTCTGGTTGTAAATGCAAGCGACACTGACAACCTAAAAAATTGCCTTGAAAGACGTATCCAGTTTAATCCGTGATAGCTGGCCTGCGCAGCTGCATCCGTACAGTGTAGGGTAACATGTAATCAGTATAATCCTATTTAAATAAATTCATCCCTTATCTCAACTCCTTAAGGGTTATTTTTTGAAAAGAAAAATTTTTTGAACCCAGATCTTTAGCTATCTCCTTACAAAATTTTTATCAAACTCAGTTTAGCAGTTTAGTTGTGAATAGGTAACAGACATGCAATCTTTAGAATTTATAATACTAGTAAACTAAATTAGATTGATTTGTAATTTGTTATTTTCAGGTGGTTTGCATGCAAACGATAATGTTTGAGCTGGAGTTGATGCGTTGCTCACAAAGCATTACCGATTCGCGGCGTGGCTCCCACGGCGCACGTGCTATTTTGCTCAAAGGACCAATGTACTTTCTCGAAGAAATTGATGCACTGATTTTCTTGTGTAGCCCCATGTAAGTATTAAAGTATTTTTATATTCTATGTACTTTCTCAAAAAAAAGAATGCACTCGTTTTCTTGTCTAGTTATTTAACTTCCGCTACGATAAGGAAGTTCCTGATTTTGCCCTGATTTCCGAAAATTTTCTCGATGACGTCATCATTTATGTGTGTGTACGTAAATTACGTAAATTGTATTTTGTATGTAATTTTTTTGGTATTTTGCGATATTTTAGTACTAGAAAAACTACGCCAATTGCCGTTTAAAAAATATCTCAATCTAATTTTTAAAAGTTACAGCTTTACAAATATTAAAATTACGCTCTTTTTAGCAAACTTAATATTTTTGAATTAACTTTCAGGCTAGTAGTCGGTGTAAATCGACTGACTTAAAAATGTTATTAGGTTGTCTTCTTAAAAAACTGCGTCAAATACTGTAAATTAGATTAAAATCGGTAAATTTGTTTGGGATTTATTAACAAAAATACTTTTTAACATTGCTTCGAATTTCAAACAAGGTGACTACAACGTTTAAATGTTTTTCTTAAAACCTTTGTTGTCCTCCTAACTCCTAAATAGTGAAATTCATGAGTTTTTGTAGAATTTAAAATCTTCACCTCAAAAAAGTCGAATGGGGCAAGTGTGCCTAAATTATGAGTTATTACTCACCTTTATTGGCGCACTTTTTTAAAGAGCAATGGGCCCACCTCTCGTTCCCACCACTGTAACTTCTGTAAACCAGAATCAACAGCGGCAACCGTCCTGATAACCACTGAGTTGCGAGCTCAAGGTGCCCTGGGGAAAAGCCAAGCTGTCTTGGATCCCGCAACGAAATCAATCAGAAGTATATAGGAGGAGTAGGAAAATACATCCTGTTTCCCTCCCTTTTTAGCAGGAGACAGCCAAATGTTAAAAGCATAAAAATGCTACGTAATGAGACTTTTACAATCAGGTTAAGCCTGATTGCTATTGCACCACGGAAGTTTGGAAATTAGGGACCTACCAGAATGGCCTACTTAATTTTGCTTCCCAGTAGTAAGTGTGCCAGAATCGTTTGAATGCACGGAAGTTCCCACATGTACCCACAAGGTCGGAGTAATAAATTACATCGGATATACATTGGATACTATCAAGCATTTGGCGACGTTCGTTTTGCCAAAGATTACACTCCCAAAGAATGTGATGTGCAGTTTGTTCATATTTACAGTTTAATGTAGAGCACTCGCAAAAAGGAGAAAGAACTAATTTAAACGAGAATAATTTAGCTTTAAAATTACCGTGGCTAGTGAGAAACTGCGCAACACAATGATTTGTTTCTATCCAAGTTTTACTTAAACGATCCCGGGTGCATGGGAAAAAGTTATATAAATGCCGTCCTTTAGTTGAACAAGACCAACGCGACTGCCATTCATCAATTAATTTATTAGTAACGTCGATTACAGGATTAAAAAGGCGACGTATTTTTGTTTGAGCTTGCGAGTTGATAAATTCTGGGTTGGTAAAACTCCTAGAATTGTAATACATTGAAGCCCGACGCTGAATTTCTAAATCTAATGGTAAGACGCCTGATAAAACGGGTAAAGCTTCGGAGCTTACAGTGCGATATGGTTTGCATAGAAATATTAGTGCTAGATGGTGATTTTGAAGTAGTTTGCGCCACCACTCGTAACTTTATCAGCCCACGCTGAACAAGCATATCAAATACAACCTAAATACGTTGCGTTATAAATTATCTTTAAAGTGTTAAACGTGAAACCCCATGTCGAGGTAGATATGCCCGCAAAGGATAAGAAATTCCGTTTAGCCTTTTCACCGATATAGTTATATAATATATGATTTATAAATTTAAAATTATACTTTTATAAATATGATTTATAAAAGTATAATTTTTTTGTATGACCAAACCTAAATATGTTACCGATTCTTTTCTCTTTATTGTGCTATTATTTATTTTTATACTAGGAGATGATAGGAGCGAACCTTTAAATATTAAGTAAAACGTTTTATGGGGCGCAAAGCTTAAACGATTTCTCAAGCCCCACTTGGCGCACTTGCCCCAAGTCAGAAGTTTTATGATTCAGTTGATATTTTTTGAGAACTTACTACCTAAATATACTTAGTTAGGCCCATGATGAAGACGGTGGATTAGGAGCCGTTGAGTGAAGAGTAGGTGCCTCGTATTTAGGTCTATCTATCCGTTAATTCACAGTTTAGCTCAGAGTTTAGACACCGTGTTGATCCGGGATTCGTTTGAAAAATGGAGATTGTACCTATTATACCTATTGTATTTCTTTCTGACATGGCATAGAAGTGTATGGTGCTTTAATAAACACTTCTATGTTTAATAGCAGATCGCTCTCCTGATGGTTTGACCCTGCTGATTGTCAGACATCGCGCAAAATTTTTTTTTCAAAAAACTGTCAACGTTCTCAAAACAAATTCGAAACCAAACTAGTTTGGCAAATTGTTGAGCAACCAGTCCGGCAATTAACTAATTTAACCAGCAAACCCGTCGGGCAACCAGTTGGTCAACCAGTCGGGCAACCAGTTGGGCAACTAGTTGGACAACCAGTTGGCCAGCCAGTCGGGCAACCAGTTGGGCAACCTGTTTGACAACCCGTCGGGCAACCAGTTGGGCATCCAGTCGTGCAAACAGTCGGGCAAGCAGTTGGGCAACCATTTGGTCATACAGTCGGGCAACCAGTTGTGCAACCAGTTGGGCAACCAGATGGTCAACCAGTCGGGCAACCAGTCGGTCAACTAGTTCGACAACCAGTTGGGCAACCAGTTAGGCAACCAGTCGGGCAACCAGTCGGACAAGCAGTTGGGCAACCAGTCGGGCTACCAGTTGGGCAACCAGTCGGGCAACCTGTTAGGCAACCAGTTGGTCAACCAGTGGGGAACCTGTTGGGCAACCAGTCGGGCAACCTGTTGGGCAACCAGTCGGGCAAGCAGTTGGGCCATCAGTTGGTTAACAAGTTAGTCAACCAGTTGGGCAAGCAGTTTGGCTACCAGTTGGGCAACCAGTTGGCCTACCAGTTGGGGACCTGTTGGGCAACCAGTTGGTCAACTAGTTCGACAACCAGTTGGGCAACCAGTCGGGCAACCAGTCGGGTAAGCAGTTGGGCAACCAGTCAGGCAACCTGTTTGACAACCCGTCGGGCAACCAGTTGGTCAACCAGTTGGGCAACCAGTCGTGCAACCTGTTGGGCAAACAGTCGGGCAACCAGTTGGGCCATCAGTTGGTCAACACGTTAGTCAACCAGTTGGGCAAGCAGTTTGGCTATCAGTTGTGCAACCAGTTGGCCTACCAGTTGGAGACCTGTTGGGCAACCAGTTGGTCAACTAGTTCGACAACCAGTTGGGCAACCAGTTGTGCAACCAGTCGGGCAACCAGTCGGGCAAGCAGTTGAGCAACCAGTCAGGCAACCAGTCAGGCAACCAGTCGGGCAACCAGTCGCCCAAGCAGTCGGGCACCCAGTCGGGCTACCTGTTGGGCAACCAGTCAGGCAACCTGTTGGGCAACCGGTCGGGCAACCAGTTGGTTCATCAGTTGGTCAACAAATTAGTCAACCAGTTGGGCAAGCAGTTTGGCTATCAGTTGTGCAACCAGTTGGCCTACCAGTTGGGGACCTGTTGGGCAACCAGTTGGTCAACTAGTTCGACAACCAGTTGGGCAACCAGTTATGCAACCAGTCGGGCAACCAGTCGGGCAAGCAGTTGAGCAACCAGTCGGGCAACCAGTCGGGCAACCACTCGTACAACCAGTCGGGCAACCAGTCGGGAAACCAGTTGGGCCATCAGTTGGTCAACAAGTTAATCAACCAGTTGGGCAACCAGTTGGGCAACCAGTTGGGCAACTAGTTGTACAACCAGTCGCCCAACCAGTCGGGCACCCAGTCGGGCAACCAGTCGGGCAAGCAGTTGGGCAACCAGTCGGGCAACCTGTTAGGCAACCAGTTGATCAACCACTTGGTCAACCAGTTGGGCAACCATTTGGGCAACTAGTTCGGTAACCAGTTGGGCAACCAGTTGGCCAACCAGTCGGGCAACCAGTCAGGCAACCAGTCGGGCAACCAGGCGCCCAACCAGTCTGGCAACCAGTCGGGCAACCTGTTGGGCAACCAGTCGGGCAACCAGTTGGGCCATCAGCTGGTCAACAAGTTAGTCAACCAGTTGGGCAAGCAGTTTGGCTACCAGTTGGGCAACCAGTTGGCCTACCAGTTGGGGACCTGTTGGGCAACCAGTTGGTCAACTAGTTTGTCAACCAGTTAGGCAAACCAGTTGAGCAACCAGTTGGACAATCACTTGGGCAACCATTTGAGTAATAACCCAGTCAAGTAATTAGTTTTCAGTAGGTACTAGCAACACTTGCCCCGTTTCCAGGGGCAAGTGCGCCTATGTTTATCTATGTTTTCCAATTTCTTATAAAAAATATCGGTAATATCTGTTGTTGGTCGATGTTTATTTTAGTTTCGAAATACCAAATATTTACATTTTAATAAATATACACCTTTAAGTCAACATTTCAATAATTTCAACAAAAACATGCATAAGCATAAAAATCATCTTTGTAAAAAATATGGCACACTTGCCCCGACTGACCTTCCCCAGTAATTAATATTATTATTTTCTTTTACAGTTTTAACCACTTAGACGAATTAAGTCAAGCTGGTTTATATTTAGCTGATTTGAACGGACATGGGCTTTCAAAAGAGATGATATTGGAAGGTTGGCAACATTTATCTCGATTGGAACTGTTATTTGAGAAGGCCGAAAAGAGAAGTATGTCGTTGCAAGAATCTTGTAGATTACGAGATCAGTGGAAGAAGAGAGGGGATCAATTACTATATTCAATGATACCTAAAGCTATCGCTGATCACATACGAGCTGGGAAGTCACTTATGGAAGCATGTCAAGTATAAAAATTTGTAACTAAGTATATAAGATTTTTCTTGTATATAGGAAAATCAAATTAAGTAGAAGTCAGTTTTCTAACCTTGCTTGTCACTTTCACGTGTTCCGGTTTGAAGGGTAAGGTAGCCGGTGAACTTATGTACGTGGCTTTAGACCTCGCCACAAGGCAGCAACGCACCATTAACACCTTTGGTGTTTGGTTTACTCTTCCCATCAGGAGACACATCTGCTTACTTGCTGCCCTACTATTGTAAGATAGCAAACAAGCAGATGAGTTTATAAAAAAACTATTATTATCAAGACGAAAGATTTGATTTTTAGTTGTGATTTAACTCAAAAATCTGAAGGATTTTTGTGTTAAATCACACTGTTATACTGCGATTTATCATAGTTGTGATTTAACTCAAAAATCTGGACTGATTTTAAAATTTCTTTTATCTTAAAAAGCTACATTTTTCAAGAGTGACATAGACTCCTTATTTACCTGGTTGAGCAAAGCGAAGTAATGATTTTTGGATATGACCAAAGTCGAAAAAAGTCGCAAATAACTGGATCTGGTTATAAGAGTTCTTACGACTTAGCCTTTTTTAAACAACTTTCCACAAATGAAAAAGTTCTCAATTTGGCTGTATTTTTTAAGATTATTACCTCAGTATTTAGTAATTTACTAACCGATAAATCTTTTTGTAAATCTTTTGAGTTTTCTTCTTCACATTTGGTCCCACATTAATTTGGTGATGTTTTTTTTTTAATCCTGGTTTCTAGAGATACAGATGTTTGTTGCAGTTTATTGCGTTTAAATTGTTTTATTATGTATATTAAAAAAGGACCTTCATGCCCGAATCCCAGAAGAGGAAGGCAGAGGTAGAAAAAAATGGATACAAAGTTTTGGCTTTCCGTAATAAGTAAAAGTATCTTCACGCCCGTATTCCCTAAGGAGTAGGCAAAGGTACTACAAATGCACCCATACTTAGCCTAAGTTACTTAGAGCCATAATGTTGGCAAGGTGGCAAGTTTATCTCCAACCGGGCACTTATTCAATCCCTAGCAACATTGTTTGTATCCGATAACAGAAAAAAACACATTTTTAATTTGCCTAACCCGGGAATGACACCCTAGATCACATGTGGTCAACAGTACGATCAACTGGAAGTTTTACCTGAAAAGTTTCCGGATGTTTGTTACTACCTTACTGTCACGGTGCAAGTGACACGTAGTTAATACGCTTTTACGAAATGACTGGCATTCAACATATTGCTTTATTCTTTGAAAAGGACCCGGATTAATAAGGCTAAAAATATGTACAATCGCACTTATATCTTTTAATTCTTCTAGGGTTTCGAATGTGTTACCATAATGTTTTGTGGTATTCAACTGTCGGAGGCTGGAACTCGAGCTGACGTGATGCAGACGGTAACTTACATAAATGATGTGTACTCCAGGATAGACCGGCTGTTAGATACTCATAGAGTTTATAAGGTAACTGTGTATGTTAAAGAAGAAATTATGGTATTTAATTTGCAAAATTTCTGCAAAACCTTATATGAAACTGCTATGATGCAACAGAAATGAAAGTTAGTGTAAGGAATGGGGCAAACTTATCCAAGGTCTAAAACTAAAGAAGACGACAATGGCACAATAGGCTACCCACTTCCACTACTCTTTCTTCCACGTCAGAAGCGAAGCATTAAATTCATTAATGCTTCATCTTTCATAGAGTGAAGTACTATTCGACTTTCCTGAAGATGCCTCGGTTGTGAAGTGAAACGTGCGTTGAGTACATAAATTGCGTGTCACTGCCTTTGCTTCGGACGTGAAAGAAAGTGTGGTCGGAGTGGGTGGACTATTG
Source organism: Apodemia mormo (assembly GCA_036924255.1). Taxonomy (NCBI): domain Eukaryota; kingdom Metazoa; phylum Arthropoda; class Insecta; order Lepidoptera; family Riodinidae; genus Apodemia; species Apodemia mormo. The sequence goes on from JAUPFN010000011.1 coordinate 34,379,239, forward strand.
TGCCGCTCTGTTCTTCCCTAATTTCAAGCCTTGGATAAGTTTGCCCCATTCCTTACACTAACTTTCATTTTTGTTGCATCACAGCAGTTCCATGTAAAGTTTCACGGAAATTTTTGATAGAGCCACACAATAATTATCATAATTTCTTCTTTAAATTTTGGTATTCCGCAAAGTAACGCCTGAATCTATTAAATAACTGTGTATGTGTTTATATTATAAGATAGCAAACAAGCAGATGACTCTCCTGATGGAAAGATACAACCATCACAACACTAAAGATATTAATGGTGCGTTGTTATCCATGTGGTGGAGTCTTGCCACATGAATAAGTTTACAGCTACCTTATCCTCCAGACCGCAACACGACAGTGACGCGAATGTGGCAGGAATAGGAATGGGGGTAGTACCAAAACCCGGGCGAGACGATGCAGAACTCTACCTAATAGCCACAATGGTAGTGACTCGAATAGCTAATCGTTCATCTCTTACGAACTGCCTGACAGAATGGCAGAAGGTCTATTATTTTAGACCCAAACGTGGTGACTTTGTTTCATTTCGCACACTGCCTTTTTTCAGTATTATCGACGTGTGATTCCGTGGAAGATTGCAAATCGTATTTATTATTTTCAGTTTTGTGTCTGTCACAAAAGATCCTAAAATATTTACAGTTTACCATTAACATCTTTGTTGTCTATTGGCGATGGTTTCTCTTTCCATCAGGAGAGCCTACTTGTTTGTTTGCTATCTAATGATATAAAAAAAGATCCGAAAAGGAAAGAAGACCTCTGCAGACCGTCGGTGCAGTATGTTGTTATATAAAGCGAGGTTTGAAACCGGTTTAATAAATACCGGTTAATATAGATATTTAGCGGTTTTCATAAAAGGTTTTGCTCGGAGTGTAAGCGAAATAAACCAATTTAAACAAAAACCGTGTAATCGTACGTCACGAAAAGTGCGGACAAAAATTGGGAGAGGCGAACCTCATAAGAATATTTAGAAAAAACTGTATAAACTGGATTATTAATTCGCATCCATTATTTTAGTTCCATCAGACGGTATTTTTGAGTTTAAAGTAGAAACTTTCACAAATCGCTCATTACACAGTGAGCGTTTTGTAAAGGTTATAACTGGTTTATTTTCAAACCTAAATCAGGTTTGAAAATTAACGGTTAATAAGCCCTGATTTAAGGAGTAAAATGTCACAAACACTATAGGTGGAGACAGTGGGGACAGTGTATATGGTAGTATCGGGTGCGCCAGAGCGCACTCGCGCGCATGCCTCTGCAGCCGCTAGCGCAGCTCTCGCCATCAGCAGGGCGCTGCCCATGCTAACAATTGGTAAGTGATGTTAAAGCTACGGGAATTTAATTTACTAGATGGTAGAGTTCTAGAACGTCTCGTTCGGGTTTTTGTACTTATTCGCTGCAATTGCGATGTGATGCTAAAGCTGTAGGAATGTGGAGTGCATCCCGCAAGTGGAGTCAATAGGGGCACTGCACATGCTTCTAAAATCACCAACGCCAGTCTTGGCATAACAGCGCGCTGCCGAGGCTAAATATTGGTAGGTATGGATGTATACAGTGGAAACAGAGGAAATGGTAGTGTTGGGTACCCCTGAGTGCAGTTACGTGCGTGCTTCTGCAGTTGTCAATACGCGTCCAAGCATAGTTCCTTGAAAAGATGCTTAACTCGACCAGTATTGTATCCTCCAGTATCACGAAGGCACTATAAGAAGGTCCCCTTGTTTAACCAGGCAACTTTCTAAGAATTAATCGACTATCTTACTGCTAGGCATCTCATAAAAACTGCATAAAGGCTAATACGTGTAGTTTACCTATCGCAATAGCATTTTGACTTATCACTGTTATGATCTGAATTGAAGGGTAATATAGCCGGTAAACATTGCACATATAACAATTTCGCATTTCGCAATTTACAGCACTATATTTGATATTAATATTTAATGCATCTATGCGCTTCCATTATTTATTTGGTAAAGCGTGTGTTTAAACTATGATTTCTGGTTCAATTTCAAATGAATTTTGCTAATTTGATAGTTTGAGAAAAAGTGTTTGATAAGTTTTGATAATATAACAAATTATTTAGCTCTAAAAAAAACTTTAAATCTATGCTTTCTGTTGTTGATACTGAACGAAACCTAAGTGTGGACTCTAAAAACTTAAGCAATAATAATGTTGATGTTGCCAATTCTCAGGTATACATTCGGGCCCTTGTGTGGCTGGAGTACTCAGTTTAAGACAACCTCGATACTGTCTTGTTGGAGACACCGTCAATACTGCAAGTCGAATGCAGACCACTAGTGAGGTAAGAATAGTATTGACCGGTTTTCTTAAAGGTGCTGATCGACGGACGAGCATATACCGCGGCCTTAATGGTCTAAGAGCCCTCGACATAAAACTAATGGTCGATAGATCAGGATTTTTAAGGTCTTGATCGACGAGCGATCCTATACCGCGGTCTTATGGCTCGTCGGTAAAGCTCGCCCATGTATCATTACAATACCGCGGTTTTATGTAGTGCAATTGGCTATAAGTTTTGTGTCGAGGGCTCTTAGACCATTAAGACCGCGGTACAGCACCTTAGAGCCTTAAGCACCTTAAGAGTTAATTTACACAACCTAAAGTCATCAACATAGATCTTAAATTGAACTAAAACTATGAACGTTTTAAGAGAAATTATTTTTATTATGTTATACAAACAAGTCCAATTTATATGAATTTTATATGATAACAAAACGTACATATACCTATTAATAAATCTTTTCAGCCGGGTCGAATTCAAATAACAGCAAAAACTGCCAGTGAATTACCATTTGGAAAATACAGACTTCGCCGACGTGGATTAATAAAAGTCAAGGTAGGTACGTTTTTTTTATAGAAAAAAGGGGCAAACGAGCAGGGGGCTCACCTGAGGGTAAGTGATTACCACCGCTCATGGACAGCCACAGCACCATAAATCTTGCAGCTGCGTTGCCAGCCTTTTAAAAAGGAGTATGCTTTTTACTTTTACTTTCGTTTACTTTCTAGCTTTACCCAGTCGGGTTTCAATTCCTATTGAGGTGTACCAATATTTAAAGGATTTATGGGGCACTGAAATTCTACGAAATATTTTAGCTTTATATTGGTGAAAGAACATTTAAAACATGTCTAATAGTTTTTGTGTTTATCTATTACAAATAAAGGAAAATTACCTATTTAAAAATATAGTATCCCACCAAAAACATTTTCATATAAAATATTGCCACGACAAGACTGTGTGGCTCGCACTATCAAAAAGTTGTCAGATCTCATGTAGAACCAAGTTTCTAACTCTGCACACCCTCAATCTACAAGTTTCAACTTTAAAAACTCGAATATCGTCTAAATATTATGTGGCTTGGCCGTTTCGCATACTTTGAATAAGGTGTAGAGTTTGTGAAGTTATGGCTTATAGAGTTAGTAGGGTAGAGTTAGAAGCTTAGTTCTACATGAGATTTGTCAACTTTTTGACAGTGCGAGCAAGGTGCGAGCTGTATAATCTTTACCTGGCAACATTTTACAAAAATATGTTTTTGGTGGGATTTCACTTCATTTTGTAAGTTGGAGAAAATATTTCAACTAGCTTTGCCTGCGACTTCTTCCACGTGGAAATTTTTTTAAAATAAAGGTAGTCTAAGTTACTCCTTAGTACTGTACTTTAACAAATTGACAGTCTCGCGGTTTTATCCGCATAGTTCCCGTTCTCGTGGGATTTCCGGGATAAAAACTATCCTATGTCCTTTCGCGATAGACAGAACAGAACTTGAAGAGACAGACAGACAAACAGTGTTACTTTCACATTTGTAATATTAGTATTAGTACGGATATACGTCCTGTTTAATTTGTAATAAGAAGTCTTTACTTGTATAATTCTAAGTGAAGAAAACCCTTACAAACTTCCATCCTAATTCAAAGTAAGGGTAGGATATACTGAGAATCTTGAAATACGTATTGTATTTTATTATTTATAACAAGGTATCCCTATATAAATTTTCGGACCTCTAGCATCAACATTTTAGGAAGTCTCATGTAAAATTCTATCCGCTCATAAAAAAGGAGGTAGAAGTTCCAAGTTTTATAATTGTTTCGTTGTTTGTGTACTAATACTAGCTTACACATACAGTTTCTAGAACTTCAGGATAAATTTTGATGATCATCAGTGAGTGAGCCAGTGGTTTATTAGATATTAATAAAATCTAAAAAAATACAATTGAAACTTATGTTTAATGACATTCTAATAATTTTGTTCTTTTAGTGTTTTTTATATCATAAGATAGCAAACAAGCAGATGAGTCTCCTGATGGAAAGAGTCAACCATCGCCTATTGACACCAAAGATGTTAATAGTGCGTTGCTATCTTGTGGTGAGATCTAATGCCACGTGCAAGTTTACCGGCTACCTTACCCTCCAAACCGGAATACGACAGTGACAAGCACTGACGCTATTGCGGTAGGAATAGGTAAGGCGGTGGTACCAGACCCGGGCGAGACAATGAAAAACTCTACCACCTAGTAGCCACGATATAGCCAATCGGTCGCCTTTTACAACCTGCCTGGCAGAACGGCAGTTGGCCTATTTTTCAAAGGAGCCCGGGACCAACACAAGATGTACGGGTGTAATCCAAACCCATATTATGAGGTTTCAAAAAATGACGAAGCGCTTTGAGAAAACGTAGGTACATAGTGCCCTTGCCTTGCGCTTTGCTTGCCTTGTCTTGGCGGGGATACAACAGTGTCCCCGGATTTCGATTAATAGTCATAGCTAACCTTCTTATAAATAATAATGGATTAAACCGAAACTATTTTATAAGAATATAATGATTTTAAATGTTTCCAGGGAAAGGGTATGATGGAGACCTTCTGGTTGGAAGGTGAAGTTGAAGAAGAGGAGGAAGCACAGAATGAAGCATTGCAATTGTTTTCAACCCTATGCGGAGACAACTAATGATTTTTTATCTGTACCTGTTTTTTGAGTATTACCAGAATAAAATGTTTATGAATCTATTATTAACTAGCGACTCACTACGTAGACCACTGTATATTTTTTTTAATTCACGAAATAATGACCTCCTACACTGATATAAAAAGGGGGGGGGGGACATTTTACCTAGTCATAGCACCCGGTCTTACAAAACTAGGTTCGTGGAACAGTGACAATCAATCACACGCGGGACATCATCCTCGTATCTTACGCTTATACTTTCCGACTGTTTTTACCATTAAACACGCATTAAAATGCCTTCTTGTGTATTCAGCCAATGTTATAATCACTCAAGGATAAAAAATAAGACACACGGAATTATTTTCCATTCGTAAATTATTGTTTGGTACCCCATGTTTGTGAAAGTGAGATAGCATAATACAAAAGTAAATGAGAGAAACGTAGTCTGCTACGTTCGTCGCATCACTTTGCGCTCAGCAGACCGAGCCTAGGTTTAGCGACTGCGATGTTAGAGCGTAACGTATCTTCCCTTTATAATATATCAATGACCTAACTATCCACGGTTATACCAACTACCTTGGTTAATAAGAGCCAAATCTTTAGAAGGCTCACGGTGTCTGCTGTTCTCGCCTTGCTCTTCTTGACTACCTACAATTTATTTAATATTTATAAAAATCTGTGTTTTTCTTTATATATATATATATATATATATATATATATATATATATATATATATATCATAAGATAGCAAACAAGCAGATGGGTCTCCTGATGGTAAAAGTCAATCATCACCTATAGACACCAAAGATGTTAATGGTGCGTTGCTATCTTGTGGCGAGGTCTAATGCTACACGCATAAGTTTACCGGCTATCTTACCCTCCAAACCGGAACACGACAGTGACTAGCACTGACGCTATTGCGGCAGGAATAGGTAAGGCTGTGGTACCAGACCCAGTCGAGCCGATGCAGAACCCTACCACCTAGTAGTCACGATGGTAGTGACACGCATAGCTACTTGGTCGCCTATTACGACGTGCCTAGCTGAACGGCAGTTGGCCCATTCTTCAAAGGAGCCTGGAACCAACACGAGGAAACACTGTGTCCCTATGTCACCTCCAGTGGCTCTTTATATGAAATGATAAACAACACATGAAACAGTGTTCGTTCGCCGTGTTCATTTCTTCTGATTCAATTTATCTGTAAACCATCAAGGATCTTCTCCTGCGGTATAATTATTGCGCGAACTACTAAAAGAACTTATAACTAACCTTCACCGGTAAATTACAAGTTCTTAAGTAGTTCGCGTACTCGCTAAACGCTAGCTAACGAGCTCCAAGAAGTGAACCGGTCCAACTTCTCGCCGTCCCAATTAGTTCAGCATATTATTCTTGATCCATAATTTCGTGAAATTTGTATGGGATCAAATATATCTTTTTGTGTGGTAGACAGAGTAAACAGAGTATCAATAGACACATTGGTTTTCTACGGTTAACTGTTTTGTTGACTTAGAAGATGAATGTGACCAACAGGTTTACGTGCTTTTTAAGCCACGGGGTACACCAGACATTTGGCAGCCCCGTGGCTATACCCCGTGTTGGTCCCGAGCTCCTTTGAAGAATAGGCTAACTGCCGTTCCGCCAGGAAGTTCGTAAAAGGCGACCGATTGGTTATGCGAGTCACTACCATCGTGGCTACTAGGTGGTTCCGTGATTGTTTGATGATGTGATTTGTGGTGATTCTGTGAGTTCTTGTGTTCCGGTTTGGAAGGTAAGATAGCCGATAAACTTATGCATGTAGCATTAGACCTCGCCACAAGATAGCAACGCACCATTAACATCTTTAGTGTCTATTGGCGATGGTTGACTCTTTTCAGCAGGAGACCCATTTGCTTGTTTGCTATCTTAGTATATATATATATATATATATATATATATATATATATATATATATATATATATATATATATATATATATATATATATATATATATTTATATATATATATATATATATATATATATTTATCTACAAAAATTTGACATTATGATGTATAGGTACCGGGAAAGACCAAGACTGACATATCATGATCAGATTGATTGAGTACTCTCCGAAGGTGGTGTCAAGAATCTTCGCAACCGGCGTGTGGGTATGAAGAGGGTGATGAATCTGGAGGAGCGAGACAAGCCTGCAAGGATCGTGACGTATGGCACTCGGTTCTCTCTGCTTATGCCGTAAGGGATCTGGCGTGAAGATATGTGTATGTGTGTGTGTTTGACATTTACAAGTATTTGCTAGAATGAGCGGCGACTCGCACCTGGCCCATTTCCATGTCTGTCAGTATTGGTGTGATCTGTGGCCAGTTTTGTATCACTGTTGCTCTATTAACACATTGACTGCCACACTGATTTGCCCTGTATGTTCCATTTGGGACATTAGCAGTATAAAGTATAGTACAAGTTCTATAAACATGTACATCTTATATAAAATTCTCGTATCACAATGTTCGTTCCCGTACTCCTCCGAAACGGCTTGACCGATTCTCATGAAATTTTGTGAGCATATTGAGTAGATCTGACAATCGGTCAACATCTATATTTCATACCCCTAAATGCTAAGGATAGTCCACCCCTAAATTTTTTATTTAATTTTTAGATATTTTTTTTGTTTTTTTATGGTACAGCATTAAGTATGATATACAACCCTTAATTTTCAACCCCTATTTCTTAATTCACTAATTTATATGGCAAAACAACGTTTACCGGGTCAGCTAGTAAAAAATATTTTTTATCGCCAGTAGTTAAAAAATTATAACGGATTTTTTCGTTACGGTCACCGGTGGGCGTCGCGGCCCAAAAAATGGATTTTTTCTTTTCAGCGCCGCGAGGGTCACTGCGGCTGACACACATCTCTTTTACCCTCCTTGCTCTAATTAGTGGCACGAAAGGGTTAATGCAATGGCGATTGAAATGATATTGATGCCTGTTGTTTATTTTCTTACGAATGCGTAACAATTAAGTAAATATTATCTCTTGGCTCTTTTTCAGGGATATTTAATGTATATTATACAAGGTGTCTTATATTTAATACGAAAGCCGAAACTAGTTTGTTTAGAATCAGCAGTAGAACCGATTGCAATAGTTTTTGAAGTGTGTTATATTTTATTACAAAAATCTATAAAATAATTATTGTTTATGTGGGCACTCTTGTTTGTTAGTAAAATTTTGTTTATTTACCTAATTATTCTTTACTTGAATCACCTAAATTCTTACCACTGATCCCTTCTAATAGTCAAAAGCCTGTAAGTATGATGGGTAATGTTACCATCATATGTTTAATAGTACCTACTGGATGTGGGCGATCGGTCTGGTTCTTTTACGCGTAGGATAACCTTACATTTGGGGCGTCACTGACACAACGTAATCTATAATAATATCATAAAGTCTATCGATAACTCAAAAAGTATTTGTTATTACTGTTTTATTTAATGTTTTATTAATTGTTCTTATAAAAATACGTCTGGCGTATTGCGGTTTTTGTATCAAGTAAAAGACACCGTGTATATAATTTTATCTAATAAGAAAGCAAACAAGCAGATGGTTTTTCTTATAGAAAGGGATAACAATCGGCCATAGTCACCAAAAATGCTAATGGGGCGTCGCCATCCGTGTGGCGGGGTTGCAATACCACATGCATAAGTTTGCCAGCTACCTTACACACTAAACTCGAATACGACAGTGATAAGTGTCAGTATCATCATGACTACGTGATAGATATTCTCCTGTGTTGGTCCGGGCTCCTTTGAAGAATAGACCAACTGACGTTCTACCAGGCAGACCGTAAAACGCGAACGACTGTCTATACGTGACACTACCATCGTGATTACAGGTGGTAGAATTCCGCAACGTCTCGCCCGGGTATTTGATACCGCCGCCTTGCCTATTCCTACCGTAATAGCGTCAATGCTTGTCATTTTCGTGTTCCACTTTGAAAGGTAAAGTAGCCAGTAGCCAGTTATGCATGTGGCACTGCCATCCCGCCACACGGATAGCAACGTATCATTAACATCTTTGGTGTCTATATGCGATGGTAACTCTTTCCATCAGCAAAGCCATTTGCTAGTTTGTTAGCTATGATACAGGAAAAAGGGTTCTGGAACGCCTCGTCTGAATTGGGCACTAATACTTTATCTATTCTTTCAGCATTACTTCAGCAGCGTCACTGCTTGTCAGTGTCGTGTTTCGGTTTGGAAGTTAGCCGATAAACTTATCGATATCTTATAATCACATGACGTCACTATTCCGCCACATGGATATTCAACGCACTATTAATATCTTATAACCCCTCTCCACAATGGGCCATGATGGTCGCTTAAAGGCATGCACGCTAGTGTAGAGGGCGTAAATGTCTGTGATGGGCCATCATCGGGTATGATCGAGCGTAATCAACATTTTTTTTATATCATAAGATAGCAAACAAGCAGATGGGTCTCCTGATGGAAAGAGTCAACCATCGCCTATAGACACCAACGATGTTAATGGCTATTCGTTGCTATCTTGTGGCGAGGTCTAATGCCACATGCATAAGATTACCGGCTACCTTACCCTCCAAACCGGAACACGACAGCGACAAGCACTGACGCTATTGCGGCAGGAATAGGTAAGGCGGTGGTACCAGAGCCGGGCGAGACAATGCAGAACTCTACCACCTAGTAGCCACAATGGTAGTGACTCGATAGCCAGTCGGTCGCCTTTTACGACCTGCCTGGCAGAACGGCAGTTGGCCTATTCTTCAAAGGAGGCCGGGACCAACACATGGTGTCGGTACATCAAAGGAATGATGGACAATGATTGCGTGCGCGTCCACACAATCGCCAATGAATCAGTACATAGTTGTCTCAAACGTAGTGATTGTATATTCTCTGGTCGTCTCCGGTATGTCCTAGACAGTATAGACATTAAGTAAATGATTATAAGAGCTAAGTAAAAATATTTCTGCAGTCGCGATCACCTCGATATCCATTTTCATCCATTTTCGATAGACGTCACAACATAATAGTAGATAGTTCGTAAATGAGCGTTCACAATTTCGCGGAGAGTTGCCCGATCATGGCAGCCATGCTGGACAATCATTTGATGGGCCATCATGGCCCATTGTCTAGAGGGGCCATTAGGTGTCTGCATGCGTCTCTTTCTATCAGCCGAGCAATGTTTGCAATATCATAGTATGAAAAAAATCACGCCGATTTGGAGACACTGTGATGTACACAAGGTAGTGTATCTTCGGACACCCGATCAATTTGATCGTGGTAGGTCGGCCAGTCTTATCAGTCTTGAACTCTACACTAATATCATTATGTTTATTATTTGTAAGTAATAAACATTATGATATTATAATTATTTGTAATATTTTATTATTTGTAAGTTCGTAATAAACTAAAAACTACTGTACCGATCTTGAACATCCTTTTACCGTTCGTTCCAGTAGTAACATAAGCTACTTTTTACCCGAGTGAGCAAAAGGTGGAAATGATTTTTGGTCTTGCGAATCAAACTTTTTTTCAGAGGGTGCGGTCGCCGGTAAACTAATTCATGTAGCGTCAAGCATTACATTTACGACCCCGCCCCACAGCTGGCAAAGCACCATTCATAGCTTTGTGTCCTCTATAAGCGATGGTTACCTTTTTCTACAAGGAAATCTATCTATTTATTTGCTTTCCTATGATAAAAAAATTCACACAGTAACATTACATCCCTGTCACACGGATTCCATCGCTTTGATAACATCTTTTGTGTAGGTGTATAGGCAATACGTAGTTACTCTTTTCATTGCAAGAACCACTACTTATTTACTATCCTTATATATAAATAGCTATCTATACATATAACAAAATTGTAGGAAAGTCAATGTATGTCCGGGGTAAACTCAAAAAGTACTGCATGGATTTACTTCAAATTTTGCATGAATATTACTAACCGGTCGGGTCAACATGTAGGCTACATATTATCACGCTATCACCTACGGGGAGGTGCTGTGCGGAGTAAACGAAGTCCACGCGAACGAAGTCGCGGGCAACAGCTAGTATTATAATAAAAATCTGTAATCAACAAAGATTACAAATACCTTGGTCATACTGGATTCTTATCTACCTAATCTGCTAGATAAATTATTTACAACGGTGTTAGCTGCACTGTGGCTGCAATTCTAGTACATAAACACCATCCATAAAATTCGCTAGTTTTCAATTCGGTGTGTAAAGAAAAAATATCAAACATTGACTTGGTAACTCGTTGGTCGTAAAGGTAACGTATTTTTTAATATACATACATGGTCAAGTGATTAGACTATTCAGCCAAGTTAACGACATCTTTAAAAATTTAAAAATGCATAAATAATAATTGCTGTTAGTACCTACATTGAGTAAAATGAATTGCTTGTTTCTTTATTTGGAAAGTAAAATTAACAAGAAAAGTGACAAAATTACTTTTAACGCCTAATTGCTTTATTTCACCTTTTTAAAGTATTTATGTTAAGTCGTTGTTTGTGTGTATTTAGGTTTTGAAAGGAGTATATAACATATCAATTCAAAGATCATAGCGATTAATTTATATTTGCTCTGTGACATTATAACCACTGTACATTATAACCTTGATTTATGAATGAATTGCGAACATCCGCTTAAATTATTACGGAAATATACATAATAAGCCTTTATAAATTTTAACGAGGAACAAATAGTAATCATCTATATTAATATTATAAATGTCTCCCCTCGTTTTTTTTTGACCACCCCGTTGGTCGAGTGGTTAGCCGTTAGCGACCATGACTACGCAATCGACGGGGCTCGGTTTCGATCCCCGACGGGGACAAGCATTTGTGTGATGAGCATAAATGTTTGTATTTCCAGGTTTGGGTGTTAATTAAATATATTTTAGTATTTATATAGATATGTATTTCTATGTATTAGTATCGTTGATTAACACCCATACACAAGCAAATAATTTGCTTACTTTAGGGTTAGATCACTAAATGTAATTCATCCCGTGAATATTTATTATTATTATTAAATGCGAAAGTTTGGATGTTTGGGAGTACCTATGGATGGATGACGGATTAAATCGGTGTTTGTGATTAGGTTATAATGACGCAAAACCTACTGAACGAATTTTGATAAAATTTGGCACACAGGAACATGATGACCTGAAACAGTACAGAGACAATTTCCCCCTTGTTGGTCCGGGCTCCTTTGATGTTGCAATTCATTTGATTTATATACATTATCGAATACAAAAATTAATCGATATTGTTAGTACTGGCAACCCAATCTATTTGTTGTGATAAGATAGTATAAAAGCCATACGTTAATGTCATTTCTCTTACTTAGAATATCGCCTTAATAGAAGACGGACGTATATATCTTCCAAGTGAAAGAATAACAGTAATATATATATTATCATATACTGTGACTCTGCATTTCATTTATTCGAAAATACCAACAGGTTATGGGTCCCAGGTATACTATAACAATTTTTATTTTTTGCTAAGTGACCATTGTAAAAGCCGTCAAAAGATAAACCGTTTTGTTATAAAATTTTTAAAAATTCTAACTATGGATAAATTGAGGGTAAAACTAAATATTAAACCATTCGACGGTGAAAAATATAGCATCTGGAAATTCCGTATACGCGCGTTACTTACCGAGATGGAGATAATTAAAGTTATTGACGAAAATCCAATAATACGTTGTGAAATTTGGAAGAAAAGTAATCAAATAGCTAAAAACACCATTGTCGAGTACTTAGCGGATTCATTTATCGGATTTGCAAAGGAAGATTTAACGGCGAGAGAAGTATTAAAAAGTTTGGACGCATTATACGAGAGAAAAAGTCTTGCCACTCAGTTGGCGTTACGTAAGAAGCTATTGGGACTTAAGTTGCAAGGTGACACTCCGCTTATAAAGCATTTTACTATGTTTGATGATTTAATAACGGAACTACTGGCGGCTGGCGCGAAACTAGAAGAGACCGATAAGGTATCGCACCTTCTTCTTACTTTACCTACGACGTATGATGGAGTTATAACAGCAATTGAAACCTTATCTGAAGATAATTTAACGTTGGCTTTTGTTAAAACGAGGTTGATTGATTATGAGGTTAAATTGAAAAATGAAGGTAGTGATACATCAAATAAAATATTGATTTCAGAAAATAAAAACCAAAATTTTAGTACAAGAAAATTCGAAAATTCCAAACCTAATTTTAACCAAATAAAATTCAAGTCTAAGAAGAAATCTTTCATCAAATGTCATCACTGTGGCCGTAAAGGACATATTAAAGCCAACTGCTACTACTTTAAACGTAATAGTCAATATAAAACGGCAAGCAGATCACGAACAGTGCAAGCGGTTGAACTAGAAGACATGCCAGCAATTAGTAACTCATCTGGGTTTGCATTTATGACTGGAAAATACGAAGGTAGCACAGAAGTCAACAACATTACTTTTATTTTGGATTCTGGTGCATCGGATCACATAATCAACGCAGATCATCTTTTTCATACATGTGAACAATTGAACCCCTCACTTAAAATTTCAGTTGCTAAACATGGCCAATTTATTTTTGCTACAAAAAAAGGTACGATGCAAGTCGTAAGCAATACTGGTATTCAAGGCGTTTTAGAAGACGTACTGTATTGCCATGAGGTCCCCTACAATTTGTTGTCAGTATCGAGGATGCAGCGAGCTGGGATGACAATAACTTTTGATCAAGAAGGCACAAACATAAGCAAGGGCGGTAAAATTCTGATGCGAGGTAAGTCAATTAATTAGGGCGAGCGAAGCGAGCCCTACACTAGGCCACTTTCTATGCACTTTTGTGGTACATTTTACTCAAAAATTATCGGACTTTTAGGTTTGTGCTTCGACGTAGTAGTTTAAATTCATGTCTAGATATGTTATCTATCATAAAAATAGAGAGAGGGAGGGGGCGGGGGAGGGAGGGGGAGGAAGAAGGAGAGGGAAAGGGGGAGGGAGAGGGAGAGAGAGGGAGGAAGAGAGAAAGAGGGAGGGAGGGAGACGGAGAGGGTGAGGGGGAGTGGGAGGGGGTAGAGGGATAGGGAGAGGGGAAGGGGGAGGGGGACAGGAACAGGTAGAGGGGGGAGGGAGAGGGATATGGAGAGAGAGGGAGAGGGGGGGGGGAGAGGGAGAGAGGGGAGGGAGAGGGATATGGAAAGGGGGGGAGGGGGAGAGAAGGAGAGAGAGGGAGAGGGGGAGGGGGAGAGAGAGGGAGGGGAGATAGGGAGGGAGGGAGGGGGAGAGAGAGGGAGTGAGGGAGGGGGAGAGAGGGAGAGGGGGAGAGGGAGAGAGAGGGGGGGCTGGCTGGCTGGCGGGGAACAGAGTGAATAGAGCGTTAGTTTTAAGTCAGGTGCCCCTCTTGCCCTGCATAATCATTCCTAGGCCTGCCTATGCCTATCCCAACGATATTGTATGAAAGTGAGAGTTGGGTATGTTAGAAGGGCATGAAAGTATAATCAACGCAGGACCAGGTTCGTAATGTTGAAGTGAGAGAGAAGTTATGCTTGAAAGAAAGTGTTGGTGTAAAGATGAGAAAGGGCATGCTCCGTTGGTTCGGACATGTACAAAGAATGGTAGGTGAAAGATTAACAAAACAGATATACAATGCGAGAGATGAAATACTTTATTATTTATTTTTCTATACATTAAAAGATTATAGACTTTATTATTATAAATAAAGTCTATACATTAAAAGATGTAATTCTCATAAAAGTACTTTTCTAACAATATTACTAGATAGTATAACATTGCGAGCCCTTACAAAGCTCTGCTTTTTGCTAGTAATAATTTAATTTCAGTGAATTTTAAAGTAAACACGAATCTACCCTCATCTCAAACATGCATTAATGATAATATTAATAATTATAATTTATGGCATCAAAGGCTCGGCCATATTAGTAAACAAAAGTTTTTAACGTTAAAACTTAATCGTATGATTGATGATATAAGCTTCATTGAGACATTGTCTCCAAATGACGTCTTGTGCGAAGCTTGTATAAATGGAAAACAGTCGCGATTACCGTTTAACAATTGTAAAAATAAAAGTTATATTAAACGACCATTATACGTAGTACATACTGATGTGTGTGGGCCGATCACACCTGCTACCATTGACAATAAGAGTTATTTTGTATTATTCGTTGATCAATTTACTCATTACTGTGTTGTATATTTATTATCATATAAATCGGATGTATTTATAGTTTTTAAAGATTTTGTTGCTAGGAGCGAGGCTAAATTCAATTTAAAAATAGTTAACTTATATTGTGATAATGGTCGTGAATATTTATCCAATGAAATGAAAAACTATTGTATTTCTAAAGGAATTTCTTATCATTTCACAATTCCACGTACGCCACAACAAAACGGGGTTTCGGAACGTATGATTAGGACCATTACAGAAAAAGCCCGCGCAATGATAAGTGGTGCTATACTCCCAAAGTATTTTTGGGGTGAGGCAGTCTTAACTGCTGTTTATTTAATAAATATTTCACCTACGCGAGCATTAAAACAAACCGTAACTCCGTTTGAGATGTGGCATAATAAAAAACCGTTAATAAAATATTTAAAGGTTTTTGGTTCTACTGTTTATGTACTTGATAAAACTAGTAAAGCTAAATTCGATCAAAAGTCGTGGAAAGGAATACTAGTAGGTTATGTACCAAATGGCTATAAGGTATGGAATGTTGATTGCGAAAAATTTGAAACTGTCAGAGATGTTAAAGTAGATGAGGTTAATTTTCTGCAGTCGAGACCAGTTCTAAGGTTAAAAGAGGACGGAAGCGAACTTTTTCATAACAAAACTGACAGTGCCTATAAAATGCCAAAGTCAGTATCTACAAAAGCTCAAACTGGTCTTGACGTTCCTAAATCTGATGTACCCAATGCTAAGTCTGATGAATCAAAATCGGATGGGTCAAAATCAGATAATTTAAATACAAATGGTTTACAATCAGATAGATTGAAATCTGATGAAATTGTTAGTTGTAAATATCGCAAATTAAATGAGTATTGTAACACTCCAAAGCTTAATCATCACCATAAAGCAGATTTGTATAATTCTGTAGATGGATTGAGAAGGAGTGAGAGGATTAAAGGTCGTCCCCCTATGTCTTATAGTGAAATTGATTTATTATATACTGAAATAGTTTCTTGCAAACTACCTACTTCATATAATGAGATTAAAAATCGTGTTGACAGAACTCGATGGAAGGTTGCGATCAAGGATGAATTAGACTCACTATTAGCAAATAATACGTGGACTCTAGTGCCCAAGCCTCACGATAAAAATAAAGTTGATTGTAAATGGATTTTTAATATAAAAAATGATGAATTTGGTAATCCTTTAAGGTACAAAGCTCGCCTTGTTGCAAGAGGTTTCAGTCGGAAATATCTTAGTGATTACAATGAAACATTTGCCCCAGTTGCTCGTATAGCAAGTTTTAGGTTTATAATTAGTCTTGCAAATCAGTATAACTTATTGGTCCATCACATGGACGTTAAAACTGCATTTTTAAATGGCACATTAAAAGAAGAAATTTTCATGAGTGTGCCAGAGGGCGTAAATAGTAAAAAGGGTTATGTTTGCAAATTAAATAAAGCATTATACGGACTAAAGCAAGCGGCTAGATGTTGGTTTGAACTATTTGACCATTGCTTAAAAGAAAAAGGTTTTATTAATACATCAGTCGATAGATGCATTTATATATTAAATAACGGAGGTGTTAATAAAAATATTTATATTTTACTGTATGTCGATGACCTTATTTTAGGTTGTGCTGATCGTCGCTATATTGAGAGCTTGAAAAGTTATTTAATGACTAAATTCAAAATGATAGATTTAAATAAGATTAAATTATTTTTAGGAATTAAAATAACTAGATATCATAATAAAATTACTTTAGATCAAAGTTCGTACATTAAATCGATCTTAAATAAATTCAATATGTCTGACTGTAACCCTATTAGCACACCTCTAGAAACTAAGCCTAATTATGAGGCTTTAAATATAGATAGTGAGTATAACGCACCTTGTCGAAACCTTATTGGATGTTTAATGTATGTTATGTTGTGTACTCGTCCCGATTTGTGTATTAGTATTAATATTTTAAGTAGGTATACAACTAAAAATAATAAAGAATTGTGGCAGTGTCTAAAAAGAGTGCTTAGATATTTAAAGAGCACAATAGAATTAAAATTAACGTACAAAAGATGTGATAGCTTTAATCATATATTAAGTGGGTACGTAGATTCAGATTGGGGTGGTAATGATGTCAATTGTAGAAAAAGTACAACAGGTTATTTGTTCAAATTGTTTGATAGTTGTACAATAAGTTGGTGTACTAAGAGACAAATATCTGTGGCGGCCTCTTCAACTGAGGCTGAGTATATGGCATTGTTTGAAGCTGTAAAAGAGGCATTGTGGCTTAAATCTTTGGCTCTTAGTGTTAAAATTAATATAGTCGGACCAATTGCTATTTATGAGGATAACAATGGTTGTATTAGTATAGCAAATAATCCAACTAGTCACAAAAGGTCCAAGCACATTGACATCAAGTACCATTTTTCTAGGGAACAGGTTGAAAACAATACAATAAAATTGTTTTACGTTCCTACAGGCGAACAAATTGCGGATGTGCTGACCAAGCCGCTACCAGCTGTAACGTTTAAACAGTTCAGAGATAAAATAGGATTGTACTAATTATGTTCTAAAATATTCTTATTTGTTTTGTATGTAATGGTCTGATTAGGTTTTCCTGGGTTTCCCTAATCCAAGCAACAAATGTTGGACCATTTTCAATGTAATTTTCCCAGGAAAGCATGGAAGATTTTATATGTCTGATCATTTGTAATAACTTTGGTTTGTATACATTATTTTGATTATTAATTTATTTGATACTGATTTTGATTGATGATTAATTTTTGAGGGGGCGTGTTGCAATTCATTTGATTTATATACATTATCGAATACAAAAATTAATCGATATTGTTAGTACTGGCAACCCAATCTATTTGTTGTGATAAGATAGTATAAAAGCCGTACGTTAATGTCATTTCTCTTACTTAGAATATCGCCTTAATAGAAGACGGACGTATATATCTTCCAAGTGAAAGAATAACAGTAATATATATATTATCATATACTGTGACTCTGCATTTCATTTATTCGAAAATACCAACATTTGAAGAATAGACCAACTGCCGTTATGCCAGGCAGATCGTAAAAGACGACCGATTGGCTACGCGAATCACTACTTTCGTAGCTACTAGGTGGTAGAGCTCTGCATTGTCTCGCCTGAGTCTGGTACCACCCCGTTACCTATTCCTGACGCAATAGCGTCAGTGCTTGTCGCTGTCGTGTTCCGGTTTGGACGATGAGGTAGCCGGTAAACTTATGCATGTGGCATTAGACCTCGCCACAAGATAGCAACACACCATTTAAACCTTTGGTTGATAGACGACGGTTGTCTCTTTCCATCAGGAGACCCATCTGCTTTTTTGCTATCTTATGATATAAAAAAAGTTTTATTCTGGAAAATAAGTTTTCCCCGATTTACCAACAACTTTCGTACAACGGGCTGCAGTGATGATTTTTGATCAATTTCCGAATATGAATAATAAAATGTTTAGAATGTACACCGACCGCATATCCATCCGGGCATCTTTTAATAAATGGGGGAAGTGCGTGTCAGTATACACGCAATGTAGGGTTCCGAAGTTGCCCATCATAATAATGCGGACTAAGAAGAGAGTTTTTTTGCTTCATAATATGAATATTGAACCTATTTAACGTCAGTGACGAATATATCCACACCACAGGTTCACTTAAAAACTTCTCAAAATACATTTTGTAAGTTGGTCGACTATTGCTCAAAAGCTTGTAAAGCCTCCGTAGCTGTGATAGCTTTCCTCTTAACTTCATTATATTTACTACTACTACAATATACTGAAGGCTAACAGTAGCCAATCTACATACATCCCAAACTGAACAGTAATAGCTCCTGATTATAATTGCAATATTAAAATTAATAAGTGAATAATCTATAAAACTTTGTGATTTATTGTGTTAAAAGTGTATTAGTACATACAGTGAAATAATAATTTACAATCATAGCAATGTTATAAACAGGTTTTAGCACTTACATTGTCCTGCCAGCTATAAAGGATCTCTTGTTTAAAATTCTCAGCATTACTACCTAATTCAAGAACTCTCACTAATAAAAGATAATATGGCAAACTTAACAAGCATCCTGGATAAACAAAATAGTGTGGAAGCCTTACTTGTTCAGCGTATGACTGATTTTGAGCAGCATCTCAAGGCTGCTAAGGATGAAGTCAGTTTGACTAAATTGTCAGCAGATTTCTCACTTTTCAAAGAACAAGTTTGTGGTATTTTACAACTATTAAAACAACAAATAAGTGAGCTTAGCAAAAACATTGACTCTGTGGAAATGAGGCATCGGAGGAAATTTCTCTTAATACATGGCGTCGCAGAAAACTCTTCCAATTCTTGTACGGATGCGTTACTGGATATACTTCAGTCCAAATTCGGGTTGAAAGAGGTGTCGGACACGGACTTCAAGTCTGTAACTCGATTTGGCAAGCAAATTGAAGGCAAGACTCGGCCGCTATTAGTTAATTTCGCCAACTTACAACTTAAAGCTACATTATGGAAGCGCAAAGCTTGTCTCAAGGGAACCCCGGTAGTCTTGTCCGAGTTCCTTACACGTCGGCGACAAGATCTGTTTATTGCAGCTCGTAAACAACTTGGAATAAAAAACTGTTGGACGCAGAATGGTGACATTATGTTTAAGTCTAATAATATTATTCAACGCATTTATGACATTGAAGATCTTTCGTTGTGCAAAATTCCATCCGCAGAAAAGGCATCTGAATTGAGACCGCAAGAACAATCGTGTAGTCAAACTACTGCACCGTCCGCCATACAAAAACGTTCCACTCGTACTCGTAAATAGGTAGTTTTACTTATTTTTTCGCTCCTTTGTAAATTTCACTAGATACCCTTCACTTTAGACTTGTGTAACTCAGGAGTGATTAACTCAAAAAGATATAATCTTTACAAAGGAGTGAATATATCAGTAACTCTGTAGTATTCAAACTAACTCTCTATATCTTTATATCACAGAGTGATTGTATTTCATGTAAGCGGAATAGAATGAAAGGAATGATATGTTTATCAGGGAGTAGAAAGAGAGGAAACCATCATTCGAAATGAAGAATGTTGTAGCATCGAACTACATACTGTACACACAAAGTTATACCTTAAACTAATGGGATTAAGATATCTTTAATATTGTTCAAATGCGGATAGTAATAATAAACAGCGATGAGAATTATTTTGTTTGTACTTTGTTTTAAAAACGCACGCATAATAAAAAATAAGCGTTTGTTTTTAAATAATTTAATAAAATAATATCGATTCTGTTCGATATAACATAAATACATCATTTATTTTAACTATTTATCTTGTCATTATATTGCACCGGTTAAACCCTTAAGACTAGAAACTTGAAATCTTTAATATATCGGCGAATACACCTACTTTTCATTTTAAAAGCATTAAAAGTCGGTTAAATATAATTTACATAATTCTTTCACACGCAGTGGAAGCCGCGGTCAATCCTTAGTATCAAATAAAACAAGCGTGATTGCTTTTTAAATAATTTAGTAAAAGAATACCAAACAGAATCCATAAAAACATATCGTTTATTTCAACTCTTTATCTTGTCTTTAAATCTGTAAATCATTTCATTTCCTTATATTATCATTAAATCTAAATATGTCACCAATCCCAATCACTCTGATTTCTACTGAGTTATAAGGAGTTGAAGATATAAATGAGTGATATATATCCGTAACTCTGAAAGATACATATCACTCTTTTCTTTTCTCGGATATATTTTGCGCAAGTCTACTTCACTTTAAACTTATTCCTGTTTATATATATGTACCATATTTACAATTTGTTATTAATACTTTAAAATGTCATCAGTCCACTTTAACAAAATTTTATATTTCGTTAAATGTCACAACTAAAGTCATGATATTGACAGTTGACACTTTTTTTTTTTTTTGCTGAGTTATGGCTCCGCTAAACTTCTAGCGATTCCGCCAATGTCAAGGTTGATGTATGCACGTTTATTATCAGAAAAGCGATTTTAGTGTTTTCATATATTCCTGTCAAACATAGAGAGCCACTGGAAGACAAAACACAGCAATATTAGTATAATATTAAAATTAACATACACATTGGGGTTAAAATGTTAGTTAGGAGGAATATTTTACAAATATTCACAATATAGGGATAACAAACCAACTGGACAAACAATGTTATGCTAGACAAAAGTACATATTGCTAACTACAATCTAAGTTTGTTAATTTTGATAAATCTGGCAAGAACTGATACTCGGGGGGAGTGGACTTGAGATAATAAGTAATTTAGGTTGATGGGTCGAGGGAAGTTTTTTGGCAGAATGTCATAAAGTGGCACTGTAATTTTAGGGCAGAAAAAGAATATGTGCTCAAGAGAGCCTTCCTCCAATCCACATTCACAGAGGGAATGATCTTTTATATGAAGTTTAGCAAGAAATACAGGAGTTACAACATGCCCTAAACGGAGGCGAATAATTGTGGAGGTAGTACTCTTGTCAATACTATTGAATTTAAAGAACCATGGTTTGTTGGGGATGTCGGGTTGTAAGGAAGCATAATGTTTCCCTTTTTCTCGGCTAGAAATTTGCCACTTATCCATCCAGATCTTATCCAATGCAGGTTTTGCTAACGTTTGTAAGTCACGAGAGTGAATAACATAGTGGTCATCCAGGCCTATTATGGTAGCCTGTTTAGCCCAACCGTCTACCACTTCATTGTCTGTAATTCCTGAATGGCTGGGAATCCAAGCCAAAACAACTTCAATCCCTGCATTATGACATTTATGTAGTAGTTCTCTTATTTGAAGAGTCAAACTGAAATTAGATTTAGCATGAAAGGGATGTTTTATTATATCTTGCAAGCAGCTGTAAGAGTCTGTGAATATGAGGCTTTTATTGAGCCTATGAGAATAAACTAGTGAGACTGCTTCCCAAAGAGCAACTGCTTCTCCCGTGAAAATAGAAGATTGGGGCGGTAGTTTCTGAGATAGAACAACATTATGTTTGGGAATCCAAACTGCTGCCCCTACAGGTTGGTTTATCATTAACTTTGATGCATCCGTATAGATATACAACCAGTTTTCCCAGTGTGTAGCTAGTGTTCCGTAAAACTTTCTATTAGCTTCTAGGGATTTTTTCTTGACACCGAAGTCAAGAATTACCTGAGGCTGGTATGTGAGAGATTCGTAGGTAACTTCATATAATGGGTTTTTTGTATGTTTGTTCACAGGAATTTGGAGAGAGTTTATGTTATTATAGCTATTAATAAGGAGGGGAGATTTTTTATGGATCCAATACCTTGAGGAGGGAATGGATTTTGACAGAGGTTGTAATGTGAGTAGCAAAGGATGAGCGGGAAATTGGGTTATTTTAGATAAAAAACGGTCGGCCAAATACTGTCTACGTAATTGTAGAGGTGGGTCTAGGCATTCAACCTGGAGTGCATTAACAGGCGAAGATTTCATCGCACCAGTGATGATTCTAAGAGCTTTATATTGAATTTTATCTAATTTGTTTAGGGCTGTTTTGCTAGCTGGTTCTAATAGAAATGTACCGTAGTCAAAATGGCTTCTAATAATAGCATTATAAAGTAGCTTCTGGCTGTAAGGGTGGGCCCCCCACCATACACCAGCTACAGCACGTAGAACATTAATCCCTTTTTCACATTTGTTGCAAATATAATTTAAATAATCAGATCCAGACATTCTGTTATCCAATATAACACCCAGGAATTTTACCTTATTGTCAAAGGGAATATTTTGGTTATTGACTGTGAGATTTATTTGAGGGATAGTTCTTTTGCGTGAAAATGTAACTGCTTTGCATTTTTCGACTGATAGCGACAGGCCGTGATCCTTAAGGTATGAGTCCAGATAAAATAATGCTGAGTTTAGCTTAGAGGAGATTTCAGAAATGGATGTAGAATTTGCATAAATGGCTATGTCATCGGCATATTGTAAAATGTTGCAAAAGTTATTGACAGATTTGTCTAAGTCCCAAGAGTAGAGGTTATAGAGCAATGGACTTAAAACCGAACCTTGGGGAAGGCCAGTCCACACTTGTCTAGGCGGTAGGGATTTTCCTTGGACTCTAACGGTGATTGTGCGGGACATAAAGAGATTGCAGATAACGTGGACCAATCTCACCGGAATGCTAAGCTATAGCATTTTCTGCCTTAGCAAGGGAAGTTGGACACTATCATATGCAGAGCTGATGTCAAGGAATACTCCTACTAAGTGTTCATTCTTAGAGAATGCAAGACGAGTTGCTGTTGTGAATATGCTTAGGCTGTCCATAGTTCCCAAGCCTCGTCTAAATCCAAACTGAGTATTAGACAGAATACCATTGCTCTCTAACCACCACTCCAGCCTGTTTTTAATTAAATGTTCCATTATTTTTGAAAGAACAGAAGACAAAGCTATTGGCCTGTATGAAGAGCACTCACTGGGGTTTTTGCCTGGTTTTAAAATAGGAACAATAATTTGTGTTTTCCAAGTGTCTGGAAAGATTCCTGAGTTAAATATTTCATTAAGAATGTTTAAAAAATAAATTTTTGTAGATGCAGAGGAGTTTATGATAAAGGAGTATGTTATCCCATCTATGCCTGGGGAAGTATCTTTTAAACCGTCAAGGGCACAGGTTAATTCAGCATAAGAAAATGTCTGATCCAGATTATTTGAACTAGGAAGAGGTGGTAAATTTGTAGGTAGACAGTCTATATTGGGAGCATAAGGAGGGGATAATTTATCAATAAACTCAGATAACCACGGTTCATTTATATTACAGTTAGGATTATTATCATTGAACGAGTTTCTAAACATTTTAATTTTTTTCCACACTAGTGAGGAGGAAGAGCGTGGGGATAATGTTTTGCAGAAAGACTGCCATCCTTCTGCCTTTTTTTTTGACAGCAATTTCTTACAACGGGCCGATATCTCTTTATATTGCAGATAATCCTGCATGTTGAGGCTTTGAGCATACACCTTTTCTGCTGTTTTTCGTTCATTAACTGCAGCAGTACACTCAGAATCCCACCATGGAGGAGAGGAAATTCTATTTTTAGCAGAGTTTTTTAATGGGATAGCCTCATTAGCTGAATCAATAAGAGCTGAAGTAAATTTTGAATAAGAGAGAAGAAAATTAGAAGGGGTGACCGGGGGAAGCAAACTAACCTTCCAATTCAGAATATCAGAATACTTACCCCAATCAGCTGCTGCTAATCTATATTTTAAAAGAGGTGCTGCGGGAGAACGGGGAGATCTAATTGATTGTGATGAGGATAAAATTGGGAAATGATCACTGCCATAGGTGTATTTAAGTACTTTCCAGGAAAAGGTTGAAACGAGACTGGGAGAAGACAATGTTAGGTCAACCGCACTATTGTTTTGTAAGGGTGATACCTGCCGGGTGGGAGTGCCATTATTAAGTATACATAGGTTTAGTTTGTCTAATATATCTATAAAAGAGTCAGCCAGAGTGTCGCAGTAGCTAGAACCCCAAAGAGTGTGATGGATGTTAAAGTCACCCAGTATTACACAAGGGCCAGTAAGGATATGCGTGAGTACAGTTTCAAGCTCATTGATTATGTTTACACTAGGGTGGGGGATGTACACTGACACATATATAATATTAAAAACTTTAACTGCTACAATATGCAATCCTGAGGAGTGGACAGGTATTGGTAGTTGTGAGAAAGAGGTAAGTAAGTTAATGAGAAGAGCACTACCAGCCCTGCCATCATCCCTGTCATCCCTGAGACATGTGTAGCCTGGGATCCTAAACCTAGAACCCGGCTTAAGCCATGTCTCAGAGATGGCAAAGACAAGAGGGCTATAGGTATTAATTAAATGAATAATTTCAGATTTTTTGCGTATAATACTCCTACAATTCCATTGTAGGAGGTTCTGGGCCATTATAGCTGCCAGAGAAAAAACTTTCCAGTGTTTGTAGCGCTTGCTGAACCAGTTGAAGGATTTGGGGAGGATATATATCACTGCTAGAGGTAACTGTATTTTTGAGAAAGCGTGTAAGAAGAACCATGCTATTATCCTGGGTGGAACTTGGAGTAGTTGTATGTTGGAGAGCGCATCCATTAGGTTGAGATGATTGTGGAATACCTATGATATCATGATGAGTCTGAACATTATAAGCTGGAGCAGAGTGGATTCTAGGCCGTAAGGTGTTGTATGTAGTTTTTATATAAGAAGACCGCCTTTGGGGTAAGACGGGTGTGGATGATGAGGCTTTAGGGGGTGCAATGTTTTTCGCTAAGTCTACATAAGGCAAGCGTGTTTTAGGGAAACGAACTGCTGCTTCAGTATAGCTAATAAAATCTTCAGACATAGCTTGTTTTATTTTTTTTTGTCTACTATGTTCTGGGCATTTACTGTATGTTGCCATATGTCTACCTGTACAGAGCAAACAGGTGGCATTTTCTTCTGCTATCTGACATTGGTCTCCCCTATGGGGTTGTGAGCAACGGTAGCATCGCGGGCTGGAGCGGCACTGCTTGGCCACATGTCCAAAACGACAGCAATTCCTGCATTGGATTACTGGGAGTTCATATAATGAGACTGGTAGAGATGTGTAGTAGCAAAAAACTCTTTCTGGAAGAATTTGGCCAATAAATGTAAGTACTACTGTGGTGGAAGGGACCCATTGACTTTTACCTTCTTTTTGTACACGCCTGTTAAGGCGTCTAGCTTTGATGACTGACACCGATTGAATGGGGCATTTTAGGTTTTGGACAAATTCTTCCAAGGTCCAATCACATGGCACCTGTTTTACAACTCCCATGCGAGTGATATGGAATTTGGGGATTGTAGCAATGAAAGAGTGTTTTCCTAGTACTTCTGATTTTTTAAAATTATTAGCATCAGTACCCGTTTGGAATTCAACTGCCATCTTATTTCGGCCAATGGACTTAATACCGCCTTCAGCTATGCCAGTTACTTTATTTTTATGCAAAAATTGTGCGAATTTTAAGATCTTTAGTGATTCCCCAACATTTTCCACATCAGATTTGGAAACATGTACAATATAGGGGCCCTTGTCTCCCTCCCTATATTCCATGTCAGTAGTATCGTATTCGGGTATCACATAAGTGTCTTGCAACGCTGGCGGGGGGGATGTTTTTTTGGGAGGAACTATTTCTTCGACGCTATTGTCAGTTAATGTACGTTTTGTAGCTTGCTTCTCATGAGAGTGTATATCTACTGATGTAAATATTAAACTAGTAGAGGAGGCATCCAACGGCGTCATTGTAAGACCGCCGCCGCCATCAGGCGGGTCTCCCGCGTCCTCCTCCATAACAAAAAACACTTACCGACAACACCAAACACTTAATATTATATACTATCACCACAAATATATACTAACACAACACAAATAGATAGATAAACAGATTAAATTCCGTAGCTCAGTATGAAAATTTCCGATTCTAACTCGCGCACGTGCGTCAAACAACACAGAGACGGGCAGAATCCCAGTTGACACTTGTCACCAGTGATGTGTAATGTCATTTGGTTAACACTCAACAGTCTAAACCAAGGAAGTTACATTCTACCCGGAATGTCCCCACGCGCTTCAAAAACGTTCCGAAGAGTACCACGACATGGGTGGAGTGTGTCTCTTTCTATTAAATAAAGCGCCAATCGCCATATATAAAGTGCGGCCATGCGTAGCTTGCAAATTACTACTAAGTAATTCTACTAATTTGAGAAACAGTTTTTGCATTGCATAAGTAATTACAGAATAATTAAAATAAGCACATTTTAGAACTCACTGTGTTAATTACAATATATTTTATGCTTATTTATTTATCGACATGTATGAATAAAAAGGATTTAACGATTACCGAATATGTAAAAATCTACCATCTAGATAGTTTTATTTACACTGGCAATTGCAAGAAAGGGACAACATCCACTCTTGTCGTTATCTTGCTCAGAACGTTTTTCCCCTCTGTTATGTAAGAAACAAACGTCAACTTTATTTGTTACGAAATAAAGTACAATTTTGTTTTTCAAATATTGCTTCGTAACAATTCCAGTTATAGTATATAAGTTCCTTGGTCTAAACTTATTGATCATAGACAATGTTTCTTTGTTTTATTTGCTCTTTTATTAATGTGCAGTCTTAGTGGGTAGTCTAGTATTTTTTTCTTTTTTTAACCTATGGTATAGACTACGAGTGGAATATCAGATAAATTAATATGTTTTTTTTTTGGTATAATTTTAGTTAGTAATCAAGTAAGCATTGTAACAACTGGCAGGACAACAGTCCTGTGCGTTTCATTGTTGCCAGTGAATTATTTTTAATTCCAAATTATAATATTTATTATTAATATATAATTTTAATATTATTATTTTATACGAATATTTAATAATTATTGTATTTTATTATTTATTTTTGTCATATTTTTTATAAACATGTCAGATTTTTCCTTTCATACAGCTTCTGATGGTTTTTCATCTGACGATAGTTATGATTCGCTAGTTTCAGCCGACACGCTTTCTGATACATTACGCATTAGCTTTTGTGACAGTACTTCATCATTTAATGTCTGTCATATAAACTGTCAAAGTATACCATCTCACTATTCGGATTTACTCGAGGCTTTCTCTCCGGGTGTAGCACATGCAATCTTGATTTCAGAGAGCTGGCTCAAACCAAATCTTGATTCCACTTGCTATTCTCTTCCCGGGTACGTCCTGATTAGGAATGACCGCATTGGTAAGGGTGGTGGTGGAGTCGCGGTGTATCTGCGTAGTGATTTTAAATTTAGAATAATTTCATCCTCATCAAGCACTTACTCGGGCTCAGCAGAGTATCTTTTTATCGAGATTATAATAAATAGTATCAAAATCGCACTTGGTGTAGTTTACTGTCCTCCTGGCACAGATTACTTTACAAGTCTCGAAAACGCATTAGATATGATTTCTATAGATTATACCCACACCATCATAATGGGCGATTTTAACACTGATTTAATAAAAAATTGTTCAAGGTCTCAACGGCTCCGTGATCTAGTTATGTCAGCTCACATGTCAATCCTGCCCTTAGAGGCAACACATAGGAATATTCATACTGCGGATACTTGGCTAGACTTGATCTTGGTGTCCTCTCTCAACCATGTCATCAAACATGGTAGCATTATTGCTCCTGGTTTTTCGTTACATGATCTGATTTTCGTTTCATATAAAATTAAGCCTCCCAAACGTGTCCCTGTAACTGTGATGATGCGCAACTTTAAGAAAATTAACTGGGAATCTTTACAGAACGATGCTGCGTGCATTGACTTTAAAAGTCTTTATGAGGCAAGTGACATTGACACTAAAATCACCATTCTAAATTCTGCTATAATGAAGTTATTCGATAAGCATGCACCTCTTAAGCTGACTAAATTAAAGCGACCACCTGCTTCTTGGATTACAACCGCAGTTCGTTCGGCGATGACTAAACGTGACAGGGCTTTCAGAAAATTTAAGAGAAATAAGACCGATATAAATTGGGAAGCTTATAGAGTTGCTCGTAATAAATGTAATCAGATGGTCCGGACTGCAAAGCGTAAATTTATTCACGATAGCATAAATGATTCTTCCACACCAGAAATTTGGAAATTTTTAAACTCCATTGGCCTAAACAGCAAAGTTTCTTCATTTGACGTAGATCAATTCCCTTTAGATGTACTAAACAAACAATTCGCTGATATAGAGCCACTAGACCTTAAAATAAAATGTAATACTATATCTGAAATAAACTCAATGAACCAAATTCTGCCTTCTGGTGATAACTTTTCATTTAGCTTAGTTAGTGAGGATGATGTAGTTAAATCAGTCAGGGCTACTAAATCTAATGCTGTTGGTTGTGACGGGTTGGGGCGAAATCTGATTGTTCCTATTATAGATCACCTTGCTGCATGTATAACCCACATTATTAACTACTCTCTCCAAACTGGCGTTTTTCCTGCAGCATGGGGTCGAGCTTTCATTATTCCTCTTCCTAAAATAAGTCATCCATCCCTTACATCTCATTTCAGGCCTATCTCCATTTTACCTTATCTTTCCAAAATCCTGGAAGCAGTTGCTTATAAACAAGTATCTGCTTATATTTATAACAATGATATTCTTAGTCCCTTTTAATCCGGCTTTCGTCCTGGTCATTCCACCGCTACTGCTTTACTGAAGGTAACAGAAGATATCAGGGAGGCTATGGAAAATAAGTTGGTCACAGTTCTTGTTTTGATTGATTTTTCTAACGCCTTTAATACTGTTGACCATGACATCTTATTATCCATACTCCGCCATCTGAAATTTTCATCAACAGCATTGAATTGGTTCTCTACTTACCTCCGTAAACGTCATCAGGCTACTCGTAGTGGTCAATCTCTCTCTGGATGGCTTGAATTGGTAGCTGGGGTACCACAAGGTGGTATTTTATCCCCACTGCTCTTTTCTATCTTTATTAATTTTCTTACGCGGTTGCTACATTGTCCATTCCACTTTTACGCTGACGACCTGCAGCTTTACGAGCATACCAACGTAAATGATTTGGGGCGTACAATATCTAAAATGAATGGTGTCCTGGAAGAGTTAAGGATCTGGGCCACTAAATTCGGAGTTAAAGTCAATCCATCGAAGTGTCAAGCGATCATAGTCGGTAGTCAGCGACAGTTGGTTAAGGTTGACATGGATGCGATTCCCCCAATAACATTTAATAATAACACAATTAAATTCAATTCTATTGTTAAGGACTTAGGCATTCACATTGATAGTAATCTCAATTGGTCGTTCCATACTGCTGAACTATGCCGAAGGGTTACGTGTACATTAAGGTCCTTAAATCGTCTCAGAAACTTTTTACCTTATAAGACGAAAGTTTTATTAGTTCAAACTCTTATATTACCCCTTATGGACTATGGAGACGTTTGTTTAACGAATATCTCTACCGACCTTCTTTTAAAACTTGAGAGGCTACTTAATCAATCTATTCGCTTTATATTCTGTTTACGTAAGTTCAACCGAATCTCTTTTTACCGTAAGCAGCTTCAGTGGTTAACAATTGCTGAACGCCGCGAACATAGGATCTTGAGTACTTTGTATACCATACTTTTCAATCCTCTCTCACCGCAATACTTAAAATCTAAATTCCAATTTCTCTCCAACACGCATAATTTAAATCTTCGATCTGCCGATACGCTGACTTTAGCCATTCCCCTACATCGCTCTAATTTTGTATCAACATCATTTACAGTGCACGCGTCGCGGCTGTGGAACAATTTACCACTGTCGTTGCGACAGGCTGATAATAAGTTCCAGTTCAAAAAGCAACTCAAAGCTCACATGCTGAATCGCAAATAATTTCATGTTACGTAGTTATATGGTTTATACGCATTCTATTCTATTTTTCATTCCAATAACTGAAGTATTATAATCTAGTATATGCAAATATGACATGATTTTATATATTTGTATATGTATGTATATGTATATGCTTATGTATGTATGTGTATCTATCTATATATGCATATGAATATTTAAATATGTATGTATGTGTATGATGATAATAATAAAATATATAAAGTTCAATGGCACCTTCACACCTTCATTCTGTTGGCCCAAAGGTTGACTGGTGGATAATGCCAATAGGCATTAAGTTCGCCTTTTGTACGAAAATGTATGTTTTTGGTGTACAATAAAGTTAAAATAAATAAATAAATAAATATATGTAATATTTGAGCAACGCACACATAGACACCTCTCACGGACACGATATCTCGGAATGGTTCGGGACAGTTTGTTCCGCACAAGTCCGAGATATCGCGTCCGTGAGAGGTGTCTATGTGTGTGCTATGCTCGAATATTATTTGTATGTAACATTGACTTCTGTTAAGCATTCTGAACTATTACCATGAATATTTTTCTACCCCCCAAAACCAACCGTTTAGCTGGCAGAGGGGGAGACACTTGGTCTAGCAAAAATTAGCCTTTTCAAGCTGAATATTTCACAAACGTATCCTTTAATCAAAAAATTCACCTACAATAAAATTAAATAAATTTTCACAAATCTACAGTATTTTTTAAAAACCTATTCAACGATACCTCGCACTATGGGCTACAAAAAAAAATAACATCCCCAGTTTACATATAGGGGAGCTACCCTTAAAAAAATATTTTTCAAATTTTTTTATGTTCCCACTTTGTTGAAGTGATTAATATGTATATTCAAGAAAATTACAGCTTTCTAGTACTAAGTATTTCTGAGCTATCGTGCGGACGGACGGACGGACGTAGCGAAACTATAAGGTTCCTAGTTTACTTCAGAACTTTAAAAAGAAACCTATCGTCTGCCTTCGTTCGTAAAAGGCGAACGGTTAGCCAAACGTGTCACTATCATCGTGACATCCAGGAAGAATTCTACTTTGCCGTGGGTTTGATACCACCTTTATTTTTTTTTTATTTGGATTGCTAGCAGAAAGTACACACTCCAGACTTTATATAATACATGATGAGATATGGCAGTGCCTTCCCAATTATAGGCAACCACAGCTTATACAGTAAGCTTAAAGTTCGAATTACATACTATTAAATTGCATAAAATTATATCAAAAGTGAAAAATATAGTGTCAGAAAAAATTAATTACCTAAAAAATTTGATTAAATTATGTCAGGCAAAAACAATTATATTAAAAGAGAAACAAGTGAAAAAAAAATGTACGGATTTACATAACAAATTGAATAAATAATGTCATACAATAATACAATTACAATAATAATAGTATGATTATCACATATGCAATAAAAACTTACAGTTATTTATGTCATATCATATTTACATCCTTTCTACCTATTCCTGCGGCAACAGCGTTAGTGATAGTCCTATTCAACCTATTCAACGTGTTGGCCCGGTCTACCTCATAAGAACATACAAAGTTGATAACCCTAACGCAACCATAGAGCGTAGGTATGAAAAAGTAGGTACATACATGAGATTTTGTGCTAAAATTTTACAAACCAGTTCTTACTTAGATCACATCTATAATTAGGTAGATACAATCTAAGGGCATCTATAAACTTGCAAATTATTTCGCATAGATGTCGACATGATCATGCTGAATTTTTGTATTGTACATATTTCGTGCGCTTATTTATTCCCAATAGCGGGTACTCATGATATCTCTTCATGTAATTCCCATTTATCAAACAGCCATCCAATAAGATAAAATGAAAGCATTACTATTCATATGCAAAGCGTTGTCATCAAAATCCGAGTCAGAAGTAATTTTTCAGAAATTATAATAACTGTCACGGACAATTTTCTAGAGTTGAGATATATAATATCTCGCCCGAATGTGACTTTACCTTATCCTACCACAATAGCATCAGGTTTTTACTGTCTTAAAAGTTTCCGTTGATTTGACGGATTATGTAGCCCGGAGGTTTCAAACTTTTTTCGTCTAACGCCCACTTTGAAAGTCAGTTATTTTGTAGCACTCCCCATTTTTTTTCACCTCAATAACATATTAGTCTCGCCTGGAGTTTAATTAAAACTATATTGTAAGCGATACTTTTCTTACCAGAGAGAACAATAATAATGCAAATTTACAATGTATATTTTATTCAAAATTATCAATATTTGTTTCAAAACTAATCTAATTTGAAGGATTAATCTGATGATTTTTTTACAAGATTCTTAATAACAGCACCCTTCATTTTTCCTGAGCCCCTTACCGCCCTTATAGCCGGTAAACTTATGTGTGTAACATTATATTCTCGTTACTTGCATGACAACGGCTGATTAACTTCTTTGGTGTTATAAAAAGAATTATCTCTTATAATCATAGAGAGTTTTTTGCTATCCCACGACAAAAAAAATGGAAACCGGGACAACCCAGAAACTATGCTAGTATTGTATGGAAACCTACGTATACAATTCAGTTTACCTTGCACACGTAAACCCTGGTATTTCCCACAGAGTTCCGTATTAAAAGCGATTAGAATTTTTCGGTATACATTCCCTATTTGACCGTCGTAGACTGCTGAACGTGCTGTTTTTGTACAAACTTTTCAATTCCAAATTAATGTGCGCAGATCTGTTAAACCATGTGTCAGTGAACGTCCCTTTTCATCCATCTCGTTATCCTCTTACTAAAGTTTTTAATCTGCCGCCATGTCGCAATAATATTGGTAAACATTCACCCTTGAGTCGAGCCTTACCTGAATTCAATTTTATTAGTTCAAAAATACCAGATAGATCTGGATATATTTGACTAGCTGTTGCCAGCGACTTCTTCCGCGCGGTCTTCGTTTACTCCGCACAGTGATAATATGTAGCCTATACGTTGACCCGACCTGTTAGTAATATTCATGCAAAATTTGAAGAAAATCCATGCAGTACTTTTTGAGTTTACCCCGGACATACATTGACTTTCCTATGATTTTATTATATGTGTAGATGATTCCCTCGTTAAATTTAGACAAAAAGTTTTGGATTTGACTCGACGAAAGTATTATAAGGTTATAACTAAAATTTACACTTCCGGCGTAGGGATGTGTAATTTTTGTTACAAAAATTATTTAACACCGGTGCAGTCAGTCAACCAAACCAAAACTGAGTAGGCCGGCACGCCCGGGGAGATACCACTCTTTCACTTGACACCGACGTAAAGTAGCAGCCCAGCTGCTGCGTTTCGTTCGGTTTGTGAGAGTCCCGGAGGCCTAACCCCCCCCCCCCCCCCACACACACACACTATGGATGCGCAATTAAAAAAAATACCCCAGGGGAGTACCACTTGCACCTGCAGTGGAGAATCCCCCCTTGGGCGTCCGTGCTCTGGATTCAAGCCATATCAGGGATCCTCAGGCTGCCCTGCGTATTCTGTGGGAGGGGGGGCAAAATTGCGCTCACAACCAACCCTGTCCGGGGAATACAGAGCAAGAAGGCCATCGCACCCCCTACCACGCTTACTGTGGATTTCTATAACATCAGGGGGCTTCATTCCAACCTGAACGCCGTCCACTACTATCTCGAGACGGCGAAGCCAGCTTTGCTCTTCTTTACCGAGACACAGATATCTTCTCCGGCTGATATTTCCTACCTCTTCTATCCGGGGTATAAACTGGAACATTCCTTTGTACCGCGGGCTGGTGTGTGCGCATACGTCAGCGAAGATATCTTTTACCGGCGCCTCGGCAAACTTGAAGGTCAGGACCTGTTCATCCTCTGGTTACGCGTAGCTTGCGACGACCACCCACGCAGCTACGCTTGCCTATACAGGTCCCATAGCGGGAATACTGAAGTTGACCGGCTCGTCGAGCATTTACAAATGGCTGTACATTCCGTGTTAGAGCAGACCCCCTCGGCAGAGATCGTGATCTTGGGTGATTTTAATGCCCACCACGCCGAATGGCTATGTTCTCGCACCACCGAGAGTTCTCGCGTTTGGCACTATAGGTCAGCAGATTGGGACGGGATGCGATCTTTATTTGCATCCTACCCATGGGGGCGGTTGTGCTTATCGCTGGATGATCCGTATGCTGTTGCTGACTGTCGCTGATGTGGTGCTGCAGGGTATGGATATTTACGCTATCTTCCGTATCGCTTATCGCTCTAATCCGTCAAACTATCAGCCAATAGCCATTACCTCCTTGTTCTCCAAAGTCATGGAGACACTTATAAACTGTCAGCTCCTGAAGTATTTAGAAGAGCACCAGCTGATTAGCGACCGTCAGTACGGTTTCCGTCGTGGTCGCTCAGCTGGTGATCTACTAGTATACCTGACGCATCGCTGGGCGGAGGCAGTTGAGTCCAAGGGGGAGGCATTGGCAATTAGTTTAGACACAGCGAAGGCCTTCGATTGGGTATGTCATAAAGCGCTTCTCTCAAAGCTGCCTTCCTATGGGCTTCCCGAGAAATTATGCAAGTGGATCACCAGTTGTTTGGCTGATCGGAGCATCAAGGTCGTAGTCGACGGTGCATGCTCCGACCTAAAACCTGTCAATGCTGGTGTTCCCTAAGGCTGGCTGCGTGCTATCGCCGACACTGTTTCTTCTGCATATCAATGATATGTTGCTAATTAGTAACATACATTGCTATGCGGACGACAGTACTGGTGATGCTACATACTCCGGCCGTAGCAGTATTTCTCGGGAACACGTCGAAGAGGATCGGAACAAGCTCGTGTCTGAAATCGAGAATCGACTAACTGATGTTTCAGAATGGGGTCGTCAAAACCTTGTTACATTTAACCCCAAAAAGACGCAGCTTTATGCGTTCACCGCTAAAAAAACACCCTTTGTCGTATCACCTCGGTTCGAGAACACTTACCTGACAGCCTCAGCCAGTATTGGAATACTGGGAGTCGACATATCGAACAACGTTCAGTTCCGCGGTCATTTGGAAGGAAAGGCTAAACTAGCCTCCAAAAAGCTTGGCGTACTCAGTAGAGCAAAGCAGTAGTACTTCATGCCAGCCCATCGCCTTCAACTTTACAAGGCCCAAATTCGACCTCACATGGAGTACTGTTCTCACCTCTGGGCCGGAGCTCCTCAGTACCAGCTTCTTCCTCTTGATCGCATTCAACGTAGAGCAGTTCGAATCGTCGACGATCAGGCTATTTCTAATCGGCTTGACTCTTTGGCGTTACACAGGGATGTAGGTTCGCTCCGCATCTTTTACCGTATGTATCATGGGGAGTGTTCCGAAGAGTTATTCGGACTAATTTCTGCAGCTAAATTTCATCATCGGACATCGCGTCAAAATTTAAAGTTCCATCCTCACCACCTCGATGTCTGGAAATCCACAACCGTGCGCTTTTGTCGGCACTTTTTGCCTCGCGCTACTCTATTGTGGAATCAATTACCCTCGGGGGTGTTTCCGAACGGATACGACTGAGGGACCTTTAAGAAACGACTTTATTCATTCTTAAAAGGCCGGCAACGCGGCTGCAAGACCCCTGGTATTGCAGTTGTCCATGGGCGGCGGTGATCACTTACCATCAGGTGCACCACCTGATCATTTGCCCCCTTTGCTAAAAAAAAACTTCAATTAATAAAAAAAAATATTTAAATAAAAAATTAACTATTAGCATAGATTTCTTTCAGTTCAAACATCAAGTTTGTTACAAAACAGTATTTTGTTTTTTGAAAAGCTGTATATCTTGGAAACAATGATTGATTTTGATCTTTCTAATGACATCCACGTAATTTCTGAGATCCAAAATGTTGTTTTGGCTACATAACCGTTAGGTTGATAAATGTCGAAGTAATGCCGAGAAACATTTTAACTTCCCGCTACGGTTAGGAAATTACTGATTTAGCCCCGATTTTCTAAAATCAAATTTTTACCAAATCTCCACGTTTTAAGGTCCCTAGAACCTTTTCCAACTATTTTCACGATGACGTCAGTATGTCTGTACGATTTACATATGTGTGTGTGTGTGTTCAAATAGGTACAATTTTTCACTTGTGAAAATATAAAGTACCTAACTTAACCACAAAGAGTTACTGCAAATGCAGGCCGAATAGTTACGATGTATTTGTGTCGTAGATTACCGAATAGTGTATAAGATACAAAGTTATCTGTGACACCGCTATAGCCACTTTTCCCAAATTTTCGTAAAAAGGAGTACAACATTGTCGCTTCGTGTATTAATATAACAATAAGTTGGTATTTTTTTTAAATTAAGACGATACATTTTTTATTAGTCAATAAATAAATCAAATGTGTAAAACTACTTACCCCAAAATATTAAGCATACACAGACTATTACGGGAGCACACGCATCAAACACTGCAATTGATGCGTCAGCCCAATTTATTCGTTATTTTCTGTTTGCAAAAACTAGATTCAAAATAGAATTCTGTGTATTTACTTTAAATGGCAAATACCCATATACTTTGGAGGTCAAATTACATGGCAAATGTTTCGTTTTATTTTTATTAGTAAATAACTAGTTAAATTTAAACGTTTAATCGGCGTAGTTAAGTCGGAAGTGTACAACGATCTTAAAATTATAATTTTTACGCTCTTAGCACACCGACGCGGCGAACCGCAGTAACAAAACGCGTTACTACATGTAGGAGCGAAATATTAGCGATTGTTTTTACACTGATTTTGCAATTTGACTACCATTTCAGTACGATATGTCTACAAACTGCTCTATAGTAGTTTGTGGACAATATCAGCACCTATATGTTGATATGTCATCGGATTTAGACTGCTCTATTTCAAAATTTAAAGATGAAAAATTAATAATTCTAGTATTAGAGCAAGATCCCAGAGCCGCCAGACGTCACGTATTTTCTGATGGATGAAATGTGGACGATAGTGTTAGTATGTACTATGATCGTATGCCTACCTGCTAGCTTGGTCAAACGGCCAATTTTCAGGTATCAGGTAATCAAGGTACATAAAAACATTACTTACTTCACGTAAATTCTCCTGGCTGATTTTCATATATGTTTTCGAGTGTATAGTTAAAAATAAATTGTCAATACTCCCAGACACTTTCCGTCGGCCATATTGCTTGGCAGACGCTTTAAGGGTCTCAAAATAATTAGTTAACTTCACGTAAATTCTGACGCTCCATTTTTATATATGTTCATCCGACAACAATTTTAAAACATTTGACAAGAAGACAGACCGATCCAAGGGGCCAATCATCCCCTAAACTAAATTTTAATATCTGTTAGTGGGAGCGCGAGAGCATTATCTACGCGCATGAGACTGAGTGAGACCGACTGCGCTGTTAAGTAGAGATGAGATGTATTTACGGGAACAAGTTTCTATACTAGGTTTCAACTAAGAAGTCTCCAAACTAAGCATTCAGTCGTAGAATATATGAGTATCGAGTATTTAGAAGTACTGTAAGCGTACGCGTCCCCGATTACACATACGACTTAGTAATGTCAAAGAGGCAAAAGCGTATCGAGTATTTAAAAGTATCACGCGTACGCGTCCGTGAATACGTATACAATGTACTAATCCTTTGAGATTTGGGACAAGTACACTGCGAAGGGCGACTGCTAAATATGCCAGCATTAAGGTCATATTACATACATTAAAAATTCCAAAAAGCTGTCAGTCATAAGCCTGTGAACGTATTAAGGGAATATTTCAATTTTTTTTTACATTTTCTTACACTAAGCTAAAAAAAAAAATTAAAAATGTCGGCTAACTTTAGTATTATTATTATAGGTCAATTTTTTTCTTATTTTTGTTGCCATAATTTACTTGTCAACAAAAGTTCTAAAAATTATAAAATATCTGTTCGCCTCTGTAGTCTAGTGGTCCAGCGTTGGCGTTGACCACATTAGGTCCCGGGTTCGATTCCCGGGTCGGGCACTTTAAAAAAAAAGTGTTTTTTCAGTTTTCTGAGAAACACAAAGTTGCCCGGGATTGGGAAAGTCCGGTTGGCGATAGGCTTGCCACCTATCACATTGTGGGACCAAGTATCTTCGGCTAATCGTGGGTGCACTTGTTGTACCTCTGCCTACCCCTTCGGGGATATGGGCGTGAAGATACTACTACTATAAAATATCTGTTCAAGTAATTTTCATGGCCTTAACAGCGCAGTCGGTCTAACTCAATCTCATGCGCGTAGATAATGCTCTCGCGCTCCCACTCACAGAGATATTAAAATTTAGTTTAGGGGATGATTGGCCCCTTGGATCGGTCTGTCTTCTTGTCAAAGGTTTTAAAATTCTTGTCGGATGAATATATATAAAAATGGAGCGTCAGAATTTACGTGAAGTTAACTAATTATTTTGAGACCCTTAAAGCGTCTGTCAAGCAATATGGCCGACGGAAAGTGTCTGGGAGTATTGACAATTTATTTTTAACTATACACTCGAAAACATATATGAAAATCAGCCAGGAGAATTTACGTGAAGTAAGTAATGTTTTTATATACCTTGATTACCTGATACCTGAAAATTGGCCGTTTGACCAAGCTAGCAGGTAGGCATATGATCATAGTACATACTAACACTACTCTATCGTCCACATTTCATCCGTCAGAAAATACGTGACGTCTGGCAGCTCTGGGATCTTGGACTATATCGACATTAAGAAAAAGACAAAAATTACCATTTGACTTTTTAAATAAGTCGAAAGAGAAAGGAGCTCAAAGAAGATAAATTGTGCAAAGAACTACAGTCTGATGACTATTTCTTTTTATGCAATCTTTTTGTCATCTGGATGCGCCATTAAATATATTTCGGGATAACCTCTAATTTTCTTTTATAGCTTTCTCAAATTCAGCCTCCACCTTCATATTTCGCCACGATGTCCTGTAAAAAAACAAAACACGGCGTTTCTCTCCCAACGGCGAAACAGAAACGGCAGTAACGCGGCGGCGCCGCGGCCGCGACGGCGGCGTCTGTGTGAAAAGAAGTTTGCGACTAACAACCTACTATACAAACAGGGATGCAATTATAGGGAATCACAGACAGATAGAGAGAGATGCAAGATATAAATTCGTATTAAATGACAGATTACCGGCAGATTACCGCAGTTTCGCTATTAAGTTTCGCCTATGTTAAATTTGTGTTTAAGTAATTCTTTGAAATCGTGTTTTAAATAAAAAATACTTCATTGGTAATATACCAGAATATTTCACTGGAATGTTTGAATATTCCTACCTTTGAAGGTAGGTTCTTGTCTATTAAGTGATTTATAGAAATAAAATCGTTAAACCGGTTGACCCTGCATCCTCGAATATTCACGCTATTTAAGCTCAAAGGAGTAAAAAATTTACCTTAAAGCCGGGCTGTCCAAGCCAGATATCATCCTGAGCTAATATGGTTAAAATTACCGTAGAGATTGGAGGGCCGCAAAGGCAACTCAGTTTTCAAATAAAATTTTAGATATACAGACTGACTGGTGAGTTACCTTCAATATTTAAGGACGTGATAGTTTGCGATCATATATGATGAGAAAAATAACATTAAAAAATATTAAAATACTTCTTAGTAAACTTAGTAAACAGTATATCGAGAATCTTATATTTATCTGCACCATACTTTGACACCGCGCGGACGCACGTGTCGCGCAGGTAGTGAGGTCAAGGGCGGTGGGTGTCGGCGGCGTGTCCTTGATGTCGACTAACGTGGCGTACTTAGAGAGTATAATATCCACATTTCACTTATTTTAAGAGAAATATTGGTCAAAAATTTAACGAGAATCGAGTACCAGGTACCGCGCACTCTCCAGAAGTATCGAAGGTAACTCACCTGTCAGTCTGTATAACACACAAATACAGTTACGAAAAATCTATACATATAATAAAATCGTAGGAAAGTCAAAGCTGTACATTGAATATTTTTTTAAAAAGAATACTTGGGGCGTGATCTACAATCGATATCGAAGCCAAAAATATAGTTTTTAGAATTTTTGTCTGTTTATCTGTATGTATGTCTGGGGTAAACTCAAAAAGTACTGCATGGTTTTACTTCAAATTTTGCATGAATATTACTAACAGGTCGGGTCAACATATAGGCTATACACACATATTATCACGCTATCACCTATAGGGGAGGAGCAGTGCGGAGTAAACGAAGTCCGCGCGGACGAAGTCGCAGGCAACAGCTAGTTATTTAATAAAACATAATACTGTAAAAGGCGAGTTTATGTTGTAGTTAGATTTCTTACATCTTACGGGCACGAAAACAGTAATTTTTTAAGTATGTTGCGGTGGTTTAAAAACACTTCGCGGGCTACACAATTACAAGCCGCCGTGCGTTGGACAGCTCAGCTTTTTTGAATTCAAGGATGGATGTGTTTATTCCGGGCTCCTTTGAAGAATAGACCAACTGCCGTTCTGCCAGGCAGGTCGTAAAAGGCGACCGATTGGCTATGCGAGTTACTAATATCGCGGCTACTAGGTAGAGTTCTGCATTGTCTCGCCCGGGTCTGGTACCACCACCTTGCTTATTTCTGCCGCAATAGCGTCAGTGCTTGTCACTTTTGTGTTCCGGTTTGGAGGGTAAGGTAGCCGGTAAACTTATGTATGTGGCATTAGACCTCGCCACAAGATAGCAACACACCATTAACACCTTTGGTGTCTATAGGCGATGGTTGACTCTTTCCCTCAGGAGACCCATCTGCTTGTTTGCTATCTTTGATATAAAAAAAACTAGCTGTAACTTGTGCGCACATGATTCGATTTTGATTTTCATTATTCTAACACCAATTCCTATATAATAAAAGAAACAGACACGCTCGAGAATGTCAAAACAACGCTTTCTTTGTAACTTTATGACCCTCCCACTCCCTTACGCTATAATTGAATCGACAGATTTTCCAAATTTTAGGTGGAAATTAACCTACCATACCTTAATATGGCTCGATTTAGTGTTTCCATGTCACAGTTTTTTAAACATTTTTTTATCTGTAGATTTTTTTCCCACCACAGAAATGAAATACATTACAGGTATAAACCTTTTGTTTCTTCTATAATTTAATCTACAAAATCAATAGCTCCCTACGACGCTGGAGTAACTACCAATTTTATATATTAATTTATATTATTTTAAATAAATATTATTTTATTTATTAATTTAAATAGCATCTGTGACTCCCTACTAGTTTTAAATTAAAAAAATATTAGTCGAAGCAAAAACGATTTTTACGATATTTTACACAATAATTATTTCGACGGTTTTATTATTATTTCAACGCTACAGCTACAGTTAACTAAATAGGACACGACTTCTGCTTAGCATAGCTCTTAGAAATTCGCTGTACATTAAACTCTGTGTGTATTAACGTTTTCTTGCCTTTTCTGAAGTGCCTAGCAATAAGGCAGTTGATCTATTGCTCGACATTTGCTCGCATCAACACGGCAATTCCTCGCATGGGTTAGATAAGTTCTTTGGTGTCTATAGGCGATTGTTATACCTGGTGTTCAAGCGCTATGCAAATCGAACAGCTCAACGTTTTTATATCTATATATATAAAAATCAATCCCTATTTTCCTTGGTCACGACATCACGGGTTGGCTGGACCAGTTTTGGTAATTTTTTTTTGTTATGTTTGTAATTGTAAGGAGAAGGTTCTTATAAAAGAAAATATTAAGAAAATTGCGCGGAAAATTAGAAAATTTAAGAATACTTAACCACCATATAAAGTTTTATCCCGTAGACTTATATAAATTAAGTGTCACGTTGTTTGTCCGCTATGGATTCCTAATATGTAAGGCAAAACAACGTTTGCCGGGTCAGCTAGTTTCATTATAATTAGTTTACGTTCAATTCAATAAGTTGTGGGGTCCGTCGCGAGATACCATTGTGACACCTCGTGCTCACACCATTTATTTTACCATTTCTATCATTACCAAATTTACCATTGTTTAACCGATTGTTGTAAAGTTAGTGTAAACCAGTGGGATTATACAATAGTAGACACAAATTCCGGTCTCCTCATTTAGTCTCCGTACCATTCATAATCAATCACCAAAAAAAGGGGATAACCACAACCCAAAACCATAACCCCCCTTTTTACACCTGGTACATTTTTCCATCAGGAGAGCTGTTTGATTGTTCGATTAATTTCACGAACAGTAAAGTGAATCGTCTTAGTTGTGGTTCTAAAATACTTAGTTGTGAATCTTTGTACATAGGTATAAGACATTTACAATGCACGAAAAGATAATAGAAGCAGAGTATAAAAAAACTGGAATTAAGCCCAGTGATATTGCTGTGTTGAGGCAATGGGTGCTGACTCAACCACATCTTCCTGCTGAATACATCACAGGTAAACGCCTTAAGAATATTAAAACTATTTTTGTTTTAGAACATTTATAACCATTTCATATGTACGGCCAACATTTGCTGTGACTTAGTCTAATATTATTTTTTATTTTTATTTGACTGCCCTGTTGGTTGAGTGGTTAGCGAAACTAACTACGAATCGACGGGGCTCGAGTTCGATTTCCGATTGGGACAAACATTTGTGCGTTGAGAATAGATGTTTGTTTTTCTGGGTATTTATCTATGAATTTCTATGTATAGTTTTTTTTTTTTTATAGAAGAGGGGGCGAACGAGCAAGAGGTGCCCCTGATGGTAAGTGATCACCGCCGCCCATGGACATCTGCAATACCAGAGGTATTGCAGTTGCGTTGCCGGCCTTTTAAGAATGAGTAAGCTCTTTTCTTGAAGGTCCCTATGTCGTATCCGTTCGGAAATACCCCTGCCGGTAATTGGTTCTACAACAGAGTAGTGCGAGGTAAAAAGTGTCGGGAGAAACGCACAGTTGTGGATTTCCAGACATCGAGATGGTGAGGATGGAACTTCAAGTTTTGACGCGATGTCCGATGGTGGAATTCGGCGCCAGGAATTAATCCAAACAACTCGTCGGAACACTCTCCATGATATATACGATAAAAGACACAGAGAGAACCTACATCTCTGCGCAATGCCAAAGAGTCAAGCTGTTTCGAAATGGCCTGGTCGTCAACGATTCGAACCGCTCTACGCTGAATGCGATCAAGAGGAAGAAGCTGGTACTGAGGAGCTCCGGCCCAGAGATGCGAATAGTACTCTATGTGAGGCCGAACCTGTGCCTTATAAAGTTGAAGGCGATGGACCGGCAAAAAGTACTGTTTCGCTCTGCTGAGCACACCGATCTTTTTGGAGGCTAGTTTAGCCTTGCCTTCCAAATGACCGCGAAACTGAACGTAATTCGATATGTCAACTCCCAGGATTCCGACACTAGCTGAGGCTGTCAGGAGAGTATCCTCAAATCGAGGTGATACGACAAAGGGCGTCTTTTTTGCGGTGAACACGCAAAGCCGTGTCTTCTTGGGGTTAAAAGTAACTAGGTTTTGGCGACCCCATTCCGAGACATCGGTAAGTCGATTCTCGACTTCAGACACAAGCTTGTTTCG
Source organism: Apodemia mormo (assembly GCA_036924255.1). Classification (NCBI taxonomy): domain Eukaryota; kingdom Metazoa; phylum Arthropoda; class Insecta; order Lepidoptera; family Riodinidae; genus Apodemia; species Apodemia mormo. The sequence continues at coordinate 34,423,346 of JAUPFN010000011.1, forward strand.
GCACTCTTCGACGTGTTCCCGAGAAATACTGCTTCGGCCGGAGTATGTAGCATCACCAGTACTGTCATCCGCATAGCAATGTATGTTGCTAATTCGCATCATATCATTGATATGCAGAAGGAACAGTGTCGGTGATAGCACGCAGCCTTGGGGAACACCAGCATTGACAGATTTAAGGTCGGAGCACGCACCGTCGACAACGACCTTGATGCTCCGTTCAGCCAAAAAACTGGTGATCCACTCGCATAATTTCTCAGGAAGCCCATAGGAAGGCAACTTCGCGAGACGCGCTTTGTGCCATGGGGGTCTTTAAAATACTACGGTCAGTCACAGGAGCGGGGGGGTGGCTCAGATTTTTGTCACGTAGTCGATTTTAATGAGAGAAATTTAATGAATGAAAATAATTGTTGTGTTCGTAAATTAAGTTACTGTAAGTTCCATACTGTATAGCAATATGTTTTCACGAATGTTGTTCTTTTTCATAATACATAATTCACTAGTAATTTAAGTATGCATGCAGTCTTATGCAATAAAGACGAGTATGAGCCAAATTATTTTTTTTTTTCAATTTTTGACTGTGAAATGATTAAAAATCATAATTATGAATTACTACGTGAAAACTAAAGGAGGGGGGGGGGGGTCTTGGCATATACTACGAGTGGTCACCGAGGGGAGGGAAGGGTCGAAAAATCTTAAAAAATAGGTCACTTAGTATGGGTATGTTCCCTTACGTAATGTGCTGGTTTTTTCATCACAAGATGCGGACGCTGCAGCCCAAGCCCGGTAGCACTCCTGCTTGCGGCGCGAAGCCGTTTTACAGGAGCGACCAAACCAAGGCTGAGACTTACCACCAATTGGTACCGCAGAAAATGGAATGAAAAGTTCCATGCCATGCAGCACCACATCGGCAATAGAGTCAGCGACGACATTCGGATCATCCAGCGAGAAGCACAACTGCCCCCATGGGTAGGACGCAAAAAAAGACCGCATCCCGTCCCAATCTGCTGACCTAAAGTGCCAAACGCGACGACAGCCTGCTAAAGGAGGCCGTGATAGGCGCGAAACCGGCACTTTACTCCGGATCAGGCAGTGGTCTGACGAACCAAGTGGGACGTCTACCGATACCTGATAATGGTCCGGATGGGAGGTCAGCAGCAAGTCCAACAGTGAAGGCATATGGTCATCAACATCGGGAACTCGCGTGGGCGAAGTTACCAGTTGTGTAAGACCATACGCCAAGGCAAAATCGTGAACAGACCTCCGCGCATGATCGGTGGTGCGCGAACAAAGCCATTCGGCGTGGTGGGCATTAAAATCGCCCAAGATCACGATCTCTGTGGAGGGGGTCTGCTCTAACACGGAATCTACAGCCGTTTGTAAATGCTCAATGAGCCGGTCAACATCAGTATTCCCGCCATGGGACCTGTATAGGCACGCGTAGCTGCGTGGATGGTCGTCGCAAGCTACGCGTAACCAGAGGATGGATAGGTCCTGACCTTCAAGTCTGCCGAGGCGCCGGTAACAGATATCTTCTCTGACGTATGCGCACACCCCAGCCCGCGGTACAAAGGAATGTTCCAGTTTGTACCCCGGGTAGGAGAGGTAAGAAGTATCAGCCGGAGAAGATATCTGCGTCTCGGTCAAAAAGAGCAAAGCTGGCTTCGCCGTCTCAAGATGGTAGTGGACGGCGTTCAAGTTGGAATGAAGCCCCCTGACATTACAGAAATCCACAGTAAGCGTGGTAGGGGGTGCCATGGCTTTCTTGCCCTATTTGCCCCGGACAGGATTGTCTATGAGCGCAATTTTGCCCCCCCCCCCCCTCCCCCAGAATACGCAGGGCAACCTGAGCATCCATGACCTGGCTGGAATCCAGAGCACGGACGCTCAGGGGGTATTCTCCACTGCTGGTGCAAGTGGTACCCCCCTGGGGTAGATTCTCTTTTGATTGCGCATTCATAGTGTGCGGGGGGGGAGAGGGGGGTTAGGCCTCCGGGACTCTCACAAACCAAACGAAACGCAGCAGCAGGGCTGCTACTTTAAGTGTCAAGTGAGAGAGTGGTATCTCCCCGGGCGTGCCGGCCTATTCAGTTGCAAAAGCAGTATGGCACTACCACTAATTTGGTTGACTGACTGCACTGGTGTTAAATAATTTTTGTCACAAAAATTATTCCACCAGTGGGCGATGGGGTCGTCACATCCCTACGCCCTATTAGTATCGTTGACTAACACCCATTACACAAGCAAATAATTTGCTTACTTTAGGATTAGATCGATTTCTGTAATTTGTCCAGCGATATTATATTATTAATATTATTATTCCTTTATTTACATTTTTTTCTTATTTTAAATACATTTATGATTATAACTTTAAAATAATACAATATTAAAAAATAAAAATAGATTTCCCGCCGACAGGATATATTATTATTATTATTATTATTAATAATGTTTACGGTTTTTTATAGCAATGAAAGCAATATGTAGGTACGCAAAATTATATCTCAGTCTAAGAAGTTTGACTTTGTAACTACGTGGGACATTGATATAAAAAACCCAAGATGCACAGTCTCGAACAAAACTGACACTCAAAACTGTCAATTCCACACAAATAGTTATAGATATGGCAAAATTATATGTTTTTGCATATCCAACCTTAAGCGCAAGTTTTATGGTTGTTTTTAAAATGCAATGTACAAAAAGTAATAAAATTGACAGTGACGCTATTGATGCGATTCTATTTGAAATGAGCGCACAATTTCAAATTGTGCGCTCATTTTTAGAGGACGTTTTTGAGACACTGTGTATCTTGGGTTTTTTATATCAATGACGTGGGACCTTCACAACAGACTATAACCATAAATAAAATAGAGTACATGTTTTTTTATATTATATGATGGCAAACAAGCAGATGGGTCTCCTGATGGAAAGAGTCAACCGTCGCCTATAGACACCAAAGATGTTAATGGTGCGTTGCTATCTTGTGGCGAGGTCTAATGCCATATGCATAAGTTTATCAGCTACATTACCCTCTAAGCCGGTACACGACAGTGACAAGCACTGACGCTATTGCGGCAGGAATAAGTAAGACAATGTTACCAGACCCGGGCGAGAAAATGCAGAACTCTACCACCTAGTAGCCACGAGGATAGCCAATCGGTCGTCTTTTACGACCTGCCTGGCAGAAAGACAGTTGGCCTATTCTTTAAAGGAGCCCGGACCAACACGTGGGATGTAATGCTTATTTTTATTAATTTCATGTGTTTTTAATGCAATTAAAAACAATATAATATTAATAATTATATAAAAATATTAGCTTTCTCCTCTTCCTCACCATATAGCTGATCTAGTGTTAGTCTCAGAATAGATCATCGAGGGGCAACTTCGAAACCCACCATTGCGCGTGGCCTGACATGCATTTTACCCATTTATTTATATTGCCTAAGTATCTAGTGATGTACCGTTTATTCTGCTTACGCGCAAAGGACGGCTTTTTTTTAATTTATTCATAATTTTTCAGACCTGGATCTCATTTTAACTTACCACAGTTGTGAACAAAGCATAGAAGTTGCAAAGCAAGTTCTAGATCTAAACTTAACACTGAGAACATTATTTACTAATGTGTTTGGAAATAGAAACGTGGATGAAAAACTTGTCAAAATTCTAAAAACTTTGTAAGTAAACTTATCAAATGTAAAGGGAAAATTAAGTAATATAATGTACAAGTTTCTGCGAATTGTATTTTTCCGCGGATATAATCTGCTAATAAAAAAGTCAGGCGGCGTTAATTCGTCGGTAAACCTTGTTGCCCCACAAGGGTATAACAAGCAAAAAGTGTGACATTTATGGACACTACTATTCACAGAGTTGGTCCTCCTTTCACTATACTCTATGTGTAAAACAAGAATATTCAACAGGGCGAAATTGCTTTTTTTATATTTTGGGATCTTTGCTTGTTCTCATATTATACATATCATCGAACACATAATGCGTACGGAAATGCACTGCCAAATTGTATTAGATTTACTCAAACACGCATAATTAAAAAAAATTACAACAAACAAAGTTTTATTTGAAAAACTAGCCTTGACGAACGTGTCTACTCTTTTAATAGGTACTAATGTATTCAAGATTTTATAAGCAAAGTTTTTTTTAGGTCTTTGTTTATAAGATTCTTAGAAAAATGTGTTAAAATAGACTTGTACCTTTAAACACAAAAAAGAGTATCATACAGACATCCAGACAGACAGACTTGCCTTGCTTCCTCTACACTCATGAATTTCTTAACATATATACCTATTTAATACAAATAATTATAATAAGAAACAAGCAAAAAGTGTTAAACTTTAAATAATTCATTGCCACCTCAAGTTTTCACGAGTCAATCAATAAACTCCTATAAATATAAGCATTATTTGTCAATTTTACAATGATCTTTATAAACAGGTATTTTAATTTTTTTTTATATTATAAGAGAGCAAACAAGCAGATATCTCGTGATGGAAAGAGAAAATCATCGCCTATATATCCATAAGTTTATCAGTTACTTTACCCTCCAAATAGGAACAAGGCTATTGACGCTATTATGTCAGGAATAGGTCAATGAAAGGACATTGGCGAGTGACTGCAGAACTCTACCACCTAGAGTTCTGCATTGTCTCGGCCGGGTCTGGTACCACCGCCTTACTTATTCCTGTCATAACAGCATGAGTGCTAGTCACTGTCGTGTTCCGGTTTGGAGGGTAAGGTAGCCGGTAAACTTATGCATGTGGCATAAGACCTCGCCACAAGATAGCAACGCATCAATAACATGTCCCTTTCCATCAGGAGACTCATCTGCTTGTTTGCTATCTTATGATATAAAAAAAACCTAGTACTTACGATAATACATGTTTAATCAACCGTTTATCTTTTAGGAACTGCCATTGAACTCTTCAAATGGTTCGGAATAACAGAGGGGATTTCTTCTGTTAACCCTGTTAAGAATTTTTATACTTTTCAGTGTGTTCGTGAGACTTCCCGTACCATCTGAGCAGGGTACCTACCTTTATTACCGACTTGGTCAAGAAGCAAGCAATTATGACAGCTCCGAAATTATCAGGTTGTAAAGCAAACTAATCTATGCTTGTCATTGTCGTGTTTTGGTTTGGAGGGTAATGTAGCTCGTAAATTTATAGAATTAACAACTTGCCACATGCAATACACAATTAAATATTTGAAACGAAGAAATAATGCAATTTTAATTCACTACACGATGACACAAATTATTTAAATTTTTACAAAAAAGTCGCCTACACTAGGCGACTTTCTATGCACTTTTGTGGTACATTTTACTGAAAAAGTATCGCACTTTAAGGTTTGGGCTTTTACGTGGTGGTTTAAATTCATGTCTAGATATGTTATCTACCATTAAAATGCTATTTCATAAATATTTAAAAATAAGATAATATATATGTATCTTTTTGTGTATCTTTTTTATAATATATATAAAAAAGATACATTTTGTATTAGAATTTGATTACTGCTAACGCCATCTATTATAAAAATAACGAGTAAAAATGCTACAAAGCTACACTAGGCGACGATCTGTGCCCTTTAGTGGTACATTTTACTGAAAAAATATCGCACTTTTAGGTTTAAGCTTTGGCGTGGTAGTTTTATTTCATTTAATTCATTTTCATTCACTACATTTTAATACAATATTAATCTATTAAAACACTTGTACTTTTAAACTTCCCACTACGTATGTAGATAGGAAAGTTACTGATTTAGCTCCGATTTTCAAAAATGCAGTTTTCACCACATGTCCGCGTTTTGTGGGCTTAGGAACCATTTTCGACTATTTTCGCGATGACGTCAGTATGTCTGTATGTATGTGTGTGTGTGTGTGTGTCAACAACTTATAAGTTTTGAACTCCTGGACCGATCGAAACGCGGTTGATGGCATTCGATTGGATTCCACTGAACTTATACTTCCTGAAAATTTGAACGAAATGGGCCCAAGAGATTTTGAGAAATTTTGAAAATACCCAAAAAAAATTTATGGAGAAACAGAATTTTTTTAAATAATTTCCATGATAGATGTACCGATTGAGTACAAAAACTAATCAGCTCTATTTCTCAAAAAATTACGTCTGATGCATAAATTGCCTCAAAATCAGTTTATTCGTTTGGAAGTAATCGCTGACGAAAATTTTGAAAAAAGTCTTTTTCGACATCACTTCGAAATATTTCAACCATCATTTTTTGGTATTCTACGATATTTTAATAGTAAAAAAATTACACCGAGTGCCCTTTTAAAAATCAAAACCGAATCTTATTTTCAAAAGTTACAGCTTTTTAAATATTAAAATTATGTTTTCTTTAGCAAAGTTACATAATATTTTGGAAATAACTTTCAGGCTAATGTACCGATTGACTTCAAAATCTTATCATCTTTTCTCCTTTAAAAACTGCGCCACGTACCGTTAATTGGATAAAAATCGGTCAATTTGTTTGGGATGTTAAATGTTAAATTAATAAAATTAAATGTTAAATCAACTTTTATTTTTAAAACTCATGTTTCCTAGAAAACTTTTTTACAAGAAATTTACCGTAAATAAAAATTGATTTCTATCAATATTAAACTTCAAGAGCGAAGTGGTGGCGCGAGATAGATCTGAGTTGCTACATATTATAGGTAGGTACTATATTATAGGTAGACCAGAAAATATGGTGTAAAATATGTAGATAACCTTTAAAATTGTTCTGTGTAGATATCATTGATAATTATAGAAATCATGTTTTTAATAAATCAAGAAAATTTTAAAGAATTTTCTTATACATAAGTACTAAAAAAAATTTATCTTAGAAACATTTTGTTTTTTATTTTGGTTTTATTTTTCTGCGCCTCCTAGATACAAAGCCTGACAACGCCTTTGGTGCGAATATAATAAATAAAGTCCATGATACATTAAAAGATGTTAAAGTCCATGATACATTAAAAGATATAATTTGCATAAAAATACTTTCCTAAGAATATTACTAGGTAATATAACTTAGCGAGCCCTTACAAAGCTCTGCTTTTTGCTAGTATAGTAAGTAATATTATGTAATGTCCTTTAAAAAGCAAAACCGGGCGATTAATTATATTAAAGACTAGCGACTAATCACTCTTGACAGCAGAATCCTGAGGCAAAATGCTAAATTTTAACCGCCAAAAAGTGACACTGGAATCAATGACACTTGACAGATTTTACGACACTAACTTCAAAAAATTGGAACGAAGTGACGCTAGCGGCACTCCATATCTATACATATAATAGAATCGTAGGAAAGTCAAAACTGTACATTGAATATTTTTTTTAAAGAATACTTGGGGCGTGATCTACAATCGATATCGAAACCAAAAATATAGTTTTTAGAATTTTTGTCTGTTTGTCTGTTTATCTGTTTGTCTGTATGTATGTCCGGGGTAAACCCAAAAAGTACTGCATGGATTTACTTCAAATTTTGTATGAATATTACTAACAAGTAGGGTCAACATATTGGCTACATATTTACACGCTATCACCTAGCGGGGAGGTGCTGTGCGGAGTAAACGAAGTCCACGCGGGCGAAGTCGCTGGCAACAGCTAGTACTTTTATAAGTTTGTGTAATCGAATATTGAATTAAAAGTACAAATGCATTATTTAATAATAAGTGATTGTAAAATGCTTATTAGTATCAATGTAAGTACAAAAAGAAAATCCTTAATTGGCCAATGTAACGCAAATATTATAACACTAGCTGTTGCCCGCAACTTCGTCCGCGCGGACTTTGTTTACTCTGCGCAGCTCCTCCCCGTAGGTGATAGCGTGATAATATGTAGCCTATATGTTGACCCGACCTATTAGTAATATTCATGCAATATTTGAAGTAAATCTATGCAGTACTTTTTGAGTTTACCCCGGACATACATACAGACAAACAGACAAACAGACAAAAATTCTAAAAACTATATTTTAAGCTTCGATATCGATTGTATACGTAGATCACGCCTCAAGTATTTTTTAAAAAATATTCAATGTACAGTTTTGAATTTCCTACGATTTTATTATATGTATAGATTGTACCTATTTTGATATTCGGCTGTGAATTTTTAGTTTAAATTTAAATAAGTAAATAATCGTTTTAACAAATAAAAATTGATAAAGTGCGTGTCGGGCCACACGCAATGTAGGGTTCTGAAGTTGCCCATCACAATAATGCGGACTAAGAAGAGTGCTTTCATAGTTGCATACTATGAACATTTAAGCTATTCAATGTCAATGACAAATATACATTCGCACCACAAGTTCATATGGGATTCTTCTCTGGGAAAATTCTGCTGAAATAAAATTATATTTGTATTGCAGAAAAGAGCTATTAGGGCAATTTACAATCTTAGCCCGAGGGTTTCCCTGAGAGAAAAAACAAAGAAATTAATATCCTAACTGTTATATCACAATATATATTTGAGAACTTGATGTACGTTCGTAAAAATATTGGCTTGTTTAAAAAAAATTGTGATGTACACTCACTAAACACAAGGAACAAAAACAATCTTGTTGTGCATGCATCTCGTCTCCACAGAACAAGTAAATCTTTTATGGGGCAATGTATACGCTTTTACAATAAACTTCTCGAAACTATAAGAGATCTACCAGTCAATAAATTTAAAAAAGTGTTAAAACAAAACTGTGTAAAAAAGGGTATTACAAAATCTCAGATTATTTGGAAGACAAACAAGCATGGGATTAACTGCTCCTCATATCAATCTTATATATATGCTTTATAATTATGTAATATTGTGATATTGTGTATGTATAAAAAATTATATTAAAAAAAGACAAGCCAGTTGAGTTTTTTCCGCCGGATCTTCTCAGTGTGTGGCCGCGTTCCGATCCGGTGGTAGTTTTGAAGAGTGTTGACGTGTCAAAATAACTTGTAAAAAGTTTTATTGAATAAAGTTCTGATTTCTGATTTCTGATGTAATACAGCTTCATGTGGCTACCTAACTCTCAAAACCGAAACACAACATTGGGTGTGTTCCTGACGAATGTCTTAACTCAAGCTACTAACAACATTGACAGATAGCTTAACTAAGACTTTTTCAGGGCACCTATAGATAGTAAAATATAATCCAATGGCGCTATTTTATTTAGTAAGTCTAGTCGCCTTTGCATAATTCTGTCTGTTTTTCTATAAATGTTGACAGTTAAAGAGAGATCGTGTGTGCGGAAGAAGCCGGCAAGACTTAGATAAATTTTGTTTTCTCTAACAGGTGTAAGTTTAGTAGACAGACAGACTTAAGTCAGACAAGTGAACAGGAACACGTAATTACAAACATTAACTCTATTGCGCCATAAATAGTTAAGGCGGTGATACCAAACAAGGCCGAGACGTTTCGAAACACTAATGGACACAGAACACTTGAAAAAATATCGATACATCGATATTATTTTTTAGTTTATCGATATTTTAAACGCTATTTAATATTTCGATATTTCGATGTATCGATATAAAATTCCAAGTATCGAAAAGGAATAAAAATAGATATGTTTTTCAGACCTATAAACATTTATAAGTTTACAGATTAAAAAATGAATACTTTTTTATACTAACATATTTTCAATTTTTATGTTTAAGGCTATCTTTTTAAAATTAATTAAATGTTTTAATGGATTTCTTGATTTAAAAAAAAATATGTCTAATGTTTAGTATTTATCTAGAAAATTAAGATGATAAAAGTAGATTAGGCCAAATAAATTAACTTTCAGAACACGAATATTCTGTCAAATCATACCGATATATCAATATTTTATAATAAAAATATATCAATATTTTCAAAAAAGAATAGGCACGATAAATATCGATACTTTATTGCATTTCCGACATAGAGTGAAATTTTAAGATGCGCGCGCGTATCACTGTAACGCAAAAGTTGCAGGTTGAAGTTGTCCGCTAAATCCCTCATTACGTCTAGAAATCCTCAACTATCCTTTTCCAGTCCTTTTATTATTTTATCATAATTAATTATTTGCATGCATCTATTTTTAATGACGCCAAAAAGTATAATTTCTCACGTGCGTACATAAGTACACGCACCGAAACCCGAAACTGTTTACTTTTGTACCTACTCCTATAATGTACTGTGTACTAAGCAAATAAATTTCATTACCTTTCTTCCGATCAATCTAATCATGATACATTAGTTAGCCTTGGTCTCCCCGGTTCTACACCCTCGTTAAATAACTGTTTAGATTTTCAACTTCACATTAACGATTATTTCTACTTTAACTTAGTTACTGGTGTATTGTCTTTTTTTCAGAGCTTCAATGATGATGCTTGATCTTTGGCAGTATGAAGATGGTACGTGGCCTGGTGTCATATTATTAGTAGATCTGAGTCAATGCACACTTGCTCACTTTGCAAGATCTAATTTGCATGCTACTCGAAATATGTTTTATTATTTGCAAGTACGTTGAACATTAATTTATATTTATCTCAAACATTACAAACAATCGTAAATGAGATGACAATAAATGCACTCACATATCTTTACGCCCTAAGGCATGGGCGTAACTATAGCTTTCCTATGCGGATTGTTTAAGTTTTCTAAAATCTACTAGTACTCGCTGCCTATAACTTTGTTGTGGAGGTGGTTAAGGGTTCCATAATGTACAAAAGGTAGTTGTACCCCGAACTCCTAGATCGTGCAATAAATCATTTAAACTCATGTTATATATAAACACGGATATTCCATGTCTTACACAAATTGTGAATATCTATTCAGCATATACCGCCTTTAGGTGCCGTTAGGGGACAGGGAGTGCCGTACACATATCATGGCTTTTTCCACATTCAGAATGCTGTTTATTGAGATCCACCGTTTACAGTTTACAGAGACTGTTGTGTGAAGTCTCTGTAAACGTAATATAATTAAACACAATTAATAATCGTATAATTGCACATTAGTAGGTAATAAGTGTTACTGTACAATTGTACTTTGTAGTAGGTAATTACAATCGACGAAGAACATATAGGATAGCATATAAATAGATTGAAGAAATTGAAATGATTGTATCGATTATTTTTGTTATATGTTTCTCAATCACGACCGGAAAAGCATCTTGTTTAATCGATATTAGCAGCTGCTAATGTTTTTACCAATTTTCACACACTGACTCCGTTCTGTAAGGTAGCTTTTAAACCAATTTAGGGCAACGCCACGTACACCTACGTCCTACGCCTATAAGTTTTTTTAGTAGTATAGGAATTGAGACAGTGTCGAAAGCCTTGGCCAGGTCTAAAAAGACACTAATACAACATTTTCTTTTATTCAGGTACGATGACACTTTAGATGTAAGCAATGTAACAGCATCCTCGATGCTTATTCCTCTGCGAAATCCAAATTGATTTGGAGAAATTAAGTTGATTCAAGATAACTAGAAAAACGTTTGTTAACCAGTTTTTCAAACACTTTTGAATACACACATAAATAAATAAATAAACAATAACACATAAATTATACCAGAAGACGAAATAATCTTGAAAAATCAGTAAAGCCGGTTGATCCTGCAGGCCATCCCTGAAACTTCCTACTAAATAGATGTATTGTAGGCTCAAATAAGCAAAAACTATGTCTAAGCAAAGAGTTTTGAGCTCAAAGAGTGCAAAAATCTACAGTTTATAAAAATGATAGCATATAGTATAGTAGTATTTTAATTTTCGAAAATATGTATATTTTCAAAAAGATGACCGATTTTGATCGTTTGACTGGCACTTAACGCAATGTTTTAGCTCTTCATTGTTTTATTAGCTATAAAGTCGACAGGTTAAAAATGTCGATGAAATGAAAAAAAAACTTTTTCAAAAATTTTGCCATTGATAAATCCCGAACGAATTAACCGATTTTAATTCGATTTACGGTAGGTGACGATATTTATTTAAGTAGAAGAGCTGACCATATTTTTAAAGAAATCTGTATATTATCCTGAAAGTTAATTTAAAATACGAAGTAAGTTTGCTGTAAGGAGCATAATTTTAAAATTTGAAAAGCTGTAACTTTCAAAATTTTGAATTGATTTTCATTTTTGAAACGATATTCGACTTAGTTTTTTATATAAGTTCTAAAATATTGTATAAGACCAAAAATTTCAAAGTTATGTCAAATAAATACTTTTTTTTTAATTTTCGTCAACGATTAATAATAATAAAAATCATTACTGTACCGCATAAAGAAACATTACAAAACATGATATATAATTTCATTCAGCCAATACAACGGGCGGTCTTATCGCTAACAGGCGATCTCTTCCAGAAAACCAAGTTAAATAAAAAACAATAAAATAGAACAAGAGTAAGGTACAACTATAAAAATGAAAATACATAACTCAGACGAAACACAAAGTTAAACTTACTTTAAATAATTACAGTGAATATAAAACTTCTTATGAGCTATAGCATTTTAAATAAAATTCGTGGACTATTTTTTTGAAAAGGTTTGCTGTTTGCCTTCCTGATGTTAACGGGAAACGAATTCCATAGCTTGATAGCCTAGCTAGACGGTGAAAGAAAATTTATAAAATGTAGAATGGTACTTAGGGAATTTCAATAGAAGTGATTTAGATGATCGTTCAGGCCTTAGGGATGTCTTAACAAATTAGAAAAGTAAATTTTAGTTTATGAATTTAGAAAAGTAAATATTAGTTTATGAAATAATATGAATTTTAATGTTACTACTTTGCGGTAGTTGATTTGCAGTTGTCTTATAGAAGCATATATATTTAGTTATATTGGTGTTTAGGGTAAGTTTTGTTGTAGCCATTTATATATTGTATAAAAACCTTGTTCAGCTGCCATAGTAGCAATGTCCCAGTTTTTACCCTTAAAAACTAAGGCCTTATCATCGGCATAACAAACAATATTAGAACTAGAAGTAAGCTTTGGCAGGTCATACAAGGTGAAAAGTGTTGGTCCAAGAATACATTCCACAGGGAACTGTGGGACACCATAATTTGTATCTATATCGTCACTTCTAACATCGTCAATCATTAGTAGTTGTTTTCGGGTTGATAGGTAACTACGTTTAGGTAGATAACTACTGTCAGCTTCAGGATGCGAGGAGCGATTAAGGCATATTTTTTGCAATTCAACGAAATTCTAAAAAATACTAAAACATAACGCGAGTTTAATCTTATTCGATTGCTGTAACAATGGTTTTGCAATTTTATAAAACTTGTTAAAATTAAGATGCATCATCTTCATCACAAGGCTGAATGTGATAAAATAAAGTTTATATATCGCTTAGTAGGTATACAAGAAAGGCGGCTCATATATAGGCATAATGTTCCAAGGTCATAAGAAAACTAATAATAGTTATATATATTTACTAACGACCTGCCCGCGTTTTCACCCCCGTAGCTTTTGTTTCCGTGGGAATATCAGAAAGGTTTATATACTAAAACCTTCCTTAAGAATGAATCTATTTATTTAAAAAAACCGCATCAAAATCCGTTGCATAGTTTTAAAGTGACTATAGGATGTGGAGTTCCAAAACGTCTTGCCCGAGCTTTGTATCGTTTTATCTATTCCTACGGCAATACCATACCCTCCAATACAGAATAGTGAGTTTCACTGTTCTGTATTGGAGGGTATGGTAGCCGGTAAACTTATGCATTACAAGTTAATAACTAATAGTGCATTGCTAACCGTTACACGGATTATTCATTATTAGTTATTACTATTTTGGTGTCTAAAGGTGACGGTTGTATCATTCAACCAGGAGAGCCATCTATCTGCTTATTTGCTACCTATTAATAAGTGCTATAACCAATTAACAATAATATAAATAAATTACTGTGTGGAATTCTATTATAGCTTAGAAGACATCATTTTATTTTGCAACTTTCCACAGACGCTCTTATAAGGCCTATGCAATGCCATGGAAACGAGAAAAATAGTAAAAGAAATGTAATAAACCCACCGAGAACCGACCATCGAGAAATAAAAAACCCACTTAGAATACAAAGAAGACCTCAGCAGGCAGCGGGAGAATTATCCTCCCGCTATTACAGCAATTTCCACCACATTAACAGTAAAAAACATAAGACACAGTATATGTACCTACTCGACACCTGTTTCACTTCAAAAGACTTGATATTAGTTTCCCTAGTATTCATTTGCTTATTCAAATTTCAGGAAGCTCTATACATGAAGTTAAAAGGCTTACATTTTGTAAACATCCCAACGCTAATGGATAAAGTAATAACTTTGATCCGTCCATTCCTGAAGAAAGAATTATTGGATATTATTCGAGTCCACCAGACTGGTAGTAAGGCTATTGAGGATATTGTACCAATAGAGGCTTTACCGAAGGAATTATCTGGGAAATATAAATCCTTCGAGGACATTCAAAGTATGTTAATTATTTATACATATTTTTCAAAAATAGACTTATACACTTGTGTTTACTGTGCAGAAAATTATTCTTTCCGATGCTTTTTGTTTTCGTTCTACATTAGTTAGAAAGTTTTTAATCAATAAAACTACTGTTCAATTTTTTTCATAATGTCACTTTTTTATATCGTAAATATATAGTATACTATTAATACCAAAACGAATTAAAATTAATTTATATACCTATATTTTAAATATGTACATATAATGACAATAAATAAATTATGCAATTAAAATTATTCTGAATTTAAATATTTGTCATTTAATTGGCTGAATGCATAGAAACCGTTGGTCAACGCCAACGCTGGACCACTAGACCACAGAGGCGAGAAATTAATGATGATTAATTTTTACATTTCAGATGAAAATATTGCTAATTTTTTAGAAAATAAAACGTTTTTTGCTAATGAATGTAAGAAGAGAGTAAATGAAAAGCTGCGACCGGGAAAACCTAAGACACTGACTGATATCTTCGGAGGCGTAGAAGGTTCTTTCAAAAAGCTTGACATTGATTGAAAGGGAATATGTTACTGACCGTTACAAGTAAGTCTTATGCTCTATCTTAGCAATAAAATAATTGATTAAATTACTAATAGTTAAATGGTGTATTTTGATTTGCCCAACTTAAATTTTATACCAAAACGCCTTAAGTCATGCAATGCAAATAGTTTACAAATCGATAGCTATTTTAAAGTAATGCTTTACAAAATGTAGCAAGTTGTAGTCTGACCAAGGAACTTATATATGATAACTGGAATTATTAAGAAGCAATATTTGAAAAATAAAAATGTACTTTATCTCGTTATTAATAAAGTTGACATTTGTTTCTTACTTAACAGAGGAGAAAAACGTTCTGAGCAAGACAACGACAAGAGTAGATGTTGTTCCTTTCTTGCAATTGCCAGTGTAAATAAAACTATCTGATGGTAGATTTTTATGTATTCGGTAATCGTTAAATCCCTTTTATTCATACACGTCGATAAATACATAGCATAAAATGTATTGTAATTAACACAGTGAGTTCTAAAATGTGTTTATTTTAATTATTACGTAATTACTTATGAAATGCAAAAACTGTTTCTCAAATAAGTAGAATTATTTAGTAGTAATTTGCAAACTACGCATGGCCGCACTTATATATGGCGATTGGCGCTTTATTTAGTAGAAAGAGCCACACTCCACCCATGTGGTACTCTTCGGAACGATTTCGAAGCGCGTGTGAACATCCCGGGTAGAATGTAACTTCCTTGGGTCTGACTGACTTGCTCAACTCTGGCTCTTGATCAATATAGAGTAAAATTGTCATTTAATGTCTTGAAATCGATCGATGTTATCACCATTTAGAATCGATAAAAGTGTGATCAGCCGCGTCTGCTCACTCCAAGGTCTAGCGCAATAAATTTAAATAAAATAATTACCTACAATATTTTTTGTCCAGCGCTTTTCTAAGGGATATTGTTATTGTATCTATATGTTAGCTGTTCTGAGCAACAGAAAAGCCACGTGCAGACGAGGGACTTTTGTCAGCAGAAGGCAAAAGTCCCTAAATCATGAAAAAATGTCCGCCGAGAACTTGGTACGGACTCACACGGTAAGCGATAATTTGCTGTCCGGAAATTTAGTAAAACGCACGTTTTATGAAAAAATGTCCGCTGAGAACTTGATACAGACCAAAGAGTATAGAAATATTATTTTATTTAGTACAGATTCACACGGTAAGCGATAACTTCCTGTCCGGAAATTTGGCAAAGCAGACATTTCATGAAAAAATATCCGCCGAGAAGTTGTTACGGACTCGTACAGTGAAAATTAATTTGTTGTCCGGAAATTTGGTAAAGCGCACGTTTCATGTATTAAATGTCTGGCAAGAAAAATTTAAATCACTACTTAGTATAAAACAGCCGCTTTTCGCTGTCTGTCCCTATGTATGCTCAGATCTTTAAAACTACGCAACAGATTTTGATGCGTTTTTTTTAAATAGAGTAATTCAAAAGGAAGGTTTACATGTATGAGTATAATAACATCCATTATAGGTACAGTAGAGAAATACTGTTGTTATAAATATATTTAGCAAAACAACGTTTGCCGGGTCAGCTAGTATATTATATTCTGATAATACGCAATTACAATAATTATAATAGACATGCCATACGCCAACATTACTGCGATTTAAAACAGCGCGAGTGTACCTAAATGTTACTACATCTACTTATGACATGTGACGTGCTAGACTAAATAAAATTCAGGCAATACCTTGCTTTCATGATGCCATTTTGGAATGCGAACAACGCATCTATTACGTCACTCGCAAACGCTCTACTTAGACTTAAGCCCCGTTTTCACTTTGATTAGCGCGAGTGTGAGTGTTTAATGCAGGTACTTAGTATTAAGCAAAATATACGTAAAGATAGCTGTGGATCAGTGCGAGTGATTTGTAATCAGCACAGTAAAAGGGAATAGATGCTTATTACTTATCACTCGCACTGATCAACGGCTGTCTTCACGTATTTTTAGCTTAATACTAAGCACCTGCATTAAACACTCGCACTTGCACTAATCAAAGTGAAAACGGGGCTTTAAGCCCCGTTTTCACTTTGATTCGTACGACTTTTACGACGATTAGTTACATTGATGGACAAAAAAGTACCCCAGGAAGACTACTTCAGCTGCGCAAGCCTAAAAGGATAGGGCGTCCTGAAAAGGCGATTCCGTGTTGACTGGGTGTAATTCAACCCTTATTGTTGGTGTTTAAATATAGTTGGTGGCTGGAGTGTTTTAGCTCCTCTTCACAATGGTCCATGATGGCCCATCAAATGATCGTCCAGCATCGCCGCCATGATCGGGCAACTCTCCACACAATCGTGAACGCTCATTAACTAACTGTCTACTGTTATGTTATGACGTCT
This sequence comes from Apodemia mormo, assembly GCA_036924255.1. NCBI lineage: Eukaryota > Metazoa > Arthropoda > Insecta > Lepidoptera > Riodinidae > Apodemia > Apodemia mormo. The sequence goes on from JAUPFN010000011.1 coordinate 34,440,710, forward strand.
ACCGAAAATGGATAGCGAGGTGATCGCGGCTGCTAAAATATTTTTACTTAGCTCTAATAATCATTTACTTACTGTCTACAGCGTCTAGAATGTACCAGAGAATATAGAACTATGTACTGATTAATCGGCGATTGTGTGGACGCGCACGCAATTTGATGTACCGACACCATGACGATTCCGCTCGATCATACCCGATGATGGCTCATCAGACATTTGTGTGCCCTCTACACTAACGTGCATGCCTTTAGTCGACCACCAAGGCCCTTTGTGTAGCGGTACTATTAGATTAAAATAAACTCAACAAATTGCAAATATATTTTAATATCAACAAACGAATTCAATTCGTATCGATTTGGTAGTTCTATATGATTACAATAATACTATAGATGTTATTGATCATAAAATATTTTCTTTTGTACATAATATACATTAATATGGAATATTAAAATTGTAACACATTATGCTAGTAATATAGTTATCTATATCTATACATATAATAAAATCGTAGGAAAGTCAATGTATGTCCGGGGTAAACTCAAAAAGTACTGCATAGATTTACTTCAAATTTTGCATGAATATTACTAACAGGTTGGGTCAACATGTAGGCTACATATTATCACGCTATCGCCTACGGGGGAGCAGCTGTGCGGAGTAAACGAAGTCCGCGCGAACGAAGTTGCGGGCAACAGCTAGTTAATATATAAATATGCGTTTGCTTTTTATGTTATAGAACAGCAAACATACAGATGGCTCTTATGACGAGAACAGATAACCATCGCCTATAAAATCGAGTTTATGTAAATAGTGCGATATGTGGCGGAAAAGCAATACCACTAGCATAAGTTTGTTGGCTACCCTCCAAAGCTGAACACGATTGACCGGTAAAGCGATTGTTACCGTCGTGTTTGGATTTAAGCGAGTTCAAATCACAGACCACATAATTACTAATAGACACCCCATTGGGAAGGAAAAGTGTCGCCGCGCATAGGAGCATACGCTCCTATAACTGTCAAAAATGTCATACATTTGTGCATATATTATATCGTCAAAAAATGGAAATAAACCATGTTGTACTGTTTTATCGTACCGAATAAGAAGACAAGGTTTAAAAATTACCCTTGGAGTGATTTTATTTCATCGGTAAGGAGTATAACTCTGTATTTCTCTGTTTAATTGCAAGACAATTTCTTAGTTTGTCATTGTATGACAAACTAAGAAATTGTCTTGAAAAACGTATCCATTAAATCCGTGGTTCAGATAGACGGAATTAAACTTTTGCGTATGGTATTACAGCCCTATTTCACAGATAAACAATTTAATCCACATATAACCAATCTTGAGCGTATATAGGTGTATCTCTTTTTCATCAGGACAACAATCTACTTGTTTGCAAACGATTGCGAATTTTTCAAATTTCAAATTTTTCAAATTCGCAATCGCTTGCAATTCAAATTCAAAAAGTTCCCTGATATAATGCTTTTATGTGTATACTAGCTGTTGCCCGCGACTTCGTCCGCGCGGACTTTGTTTACACTGCTCCTACTGGTCGTAGAATGATGTTATATAGCCCATAACCTTCCTCGATAAAAAGGCTATCCAACTCAAAAAGAATTATTCAAATCAGTTCAGCAGTCTTCGAGATTAGCGCGTACAACCAAACAAACCAACAAACTCTACAATTTTATAATATTAGTATAGATATTTAAGCACTATTCCCGTGCTAAAGATGAACGTAATATATTAGAAAAATATTGACTTTCGCCTTTAATTAACGCAGATTCTCAAATTTTAGTATCAAAGTATCGATTACATCGATTATACAGCTCTCCATAAATGATAAATTTGTGAAATGAGGAATCTGCGCTAAAGACGAAATTCACTGGATCGAATTCCGCCAGTGAACAAATTTTTACGGTATAAAAATGTGCCAAATTAGGTTGTAAACGGAAATCATGATTTTGCGTATAAAATCATTTTTTATTATACAACGTAATTATAAACCACCTTACAAAGGCATCGCCAGATCTTCGTCACCAAGAGTAACGTATTTAAGTTATTAAAAAATCTAACAAGAACAAATTCCAGGCAAACTTCTGGAGATAAGACTTACTTGATAAATCCACTAGCTATTAAATTGATAAATCAACCTCCTGGTAACATCTTTAGATCGGCTCGAAGGACCAAATCATATTATTGTTATCAGCATTATAATGAGATTAAATAAGAAAAATTCGACTTCCAAAATATATTTACATACAAATAGCTGCAGGTGAAGATAGTAAAAAGCGAATTAATATCACTTCAAGTTAATTCGAAATTATTAAAATAAAAAACAATAACATCATGTTAAATTGTGTTTCTCCAAATATATTCTACTTTTATTATTCCATTCAATAATTACATTTTTTTTTAAATTTTAGAACGTTCATTGCGTTTTCTCAAAACATACTTTTTTTTAAAACAATACTATGAATATCTGACTTAAAAGAAATAAGTGGTTTTACTTAACATTGAATTGCATTACAGCACTGCTACATACATATTAAAAAACAGTATAATTAAGTATGCTCAAACAAAAAACCAACAACAGGTAGCTAGCGCCATCATCCAATGACCTTATCATAAAATATACTGTAAAGTAGATGATTTGATAGTAAAACTTGAATAATAAGTTATTTTCAGGGTAGCAGCGGTGCCGTGATAATGAATTATAAATCTTAATCCATCGTTCATTCTTATTCAAATAACAAATTATAATTTACTGTGAACATTAATGGGCTTTAATGAAGTACCTATTGTAGTATGCTCTTACACTGAATGTGTGGTAATAATCTATATCTATATATATAAAATCAATTGCTGTTCGTTAGTCTCGCTAAAACTCGATAACGGCAGAACCGATTTGGCTAATTTTGGTTTTGAATTATTTGTTGAAGTCCAGGAAAGGTTTAAAAGGTGAGAAAATATAGAAAAAAATAAGAGTAGTTAAAAAGGCAGAACAACGCTTGCCGGGTCAGCTAGTATCATATAAAAATAAAAATCAAATGCTGTTTGTTAGTCTCGCTAAAACTCGAGAACAGCTGAACCGATTTGGCTAATTTTGGTTTTGAATTAATTGTTGAAGTCCAAAGAAGGTTTAAAAGGTGAGAAAATATAGAAAAAGATAAGAGTAGTTAAAAGGGCAGAACAACGTAAAATTTTAACATTCCTAATACCAGTGTTCTGCATTAAACATTTTGTGTATAAGGTACTACTATATTATGAAATTGAAGAACAAATAACCTTATTTATTGCCTATTTTTAGTTTATGTCAATTTTTTCGACACCATCCAATGACACCATACTCTTTGTCTTTGCCTAATCAATTATACAATGAGCAATTAAATAATGAGCGAGTTGTATTAAACTACATCATTTATTCCTAAAGGTATTTATCGTCATTAATAATAGTTAAAAAAATATTTCCAAACATTGGCACTACTTCCTAGGACGGTGATATTTATTTCTACGAAATTTATATAATGATATATACTATATTATACAGATCACTGTACGTGGTTTAAAACTTAAATGCATATTTAGCGTGCGTCTTGTGCTTATATAACTATAAAAAGTAAAAGGTTGCCCGACGCCCTTGTGAGGTAGTCAGAGTGAACGAACGTCAATAGAATTTTCAGGTGACACCAAATAATCAGTTTATTCTGAGTGAATGGTAATATCCATGTTCGTATTTTATAAAAATGCTCGTTTTGGATGTGCAAAGTAAGATATGTCGGGAGTGATAAATTTGTCGATGTACTATCAGACTTTTGACGGATTAAAACCATATTAGCTACAGTAGAAAAGTAAAGATAATTATTATTACACTAGGCGACTTTCTATGCACTTTTGTGGTATCTGTTACTGAAAAAGTATCGCACTTTGAGGTTTGAGCTTTGACGTGGTAGTTTAAATTCATGTCTAGATATGTTCTACCATTAAAATACCATTTTATAAATATTAAAAAAATAGAAGATACATGTTGTATTAGAATTGTATTACTACTAACGCCATCTATTATAACACTAACGAGTTAAAATGCTAAAATTAAACGAGTTAAAATGTTAAAATGCTAACGAGTTAAAATGCTACTTTGGCTTGGTAGATTTAATTAATTTTCATTTACTACATAATACAATATTAATCTATTAATACACTTGTACTTTTTAACTTTCCGCTACATAAGTAGATAAAGAAGTTACTGATTTTTCTCCGATTTTCAAAAATCGAATTTTCACTAGATGTCCACGTTTTGAGGTCCTAGGAACCTTTTTCGACTATTTTCGCGATGACATCAGTGCGTCTGTATGTATGGGTGTGTGTGTTCGTGTGTGTGTGTATGTCTGTATGTAAATATTTCATAACTTTTGAACGGCTGGACCGATCGAAATGCGGTTGATGGCATTTGATTGTATTCCACTCAACTTAGACTTCCTGAAAATTTGAATCAGATGGGCCGAAGGGATTTTGATAAAATTTTGAAAAAACCTAAAAAAAATTTTGGCGAAACAGATTTTTTTTAATATAACTTCCAGATTAATGTACCGATATGAGTACAAAAACTAATCAGCTATATTCTTAAAAAAATTACGTCAATGCATAAATTGCATCGAAATTGGAAGTAATCGTTGACGAAAACTTTGAAAAAAAGTCGTTTTTCGACATAACTTCGAAATATTTCAACCAATCATTTTTTAGTATTCTACAATATTTTATTACTAAAAAATTACGTCGAATGCCGTTTTAAAAATCAAAATCGAATCTAATTTTCAAAAGTTACAGCTTTCCAAATATTAAAATTACGTTGTTTTTAGCAAATTTTATGTTTATGAAATAACTTTCAGGCTAATATACCGATTGATTTCAAAATCTTATCAGCTTTTCTCCTTTAAAAACTGCGTCAAGAACCATTAATTGGATAAAAATCGGTCAATTTGTTTACGATCTATCAATGACGAAAATTAAAAAAAATGTTTTTAACATTGCTTGGAAATTTTTGAACCTACCGATTATTTAGTAAAAGCAATAGTTAAATTGAGTGTAATGCCATTTGAATTTTGATCAATTTGATAATCGTTTCCAAAATACACAGTATTTTAAACTCAATATACTTACTGCAATTTTTATCAAAATATACTGCATGTATGTATAGGCGAAAGTGGGGGAATTGTGAACACTTAACTGTTAACGCTCAAAATCCATTAATAAAGGTAGTCAACTAAATTAACTTTTATTGCAATGCAAACTTTGGTTATCCATCTACTTCTTAGTTATGACAAAGATCTTAAAAATTTACGTTTTCATATAAACAAAAACAAAAATATTACTGTTTTTATTTACCCGATACCCTATGGAGTAATTAAGAACATCCCGCGGGGGAAATGAGACCAGTATCACGGTACTGAGGAACAACCGTTAATAATGGAATATATCATGCCGTATATACGTTCCAAGTATTTGAAACAATTTGTGACGCTTAAACATTTTTTCACGATCGACTAGCTATAAATTTCAAATTTATAGGCAATTGAAGATGTAAGGGGTAATTGAGAACATTCCAAATTACTCGTTAAGCAAGAATAAGTGAATATTCTCCTATTACAAGTGCAAACCCACCACTTGGTTTGGCGCTCACTGCAAAATTAGTGAATATTCCCTTTTTGAAGTGAATTTTCACAAAATCATATTTCGAGAGTATCCGCTTCAAGTCGATCCAATTGCCCGAAGTAGTCAATATATACATCAAAATTACTTCCAGTCTAAACTGTATTTTTGATTTACTTCAAATCACTTGTGATTCAAAAACAGATAGTATGTGCATGACGGTAACGAAATACTACGTCTGTAAACTTAAGAATGTGATGATTCTATCTATTACAACACATGACAAAAAATATAAATGCAGAAAAAACTATTTGACCTACCGTAGAAATTTGCATGTATCGTTTCATTTTTACCGTCACATAGAGTTGTGGAAATGGTTTGGCACGGTGTAGTATGTAGAGAAGTATGATTTATCTAGAGGTTTCTAATTACTCGCCGTTCTCAATTACCCTACTCTCCCCTAATTGTTTCGTTGGTTCATTCGTAAGTGTTTTCTTGCGGTTTTTTGGGACTTAGCAGTTGAGACATTTCACTTGAGTTGCTTTGTATTATAGGTAGACCAAACTATATTACAGGTAGACCAGAAAATATGATGTAAAATTTTAGTAGATAATGTTTTTAACAAATCAAGAAAATTATAAAGATTTTTCTTGTAAGTACTAAAAAAAATTAGTCTTAGAAACATGTTTTTTATATTGCTTTTATTTTCCTGCGCCCTTCTAGACCAAAGCTTGACGACGCCTTTGATGGGAATATGTTAGGGTAAAAATACGCTGGCGTTTTTTTAAAGTCAGATAATTAGCCCATACATAAAAAGATGTAATTCTCATAAAAATACTGTCCTAACAATATTACTAGGTAGTATAACTTTGCGGGCCCTTACAAAGCGCTGCTTTTTGCTAGTATCTTTAAAGACGAGAAAAGAAGTTAAAAAACTTTTCTCACTTTTTACATCCTACACGGGCTAATAAAGATGATCACTTGTATTTTACGATAACCGGTACGAACAGATTTATGTGTTTATCCAAAGCACCGTGATGTTAATCTGGGCGAGATCTTGAAAAACTGTACCACCTAGTGGTCACGATGGTAGTGACACCTCGCTACATGCTAGCGTGGTTCAGAAAAGCAAGTAAGCCTGTTCAGTGTTCATCTTAGTTATAGTAAAAAATAAGCGATATCATTAGTTGTCAAATGCGACATTGAGTATTCCTAGATGGTAGGTGGAATGGGTAAGTATTTTTTAAAATATGTTACTAAGTATATAAATAAATTCAACTTTTATTATGAGGTCACGGATTCTATACTCGTTTCGTTACTCTTCGTCGACATGTACGTGTTATTGAGGTTTTATCCTCCAAAATCTGAATCTCAGTGCAGCAGCCAGGAGTTTGGTTGTTGTATGTTTACCATTTTATGATCAGAAGTGTACGTAAACCGTGTACATCCTGGTGAAGTAAATAAAGTCGATAATCGTTTAAATTATTGATTCGGAGTAAAGCGGCTGCTTATCCATCTTGCCAGACAAAACGGTTGATTGTGGTGATATTGTAGAATCTTTGGACGTTCACTTTACCTATCTATCAAGGGCGCTGGCTCCTGTGCTAAGCAGAGTGGTGATATAAAAATTCATTAATATTTATTTATTATAATTTTTACATACTACAAATCTATCAAAGAAGGAATTGCGGTAATATAATTTGCAATTTTTCAAGGATTTTTATCAATCAATAATTTATTTTCTGTTATTGCTTGAAAAATTATAAAATGACTTTACAATCCGAACTTATATAATAATATTATAAATGCAAATGCGTGTTTGATCGTTTGTTACATTTTCATGTCCTAACTATAGAAAGGTACAGAAAACTATATATTACTGTGAAACTGTAGTACTGTGAAAAAAACACAGAAATTTGCAAATTAAACTATCGTAATTTCTTCTTTGACTTTAATAATAATAATAACAGACTGTAGTGGAGTTGTATTGTAGAAAAATAAAATAAATTTGTCATTAATAAACTTTTTAGAACATGTGTGTATTTAATTTAGCGCTCATTTTATCGCATGGACTTCGACATAGCAATGCGTTGGAATAAACAAGACAGAAAAAGCGTTCACAATAATAAGCCCATCAATTAACGTATCAAAACGTCAATCGAGTCGAAGCCACACACATAAACACGATACAGAACCGCCTCGAGACACGTCGAGATAGGCTGAGTACGAATATATATATGTACATGGAATCCTCGTCGCGTCTTGCGGCCCGTCCATGGTGTGCTCTGGTTTTGAGCCTCTAGGTGACGAGACGCACGCAACGCGACGAGACAAGCGTGTATAGCTGCCATAAGAAAATATGTAAGAGCCCAAAATGCTTCGCCTCGATTCGAAGATTTGTTACGTGAATCGAGCCCAAGATCATGTTGTTTATAATATCGTTAATTTATAAAGTAAATATATATTTTACTCATATAACGAACGTGTATAAGTGTAAATTGCTATCATTAAATATAGTTGTCCGTATAATACATATCTCTTAAGTATTACCTTACACATTAAATAATAATTAAAATATAAAATTGGTAGATAAAGGGAATGTACAAAACAATAACTCTAAGGCACTGTAATCAACTTTAAAATATACAGTTATGTGCATGAAATAAACAAATCATTCAAAAACGTAGATAGAGCAAGTGTTGCCAGATTATTTCGGAAAAAGTAGAATTTCAAAACCATTCATTAAATGAAATCGGATACACATAATGAAAAATGTAAATAATCAGTTACATTTCTTTATACCTTTTGAGTTAGAAATTACACGTACAATGATACAAGATAGATAGTCTTCGACTTTGTCTTAGATAACAATAAAAAAGTAACTGCTTCACAAGCGCTGGTTCATCGAAAAATTCCACGAATTTCAATGATCGACGATAATAAATTTGAATTACTTATTATGAATTTTTGGCTAAAAATCGGAACCTCCCAAAATAAAAAAATCTGACAACGCTGACTCAGAGCACCAATATGTACAATCAAATTAATTGATAACAATAAAAATACCCAAATGTTTTTAAAATTAGACGAAATCGCAAGAATGATTAAATAGTAAATTTACACTTGGTCCTATGCAATTATTACAAAAGTCCAGACAAAAGTGTCTAGAATTACTTTCAATAACTGTAATAAGACAATAGCTGCCAAGGCAAATTATATTTCTGATATGATCTGGTAAATAACAATTTACCTTTCTAAGATTTTTTGTTGATATCATGTTTAATAATAATCAACCAACACAAGACTACATATGTTTGCTCATTTAAGTGCAAGATGAATATGTTTAGTAGAAGGCGAAAAGATTATTTTTAATTTAATTTTAACCCCACCTTACCTAACTAGGGGGTTAAAAGATAATTAAGAGATTTAGATGACGCTAACGTGCTTCCTTTAATACAATGTATGTAAATAAACAAAGACAAAAATGTATACGAATTCTCAAAAATATCAAAGAAACCGAAAACTACAGACCATATTTTACCATATTTTATTAACGTTGACTTCAATGTAAATTATGGAAGCAATTAAATTTATAAGAAAATATTGTCAATTTTTTAAAAATCAAACTGATATCCGCGACGCTTTAAAAATAGATTTAATGTTTCGGGTCATATTTAATGTGTGAAAATATCTAACAAATTACCAGATAAAATTAAGTCAGAAGGTAATTACCGTATATTTATAAAACTTGTGAAAAATCTCCTGATAGAAAAATGTTACTACACTATTAACGACTTTCTTAATGATAATCACATAAATCTTTTATGAAATAGATCGGTCCAGACCTACATTTCAATACCCTAATAGTGTGTATATTCATTAATTACATAGGCCAACAACCTAAAAACTTTTTGATAATTTTAACTAATTCCTGCGTAATTTGGTGTCCTGATAAAGAAAAAATGGAAAAGAGGTTGTATCACCCACCAATTTATCATATTTCTTTATTAAAAAAAAGATAATGTACCAAAATGTATAATATACATATTTGACAATTTAAATATTATGAAGTTGGCAACATTATTTATATGTAATGAGGTTGGCAACGAAATAAAATTTTCTATGGTTGGTAATTCTAATAATTTTTACCATCGTTTAGTTTTTTTTCACTAATTATAACCTAAATTAGTGTAAAAATATATACTCAATTTGCTGTGTGTGTTTAATAAAAATAAAATTATATAATATTGTAATTTAAGCATTTTATAATATATTTCCCCCATGTTGGTCCCGGGCTCCTTCGAAGAATAGGCCAACTGCCGTTCTGCCAGGCAGGTCGTAAAAGGTGACAATAGCGTCAATGCTTGTCACTGTCGTGTTCCGATTTGGAAGGTAAGGTAGCCGGTAAACTTATGCATGTAGCATTAGACCTCACCACAAAATAACAACGCACCATTAACATGTTTGGTGTCTATAGGCGATGGTTGACTCTTTACATCAGGAGACCCATCTGCTTATATGGCGTAAAAAAAAATTACATATGATTTTAAGCGAAAATATAACCAATTTACAAAACAATGGTTTGTTTAATTTGGATATATATAAATTTTTTCCTGTTTTTTACAGTAATCTATATTAATATTATAAATACGAAAATTTGGATATTTGGATGGATGTTTGTTACTCAATCACGCAAAAAATACTGAACGAATTTGTATAAAATTCGTTCAGTATTTTTACACAGGTAAATGATGACCTAGAATAAGGTACTTTTTATCCTGGAAAAGTTAGGTGATCCTGTATATTTTCCAAAAACTTATAACGCAGAATGCTGTGGGCTGCACGCTGCAGTTTCTAAATTGATATATTGCGAAAAACGGGTGATAAAAAAAAACTGTTATGAAATACGATTTCAGCATACAAAAGTACATAAGGTTTAGGTAAATTTGTTTAAAAAATTTCACAAATATTTATTTTGTTGGCCTGTGTTATCGTAACACCTAATAAAATAATTTGTAACATATCGCTCGTTTGCTACAAGCTCGACATAATATCTCAAAATTTATGATTTTTCAGTTAATGATACAATCGTGTCAAAACAACAGTGCTTCGTTTACCGTAAAAACATGATTTCGTTAGGCTCTATAGTGAATAAGTTATCCTTCGTTTTGGTGACACTAATGGCTCTCCTATAAAAATATGTTTTTGAGAAATTTCGACGTTGTCGCAAATGAGCGATATAATGCAATAAATGATTGAGTACCTATTAAGTATTGAAATACTTATTTTGTATAGAAATATTCGCTGTTCCAATGATCCTCAAATACATACATATTGCTATTGGATACAAAATACTTAATAGATAACTTCAAAAATTTTAAGAACTTTGCAAATAGATGTTTAAATAACAACAACTTAAATAACAATAACTTAAATAACATTTAAATAAAACGCGTGTCTTCATTTATCGCTTTAAAATTAAAGAATTGCCTTTCAAAACTTGTAACTAACTTGTATTAGTAGTTAGATCATAAAACCATGGAGAATATGTAAAACCGAATTATTTAGAACAGAACAATAATAAGCTCATCTTCATCTGTCATAGTCTGTTAATAACCATTACGTGATAATATAACCGTTATTTGTTATGCCATAGAAACAACTGTATAACAGTTACAAAAACGACACTTTGTCTGACTTAGCAAAATTTCTGAATAAACCAATTACATTTAATATTTTATAGGCAAGATTACATGTTATAATATTTCTATTTATTTTTAAATAAATACCAACTTACTCCATAATGTCCATATCTAATATTTATTATTGTTAGTAAGTACTTTATTTAGAACAATACGTAGGATAAATGTAAGTGTAAATTCAGTCTTACTAATTTTAATTTAAAATCTTTAATGATTTTAAAATAAATACTAACGTTTACCCTTTCTTTAAAATAAATTACCAAAATATAGAAAAAGGAACAAAGTTTTATCAGCTATTACATATTGTACAATACACTTATTGCAAAACTTCTATGGAATAAAACAAAACAATTGCCTTATTACGAATTTATTTCTTAAATAAAGCTGTCACCTCTTCGATCGTCCTGTTCTTAGTTTCGGGCAACTTAAAGTAAGTAAAAGCGAAGAATATTATTAATAGTACAGTGAAAGGCAAGAAAACAAAATTACCCAACAATTCAGACAAAGGAAGGAATGTTAGGCCGACTATGAAATTAGCGAACCAATTCACTAAAGCCCCGACACTCACGGCAGCACTTCTAGCGCCTTGACCAAACAATTCCGATAATATCATCCATGGAATTGAACTTGGACCCACACCGAAAAATGCAACATATAACAAAGTAAATAAGACAGCAAATATGCTCATTGTTGTATTGTTTTCATAGGTAAAGAAGGCTATTGTCATAAGAACAGAAAAGAGGGTCATACCGCCTAAGCCACATAATTGTAGAGTACGTCTTCCAAGTCGATCCATTAGAGGTATTGATACTAAAGCCATAATAAACAACATACTTCCAACGCCAATAGATGCTAGACGTGCGTCTCTGTCACTTAGACCCGCACTTATAAAAATAGTTGCAGAGTAGTATAGTACAGCATTGATACCTCCTAACTGTTGTGATAAATGCATAACAATACCTATTATAAGAGGCGTACGTAGAGCTTTGATGCGGAATAGATCACCTATACTAAACTTCTCTTCTTGTTGTTCTGCTTGATATTCATCATTCATATTCTTAATTTCATCTTCGACTTCGTTTGTTCCTCTAATTTTTTTAAGCACATTTCTAGACTGTTCCTCGTTTCGTTGCACAAGTAAAAGATATCGAGGAGATTCTGGTGCAAAGGGTAGCATGATACATTGAAGAGCTGATGGAATTATGGCTAATCCTAGAAGCCATGGCCATCCTTCGTTACTTCCCAAAATAACATCAATTCCAAGAATCTGTCCACCAACAAGACCAAACGCTACAGCTAATTGATTAACAGTACCAAAGGCTCCTCTTAATCTTACAGGTGCAACTTCCGACACATATGTTGGAGAAGCAGTAGTTGCAAATCCACAATTGATGCCGATGAGAAATCTTCCGATAATAAGCATAGCGAGAGATGTAGCTGATTTACTAAATCCCATGAAAACTGCTCCAACAACTCCAAATGCAGCATTACAAAGTAATGCAAATTTTCTGCCACGCTTATCAGCAACCCAACTGGCAAGAGGACATCCAATCATGCCACCAACAGCAAATATACTCACAATAACGCTGAATATCACTTCAGAGTTAAGTTCATAATTTTCATTAATGAAATTTTCAATAAAAGCTTTGGGTGCGTTGATGACTCCGGTGTTAAAGCCAAACTGGAGCATTCCAAGTACCGCTGCAAATACTGCAAATAGCAGAGGACCAGTTGCTCCACCACTTGACATCTTGCCGCTCGATATGGCCTCTGAAATGAGAAAAATATAAAATTTATTCGTGTTTTATACAGTGACAGGTATAGAGATAGCCTATCAATAAATATTGATTCTGTTATGAAGACACTCAAATGATTTTAGATAGCTTCTAAAGTGTTGTAGTATATTGCGTAATTCAAATTTATCAAAAAATATTTTTACTATATGTAGATAGAAATAAAATAAATATCATTACGCCTATATCCTTGAAGGTGTAGGCAGAAGTATGACTAATGCACCTACGATTAACCTACAGTTCTAAATCCCATGATGTGTACAACCTATCAACAAATCAGGCATACATGTAGTTTTGGGCAAGTTTTGTTTTTCAAAAAAAATTGAAAAAGGTTTTTAGAACGATTTCCTAACACAGAATTCAAATTCAAGACCTCATACGTCTATAACGAAGGCGATACCTTTAGGCCATTTAAATATGTAGATATGGTATTGGTCACAGCAATATAGTTATGATATTTGTATTAAGTTGCATATTATATTTCATTTATTACGTTAGTAGGTAGACTTTCCGGTCCGGTGAATGGATCCCCATTTTTCGACTTAATAACGACTTTGCTTTTTTTATAATAAATAACCGCGACCATCAGTAATAATAATAAATAATAAATATAATAATAAATATTCACGGGACAAATTACACTTACTGATCTAACCCCAAAGTAAGCAAATTATTTGCTTGTGTTATTGGGGTCATTCAGCGATACTAATACACAGAAATACATATATAAATACTTTTACATACATAATAAACACCCAAACCCGGAAATACAAACATTTATGCTCATCACACAAATGCTTGTCCCCGTCGGGGATCGAGCCCGAGCCCCGTTGATTGCGTAGTCAGGGTCTCTAACCACTCGACCAACGGGGCGGACAGAAATAATACTTTAGTAAAATTAAAAAGTACTTCAATACATAAATATTCCGTTGACCAGCTGTATTAACTAGGAGAAGCATCGATGATTTTGCACTACTAAGTAATACATGTTAATTTACCGCTAAGGCTTATTAACACACCATACTGCTACTGAAAATTGGATTTACGAGGAATACCTCTAAAAGTACTCAATAACACTTTTCCCGACCCGAAGATCGAATCCGATCAGAATCAAATAAGTTGATCTCTAGACCACGAGGAAGTCAAGACAAGCAGTTGTATTTTAGTTTTTAGGTTTTTTGTACCATAGGATAACAAACAAGCAGATGTCTCTTCTGATGGAATGAGACAACCAACGTCTATACACACTCGAGATGTTAAGGTTTGTTGCCATCAGTGTGACGGTATTGTATCTACCCCCCAAACCGGAGTAACAATGACAAGCTCTGACGCTGTTGTGACCCGATTGTGTGAAGCGGTGGTAAACCCGGGTGACACGTTGCAGAACTCTAGTACCAATCAGTCATAATTATGTCACACGTATAGACAATAGTTCGCCTTTCACGAATTGCCTGGCAGAGCCAGATGGTCCGATGGAAAGGGACCTACACGGAGAAGGATATCTTCAGCTGATGAAATAACAACAAACTATCACGGCTTAGAAGGCTTTAATAATAGTCGACCAACTGATATTTTATAAAAACCATCGCCTATTGACACCAAAGATATTAATGGGGCGTTGCTATCTATGTGGCGAAATGGCAATACCATATGCATAAGTTTACCTTACCCTCCAAACCAGAACACGACAATGACAAGCAGTGACGCTATTGTGACAGGAATAAGTAAGACGATGGTAACATATTCCCGGGCGAGACGATGCGGAACTCCACCCACCTAGTAGTCACGATGGTAGTGAATCGTATAATCAATAAGTCGCCTTTTACGACCTGCCTGGCAGAACGACAGCTTCAAAGCAGTCCGGACCAACATGGGGTAAAAAATGAATGAGAGAAAATAGAAGATCTTCAACATCCAATATCCATACTAATAATATAAATAAGAAAGTCTGAATGCCTGTCTGTTACGCTTTCACCGCTGAACCTATTTTGATGTAATTTGGCAATGAGGTAGTTAATAATAATATTTATTAATATCGGTGGACAAATTACAAGAATCTATCTAAATTCTAACCCAATGTAAGCAAATTATAAACTGCTTTTCTTACGGGTGTTAGACAACAATACTAATACATAGAAATAAATATAATATAAATACTGTAATATACGTACCAAACACCCAAACCCAGAATTATAAACATCTATACCCATCACACAAATGTTTGTCACTGTCGGGAATCGAACCCGAGCCGACAGGGGAAGGGTTATATACACAGGGTCAAACATATTAAGCTTCTTTTTTTATATAATACTAGCTGTTGCTTGCGACTTCGTCCGCGCGGACTTCGTTGACTCCGGACAGCACCTCGCCCGTAAGTGATAGCGTGATAATATGTAGCCTATATGTTGACCCGACTTATTAGTAATATTCATGCAACATTTGAAGTAAATCCATGCAGTACTTTTTGAGTTTACCCCAGACATACATACAGACAAACAGACAAAAATTCTAAAAACTATATTTTTGGCTTCGATATCGATTGTAGATCACGCACCAAGTATTCTTTTAAAAAAATATTCAATGTATAGTTTTGACTTTCCTACGATTTTATTATATGTATAGATAATAGATAGAAGAAGTTCAATGTATATTTTTATACGTTGAACCCCTATTCATATCTTCAACATTTAATATACCTATTATGAAATTAAATATTTTATTTTTTCCCCGTGTTGGTCTCGGACTCCTTTGAAGGATAGATCAACTGCCGTTCTGCCAGACTGGTCGTAAAAGGCGACCGAGTGGCTATGCGCGTCAATACCATCGTGACTACTAGATGGTAGAGTTCTGAATCGGCTCGACCGGGTCTAGTACCACCGCCTTACCTATTCCTGCCGCAATAACGTCAGTGCTAATCACTGTCGTGTTCCAGTTTGGAGGGTAAGATAGCCGGTAAATTTATGCATGTATTCGACTTCGCCACAAGATAGCAACGCACCATTAACATCTTTAGTGTCTATAGGGGATGGTTGACTCTTTCCATCAGGAGATCAATCTGCTTTTTTGCTATCTTATGATATAAAAACGTATATTAAATGTTTCATTTAATAGGTATTTGAAGATATGAAATACCCTGCTTGATGATCTGCCAATCACTCACGAGTAAAGCTGCGCGGATCAGCTAGTGTAAAAAAGATACGTGAGTCGTTGTGATGTTACCATTGTCGATTAAAATAAAACTTATTGTTTTTATTCTCTTTACATTTCCACACTAAATGTCTTCATGTTTTGAAATTATTGTATTTCCTAATATCATTCGTAACAATTTATCAAAACATTCCATATTTTCATTCATTACCTTAGGCACCGAACATACTAAGCGGTCGAGATTATTGTCAGAGTTTGGCATCGCGGGCGAGACATTGTAATGTTTTATTTGCGCTTAGGTAAAAATTATTACTTTATCAACATTTCCACACTAAATGTGCTATTGTTTTAAAAATATTGTATCTCCTAATATCATTCGTAACAATTTATCAAAACATAATATATCTATATTATCATTACCTTTAGGGGGTATTTTATATCAATGCCTTTAGGGCACCGAACATACTAAGCGGTCGAAAGTATCGTCAGAGTTTGGCATCGGGCGAGACATTGTAATGTTTTATTTGCGCTTAGGTAAAAGTTATTACTTTATCAACATTTCCACACTAAATGTGCTATTGCTTTGAAATTATTGAATTTTCAAATTTCAGCATCATTGGTAACAATTAATCAAAACATTTCACATTTTTATTCATTTCCTTAGGTACTGAACATACTGATACTGACGAAGCGGTCAAGGGTTTTGACCGCCCCGTTAGTAGAGTGGTTAGCGACCCTGACTACGCAATCGACGGCGCTCGGGTTCGATCCCCGATAAGCATTTATGTGATGAGCATAGATGTTTGTATTTCTGGTTTTGGGTGTTTATTATGTATGTAGCAGTATTTATATATGTATTTCTATGTATTAGTAACATAAGCAAATAATTTGCTTACTTTGGGGTTAGACTAGTAAGTGTATATATAGTATTAGCAGAGTTTGAAGTGGCGGGCGGGACATTGTACCTGTCCGATCAGAAAAAGGTATATAGGTAGGTCAATGACATTGTCAAAAGAAATCGTTTTATAAAAATAAAAAATATCGTATTTTGTAGTGCCTCATTTTAGTACTAAACTTGATCAACTTCACCTTAAATCAAGCAAATATTTTGAAAAACTACCTATCAATATTCATAAAATAATTACACATAACAATATATGATTGTATTAAGCTACCAAATAATGCTTTTGACGATCGGACAGGTTTTTTTTACACACTGTATACCATACACCGTATTTTTTTGTTTTCCCCATGAACGGGGAAACACTCTTAAATGTCGGTACTTTTGCGTACCCACTTTTATACAATATGTAAAATTATTAATGATGTTTATAAATATTTCAAATGTAAAATCTAATCTTTGTGTACCACTAAAATTAAATGATTTTTTATTATATTATACGTGTAACAGAATGTATGTAAGTATAATGAACTAATGACGTATTTCAAGTGTAATTTTTACCTACGAAATAAATATATTTTGAATTTGAATTTGAATACAACAACTTGTATGGCAAAACAACGTTTGCCGGATAAGCTAGTATATAAACAAAAAATAATGTCTAAAAGTGTTAATCCAATACAACATTTAATCATTGATCGAACAGGAACTTTTTACTTGGTGCTCAAAAGAGAGTTTGGAGGGACTATTCTTAATATCTTTCGGAAGCATTCCATTATAATATTGTCATGTTTAGTCAAGTATGGTTGTCCGGGTGGCTGTGTTGAACTAGGGTTACCATCAGTACGGTTTTCCCCGGATTTTTCCTAGTCTAGGAAGCGTCCGGGGAGCGTACGGGCGCGGCGGGGTTTTATTTGTAGTCTCAAGTCTGGGTTTTAACTCAATTACCGCGCGCGACTTGTGATAATAATAGTTTCTTAATTTAAGAAGAATCTATTTTGTTTTTAAGGACATAATTTGATTATAAATCAAAAAACTAAATAAATGTTGATTTAAAAGCATTAAAACTATATGTAAATCTACTACTGAGTAAAATAAAAAAATAAAATTACTCTGTTCAAATGTCCGGGTTGTATGCTACGAAATCCGGGATTTTCACGTTTCTTGTCCTGTTTGAGATAGTGAACCCTATGGTGAACGCATAAGTTCACTGGCTACCTCATCCTCCAAACTGGAACTCTACAGTGACAAGCACCGATTCTATTGCGAAAGGAATAAAAAGCGGCACGTAAAATCGAGCCCAGTTGGTCTCGATTTTACGTGCTGTACTTAAAACTATAACTTTATCTAGTAGTACGAGTATTATCACTGAAGATATAAAAAGCGAACAGTTCACAATAGTTACTAAGATATCTGAAATGATGCAACCAATGCCACAGACCTTGACATCTAGACAAGTTAAGTTAAGAAAACAAATTACCTGATGAAAATCTTGCAGCACTAATAGAAACGTGGGTTTCGGTCTGAATACAAATTAGGAATAAAGATATATCTTCAAATATTAATACTGTGATAAGAATGCGTATATCTGATAAGAGATTTTGATCTATTTTCCTGATAAAATAAATAGTATTAATGTGATGTAACGTAACTACGTGTTAGCTGTGAACTTAACTATATCTAAAGTATCTTCACTGATTGATTGATTACGTATAAAAGGGGGATGCTCCGGCCCAACATTTTTTTAACTTCCCGTTACGTTATGGTACCTTTCCGACTATTTTCACGATTACGTCATTATGACAGTATAGGTATATGAGTGTTTGTGTGTGTGCGTATATGTGAACATTCATAACTTTTGAACGGCTTGACCGATCGAAACGCGGTTGATGGCATTCGATTGGGTTCCACTTAACTTAGACTCCCTAAAAATCTGAACCGACTCGACCCAGAGAAGATATTGAAAACTTTTTAAAAAACCTCAAAAAAAATATTTTTTAAATTACTTCACATTAATGTACCAATTAAATACAAAATCTAATCAGCTCTATTTTAATATATTTATAAATTGCATCAAAATCGGTTAATTCGTTCGGGAGTTATCATTAACGAAATTTTTTTAAATTGCTTTATCGACATAACTTCAAATTTTGCAACCAATATTTTATCTTCTACGATATTTTAATACTTAAAAAACTACGTTGAATGCCGTAAATTGGATTAAAATCCAATACAGAAAAATGGTTGATTCGTTCGAGATTTATCAACGATAAAAAATTTAAAAAAGGCATTTTTTTACATTTCTTCGAGATTTTTTTACTTATCGATTTTGTTGCTAATAAAACAATTTATAGATCACAAACAGAAACAATCTTCTCTAGTAAATTGCGATTCTGGTGAAAGAAAAGGATGGGACGAAGGATAAAGGCGATGCGCTGCTGACAGATGTAGTTCAACCCTAAATCCAACTACCGCTAGGGTTCCCGTAAAAGGCTAGAGAAGGCTCATCCGTGTTACTTATATAGCAGCTATTAACTAGGTGCTAAACTTCTGCAACTTCTCAACAGGGCTTCTACCACCGCCATACATATTCCTGCCGAAATACCTTAAGTGCTGGTTGCTGTCGTGTTCCGGTTGTGGAGGTAAGGTAGCCGAAAAAGTTATATACATATGGCATTTTCTTAAAGTACTAAGCATATTTTTGCGATTATTTTTAAATACTATATTTTCCCAAAATAGCAACCCTAAATTTGGCAAGATAAGGTAAAGCAATGGCACCAAAGTGAAGTGATATGTTGCAGATCTCTATTATCTAGCAATCACGTGATACATTCGTCGTTCAAGACGCGCCTGGGAGACAAAAAGAGATACTCTATTAAGCCTATTCTTAATACGGCCCGAAAAATTTCTTTTATCACGTTAAAAGATTTAATCACTCAAAATATATCACCTAGAACAAACTTTATCATCTATTAGGTTAAAATTTCATGAAAAATACGAAACGCTTAGTCATTCGTTATTTATATAGCTGAGCTAAGTTATGTAAATACTTACAAAAACAGTCAGCTTGCACGCAGCTGGTCCGCCGCTATACACTCCAGTGGCAACCAGCACCGCAACATATATTATTAAAATTAAATAATTGTAATAATATAATAAACGCCAAAGTTTCTTTAAGAAATATTAATATATTTTAACACAATAGTTGCTAGCTGATCACACTTGTACTGTTTCACAATAAGTGTGTGAAACAATACTTAGTCTTATTGTGAAACAGTACAAGTAGTATCAGCTAGCAAATATTGTGTTAAAATGGAGTTTCACCAAGTGCCGACGATAAAAAGTGTAGAATATATTAATATATTTTGTTTGTTTGAACGCGCTAATATCCGGACATATAGTTTTCTATAGCTTTCGACCGTGAAATTTTAAGAAAGATTTTAAGAAAATAGCGCGCGTAAGGGTGTACGAGAATTAGCATACTTAACCATGGTTTTAGCTTTCTCCACTTCTTCACATAAACTATGAAATGAAGAAATGGAAAAAGTCAAAACTTATACAAAACTTAACGCCAAATTTGGCCTTTAATACGTGAAGTGGAAGGTTCGGATCCCTTTAAATAATCCGTAGATGAACAATAAATGTTGTTTAATCAGCCCTGTATGCGAACTACGCATTCATAGATGCCATCAAAAGAAACAATCTGAATCCTCGTGTTGGTCCGGGCTCCTTTGAAGAATAGACCAACTGCCGTTCTGCCGGCAGACATCATCTTTTTCGTGCTTGTGATTCACCATACACTTGTTCAACTTGGTATAAGGTACAGTAAACTTTTCCTGGTCGTAAGCGGCAATGCGAAAATGATAACTCATTGTTTTCTTTATCGATAGGTATTTAAAAAACTAAGCTTCACCTTTTTTACACACTTAGGTAGTTAAATTTGGCAAATACTGAAACACACTTTCGCTTATTTTTAATGTAGAGTTATTTTTTAAATTTTTTATAGGTATATATATCTGTGACAATTTTTTTCCCATTCGGATTTCGTCATCCTCGTTCATGGCTATACGAAATAAAAGTACTTAAATTATACTTATTAATATTATGTTAATAAGTTAAACAAAGCTTTGGATCCTTTTTCAGTAAATTGCACGTAAGAGCCCGAGATTTAACATAGTAGTATTGGGGAGCCCAAGATGCTAAATAAGCAGTTACTCGAGCGTCGTAAGGACCTATTCGATTTTGTAGATTAAATTATAGGAAAAATAAAAGGTTATAGGTGTTTTTCATTTCAATGGTAGAGAAAAATTTACGGATAAAAAAAAAGAAAAAATTCTGTGACCTGGGAACATAAATCGTGTCCAGATTAAGGTATGGTGGGTTAATTGCCACCTAAAATTTAGAAAATCTGACGATTGAAGTGTTTTGTAAGGAGTGGGAGGGTCATAAAGTTGCAAAGAAAATGCTTTAACATTCTCGAGCGCGTCTGAATTTTCTTTTATTATATAGGACACGATGTACGAATAACGAAAAAAATATAATCTGACAATTTCCACAAGCCCAATTTTCTTTTTTTTTTCTTTTTTGTTTCTTTTTCTGCCCTAATAACCCGCCTCTATATAAAGGGCTTATATTTGGTAGAGAGCCTCAACAGCATGCGAGGCGCTTGAGTAAATCCAAAAATCCCCTCTTTGGTTCCCCTACTATAGCTAACGTTTTTATGAATCAATACCTAATTGAAACTTGTGATAAAATGAATTCTTTGTTCAACAATAATAACGAGATAAAATTAATTCCCGTTGATGTTTAATTTTCATTTGCTCTTAATTACCCTTTATTTGCTGCTCATAATTATACGAAAACAATAATTATTCTTTTAAAAAACAACAGATCCGTATACGTTTATAGATACTTAAATGTATTTAACCTGCTCAACATTATTAAATATTATTTAACTGATTTTTGTTTTATTTTTAATTATATTAAGTCGAATTAGCGATCGCCCTCGGTTCAAAACTCAATCACAATTCTATAACGATAAATACATACATATCTTCACGCCAAATCCGTTAGGGGTTAGTCAGAGAGAACCGAGTGCCATATGTCAGGATCCTTACAGATTTGTCTTACTTCCTCCACTTACTTTTTATATTAATTGTGTGAAATGCGAATGAATAACTACATCCAACTCGTTAATTGACAAAACATTAAACCGTAATGAAATTTCCTTTCCAAGGTGATAAAATTCTGTAACGACGTTTCCGGGTTCGATACCACCTACTCCTACCGCAACGACGCTGTTGCTTGTCACTATCCTGTTTCGGTTTGGAGGGTAAGGCAGACAGTAAACTTATGCATATGGTATTTCTATACAGCCCCACGGATAGCAATGCAACATTAACATTTTTGGTGTTTATAGGCAAGGTATGTCTTTTCCGTTAAGAAAGCTATCTTATTTTCAACCGACTTCCCAAAAGGAGAGATTATAAATTCGGCTGTATGTTTGTTACCTCAGAACTGTTGGGTCTTTTATG
The DNA here is from genome assembly GCA_036924255.1 of Apodemia mormo. NCBI lineage: Eukaryota > Metazoa > Arthropoda > Insecta > Lepidoptera > Riodinidae > Apodemia > Apodemia mormo. Next base: position 34,463,430 of record JAUPFN010000011.1, read on the forward strand.
AACCGATTATGAAAATTCTTTTTTGTTAGTAGCAGTAGCGTTAGTACATAGTAGTAAGTTTTTCCCCGTGTTGGTTCCGGGCTCCTTTGAAGATAAGAGCAACCGCCGTTCTGCCAGGCAGGTCGTAAAAGGCGACCGATTGGCTATGCGAGTCACTACCATTGTGGCTACTATGTGGTAGAGTTTTGCATTGTCTCGCCCGGGTCTGGTACCACCGCCTTGCTTATTTCTGGCGCAATAGCGTCAGTGCTGGTCGCTGTCTTGTTCCGATTTGGATGGTGAGGTAGCCGGCAAACTTATGCATGTGGCATTAGACCTCACAAGATAGCAACGCACCATTAACACCTTTGGTGTCTATAGGCGATGGTTGACTCTTTCCATCAGGTGACCCATCTGCTTGTTTGCTATATTATGGTATAAAAAAAGTACACCCTCCCGGGATATACTTCCCGTGTAGATCAATTTTAACTTAGTGAAGATCTGATGCAGGGTTGTGGAGATACTGGAAATGGGAAGTCGGTAGCTACAGTTTTATGTATTAAAAATATTATCTATCCTAAATAGATATCTATACATCTATACATATAATATAAAATCGTAGGAAAGTCAAAACTATACTTACATTAAATATTTTTTTAAAAGAATACTTGGGACGTGATCTACAATGGATATCGAAGCCAAAAATATAGTTTTTAGAATTTTTGTCTGTTTGTCTGTATGTATGTCCGGGGTAAACTCAAAAAGTACTGCATGGATTTACTTCAAATTTTGTATGAATATTACTAATAGGTCGGGTCAACATATAGGCTACATATTATCACGCTGTCACCTATCACGCTATCACCTATCACGCTATCACCGGGAGGGGCAGTGCGGAGTAAACGAACTCCGCGCGGACGAAGTCGCTGGCAACAGCTAATATTAAATAAGAAGTGGTGAAAATGCGTGAAGGTGGTGAACAATAATAAATCTATTCTCTAAATAAACTAAATAATTAAAAACGGCTCCACTCACGAAGGTTCCGATTACTTTCGGACCTATATGAGGTCCTTCATTCATTCAAAGATACATAAAATGTTACTAGCCCTAAAATTATCCCTAAATTTTTTTAAGGCCCTAAAAAGCCCTATAAGCATATTTATGTCCTAAATTTGGGGCTAGAAGCCCTAAGTTAGTAAGCCTTTATAATATTCTATTTACATTCAGTTATTTTTGTCTACAAAGAGATCCAGTTAAGTGTAATGATGTTTTTTATTTGTGTTCACTTTTTATAGAATCAATTTGTAAACAATTAGTCATTTTTTTAGTTTAAACATGATTATGATGACTAATGTTCGTAAAACAAAGTCCGGGCACTTGACCTTAATTTATATATAAACATTGTTAATTCTTATTCCACCATTGTTTACACGCAAACGCGATCAATGCAAAAAACCAGTTAATTAATCAGTGACATAGTTTAAATAACTAGCGATGTAGTCGAAATTCGACCATGGACGAAACAAAAAAGTACCTTCACCCCCATTTCACCGAAGAACAAAGGCAGAATTACAACAATCGCACCCAAGATTAGCCGAAGATACTCAGTTCCATAATGTGATAGGTGGCTAGCCTATCGCCAACCGGGCTCTTGTCCAATCTGGGGCAACGTTGTTTTTATCAGAAAAGTGAAAAAAAAATGAGTACCACCCTGGGATGGTCACATATTCCAACAAAAAAAAAGTAATATCAAATCGAACTACTCTGTAAAAAGTTATGCGTGGTCTAACATAAAAAAATATACGCGTCGAATTCTGAACCACCTGCGTTTTTTCTTCGGTTGAAAAAATAATATACTTGTTATGCCTCAACTCTCTAATTAATTATTAAAGAAACATATCGATTATGGATACTTGCCGTATTAATGAAATGTAGGTTACTTTACACACGTCCATTTTTATCTGACTTCTGTACTCATTCGACTGCTATATAGGTTATCTCCTAGACCACGAGGGTCTAGGGGATAACCAATTCGGCCTAAATCATGAGGTCTCAGGTTCGATCCCCGGGTCAGGCTAAAGTGTTATAGAGGTGTTTCCGGTGAGGATCACCCACACCACACACAAACCGTTGAATCGTGGTGGAATAGCTCAGAAGCCCCGAACATGGGTAAACGGAAATTCGTAAAATTTTATCAACAATTTCACTCTTACTTCCTGAAAAGAAAGAACTGTAAACAGGTCATCCCTGAATTTAATAGGAATTAAATTTTTATTATGACTAGCTGACCAAGCAAACGTTGTTCTGCCTTTTTAACTATTTTTATTTTTTTCTATATTTTCTCACCTTTTAAACCGTCCCTAGACTTCAACAATTAATTCAAAATCAAAATTAGCCAAATCGGTTCAGCCGTTCTTGTGATTTAGCGAGACTAACGAACAGCAATTGATTTTTATAATTATAGATGTCTCGGTTTCAAAATCGACTAGTTGTAAGATCTCGATGTTATGTCGAAAAATGTTTTTTTTTAAATCTTCAGTCAGCGATAACTCCCGAATTACTCAACCAGTTTTGATCTGATTTAAAGCATTTGACGCAGTTTTAAAAGAATAGAGCTGATCAAATTTTGCTGTGCTTAGGTATATTTTTGACAGTTTTGAGCTCATAACACGTCAATTTAGCGGTGCGTTTCATGGATGGCCTGCAGGATCAATAAATTGATACAGATTTTTCCTTAACATAGATTTCTGATTTAGGTACGTAATACAACAATTAATCTTGATCAATGTACTTTATAACTTGTTGTTTGTTGAGAGTTTATAAGCCTTAAAGGGTTCAGTCAAGGTAAACAAGTTAGTTCAAGAAATAATAATTATTTTCTCTGCTCGAGTAAAATATAATACATATTAAATATGCATATGCATTACGCATACCTACTGTTAAGGACTTGGGTATATAAAAGCTAAATAAGAAAAATACCTACTAAAACATTTTGTAGCAGTCAATCTTCAAGACTACCGCACAATACATAACCATCAATTTTACTGTTTGTTTTAATTTTTGAAAAAGGGTTACCTACGAAAAAGTGCGTGCGTGTCGATTGAGTGAGTATTTAGTAAAATCTCTCAAACAATTGTAAAATTAATCTCCCAATTTGTAAAAAAACATAAAAGATATATCACTTTACGTATGCTCATTCAATCCTCACAGAGTACCGCCCAAATCTATGGATGTAATAAGTATACACGTAAAGGTTTGTATTATATTATCATTTTTATTTACAGTATTAGTAGTATTTTAATCATTTTATATGCTCACTCAATCCACACACTTTCAAAAATCCGATTTTCTATGAAACAGACTGAAATGTTATTACACATCTAGATTTTGTGAAAAGCTATTTAGATTTTTTTTTAAATCGCTAAAGGGGGCTTATTTTTGAATAATTCTTTTTTATGAGTGCTCACTCAATCCTCACATTTTAGCAAAGTGATAAAAGTTAATATTATCTTTAATTCCGTAAGTGTTAAAAAATCTTTTTTTATTTCAACTTCTTGTATTTTTTTTTTAATAAATTACCGTCATTTTACTTTTTTTTATTTTTTGTGAATGTTAAATAATATTCTTGTATTTATATTTGTTTGATGAAAACTTTTGATAAGGTTACTACAGAACAGAATTTAAGATTATCATTAACTTACGGAATTTAAAATGATTTCATTGAAATACACATCATTTTAATATTTTCTTAAAACTAAAATAACTTTATAGTAGGATTATTTTAGTACATCTGAGTAGATTAACTAAGAAAAATACACACTAAAAAGCAAACAACTTGACAGCGGGTTTAAAGATGTTATGCAGTAAAAAACATAAAAATACTATGACATACGTATATGAATTGTATGATTTCGTTGACGACACTATAAGTATCTTATCGGAGACATAAAAATGCAATAAAAACGCAAAAATTACAAAACAACTAACAAATAGTGGCTTTACAAAACAACAACTTCCAACTTGTGCAACATACCTAGTTGTTTTTCCTGATATTATTTTACATAATACGTATTCGGTCCATTAAAACTTCAATCTTTTAGGTAATGTACTTACAGTACGTACCTACGTACCTACCTACTCTTAGGTTGTACCACTTAGCACTTATAAAAAAGCACTTTATTGGACACAACTTATTCACTATTACTTTTCTACATTTTTTGTAGCTAATTGGACTTAGAACTCAATATTACTTTAAGCCTGTATCACACTTTTCGATGCCCTGATGAAGGAAGGTTTCAATCCGGAGTATATTAGACTAATTTCCTTGCTGAAGGCCAGCCGGCGGGCAGAAACCAGAGGTCCGCAATTTACGCAATTCGACTAGTTAATATCTAACTGATCGAAATTAGAGAAACGGCGAGTATTTATACAGTAATAATGCTGACTTGCATGCTTACATGCAGATCAGCATTATAGTAAAGAAATTAGGGATGTAACAGTACGTACAGTACTTCTACTACTTTTTAAAATTAAATCTTGATTTTACATAGAGTCTTAACATGATTTTAAAGAACAGCTCCAACAAAAACATCTACGCACGTGTGGATATCCTGTTCACAATAAACAACAGAAATAATTATACTAATGTAGGTAATCGTTACACATTAATACCCAGCCAGTAGGTTTCTATTCAATCGCAATTACGATACGGTCACACAGTCGTTATCCCAGTAACAAAAACAAACGATGAGGTCAACTCGAGAGCTGTGCATAAATTCTTGACTTGGATTATTTCTACTACTAAAATATTAATACCATTCTTAAATAATTGCTGACAGCACCGCAGCGAGAACCGCAAATAAAAAAACTCTTTTTTTTGTTTTAAAGTGTATGTCCTTGTTATTTCCATTATACACATTAGGTATTCTGTCGCATTAGTTGGAAATCAGTTATTATTTTTGTTAATGCAATTTATGAGCAGATTTTTTTATGTTATGATAGCAAACAAGCAGATGGGTTCTGATGGAAAGAGTCAAACATCACCTATAGACATCAAAGGTGTCAATGGTGCGTTGCTATCTTGTAGCGAGGTCTAATGCCACATGCATAAATTAACCGGCTACCTTACCCTCGAAACCGGAACACGACAGCGACAAGCACTGACGCTATTGCGCCAGGAATAGGTAAGATATTTGTAAATTTACATTTTAAACTTATGTATACAAAAATATGGATAAGCTCATTTGATAATATACGGTTATATCTCGAAAGATGATACTTACTCGATTAAAGGAAAGTTAACTACGAATTCTATTTTAGTAATACAAGTAGAAGTCAGAACTTGACTTCTGCAACGTAGCGATCGGGTTTAGAGTCAAAACTCACAGCCTTACCTAACTATTCCTACCGCAATAACATGGAACTATTATCTACTACCATCATGACTACCAGCTACCTACTAGAGTTCTACAGTGTATGCTGTGCATGGATTGCAATGTTCTTAACTGTAACATGTTATTCTCAGATAAAATAAATTTTTTTTTGTTTTTTTTTTATAGAAGAGGGGGCAAACGAGCAGGAGGTGCACCTGATGGTAAGTGATCACCGCCGCCCATGGACATCCATAATACCAGAGGTCTTGCAGTTGCGTTGCCGGCCTTTTAAGAATGAGTAAGCTCTTTTCTTGAAGGCCCCCCAAGTCGTATCCGTTTGGAAACACCCCTGCCGGTACTTGGTTCCACAACAAAGTAGTGCGAGGCAAAAAGTAGTGTTTCGATTTAATTTGGTATTTTCTTTCATTTTAAGGTAATTTAATGATATTCGTTCATTGATAGTGTGGCGCCGACTTAAAATTAATTAGGTATACATTACATTAGTTTGAAAACTTAGTGATAAAGGTTTATAATAAAGGTTTTTTTTTACTTTTTAGATTTATTGTTGATTTTTTTTTTAATATTTATAATCTACAAATTATTACGTGCTTAATAAACTTTTTTTATTAACCTTAATAGTTAAGTTCTTAAACTAATATACTTTATAGGTAAAGCAATTTTGAGTTGGCGTCAAACAATTAACGAACTAACATAATTTAATTGCCCTTATTTGATCATCCGCTATTTTTCTACCCATACGGCTGCTTTTTTAATTAAAACGGGGCCTACTGAGTGGAGACGGAGAGGAGACACACGACTAAGCATTAAAATCAGTGCGTGAAAAATCCCCTATTTTTATAACTTCCCACTACGTATGTATGTATAAGGGAGTTACTGATTTTACCCCGATTATTTAAAAATTGAGTTTTCACCAAATGTTTACGTTTTGAGGTCCTAGGAACCTTTTCCGACTATTTTCACGATGACGTCAATATGTATGCATGTATGTATGTATGTGTATGTGTGTGTGTGTGTGTGTGTGCCATCATCATTTTCAAAAAAAATTACAGCTTTTCAAAAATTAATATACTGCCATTTTTAACAAAAAAGATGTTTGAACTGAAAAATCTAGGCTTATATTTTTTACTCTTTTGAGCTTAAAATACCTGAATTTAGTGGGAAGTTTCGGGGATAGCCCGTAGGGTCAACCGTTTACACATTTTTTTGAATTTTTTTTTAAATTTTTGAAAAAATTATATTCGACCCCTCTAGGTATATTCTATCCAATAAAAAAAGAATTATCAAAATCGGACTACTCTATAAAATGTTGTGCTTTGTTATGCAATAAAATCAGTGAGTGAACAGTCAATCATCCTATGTTGTTGTACCCTTATATGTATAGGAAATAAATCAAATCCAATAAAAATATTTTGTAAAAAAATAATATGCCTGGTCTAACATCAATATTAATATTATAAATGCGAAAGTTTGGATGTTTGGATAGATATGGATGGATGTTTGTTACTTGATTGATCACGCAAAAACTACTAAACGGATGTGGATGAAATTTGGCACACAGGATAAGGGGGCGGCCACAAATAACGTGAGATGTTTAAGGGGTAAAGGGGGGGTCGAGTCAAATCTCATCTAATCTTACGTTGGAGAGAGGGGGGGGGGGGTCGGCAAATTTCACGCATTTTTTTTTCCGATTGAAACAAAAAATATTATACTATTTTGGTCCATTATGTCGCATTCATGCATGCACGCATGCGGCATAATGGGCAATCTGGATAATGGTATCCAGATTGTACATGCCTTAAGCGTAATCGTAATAAATCGTAAGATCATTCACTAATTCGTTCAAAAGAAAATAATTTCATTCATACACACATGGACATGTTGGTTCCAATAGTATCTCTTGAGACCGCACATGATTCTCCATGGACTGAATTAGAGTAGATATTCTTTTTTTAATCGCAGTAGTTACAATTTAAGTATTCCATTGTTAAATTTTTATTACACTTATAACTCTCAGCAATATTGATTACTAGTCTTACCTAGTCGTAAAGAAAAGCACGAAGCATTTTTTTTCTTTTTACAATAATAATATAATAATCCAACGCGTTTACATATTTAAGAAACCCACATTTTGAAAAATCTCACCTGAGTTTGGGAGATGAGGGAGGGGGTTGAATAAAATCTCACATCTTACCAGGGGGGGAGGGAGGGACAGAAAACTTATAAAAACACCTCACGTAATTTATGGACGCCCCCTAATCTAAAATAGCACATAGCACTTTTTATCCCGGAGAAAGAAGTTTTCCCGTGGGATTCTTCAAAAACTAATGTAATGCAGCGGGCTGTACGCTGCAGCCAGTAAAAAATATAATATTTCGAATTAAGAGCCCCCTCTGTTGTTTTGTCGGTTGATAAATTAAATAAATTGATTAAATACAGCATCCGTAACCAATTAATAAATAACCGCGGAGTAATAATAACTATGATTGAATTTTTATCGCTGACGCGGACTAAAAAACATAAGCTAATTTGTTTTTTTTTTTATATTAGCGATGGGAATTATAGCTACTTTTATTTCACGGGTGATAAATCACGACCGTTATATTATATTGTCACAGTGGGTGCATTTTATTCCGTATGTTACATCGCCGCGCAGTGATTACTATTTATAAGTGATTAGTAAAGTGAATTAACATATTAAACAAATGCTTTATTCTAGCTGGTGACATGATGTTGCTCAAATGTCGTTGCTTTGTCTCTTTCGCACGATGGATTTCTGCGAAATATAAGCTTAAGTAGTAACTTCGCCCGCGTTAAATTAAATCACGCTCGCGATATACATATATATATATGATATATATATATATATATATATATATATATATATATATATATATATATATATATATATATATATATATATATATATATATATATATATATATATATATATATATATATATATATATATATATATATATATATCAATGCCACTTTTCGTTGTAATTTTAGCGTAGCGTAGCGAAGCACGTAACGGGCCGATAGTATATGTATATATAATAGCGGCCCGTATATATATATATATATATATATAACGATATAACGAGTGATATAAAAATGTGCCATGCCTATTTTAAACTAAAATATAGTATACTAGTTGTACCCGCGACTTAGGTTTTTTATATAAGATAGCGAACAAGCAAGCAAGATAGTGTCGCCCGAGTATGATACCACTGCCTTACCTATTCTTGCTGCAATACCGTCAATTCTTGTCATTGTCGTGTTCCTTTTGGAGAGTAAGGTAGCCTTTTAACTTATGCATAATATGACAGGTTAACTTATGCATAACAACACGAATGTATACGGACCCGGATAGCAACGCACCGTTAACATCTTTAGTGTCATCTTCAGTGTCTATAGGAGATAGTTGTTTACCTTCAGGGAGGCCATCTGTTTATTTGCTATTTTTTTTTATATCATAGGATAGCAAACAAGCAGATGGGTCTCCTGATGGAAAGAGTCAACCATCGCCTATAGATACCAAAGATGTTAATGATGCGTTGCTATCTTGTGGCGAATTCTAATGCCACATGCATAAGTTTACCGGCTACCTTACCCTCCAAACCGAAATACGACAGTGACTTACACTGACGCTATTGCGGCAAGAATAGGTAAAGCGGTGAACCAGTCCCGGGCGAGACAATGCAGAACTCTCGTGATACCACCTAGTAGTCCCGATGGTAGTGACTCGCATAGCCAATCGGTCGCCTTTTACGACCTGCCTGGCAGAACAGCAATTGGTTTATTCTTCAAAGGAGCTCGGAACCAACACGGGGAATCTTATAACAAAAACCTTCTAGCGATAATATGGCAAGGGCATAATGAGTAGGACTGAATAACGAAGGAAGGGCGAGGAATGTGATCTAAAAAAGTTTCGTAAACAAATGGATCACATTCCATGATCCACGCGATGTTTGGATAAAATACCATTATTATAAAATTTATGGTGAACACAAATATATTTTTAACTAGAAAATCTTTGGTGTTTTCGTTATTTTAATACCAGCTCAGATAATATTTTTTATGTGAAAACGCATATAAATATATAGATGACACTTACCTAGACCAATTTAAATAGTAAAATAGCAAAATACAAAATGACTATGTGTTATTCCAAATTATCATCTATATATGTCCCAAAGTTTATCTAAAGTAGTTTTAGCGTGATTAAGTAACAAACATCCACTCATTCAAACATCCAAACTTTATGCCAGTTTTAATATAGATAATAATAGTTATAATTTCTTGGTACTATTAAATTGAATAATTGGATCTTAGCGAGATGTACAAAGTTACTTAGTTTTGACCAGGGACTTCAAGTTTGCCAGAAACGATAATAGAATTATGTCCACGGGAAAAAAAACCCGGCTTCGAGTCGCGACTCACCAAATGTGAGACGCTGGCATAGAATACTTTTTCCGACTGAGTAAAACTAAGAAATGTGTGGGTAACGCATAAGAAAAACGCGGTGAACTAGCAAAAAAATATTTTATAGAGTGGGAAAATATAAAAAAAAATAATTTCAAGTTAACACCATTTTTCCGTATTGGCCCGGGGCAGTTAGAAGAATAGACGATCTGCCATTCTGCCAGGCAATTAGTAACAGTCACTATCTTCGTAGCTACTAGGTGGTAGAGTTCTGCAACGTCTACCTGAGTTTTGGTACCACCGCCTAACGTATTCCCACTGCAATAACGTCAATGCAATCGATGCTTTTGTTGTCAATGTCGTCACATACTAATATGATTGTCGTGTTCCGGTTTGGAGCGTAAGGCAGGCGTTTTTACAGTTTTTTTATCTGCCAAACTGCATCGCAGTTTGCCGGCAATAGTTCTCGTTTAATAGTGCGTACCTACATTACAATAAATTTTTTCGTCTAGTTTTATTTTATAATATTTATATATTATAACAACACACATATTCTATCAAAATCCTCTCAGCTCTTCCGGAGTTTGGGCAGGCATTATAACCTACTACTTTCACATTACTAATTAGTTTGCATTGGATTTACTAGGATCTTACATATTAACATTAATTACATTTTAACATTACAATGCATATGTATGCGTATTGAATAAAATTTGGTATATAACTGATACATATTCATAAACCTGTTCAAACAAACACGTCAGTTTCGGAGACTCTTAAAAACAACTTCGGAAATAACACGCCACGACTGCAGATAATTAATATTCGATACGATAGAAGTCAATAGTCATACGACGTACCTGGTAGTCATATACTAGCCGTTCCGCACAGATTTGCTCGCAAGTACATTTACTATGCGGTCCAACTGAGAATCGGACTGTCAGGATGACATATTGCTCCACATTTTGCATAAGTTATGAGTAAGGTGTGTAAAAAAATTCTAACAAAAAAATAGGTACTTAAAAAATATATTTTCATTCTAAATGGTATATTTTTTACTTAGATTCCCATCAGATTATGTTTTATATATATATATATATATATATATATATATATATATATATATATATATATATATATATATATATATATATATATATATATATATATATAGCGATCATACACATTGAGTAGCTGATGTAAAAAATATTCAAAAAATCTAAGTCAAAGATATATTTTTTGTATTAGCAACCCCAATTTATCGAACGGCGTCGTCATAACAAAGATTATGCTTCTATCTCACTCATTCAATTTATGTCCAATAATAAAAAATAACGTTTTATTAATTTTATATTAAACAAAATGAACGGCTAGACTGATTTACTGTTTTTTTTTACATATACATATCTTCACGCCAGATCCCTTACGAGGTAGGTAGAGAGAACCGAGTGCCATACATCACAATCCTTGCAGGCTTGTCTCGCTTCCTCCATATTCATCACTCTCTTCATACACACACACCGGTTGCGAAGACTCTTGACACCACCTTCGGACAATACTCGATCAATCTGATCGTGGTATGTCAGTCTTGGTCTTCTCCGGTACCTACATCCTTCCACATTCGCATTGTATATCTGTTTTGTTAAACTTTCATCTACCATTTTTTTCTATATGTCCGAACCAACGGAGCATGCCCTTTCTCATCTTTACACCGACACTTTCTTTCAAACCTAACCTCTCTCTCACTTCCACATTACGAACCCGCTCCGCGAGTGTCACACCACATATTCTTCTTAGCGACCTAGTCTCAACCGCGTTGATTCTACTTTCATGCCCTTTCTCACTTCTATACAACTTCCAACACTCACTTCGATATATAGCGATGGGATAAGCACATAATTATGCAGGGCTAGACGGGCACCCTGACTTAAAATTGTGTTAATAAGTAATCACCCTAACGCTCCATTTACTCTGTTCCCTGCACACACTCTTCTTTCAACACCAGCGGTGTACCTTCCATCCCTGCTAAAAGCATATCAAAGATATACAAACTTAATAATTGTATGGACTAGCTGACCCGCGCCGATTCGCCCACGACTAGATTATAATGTAAGAAATGTCATACGATCTTTCATCCCCTATTTCGGCCCCTTAGGATTGATTTTTGAAAAAGTAGTCTATACTTGAGTCCGTATTTTCAACTATCTCCTGGTGAAATTTCAATAAAATCAGTTCAACGTTTTAGTAGCGAAACCGTAACAAACTTTCGCATTTATAATATTCGTATGGATATCATTCAAAGCCATTCAATGCTGACTAGGCATGGAAATGATTGCTGCTATTAAATCATTATCATTAGATGAAATTAAGAAAAAAATCGCAATGATTTTGCATGCGAAATGTCGCTAACGATGATTTACAGGTTCTAATAAAACCTCAATAACAATTTTGCCCCACCCGGTATCGAACCCGGGACCTCATGATCTGAGTCGAATAGGCTACGCCTATACCGCAAGGCTTAGAAGTTAATATGTACCTATATCTCAAAAAAAAAAGTTGAGAAGTGTCAAGGGACACCCGGATGGAACGAAGTTCTTTTCGATTAATTAGTGAAGGAATTGTAATAAATAATGGTGTGACTGATATATTAGTATTCGCTAAGATATTAGTAATATTATATACTGTAATATGCTAATATTTCATATTCGCCTAATATCTGTAACGGCTATCCAAAATGAATCGGATAATATCATTCGGTCTTCGGAATAGTTCGGATTCACTAGATTGGCGTCCGTCGGATTCGCCGCCGTACGCCGCGTCGTACGTACGAATGAGACAGACGTATTTCCTGCAGTATGCTGTTGTTTTAAGGTCCAAATTACAGTGAAATATTAGTTAATACTGATATATTAGTTAAGATATTTTCCTGCCGTATCAGTATGAGATCTTATTACTGTTGCTTTAAAGTCCAAATTACAGTGAAATATTAGTTAAGATATTTTCCTGCTGTATCAGTATCAGATCTTATTACAGTTACTTTAAGGTCCAAATTACAGTGAAATATTAGTTAATACTGACATTAGTTAAGACATTATAATATTTCAAAGTGAATATATTAGTATCACCTAATCTTGAGAAATATCGGTATTAACCCATCTCTAGTAATAAAATTTTAAATTGTAATAAAATGTAAATCTGGCTTGCTTTCTATAAGAGAGAGAGAGACAGACAGAGAAACATGCGCACGCCGCACAGCTTACATTAGCTTACTATAGCAAAAAGTGTCGTTACAACTTTTCGTGGGAATTTTTTCCGTCTAGTCCCCTTTCACAACGCGCGATAAGGAACTTCGTTCCAAAAGTTATCATGATATGAGTTTAGTGTTCAATTTAGGCCAATAAAGGTACTTCAAAATTTTCTCTGTTTTAATTGGAATTTAAAAAACTTTGGTAGGCACTTAAGTGTTTAAAACTCAAAATCAAACAAATGTCTTTTTAGATGTGTACAGCAAGTTTTATACGAATACTATTTTACATAATATACATTTAGCCATAGTTTTTCCTGGGATTTTTTCATAATGATTCCATATAAGTCCAATCATTTTATTTATTTTGGTCTTATTTATACTAATGTTATACATGTACCGACTCACTAAAGAACAATCTAAATACTTACTAAAAATATTAGGATAAATAATTACTTTCTACATAAATCGCAACAAATCGCAAAGTACACAAATCACAATACGTGGCAGTTCGAATGCCCTGCTCGAATCACTGACCTACGACTTGTCGTCAAAAATCATTACTATGAAATAATGATATTTGACTTAATTCATGTACGTAAACAATGATTTTTAGATTTGCGACAAATCATTCCAAGGAAATTAATACTTTAACCAACCTACATTAAAGTCTATTTTTAAAATACTCCCTATTGAGCGGGTGTGGAGCGCGTCACTCTTCGTACTCATAACACGGCATACTATACACCAAAGAGTATACAATGCTATACACAACACGCACGATTCGTTACTACTCACTCGCTAACTACTTCGATGACAAATGTCAATACGATGATAACTCCGAATATTTACGAACGATGAGGTTTCATCGAGTGCGACATATCACAAACCAAATGAAGAGACGTCGCAATACGATTTGCGACAAATCATATCATATGATTTGTCGTAAGCTATTTATAAAATGTGCCATGTCTAATGCTGACACATATTATTTTCTGTAAGCAGACAATTTTAGTTGCTTGAAGAATAAACAGTAGTGATGGGCCGAATGTGGTTTGAACCGAATTCGAACTTCGGCCGAACATTCGGTGAAAATAAGAAATTCGGCCGAATTTCGGCCGAACTTCGGCTTAATTGGCGCGCTTTCTTTTGCGCTTTCTTAAAAGCGACACGTCGTGACTTTTTTACGAAATTGCTTAAAATTTAGTTTACTATTTACTACTAGCTACAATACAATATAGCTATTATACTGTCCGCGGCTTCGCTCGCGTAAATTAAGAGAAAAATGTAAGCTATGTCACTCCATCCCTTCAACTATCTCCACTTAAAAAATCACGTCAATTCGTCGCTCTGTTTTGCCGTGAAAGACGGACAAACAAACAGATACACTTTCCCATTTATAATTTTAGTATGGATATATAGGATATCGTTAATGGGTTTCGCAACGCACGTGAATTAGTGACGTAACAGGAAAATTTTGATACATTGAGTTGCATTGTTCCAATTTAGGCATGGATTTTTATTTTTGACTTTCTGCTACGTAGGTATATAGATAAGGAAGTTACTGACTTTGCCCCGTTTTTTGAAAATCGAGTTTCACCAGATCTCCACGTTTTGAGGTCCTAGAAATCTCTTCCGACTATTTTCACAATGAGGTCAGCATTCCTGTATATATGTATGTGTATGTGTATGTAAACATCTCCTAACTTTGTACATAAATAACATACATAAATAAATAACTTTGTATAATCTAAGTACATAAATGTATAGATTAGGTACAGAATCTAATCAGCTCTATTCCTACAAAAACTGCGATCAATGCATTAACTGCATCAACATCGGTTTTTTTCCGCTCAAGAGCTATCGTTGACGAAAAACTTTAGAAATTTGTTTTTTGATATAACTTGGTAATTTCTCTAATTGTTTTTGACCTTCCACAATAGTTTTGTGCTTAAAAAACTACGTCAAATTTAGTTTCAAGAAACGAAATGGAATCGAGTTTTCAAAAGTTACAACTTTTTTAATATTAATATTTTGTTGTTTACAGAAAACTTCTTAATATTTTTAAAATAACTTTCCGGCTAATACACTGCTTGATTTAAAAATCTAACCAGCATTTCTTTCTAAAAATCTGTGTCAAATATCGTAAATTGTATCAAAACCGGTTTATCCGTTTGGGAGTTATCGTTGACGAAAATTTAGGAAAAAGTGTTTTATTTATATAAAATATATTTATATAAAATAAGAGACTTTTTGACCAAAACTTGTTTGAAGGTCAAACCTTCTACAATATTGTGGTACTTAAAACAATTACTTCAAATGTAGTTTCAAGAATCAAAATCGAATCAAGTTTTCAAAAGTTATAACTTTTGAATAATAAAATTTTGCTGATTATATAAAACTTACTTAATATTTTTAAAATAACTCTTAGGCTTATACATCGATTCGCTTAAATAATTTAATCAACTTTTCTCTTTATAAATAGCGTCAAATACCGTCAATTGGATGAAAATCGTTTTATTATAACGAAATATTTTTTTTATATATTTCGTTATAATAAATTATATTTTTTAACTTCAAGATTAATGTATCGATTGACTATAAAATTTTATCAGCTCTTTTTTTTAAAAACTGCGTCTAATTCATAAATTTTATCATGATCGGTTAATCCGTTCGGATGTTATTGTTGACGAAAAAATTTGGAAAAATGTTTTTTCGACATAAATTCGAAATTTTTTCAAATACAGTTTCAAAAATCAAAATTAAATCAAATTTTCAAAAGTTACGGCTGTTCAAATATTAATATTTTGTTGTTTACAGCAAACTTAGCATTTTTAAAATGACTTTCAGACTAATATACCGATTGACTTAAAAGTCTAATCAGCTTTTCTTTCTATAAATTATGTCAAATAAGCAAATTGCATCAAAATTGGTCAATTTATCTGGGATTTAGTAATATCGAAAATTCAAAAAAAATTTTTTTTATATTGCTTCGACATTTCTGAGTCTGTAGATTCTGTAGCTATGAAAACAATTTATAGGTCAAAAATTTCGTTAAATGCCATTCGAAAGCCAAAAATCAATCATCGTTTTTAAAATATATAGTATTTCAAAAATTTTGAAATTAGTGTCATTTACGACTTCTATGTACTAACGAATATTTGTAACAAATTTAAGATTTTTGAACTCTGAAAAAAATCGGTGATATGCTAAGATATAGATATAGATCTAGCGGGAAGTTTCAGGGATGAGCTGCCGGGTCAACCGTTTTACATTTTTTTTTAACTCTTCGAACTCAAAAATCTATGCTGAAGTTTTTTCATTTTTGTTTTTATGTTTTTTTATTTAGCGGGATGTTTCAGGGATGGCCTGCTAGGTCAACTGTTTTACGGATTTTTTTCAAAAGTATAGTATAGCCTATGTGACTCGGGAATGACTTTAATATCTTTCTAATGGTGAAAGATTTTTTCAAATCGGTTTAGTAGTTTTTGAGTTTAGATGATACAATATATAAAAATATAGAATACAAATCTTTCCTCTTTATAACATTAGCGTAGATTTCAAGCAAAAAAGTGCAAGAAGATACTTTTTTCTAGTGCCGAATGTTCGGCATTTAAACCGAATTTCGGCCGAATGTCGAAGTTCGGTTCAAGCTGCCGAAATTCGGTTAAACCGAATGTAAAACGAATTTCGGCCCATCCCTAATAAACAGCTTTTCCTAACACGGGCTCCATCATCATATTACTTCTATTCCAATATAAATATTTAAGAGTATTACCTTTCCTTTTAATTTGAAAGGCATTGATAATTTAGCTTATAACAGCTTAACTAAGGCATAGATTAACTTTCGTCTTTCTTTTTGTTTTGTTTTAATTTTATTATAATGTATATATTATTTTATTATAATCATAGTTTTAAGATATAACGCACTTGTACACTGTGTTCTACTTATATTTGTGCACTAGCTGTTACCCGCGACTTCGTTCGCGCGGACTTCGTTTACTCCGCACAGCTCTCCCCCGTAGGTCATAGCGTGATAATAGTATAGTAGGCTATATGTTGACCCGACCTATTAGTAATATTCATGCAAAATTTGAAGTAAATCCATGCAGTACTTTTTGAGTTTACCCCGGACATACAATGATTTTCCTACGATTTTATTATATGTTTATATATAGATATAGAATAGATATAAATTCTCGCTTCTCGGGTCTGCTGGTAGACATCCCTTTCAGAGATAAGCTCGCCCTTTTTACATGTTTTATATAATCTATTTATTTTTAAGAATTTTATTTTGTGTACAATAATTTTTTAAATAAATAAATAGTAATTAGAGGATAGGCAGTGATGCCCCACTTGAGACTGGCTGGTACCGCTAGACCACTGATTCCCAAAGTGGTCCAGGTGGACCCCCAGGGTTCCACGGGAGACTCGACGGGGGTCTACGTTGGCTTCATATTTTTTCTTGAGTTTTGGGAGTATTGTAGAAACTAAGATTCAGAGGGTCCACCGGAACCAGCAAAATTTTGAAAGTGGTTTATGAGAAAAATAGTTTGGGAACCTTTGCGCTAGACCAATGTGATCTTTTTAGTTCTTAGCTCTTGCATATCTAGTTAGCAGGTGCTAAAGTTTTGCGGCGACTCACCCACTAACGAGACAGGGCTGGATTTAGATACGTTAAAAACAATTGCACAAAAATTAAATCTATATTTAAAACTATTTTTGGTTGTTGGTAATGGTTTATTACTGATGAAAATTATCAGTATCTAATAACTATTAAAAAATTACTCGTCTTCTAAGTTTATCAGTTCATTATGCATGAACCACGCGGCATGAACTGATAAAGAACTTAGAAGATGAGTTAATGTTTATTGATAAAATTTAAAATTATTAGTTTTAATTTATAAATTATTTAAGTCCTTATCAGCTTGGCATGCCTAAATCAATGCCAAACATAAAATAATAGTTTTGCTATGATTTTAAGATTCACATTAGATTATAATTGTATACCTAAATTTTTGACAAAATATTATGTGGACTTTATTAGTGACACAAAAAACCTAAAAGATACCTATTTTCAGTGAAATCAATGTACACTATGTCGATGCCTATTTAAATATTTTTCCCACTTCCCATTGGATGGAAACGCTGAAATTTTATCCGGGTTGCAGTAAAATAAACAATATATTATGTAAAAAAAAATATTACTTATAAATATTGTTTATTTTCCCGTTTGTTTTTTATATTAGTAATAAATTATTTTTTATAAATATTATTGATTATTCCGTTTGTTTTTTTAAATTATATTAGCAATAAATTATTAAAGCCGAGCCATAGTGTTGGAATTAAGCACTCCACATGGGTCGCCACCAGCGCGGTGGTTTACAACAGTGTAAACACTTGTTTGCAATAAAAATTCATCTGAACTCCACAAGCCTCCCACCAAGGTCACCCGTGTTGAAAGCTTGTTTCCAACAGTGTGGCTCGACTATTATTTACAAAATACATATTATATTGTTTATTTTTCCGTAACCTACATAAAATGTAAACGTTCCCTTCTTATGGGAAAAATACTAAAATATCTTTCGTGCTAGGCAATGTTTTTTTTTTTCAATTGCTTTAAAAATAGACTGCTTGTTGAGAAAAACCTATTCACCTACGTACATCAGCTCCAAATCTTTGAAAAACTTAATTGTACATGTCCTCAACTTGTACTGTTATCCTCTTATGCAAACCATATTAATACCATCAATATTTAATAGTAAACAGATTATTATGCAAATAAAAAACGGATGTCATGATCACTTTTTGCCACACAAACATCACTTTTATTTTCACAAATTTAACGTCGCATCTTGATTGACATATTTATTAACAAAACTGAATATGTTATATTCACAGATAACAAATCTACACCGATATTTGTACTTTTATAATATAAAATACTTACGTTATCTTTATTTTTACTAAAACTCAATTTACGCAAATGACACAGAGCACAATAATAACGAATAAAACCACAACACAAGCAACGGAGCGAATCCGACTGTCACTGAATCCGACTGCCTTGCAAAAGGCCGCATGCTGACGCCTGGTTACTGGTATCAGGGTTACCACATAGAAAATATTCGATATTAACTTTCCTTCGTCAGTAAAACTATTTGAAAGTCGATAATTTGGTCGTAAAAAGAAACTATCATAACGCCATAATGCAAGAATGTTTTATTGTTATTTTATGACGACCAGGGCCGTAATTAGTTTTTTTCAGGGGGGTCAAAAAATTCTGAAACAAAGAATACATTTTTTGGATGAATTTAGAACAAAGCGAAGATATCTGGTTTAAACCTAGCTAGTGCTTTTTGTTTGGCTGCTTAAAACAGTACAATTTAAATATGTTTTTAAGGAATTATTTACAAATATATTTAAGACTAGCTAGTTCCCAGCTGTTCCCAGCGACTTCGTCCGCGCGGACTTCGTTTACTCCGCACAGCACCTCCCCCGAAGGTGATGGCGTGATAATATGTAGCCTATATGTGACCCGATCTGTTAGTAATATTCATGCAAAATTTGAAGTAAATCCATGCAGTACTTTTTGTGTTTACCCCGGACATACATACAGACAAACAGACAAACAAACAGACAAAAATTCTAAAAACTATATCTGGCTTCGATATTGATTGTAGATCACGCCCCAAATATTCTTTTAAAAAAATATTCAATGTACAGTTTTGACTTTCCTACGATTTTATTATATGTATATATAGATGTACTGAGCGGCCAAGGTATACAGCAAGATTTTAAGCCATTTAAACTATTGGTCCCCGGGCCAGGCGAAAATTTGAGCATATATCACCTACTTAAATTCACCAGCTGACGAGTTTTCCCCCGGAATATTGCTAGCTGTTTCCTTTAATAACCTCAAAGATCGTATTAACTATCAGCTTACAAATTTTTATTCAGGAGAAAATCTCGTATTTAAAGTTAAGACTGAAATACAAGGAATATTGATTAAAGACAGGAATAAAAATATTGATTAAAGACAGAAATAAAAGGAATATTGATTTTTGTGGAGGCACAAAAAAACTCTGTATTATGTAATGCTGAAGAGCAAACACATGCCTACACGTTTCCCTCAGCCTGGATATTAAAATATATTTCAGTATGTTACGTATTTATGTTAGTACCTATTGCAACAAATAATTTGCTTTCCTTACGATTAGATTGATCTATATAACTACGTGAAGCTGTATTAATACGTGAAGGAAAAACTTTATACTCTTTTTAAGACTCCATTGTCTTTTTTTTACTTGTATGAATTTTGTCACAGTTTAAATTGCAGAGGACTACAGAAACCTAATATTTTTAAATAATATTCATTAAAAATACATTAAATTAATAAAAATAAAAATTATGCACACTACATTTATATGACACACATGATAATACACACGCGTATACTATTTTCTTTACCTTAAAAGTCTGTTGAAAAATTTAAAAGGGATTTTATTGTTTAGCCTTTAGCTTTGGTAGAATGTTGACATCAGCGATCACTAGTTTGTTTCATTTCTTTTGTGATTTTATAATTAGCACATTCATTATTTAGGTTTTTAATTAATGGATATATTATAAAAAATTCTTCGACAAAAACATAAATTTAATCGCTGTCCTTGTGTTGACATTAAATTTAATGTTGCATCATAATTTTTGTTCAAGTACATTCTCAGTCTTAATAAACAAGTTTAATCGTTTGCTGTTCATTCTATTTCTTTCATGTTCACATAATTATTCTATGTATAACGTAACGCTGGGAAGTGACGAAGGATGTAGACAATCCAAATAAGCATTTCCCAAACTAAATCCCAAACTTACCAGGAAATTACTCAGAATACCTAGAGCCAGAGCTGACGTAAACACTGTCCAATAAACTCACATGCATGCGATGGACTTAACCGATAGTCTGTAGAGCATGCTTAACCAGTGAAAAAAAAATCGCATCAGGTGCTTTCGGAGTGCGTGAAGCCGAACTACCTAAGGGTTTTTGAGAGACGTGACGACGTATGTGGAAATGTTGAGCATCTCCATACTGTCCTGAGCTTCTGGAAGAAACTGGATTGGCAGGATTAGCAACTATACCAAATGCCCACAATGGCCAGTAGTACGGCTAGTGCAGTATAGCCCGTTTTGATAGATAGATAGATATCTACATCGTAGACGATGCGATAGAATGAGCGGTAATCTACAAACCAATCCCCCAGAATCTAATACATCCATACTAATATTATAAATGCGAAAGTAACTCTGTCTGGCTGTCTGTCTCTTCTTCACGCCTAAACCACTGAACCGATTTGGATGAAATTTGGTACAAAAATAGTTAGAGACCCGAGGAAAGTCAGAGGATAGTTTTTATTTCCGTAATCCCACGGGAACGGGAACTATACGGGTAAAACCTCGTGACTAATTTTAGAAATTTTTTCACGCGGACGAAGTGATAATATAAACTTTAAAAATCTAATTTTATTGTAAAGGTACTGAAGTTATAACCAGCTAGAACTGGAGAACCGAGTATTAATAATCTATACATATAATAAAATCGTAGGAAAGTCAAAACTGTACATTGAATATTTTTTTAAAAGAATACTTGGGGCGTGATCTACAATCGATATCGAAGCCAAAAATATAGTTTTTAGAATTTTTGTCTGTTTGTCTGTATGTATGTCCGGGGTAAACTCAAAAAGTACTGCATGGCTTTACTTCAAATTTTGCATGAATATTACTAACAGGTCGGGTCAACATACAGGCTACTAGGCATGGAAATTATTGTTAAATCAGATTAACTGTTATGTTGTTAAAGTTAATTAATATTTAACAGTTATTTATTTACGTTATATTATAGCAGTAGCCTATATATAATAAGTATTAGAAGCAGTAAAAAGTATAACACAAAGCTACCAAAAAAAGGTCCTCTAGAATAGTTTTGATAACTTTTAACAGTTGTTATTATCACGGTCTCTCGAAATATTTTTCATAACAGTATTATCATAAATCAAGTAATTGGTAATTTTAGTGATGCATAAAAATAACTTTTAACAGTATTAGCTAATATAAATAACAGTTGTTAATTGTTAAAAAAATTAAGTACGATATTTAATATGTTAACTGTTAAATGATCCATGTCTATAGGCTAAAAATTATCACGCTATTACCTACGGGGGAGGTGCTGTGCGGAGTAAACGAAGTCCGCGCGGACGAAGTCGCAGGCAACAGCTAGTATTTATAGTGCGCGCGGAACTAGTTGGCCGCGCCATACGTAATACGTAATACGTAAGGCGCGGCCAACTAGTTCCGTGCGCACTATAAATAACGTAATTGTAACTTGCTGCTCGTTTTGGCACTGTCATGTAAGATGACGATTCCGACGGCAGTTTTTACTACAGTATTTAATGAAATATGAAGTGAGTTTCACTCGAACTTGGTCGCTGTTATATTAATAGCATCGCGAAACGGTGACGATCATAAATGTTTTTTAATCACCGTATCATATTCTGATTATCTTCCATTTTAAACGACGAAAAAAACGCGTTATCTTTTAGACATGTTTGTATAACATATAATTCTTTTTGATTTAAATCAGGTATATTCCAGCTTAGGGAACAGTTCAAGTTTCATCAAAATCGGTTCCGTAGTTTTTGAGATATGAGTAGATTGATATTTGAAGTCGTTTTTTTTTTATTACTAATATTTTATTTCATATAAAAGAATATTCAAACAATCAGATTTCCCCGATGGAAAAGGGGAAACTATCGTCTACAGATACCAATGATATCACGGATTAAAAAACACGCCTTTCAAGGCAATTTCTAAGGTTGTCAGCTACTTACCGATGAAATAAAATCACTCCAAGGGTAATTTTTAAAACTTGTCATCTCATTCGGTGCGATAAAATAGTACATGTTTTATTTCTATTTTTCCACAATATAATATTTCTAAAAATGGATTTAGAAAATCTAAAAATGGATGGATTCAAACGACACTTTTCACAACGATAGGATTGTCTGCTCATATGCGCGGCGACAGGTTTCCTTCCCAATGCAGTGCCTTAATGGTGCATTGCAATCCGTAAGGCTAGGTTGGAATGCTATATTCTTAAGTTTGCTAGCTACCTTATCTCCGCCGAAACATTACAGCGCCAAGCAGTCGAGACGTTGCAAAACCTTACCATTTAGTTAGTAGTCACGATATTTAGGGATACGACACCTTGCAATAAGGCAATTGATTTGTACTTCAAGAAGGGGCCCGTGACAACACGAGGAATTTCCTATTATTAAATAACTAGCTATTGCCAGCGACTTCGTCCGCGTGGACTTCGTTTACTCCGCACAGATTCTCCCCCGTAGATGATAGCGTGATAATATGTAGCCTATATGTTGACCCAACCTGTTAGTAATATTCATGTAAAATTTGAAGTAAATCCATGCAGTACTTTTCGAGTTTACCCCGGACATACATACAGACAAACAGACATACAGACAAACAAACAAAAATTCTAAAAACTATATTTTTGGCTTCGATATCGATTGTAGATCACTCCCCAAGTATTCTTTTAAAAAAATATTCAATGTACAGTTTTGACTTTCCTACGATTTTATTATATGTATAGATAACGTCCAAAGCTTTTTTTAATCTAAACAAATATTAGTTAAGCCAATTACGGACTTATTGATCAACCTCTGTTTCGTCAAAAAAATTTTTGGGGTTTTTCCAAAATTTCTCAAAATTTCCTGGGCCAACTTGAAACAAATTTTCAGGAAGTCTAAGTTGAGTGGAATTCAATCGATTTTAATAAATCGGTTGAAAATATCACTTTCTTAGGATTTTTCTTATAAAATATAAATTATCGTTACAGTTCTGTAAAACAATTAATTTACTTCAAAAGACTTCCTGCAGGGAAGAAGTTCATTATTCCATGTCACATTAGTACAGTATAAGTACCTACAATACATAATTCGCGCAGAATCGGTGTTGGTAATTAAACCTATTTGAAATGTGTATTTTCTTATATCATTAAATAGTAAACAGCATCTCCTGATGGAAAGAGAGACCATTTTGAACACATTAATGCTTGTCATTGTTGTATTCTGTTGTTAACCGGTAGATTTATGCATGTGGCATTGCCAACCCGCAATGCACTGCGGGTTGGCAATGCCACATGCATAAATCTACCGGTTAACAACAGAACACAACAATGACAAGCATTAACTCTATTGCGACAGGAATAGGTAAAGCGGTGGTAGGTAGCAAATACCCGGGCAAGGTGGTGTGGAACTCTACCACCTAGTAAACAGAGTGCTAAGTGTGAGTTTTTCTTTTCGCATTCGATCGTGAGCGCGTTTCGAGTTTACTAGGAATTTGTATGTGATTTGTACAGCGCCACCTAGTGGTAAACTGGTTTCTCACGTTTCTCTGCCAGACAGTTCGTAAGAGGCGAACAATTCACTATGTGAGTCACTACCACCGTGGCTACTAGGTACCTAGTAGTGTTGTGCATTGTTTCGCCCGGTTCTGGTACCACCACTTCACTTATTCCTGCCGCAATAGCGTCAGTGCTTGTCACTGTCGAGTTTCGGTTTGAAGGGCAAAGTAGCCGGTAAACTTGTGCAAGTGGCGTTAAAACCCCACCACAAGGATAGCAACGCACCATTACCATCTTTGGTGTCTAAAAGACAGTGGTTGCCTCTTTCCATCAGGAGAGCCATCTGCTTGTTTGCTATTATGATAGCTGGATTTACTGAACCGATTTTAAAATTCTTTCACCCGTACATTAATTCTGCGTAACACTGTTACGTCCGATATAAATTTTCGTAAGATATGATTCAAGGCATCAGATATACAAAAAACGTGTAAACGGTTGACCCCACGGGCCATCCCTGAAACTTCCCATTCATCGATCCATCCATCCATCCTTTCCATTCCAATCAATCGGTGAATTAACTTGAAGGTTATTTAAAAAAAAATAAGTTTGTTTGCTAAAAACAACGTAATTTTAATAATTGAAAAGCTATGTTTTGAGAATTAGATTCGATTTTGATTTTTGGTAAACGGCATTTGACATAGTTTTTAGTACTAAAATATCATAGACCACCAAAAAAAAAAATTGGTTGAAAAATTTCGAAGCTGTGTCGAAAAAACCCTTCTTTCAAAATTTTTCGTCAACGATTACTCCCAAACGGATTTTGATGCAATTTATGTATTAGACGTAGTTTTTTTAGGAATAGAGCTGATTAGTTTTTGTACTCAATCGGTAAATAAATCTGGAATTAAAAAAATACTGTTTCGCCAAAATTTATTTTGGTGTTTTTCCAAAATTTTTCAAAATCTGAACCAAATCGATTCAAATTTTCAGGAAGTCTAAGGTGAGCGGAATCCAATCGATTGCCATCAACCGCGTTTCGATCGGTCCAGCCGTTCAAAAGTTATGAGATGTTTACATACACACATACACACACACATACAGACATACTGACATCATCGTGAAAATAGTCGAAAAAGGTTCCTCGGACCTGTTAAGATGTCCACGTTTTGGGACATCTGGTGAAAACTCGATTTTCGAAAATCGGAGTAAAATCAGTAACTTCCTTATCTACATACGTAGTAGGAAGTTAAAAATTGATAACCAGCTGTTGCAATTTATTTTTTCATTATTTATGTTATGTCAAATATTTCAAACTAATAGCGTCACAGCCCTTAACAATATGCGCAAGTATTAAGTATACGATCAAGTGAAGTGACTTGATATAATAACCAGTATAATATTGCAAATTACATGTTTCACATCACTACGGAACTCATTATGTCCATTATGTCAAACTGCCTCGTAGTCTAGTTGTTAGACTATTTGGCTCAAATCATTCCGTCCCGGGCTCGAATAAACTTTATAGCACTTTTGCAAAACCAGAAAAAGTCTTAGAAGGTTTTTCGAAGTTATTTTCGAAATTTGAAATCTCGCAGTAGTTCTAGTCTGTAACAACCTCGTGAGAGAGAGATTAGGTTTGAAAGAAAGTGTCGGTGTAAAGATGAAAAAGGGCATGCTCCGTTGGTTCGGACATGCAGAAAAAATGGTAGATGAAAGGTTAACAAAACAGATATACAATGCGAATGTGGAAGGATGTATGTATGTACCGGGGAAGACCAAGACTGACATACCACGATCAGATTGATCGAGTACTGTCCGAAGGTGGTGTCAAAAGTCTTCGCAACCGGCGTGTGTGTATGACGAGAGTGATGTATGTGGAGGAAGCGAGACAAGCCTGCAAGGATCGTGATGTATGGCACTCGGTTCTCTCTGCCTACCCCGTAAGGGATCTGGCGTGAACAACCTCGTACTTTAAATGTTAGATATTAAACAAATGTTTATTTGTTTCTGGCTGATTAAGATAATTGTTAGTGTTGTACTAACAACCAGAGATGAGCGCTTAAACGAAAAGCTACTTAAAAATTTTGCTTTTGCATAATAGTGCAAAACGTTTTCGTTTATACGTAGAAAAATTAGATACGTAAAGCGTACGTTTTTTTCAACGTAAATAAAAATTGACCCTTTTTAATGTGATTAAAGCACAATATAATATTTAAAGAGTTACTAAATTTTAGTGTACTCATTAGCTTTTAAAAGGGTAAGTAAATCCAGACTGCTAAATTTGGTGGGTTAACTTTTGCTTAATAAGCAACAAGCAACAGCTTTTTTAGTTCGCATTTCGTTATCTTCGGCACAACGGGTGTATTTTTTTTTTCGCGAAAACGAAGCTTTTCTGCAAAAAACGCTTTAAGTGAATAGCTGTTTACTAAGCGCTTATGAAAATAGGTACAACATTTAAGCGTGTTGACAAAAATAAGCCGTTTATCACATCTCTACTAATAACATACAGTACATGCTGTAAGTCTGTGGAATTCCCTGCCCAGTGAGATTCGCCTTTGCCAGACTTTAGATACTTACCTTTAAAAAACGTGTTAAAGAACACTTCCTAGCTGAAATGTAAGTTTTCTTTATATTGTATGTATTTTGTTTTCTCTAAATCATTTTTTTTTAAATACATTATTAGTATACGTTAATTTAGTTTCATAGTTTGAGTTTCAAGAAATGAGTAGATCTCGTGTTTTTTTTTTTTTTTTTTTTTTTTGTCATAAGATAGCAAACAAGCAGATGGGTCTCCTGATGGAAAGAGTCAACCATCGCCTATAGACACCAAAGATGTTAATGGTGCGTTGCTATCTTGTGGCGAGGTATAATGCCACATGCATAAGTTTACCGGCTACCTTACCCTCCAAACCGGAACACGACAGCGACAAGCACTGACGCTATTGCGGCAGGAATAGGTAAGGCGGTGGTACCAGACCCGGGCGAGACAATGCAGAACTCTACCACCTAGTAGCCACGATGGTAGTGACTCGATAGCCAATCGGTCGCCTTTTACGACCTGCCTGGCAAAACGGCAGTTGGCCTATTCTACAAAGGAGGCCGGGACCAACACGGCGAAAAAAATACAAACAACGTGTACAAAAAATAACAAATATTATTGTTATTTTTTGTACACTAGGTGTACTCATTTCTTTATTTTCATTATTTTATACTCCTTTAACGGGTTGGCTGGAAGAAATCTCTTTAAGTAGAGATAAGCTTGCCCATTGTACTTATATTACGTTAATATTGTCTATTTTGTATTGCTTTCTGTGTACAATAAGTTATTAAATAAATAAATAACGTATTTTACTAGCAAACTTCCAAAACCCAAGGTTAAAAATAAGGAAAGGCGGGCGGAAGGAAAGGCCAGCGGAATGGTTTCGTAATAACTTATTTAAATATATAAAGCTTTTAGTGTGATACACCGAGTTTTTTATATCATAAGATATCAAACAAGCAGATGGCTCTCCTGATGGAAAAATAAATCATAATCTAGTAGGCAAGAGGTCGACGTTGCCGATGAACATAATCTAGAACTAGAACACCTGGAACTAGCCCAGGATAATCATTTATGTGTTGCCTATCCTGAGACATAAGGTATTAAGTCTCGGTGCCAGTAATTACACTGCCTGTCTTGCTCTTCTCTCCGAAACACAGCAAAGCTGTTTTACGGAAGGAAAAGCAAGATGGTGGTACCCATGCAGCCGGGAGCGCGGCACAGCGCATCGATCTCTCCCACGCACCGGTAGAATGTTAATAATGCGTTGCTATCAGTGTGGCGAGATGGCAATGCCACATTCAGACACTTTGTCTATACATTTTGACAGTTAAAGAAATAAAGTTTGCCCAAACCGGCTAAACACAGATACTCAGAATAAAATTTTGTTTACTCTTACTGGTCTGAGTATCTATCTTTTCCCCGTGTTGGTCCCGGGCTCCTTTGAAGAATAGGCCAACTGTCGTTCTGCCAGGCAGGTCGTAAAAGGCGACCGAGTGGCTATGCGCGTCACTACCATCGTGACTACGAGGTGGTAGAGTTCTGCATCGGCTCGACCGGGTCTGGTACTACCGCCTTACCTTTTCCTGCCGCAATAGCGTTATTGCTAGTCACTGTCGTGTCCCGGTTTGGAAGGTAAGGTAGCCGGTAAACTTATGCGTGTGGCATTAGACCTTACCACAAGATAGAAACGCACCATTAACATCTTTGGTGTCTATAGGCGATGGTTGACTCTTTCCATCAGGAGACCCATCTGCTTGTTTGCTATCTAATATAAAAAAAATAATCTAAGATGGATTAGGGTAGCAGTTGTTCTGAAAAAACAAACAACCCCCATGTTGGTCCAAGCTTCTTTGAAGAATAGACCAACTGCCGTTCTGCCAGGTAGGTCCGATTAGCTATACGTGCTAACGTGCTAACTATTATGTGGTAGAGTTCTGCTATGTCACTCTCGGGTATTTATTACTATCGCCTTATTTGTACCTGCAACAATATAACAATGACAAGCATTGACAAAGCGTCAATGCTTGTCATTATCGTTTTTTTTAATATCATAAGATAGCTGGTACCAGACCCGGGCGAGAAAATGCAACTCTACCACCAAGTAGCCACGATGGTAGTGACTCACGTAGCCAATCGGTCGCCTTGT
This sequence comes from Apodemia mormo, assembly GCA_036924255.1. Lineage (NCBI taxonomy): Eukaryota > Metazoa > Arthropoda > Insecta > Lepidoptera > Riodinidae > Apodemia > Apodemia mormo. Next base: position 34,492,569 of record JAUPFN010000011.1, read on the forward strand.
ACGATCTGCCTGGCAGAATGACAGTTGGCCGACAGTCAACAAAAGTTGGACAAAAAATAATTCATTGTATAGTTTCAAAATGATGATCGATTTTGATGGCATTCAACGCAATTTTTGAGATCTAAATTTTTTTATTAACTACATATTCGATAACTTAAAAATGTGAGAAAAAAGAAACTTTTTATAAAAAGTTTCGTCATTGAAAAATTCCTAACGAATCAACCGATTTTAATCTGATTTACGGCATTTGACGTAGTTTTTCAATTAGAAGAGATTTTTTCAATAAATTGGTAAATTGGTGTTGGTCCTGGGTTCTTTTCCGTTCTGCCAGACAGGTCATAAAAAGCTATGCGAGTTGAATTCAAAAAAATAATGCTTAAACGCGTGATGAATTACGCGTTTAAGCATTTTTTTTGAATTTTCTAAATTACACCCCTAAGAGGATAGAGTAGGAGATGAAAGTTAAATTTTATGTAACCGCACAGGCCAAACCCAGGGTTAGGAACTTGAAATTTCGTACACGTATTACGATTTTTAAAAATTCAACCTCCAAGATGGTGAAATAGAGGAAAAAATTGTATGAAAGTTTTATTTCTTGGACATATTTGCATGAAATTTCATATGAATTGACGAAAAATTTTAAAAAGTGTTTTTTCGAGTTAACTTCGAATATTTTCAACCAATCGTTTTTTCGGCCTTCTACAACGCAGTACTATAAAATATGCCAAATGCCGTTTCAAAAATAAAAATCGTACCAAGTTTTCAAAAATAACAGCTTTTCAAATATTAATATATTGTTGTTTCCAGCAAACTTAATATTTTTATAATAAATTGCAGACTATATACCGATGGATTTAAAAAACTAATCACAGTATACTGGAGACTACTAAATTCTGTGGCTTATCTCTCTAAAACTGCGTCAAAAAATCGTAATTTCATATATTCTAGTATTTATTTATGTATTTCTATGTATTAGTATCGTTGACTAACACCCATAACACAAGCAAATAATTTGCTCACTTTGGTGTTGGATCAGTAAGTGTAATTTGTCGCGTAAATATCATATTTATTATTATTATTATTATCTGATTTGCCCCCCTCCTGGCCCAAAACCCGGGTACACCCATGCTTATTATGTATATATATATATTTTATATTGTAGGATAGCACAGAAGGAGATGGCTTGTCATGTTATTATTTACTCAATTATTTAACAGAAGTTATAAATAAAATATAGTTACAATTGGCTATTTATGTTTTCTTATAATATTTTAGCTGACTCGGCAAGTAAGTGCTCGAACTGTTCTGCCATATAAAATGTTCATCTATACATATAATAAAATCTATACATACAATAAAATCGTAGGAAAGTCAAAACTGTACATTGAATATTTTTTAAAGAATCCTTGAGGCGTGATCTACAATCGATATCGAAGCCAAAAATATAGTTTTTAGAATTTTTGTCTGTTTGTCTATTTGTCTGTTTATCTGTTTGTCTGTATGTATGTCCGGGGTAAACTCAAAAAGTACTGCATGGATTTACTTCAAATTTTGCAAGAATATTACTTACAAGTCGGGTCAACATATAGGCTACATATTATCACGCTATCACCTACGGGTAGGAGCAGTGCGGAGTAAACGAAGTCCGCGCGGACGAAGTCGCTGGCAACAGCTAGTACTAAATATTTTAGTAGGGTGAGGGTTAATGGAGAATGGAGTCAGGAAGGTGAAAATTTGAGGTTATAGGTATTATTGATAGAAAAAAAAAACAAAAAAACATTCATCCAAGGAAGTTACATTCTACCCGGAATGTCTACACGCGCTATAAAACCGTTCCGAAGAGTACCACGACATGGGTGGAATGTGTCTCTTTCTACTAAATAAAGCGCCAATCGCCATTTATAAGTGCGGCCATGCGTAGTTTGCAAATTACTACTAAGCAATCCTACTAATTTGAGAAACAGTTTTTGCATTGCATAAGTAATTACGTAATAATTAAAATAAGCACATTTTAGAACTCACTATGTTAATTACAATACATTTTATTCTAATTTATTTATCGACATGTATGAATAAAAAGGATTTAACGATTACCGAATATGTGAAAATCTACCATTTGGATAGTTTCATTTACACTGGCAATTGCAAGAAAGGGACAACATCCACTCTTGTCGTTGTCTTGCTCAGAACGTTTTCCTCCCTCCCTCTGTTAAGTGAGAAACAAATGTCAACTCTATTTGTTACGAAATAACGTACATTTTTATATTTCAAATATTGCTTCGTAACAATTCCAGTTATAGTATATAAGTTCCTTGCATTCGTCACAAAATACAAAAAAAGGAATTTTTTTTTTTTTATATCATAAGATAGCAAACAAGCAGATGGGTCTCCTGATGGAAAGAATCAACCATCGCCTATAGACACCAAAGGTTATAATGGTGGTTGTTATCTTGTGGCGAGGTCCAATGCCACCTGCATAAGTTTACCGGCTACCTTACCCTCCAAACCGGAACACGACAGTGACAAGCACTGACGCTATTGCGGCAATATAGCCAACCTAGCCGCACCCTTGCATACCGCTAGCAATATACTTTACGAATTTTTGTACCTACCATATTTTTTTTTTTAGAAATGACTATTGCAGTTGACCTTAAGGGTCGTTACTGCGTAACCGGGCTTTTTGGGCGAGCAGAGTGCTCAGCCCGAGTTTAAGTTTAAATTTGGGCAATAAACAACCGCGCTAAGGGTTGTCTCCTGCGAGACCGGACCTCGGCTCATTGCGTTGTTTTGACTAATAATTGGGATGGGGAGGAGTAGTGGCATTTCGCTCCGCGCTAAGCGCAAGGCGGTCTTCGTCGCCATTGTGACCGGCGGCGGCGACGGTGTATTTGTGTAGTGTGTGTGTTGTGTTTAGTAAAGGATTGGCGGCTATAGCCGCCGTTATGGGATCGTCGGGATCGACCAAAATATATACAATAAAATATTATAAATCCGGTCGAGCCATTTCGGAGGAGAGGAGAAACAACACATACTCATCTTTATTATGAAACATTTATACATACCTACACACAAAAGACTACCAACAATATTTTTTTATTTTATTTAACGTTATGTAATGAAATAAATATTATATTTTGCTATAAGTAACAAATAAAATATGTTTATATTACATTCTTTTCCAATTTATACTGAAGAAATCGAATATAATAGTCACCATTTATTTAAAACATCTAGGTATAAATCCGCTCAAACGCAGCGTTTTCGCAGCGCGATTATGGCGTTTATGTCATGTGCTTACTGAAAACTGTGCTTACACTGCCGAGTGCCGACTAATCCGACTATAGACGTATACTTTCCTAAATCAAAGACGCAAGCGGCGTCTACGTGACGTTAACCCAACTCTCAACAGGCACGCCAACACCCATCAAATATCCCTCAACGTAAGTTAGTTCACTACAAAGCTCTTCGTAAACATTGACATCAAATCAACTCCCTCTTTTGGATCATTGACAGCAAATCAACAACTCCCTCTTTTGAATTTTCCCAGAACCTTGATTTATAGCTAATGCGACGTTGATAGCTGATTACAAACACATTAAACATGCCCACGCATAGATAAGCGTACATTAAATTATACAACAAATAGCACTCACACTTTTTTATTTTATACTAGCTGTTGCCAGCGAATTTGCCCGCGCGGACTTTGTTTGCTCCGCACAGCTCCTCCCCCGTAGGTAATAACAGCGACAGCGTGATAATATGTAACCTATATGTTGTTGACCCGACCTGTTAGTAATATTCATGCAAAATTTGAAGTAAATCCATGCAGTACTTTTAGAGTTTACCCCGGACATACATACAGACAAACAGATAAACAGACAAATAGACAAAAATTCTAAAAACTATATTTTTGGCTTCGATATCGATTGTAGATCACGCCCCAATAATTCTTTTAATGTACAGTTTTGACTTTCCTACGATTTTATTATATGTATAGAAGATGATGGCAAACAAGCAGAAGGCTGTCCTGATCGTCCGTCGATCGTCCTGTCACTAACACCAAAGCTATTTGTCGCCTCTGTGGTCTAGTGGTCAGGCGTTGGCGTTGACCACGTGAGATCCCGGGTTCGATTCCTAGGTCGGCCAACTTAAAAAAAGTGTTTTTTTTTAGTTTTCTGATAAACACAAAGTTGCCCGGGATTGGAAAGTGCCCAGTTGGCAGTAGGCTTGCCACCTATCACATTTGTGGGACCAAGTATCTTCGGCTAATTGTGGGTGTAGTTGTGGTACCTCTGCCTACCCCTTGGGGTACGGGCGTGAAGATACTTTTTTATACAATTCAAAGCCCGCGGTGCTATCACATATCTCGCAATGCGCAATTATCGTAATTGTTTATTGCATGACACTTAGTCTAATATTCAAAGCATGACACGTAATAGCCTTGTATATTAGTGGCATCGCAAAAAATTTTTGGAACTGGGATATCGCAAAAAGTGCATCCAGCAATTAGCAAGCAATTGGCGACGTTTTTGATGATTTTTTGTTAGGTTTTATCGCTGCTCGCTGGCGGATTACAATTTTTAGGTGATATGCCTTACGCGCAACTTCGCCCGCAGGTAATTTAGCATAATATCGTTAGTGTAAAAACTTTCATACTCGTACAGTATTTGACCCCTTATTTCGCCATCGTATAGAATATATTTCGAAAAATCCTTTTTATTCCTCGCCCACATCGTAAAAACATCCCCTAGAAAACTTCAGCCTTTCAAGGTTTTAAGGTTGGACGTTGATAAGTCAGTCATTGAGTCAAGACTTTGGTTTAATAAATACAGGTTTAAATACACAATAATAAATAATCAAGAATCAAGACAATAAAATCTTAGAAACTCGACTAAAACGAGACGCGCCAAAAGAATGTGATATGCCTCCATGCTGTGCTTCTATGGCATTAGTAATTGAGCATATCTGACGTCAGCCATCATGATAACCCTAAATTCATCATAATGTTTATAGTACTGACATGACCTATTTACAAACAGTGCCCCTTTAAAGCATACAATTATTAATGTAATGAGAATCTTATCAAGTTAACCTTTTAAAACTTTGGATAACTTTTAGGTGGTTTCAGTAAGAGATAATAAAAAAATCATCATCATGCATTCTCTTATGTTTTTTTCTATAATAATATTTTGAAGAGGAAAATTTTAATTGTTGGTTGGTTTGACTTCAAGAACTACGATTTTAAAAACTCTTTTATCTATAACTAATAAGCTACCACGGTAAGCGGGGCCGTCAAAAGGGGTGGGAATCCAGAATAAGAACAAATAAATTGGGAAAGTGTGTGTCGGACCACGCGCAATGTAGGATTCCGAAGTAGCCCATCACAATAATGCGGACTAAGAAGAGGGTTTAAATAGTTTCATACTATGAACATTTAAGCTTTTCAACGTCAATGACGCGCAATGTAGGATTCCGAAGTAGCCCATCACAATAATGCTGACTAAGAAGAGGGTTTAAATAGTTTCATACTATGAACATTTAAGCTTTTCAACGTCAATGACAAATATATATCCGCACCACAGGTTCACCGCCTATAAAAAATCTTTAAGTACATTTTATAATTTGGTCGACTATTACTCAAAAACTTGTAAAGCCTTCTGTGATAGTCTTCCTTGTAACTTCATTATATTTACTACTAGCATGACTTTTGCCCACCCCCAAATCTAGAGGGGGAGGACACTTGCCTCTAACAAAAATTAGCACTTAAAAGCTTAATATTTTACAAACGAGTCCCTTAATCGAAAACTTGTATTCATAAACCCATAATATTTTTTAAAACCTATCCAAAGATACCCCACGCGATGAAGAAAACATATTATTACATGTAGGGGTGACATGTAAATGTAGGGGAGCTACCCTGAAAAAATATTGTTCAAGGTTTTATGTTACCACTTTGTTCACCTGACTAATACATTCGTGCCGAATTGGTTTTCTAGTATAAGGGATCTCTGAGTAATCGTACGGACGGGCGGACGGACAGACGGGCGGACGGACGGACATAGCGAAACCATGAGGGTTCCTAGTTTACTTCGGAACCCTAAAAAGGACTTTATTGCTTTTTGGTCTGTAACTTGTCTAATTTTTGTTGTAGAAACATTTTTTTCCTTTCTTTATAAATATACCGCCAATTCAATTCAAAAGAGAAAAGAAAATCACAAATTAAAACGTTTAGTTTTTTCTGATACTTGATATAGAAAAGTTGAATTTCAATAAATATGTTTAGGGTGGTCTAGTAACAGTTTTGTCAAGAATAGCAATGCCAGACTTATATTTTACTGATCAAACCCCTTTAAATTGCAACACATTTAACTTGTGTGTTACACACCAATTTTACAAAAAAAAAAAGATAGAAAAAGAACCTTTTAAAAAACTATTCAAATTAAAAAGTCTGTGTAAACTACCTACTTTAAAATATTACTGACTAGCTGCAGCATATAGCCCGCTGCATTTTAAAAGTTGATGGTGAATCCCGCGGGATCACCTAATTTTTCTGGTATAAAAATGGTATCTATGTGGTATTTTAGGTCATTGTCTACCCGTGTGCCAAATTTCATTAAAATCCGTTCAGTAGTTTTTTTGCGTGATTGAGTAACAAACATCCATCCATCCAAACATCCAAACTTTCGCATTAATATTAATATATATATATTTAATTTTTCTGGTATAAAATGTATCCTATGTGGTATTTCAGGTCATTGTCTACCAGTGTGCCAAATTTCATTAAAATCCGTTCAGTAGTTTTACGTGATTGAGTAACAAACATCCATCCATCCAAACATCCATCCATCCAAACATCCAAACTTTCGCATTAATATTAATATATATTTAAAGACAAGAACTTAGGATCACTCCATTCCATCACTTGTCTGATGTGAAATAAATTTTTCGAATAACTTTTGTGTTTAAACAATCAAGGTTACCTCAGTGGCAAAGCTCAGCTCATTGGTAAGCCTACATCTAAACCGGCACTACGAGTCTATAATTTTATTCTGTCGCTTCACATCTTGCATTACCTATTTTATGATTCAGCGTATTCAATACATACCGATGGGTCCAACGTAAGTTGTCGTAACTTAAAAGATGCGATTTTTGTATTATCTATGAAAATGACTCTACTTTTATAGATCTTTTAATTACACAAAGAATAAAAATGAAATTTCTATTAGATAAATCAGACTTCTAATATTACACTATCAAGGGCGGATCCAGCCTTTGGGCACAGTATACTGGAGACTAACAGTAGTCACTGTACATACACGTGATATTCGAGTAACGCCCGCATAGGCACCTCTCACGGACGCGATATCTCGAAATGGTTCGGGACAGTTTGTACCGCACCAGTTCGAGATATTGCGTCCGTGGAGGTGTTTATGTGTGCTATGCTCGAATTTTACTTGTATGTAACATTGACTTCTGTTAGTCTCTAAGTATTCTGTGCTTCGGGGGCCAGGGGTGAGTCACATACTTTAGGTTCAGTTAATATAGGCTCTAATCCTTAGTTTGCAATGAAAAATCCACACCTAGACCCTGCCAAGGGGGGGGGGGGGATGACCATGACTCTCATGACCCCTCCGCCCCTCCTGGATCCACCCTTGTACATTATACCTAGTTTGCATTGCAGAAACAAGTACACTGCATATTTGGGTTGAGGCTGGATCTTATAATAAATAAATAACACGACAGTATAAAACAAACTTTACTTCCTAAAGTCGATCGTCAAACGTTACGAATCAGACCAACATTCTATTCTATGTAAAATGACTTGTCCATTGTTCAACTCAAGCATTGAAATTGAAATGGCAGGATTGAATAATAACTGGAAAAGTTCCGGTGCTTTATTAAAAGAAAATTAATACTCAAGGTCGTTGTTAACAAACATGTTTGAACAACATTTTAAATTGCTATTGTTTCTGTTACTATGTTTTTCTGACTTCACTTTGAATTTGCCAATAAATAATAATGTCAAAATCTGTCACACGGTCTGCAATTTCGTTTTCAGCGGCCAATAGTTGTGTCAGGTTTGACGGTTGCCGCGCATGACCAAATAGTCTTTACCTTCGATCAAATATACTATATTTGATCGAAGGTCTTTACTAATAGAAAGCAACCCCAGCTCTAGGATTTTTTCCAACCGGGAGTAAAATCATGATAGCGTCCCCGCTCCAATTTGTAAGATGAATTGTTCAAAAAGCTCATAAAATAAATATGTAATGGCCGATATACTTGTTGTCGGTAGATAAATTTAAATTCTATAACACCTATTAGCTAATAACTTTTTTATTTTTGTGATACACTCAATAAAGGAAACTTATAACAAAAAAAAATCGCTATCTACTATCTAAATATTTCTTTAAATTTAGTAGACAATAGAGTAGTTCGAAACATCACACCAATTTTTAAATGAATGGCTTCCTCCATTTAAAAATTGGTGTAATATCCCTAATGATGGTAAAGTTATCCTACCCAACTCATGGGTCGCATCAACGCACCATTAACATCTATGATGTCTATAGGCAAAGGTAATTTCTATCCATCAGGAGAAACATCCGCTTGTTTGCTATCTTATGATAAATAGGATAATGTTACTTAAAGCTTTTTTTTATAATCTCTTTTCGTAATGCAGTTTCTGACTCGAGGAAATTTTAATTGATAATAAATAACAGGGGCTGCCCATTCACATTTTAACTAATTATCAATATTCTGGGTACTTCCATGAAGTATTAGGTAAAGGTGGAGCTAGCACTCGTATCACTTGAAACAAATACCTACGAGTACGTTACATCTCATTCTATGAGGTCTTTTTCTACAGCTCTATTAGGTGCCCCACAGACATACAATAATATTGCGCAATACTATTATTGTGCAATAATATTGAATACCCGTTTGTTTCCAGACGTTCAATAAATTCACTCAATAAAATTGACAAACCAGTCTGATCAATATTTTCGTGCGAGTAACATGTCTGACGACGAAGTTTTGGCGGCAACCGTGCTGGCGATTTTGTTAAATAAATCTATACAATTCTATACACTCAAATAAAAACTCCCGTTCTTCATCTTTTATTGATTGGTTTTGTTTCGATCAACACTTATACTGATTAGTGATTACTGATTAGTATAGAAAATATTACGATTACCTAAATATCAGTCATTGTAGTAAGCTACTTCATAAACAAGCATACATACATAGACAATTTTAAATTACCGTGAGGCATGGCACAAACAAAGATGTCTTTTAATATAGTGGACAAAGTTGTACCAAAAATCCACGCAAGATATGGTTTTTTAATTAATTTATATTTTTTTATACTCTTCGGGAAATTAAAAACTCAAATAAAATATAAATTCCAAAGGTATTGACTTCTGAGTTCTGATGAAATTCGCTTTATCGTGAAGTGAATATTAATTTTGTGCAGACAATGGATATCCAGGATATCCTGCTCTAATGCAGCAACTATTTACAAGCATCGTCAATATGAAATTTTTTACGCCACTTTAAAATATACGGACTTTAATAGAAAATGCATAAGATATCGATATAATTGTCTGCGCGACAAGTTGAAAAGTGTCTAAAATAGAGATACTGCTCTTAAAATTATATGCGATAGCTCATTGGATCCGAAATGACGCCTAGAAAAATGTGTTAAAAGCGTGTATTAGCATATAAAAAATTGCAAAAGTTCTAAACAATTAAAGATGAGAAAAAAATGGCATTTCATATTTCCAATCATTTTGCCAATATTTCATAAACTATTAATATTTAAGAAATTTCAAAAAAAGATTCGGAAAGAGGAGGAAATTTCCAAGAAAAAAACTCCTGGAGTCCGGAACTCTATCTCCATTATCTATAATTTTAATTTAACGCTGAAAATGGGTCTCATTTTAAAGCCGTGCGCGCGCACGATCTCAAAATCGAGTACAACACATAAATTAATTTATTTAAGATATTGAATATTCTTTCTTAAATTTGAAAAAAATATGATGTATTTTCAACACTATAAATAATTTATTTCCGTTGGAAATTTTACTTAAAATTAATATTTCAACAAGTTAAACGATTGTTAACTAACAAAAATGTCTCGTACTTCCGTCTTAATTGTAGTTAAATGAAAAAAAATGTTACAATAATTATCATAAAAATGTTTTGCTTCGTGGAGCCTTTTTTATATACATAGTTAACAATATCACGCCATAAAACTTAAAAAATATACTTTGCTTATAATAATTATTGTACTTTAACAACATTACGTGGATTTTTGAGTTTTTGTTAAAGTACAATAATTATTATAAGCAAAGTATGAATATTTTTATATATATGATCCCCCCTGAACCGAAGGCTAGATTCGCCCTTGCAAAAGAAGAAAGTTATCAATTCTGCTGTATGTTTTTTTTTAATGTTTGTTATCTCAAACTTATGCATGTGGCATTAGACCTCGCCACAAGATAGCAACGCACCATCAACATCTTTGGTGTCTATAGGCGATGGTTGACTCTTTCCATCAGGAGGCCCATCTGCTTGTTTGCTATCTTATGATATAAAAAAAATATCTCAGAGTTCTATCCCTGCATCAGATCTTCCGGAGATTCAGAAAATGGGAAGACATTTGCTGCAGTTTTGCGTATCTTAACATAAACTCTTGTACTGTAACTTTTATGTATTCTGAGACTGTACTGTAAATGGCATCACATTTTCAAAATTAAGTATCAAATAAATAAATGTAGGGGAGAGTCGACTATATTGTATTGCCATTTAAATCGTACCACCTTAAAATCTTCTACTAAAAAATAATATTCTTTTACATCGGCTATACTAATAGATGCCTTAGTGGCGCCACTAACCACCAATAATTTCCAAATATGGCGTCTACACAACATCGCTGCAGTATATAGAATATCTTTTCAGTCTAAATTTGAGTATTGTTTCTTAGGAGTTACTATTCGACAAGGTAAGTTGAATGATACGTTTTTGTACATTTGAATTGTTATTTGACGAAGTTTTGTTTGGGCAAAGTGCTTACAAGAAAAAAGTGAGGTCATTTATAATAATTTATTTTTTTCGCTCTTAAGTTCATTAAATTGTACCGGGTAAATGTTACTAAATTGTACCGGTACAATTTAGCGTCCAGTTTTATTTTGTTAATTTTTAGTTATTTTTTTTCTTATACTAACTGTGATTTCATCTTTCAGAAAGTGATTTTTGCGTAACCTGGTTTTAATTTTATAATAAGATAAACATAAATTGAAAAAATACTTGAAATATCAAAGTAAAAAGAAAACATCTGCTCAAAAGGCACTAGAAATAACTTCAAGTCCTTACAAATATAAATTTGAAGAGCAAGTTATAGTAAAGCAAAAGAAAATATTAAAAATACACAAAGCAGAGAAAAGAAAAACAAGATTTAGTTACATTGTACAATGTAGGTACATTAAAAATAAGGCTGTGAAAAAAAGAAAATATTTGTTAAAGGAAATAAAAGGTGACGAAATCATAAACATATTTTAAAAAGAGAAAATTCTACTCTTCTTTTTGCAGCAGTAGCTATGACGAAGATATTGTTATAGAACTAGATGATTGCTCAGATGATGACATCAAAGATATAACTTTGTTTAGGAATAAAAAACTTCTAATTTATTATTTTGGCTGTTTATTTTTGAATTCAGATACCTATTTAAGATTTAATTTTGCTATAGGTAGTTTTTTAAACAACTTTTGATAGGAATTAGGTATACTGTACAGGAGGACCTTTGATTTGTTATTTTGATTGATTATTTTAGAATTTAGATAAGTAGTTTTTTTATATCATAAGATAACAGGCAGATGGAACTCCTGATGGAAAGTGTCAACCATCGCCGATAGACACCAAATATGTTAATGGTGTGTTGCTATATGGCTGGCTGGCGAGATCTAGTGCCACATACATAAGTTTACCGGCTACTTTACCCTCCAAACTGGAACAAGACAGTGACAAGCACTGACGCTATTGCGGCAGGAATAGGTAAGGCGGTGGTACCAGATCCGGGCAAGACAATGCAGAATTTAAAAGATTTTTGGAGTTTGATATGTGTATTTTATAACTTAAATGAAAACTAAAAAGATATAGTGGTACTTAAATATATTAAAAAACTTTACTTGATCAATATTGTTTCATTAATTTAAAAAAAATATTTGTTCGTTAGAATGGTAGGCAGCAATAGTAACAATGGTACAATTTAAAGGCCAGTACAATTAAAATACCAGGGGTACAATTTAATAGACTCGTCGTTTAATTTGTACCTGTAGAAGATTTTCGCAAAAAATGGATTTTCAGATATAAGTTATAATGATATCTAGATAGATTTATGGTATGTTACACTCAGATAACTAGAGTATTAATTACTAACTATAATCATTTTGTAAGTATATTTATGACACAGTTAAGAGAGGATTTCTAAAAACTGGTACAATATAGTCGACTCTCCCCTATAAATGGTTGACCCTATAGGCCATCCCTAAAACTTCCTGCTAAATTAAGGTATTTTAAGCTCAAAAAAGTAAAAAATATAAGCATAGATTTTTCAGTCCAAACATCTACTTTGTTAAAAATGGCAGTATATTATTTTTTGAAAAGCTGTATATTTTTGAAACGATGATGGCTATATGGCTCTATAAAGGACTTTATTGCTTTTTGGTCTGTAACTTGTCTAATTTTTGTTGTAGAAACATTTTTTTCCTTTCTTTATAAATATACCACCAATTCAATTCAAAAGAGAAAAGAAAATCACAAATTAAAACGTTTAGTTTTTTCTTATACTTGATACAGAAAAGTTGAATTTCAATAAATATGTTTAGGGTGGTCTAGTAACAGTTTTGTCAAGAATAGCAATGCCAGACTTAAAGTTTTATATTTTACTGATCAAACCCCTTTAAATTGCAACACATTTAACTTGTGTGTTACACTCCAATTTTACAAAAAAAAGATAGAAAAAGAACCTTTCAAAAAACTATTCAAATTAAAAAGTCTCTGTAAACTACCTACTTTAAAATATTACTGACTAGCTGCAGCATGTAGCCCGCTGCATTTTAAAAGTTGATGGTGAATCCCGCGGGATCACCTAATTTTTCTGGTATAAAAATGGTATCTATGTGGTGAGGTTTAATTAATGGTACAATTTAAAGGCCAGTGGTACAATTAAAATACCAAGGGTACAATTTAATAGACTCGTCGTTTAATTTGTACCTGTAGAAGATTTTCGCAAAAAATGGATTTTCAGATATAAGTTATAATGATATCTAGATAGATTTAACATACCATATGTTACACTCAGATAACTAGAGTATTAATTACTAACTATAATCATTTTGTAAGTATATTTATGACACAGTTAAGAGAGGATTTCTAAAAACTGGTACAATATAGTCGACTCTCCCCTATAAATGGTTGACCCTATAGGCCATCCCTAAAACTTCCTGCTAAATTAAGGTATTTTAAGCTCAAAAAAGTAAAAAATATAAGCATAGATTTTTCAGTCCAAACATCTACTTTGTTAAAAATGGCAGTATATTATTTTTTGAAAAGCTGTATATTTTTTGAAACGATGATGGCATTCAACTCAAGTTTTGAGATGTAAAGTATTGCTTTAGCTAAATAATTGATAGGTTGAAAAGGGTGTAGCAGGATAAGTATGATGATTTGGCCCCCAATGTCAACTCATGTCCAAACTTATAACATAGCATGGCCTCGATGTACGTATGCAATTTATAAGAATTTTTCTGCCGTATTCCGCTTTAATCTAGAGATATGGGTGCATGTTTGATTATCCTTCAAACAGCCATATCTCAAAAACTAATTAAGCTAAATGCAAAAGACCAACGTGAGGTTGTAGGTAACGTTAAAGAGTATATTTTATATTTTTTTCAGATTATTTAAATAACTACGCGCATATATAAATAATAAATAAATATTTTATCTTTCATTTTTTTAGTGTTCTTGGTGACTTACAATCACCGAAAAATTATATGTTGTAGTACTTGACAAGCCCTACTTACTCATGAAAATTATATTGAAAAAAAGTTGGTGCAACATTTCGAAAAAAAAAAAATTCGACATGCACCTGTGTTTGCCATAGAGGAATTTTTGGAGAAACATTAGCTAATGCTATTCAAAAATATTTTGTAGTTTCGACATTAATCATTTACAGTTGAAATTAGTTCAATAAATCATAAATTGAATATATGTATATTCATGTTCTATTTATATGTTTATACTAGTACAGAAGGTAGAATGAATATTTTAAATAATTGCTAGCGTTATATCTTTATAATGTTTAGTTATTTGTACAATTGTTACATTTAAAACTCTGTTCCTAGTCATATAAGGATCTTTCTTGCTTGAATATTCTTAGTTATAATGTAGGACAAAGGTACATATAAGTATTGTATAATAATTTAAATTACTGCCATAGGAAATAACTCATACGTCATAATAATTACAGTCGAATCTCTTAATATTATTGAACTTGATCATCTAAAATCTTATTTCACTGCTTTCTTTTAAAATTAAAAAAAATACAGTAATAAAAATACAGACCAACTCTTTTTATCCCCACTCTACTAATATTTCATGTGCGCAAGTCGACGCAGTTATCTGCGTGCCATAACAAAAGAAAAAACATACGGCGTATTCAAGAGAGGAATCAAGTTCAGACTTGTCATCACGTTGCTCGCTGTTTCGTACACTTAACGTACTCAAAACTAATTTCTTCATTTATTCTGTCTTGTTGTTAATAACGATGTCAGGTAAGTGCAAAAACTGCAAAGATCCTTATATGGCTAGGAACAGAGTTTTAAATGTAACAATTGTACAAATAACTAAACATTATAAAGATATAACGCTAGCAATTATTTAAAATATTCATTCTACCTTCTGTACTAGTATAAACATATAAATAGAACATGAATATACATATATTCAATTTATGATTTATTGAACTAATTTCAACTGTAAATGATTAATGTCGAAACTACAAAATATTTTTGAATAGCATTAGCTAACGTTTCTTCCAAAATTCCTCTATGGCAAACACAGGTGCATGTCGATTTTTTTTTTTTTCGAAATGTTGCACCAACTTTTTTTCAATATAATTTTCATGAGTAAGTAGGACTTGTCAAGTACTACAACATATAATTTTTTGGTGATTGTAAGTCACCAAGAACACTAAAAAAATGAAAGATAAAATATTTATTTATTATTTATAAATGCGCGTAGTTACTTAAATAACTGAAAAAAATATAGAATATACTCTTTAACGTTACCTACAACCTCACGTTGGTCTCTTGTATTTAGCTTAATTAGTTTTTGAGATATGGCTGTTTGAAGGATAATCAAACATGCACCCATATCTCTAGATTAAAACGGAATACGGCAGAAAAATTCTTATAAATTACATACGTACATCGAGACCATGCTATATTATAAGTTTGGACATGAGTTGTCATTGGGGGCCAAATCATCATAGTTATCCTGCTACACCCTTTAGAAGTAATGTCAAAAAACATTTTTTCAAAATTTTTGTCATTGATAAATCCCAAACAAATTGACCGATTTTGACCCAATTAACGGTATTTGACGCAGTTTTTAAAGGTCGACAGCTGATAAGATTTTTATGATAGCGGATAAACCGATTTAGATGCAATTTATGTATTAGATGTAGTTTTTTGAGCAATAGAGCCGATTAGTTTTTATACTCAATCGGTACATTAATCTGGAATCATTAAAAAAATACTGTTTCGCCAAAAAAAAAAATATTTGAGGTTTTTTTAAAATTTCTCAATATCTCATGGGCCGAATCGGTTCCAATTTTTAGGAAATTTAAGTTGACCGGAATCCAATTGAATGCCATCATCAACCGCGTTTCAATCGGTCAAGCCTTTCTAAAGTTATGAAATGTTTACATACACACACTGACACACACATACAAACATGCATACTGAATGACGTCATCGTGAAAATAGTCTGAAAAGGTTCCAAGGACCTCAAAATGTCGACATCTCGTCGTCAAAACTCGATTTTCGAAAATCGGAGTAAAATCAGTAACTTCCTTATCTAGATATGTAGCGGGAAGTTAAAATGTTTAATTTCAATACCAACAGTTAAAATATTATAAATAATAATGTAATACAAAATTATACCTAATGAATTTGCATGCTAATGTGTAGCGGAATAGATAGGTAGGAAACTAAATTAGACTAAGAACTTTGTAACTCTATTTTTTGGAAATAAATATAATATTTATAAATATTATTATTTAACTGTTTCTCAAATATAATTTATTTCAGTCAGAATCACAGTAATTTAACGTCTTAAAGCTAGCCGGTTTCCCCTATGAGGGCTTCATCAGGCCTTCTAGTTTACATTTTATTATTTAGTTTTTAATTTTGACATTAATGGCCGGTTTTCAGAACGCAAATCAATTTTAACAAGAAATTAATCTATGTTTAACATAATTTTTACAAGCAAATGATCTCTTAAACATAGATTAATTGCTTGTTAAAATTAATTTGCGTTTCGGAAACCGGCCGTAAGACTCTACAATTTCCTTAATTTCTTGAGAATCTTGTCGTCACCTAATCTTACCCTAATGACAATGGGACCACCTGATAAATAGGAAGAATTATTACGTAAACAAAGTACAATTTTTAAAATTGAAGATGTAAGTTTTTTTTTTTTTATGTCATAAGATAGCAAACAAGCAGATGGGTCTCCTGATGGAAAGAGTCAACCATCGCCTATAGACACCAAAGATGTTAATGGTGCGTTGCTATCTTGTGGCGAGGTATAATGCCACATGCATAAGTTTACCGGCTACCTTACCCTCCAAACCGGAACACGACAGCAACAAGCACTGACGCTATTGCGGCAGGAAAAGTGAAAAACAAAAAAAGTACAATTTTCAAAATGGATGATGTAAGTCCAATAGTTCATTCCAGCTTTCAAGCAATCGAGAAACATATGTAGATATCTTATTTTTTAAGTAAAGAATGCAGTTATATTGATATTATGTATTAGCTGCTTGCCATCGGGAGAGCCATCTGCTCTTGTTTCCTATCTTATGATAGGTAGGATAATTTATTAAAATATTTTTTACAATCTCCATTCGTAATGCAGTTTCTGACTCCTGTCAGTATTAGCTGCACCCTGCAGTCCATAGCACTACAAAAGTTTTCGGTGAATCCCACGGGAACAAATTATTTTCGGAGTAAAAAGTATCTTATGTGCTATTCCAGATCCTCATCTACCTGTATGCCCAATTTCATCTAAATTGGTTCAGCCGTTGGGTTGCGTGATTAACAAAAATCCAAATATCCAAACCTCTAAATGTTTATATGTTGGGATGTCTCAACATACAAACTTTTACATTAATGAAAAAACGTGTGTGTACTCATTTATGAAAGAAGTTATACTTCTTTGGCGTAACAATATAAAAATCTTTCTAAAAATAATTATCCCTCGCGTTATCCTATGTTTGTAGAAATTTAGCACAGGAAAGTAATGATTTTTGGTCACGCGAACTAAGTCGCGAGTAACTGCTAGTGGGACTAAAAATCGCAATGAACTGAGAATCTCTTGTTTTTAAGTTGGTTAAAAACTATGGTATTATCTATACACATTTCTATACATATAATAAAATCGTAGGAAAGTCAAAACTGTACATTGAATATTTTTTTAAAAGAACACTTGGGGCGTAATCTACAATCGATAAAGAAGCCAAAAATATAGTTTTTAGAATTTTTGTCTGTTTGTCTGTTTATCTGTTTGTCTGTATGTATGTCCGGGGTAAACTCAAAAATTACCGCATGGATTTACTTCAAATTTTGCATGAATATTACTGACAAGTCGGGTCAACATATAGGCTACATATTATGACGCTATCACCTACAGGGGAAGAGCAGTAAACGAAGTCCGCGCGGACGAAGTCGCAGGCAACAGCTAGTTTAGCAATATTTTCAAAAAATATGTAGATATAACATTGTATTGTATAACATTGTAGATGTATCTTGTTCAATATGTAGAGAACATTGATCAGGTCAATGAGTTTATAGGTCAACTACAGACTACATTATGCACTATCATTCATTAATTCACATGACTCACATGTCACCTTTGCACATTGTACAAAAATATAAATTTGAATAAAAATAATATATCGTCTCAACCCATATTCCCGAATAAGAAGGCTGAGGTGCAAGGTAGCCAAGGTCAAGGCCTACCACGATCAAGGGGGCAGTTTATTACGATATAGGTAAATTAGACGTTCTTATTATTTGGCTTTTCGATCGCTTTAAAAAATTATTTCCCCGTGTTGGTCCCAGGCTCCTTTGAAGAATAGCCCATCTGCCGTTCTGCCAGGCAGGTCGTAAAAGGCGACTGATTGGCTTTACAAGTCATTAACATCGTGGCTACTAGGTGGTGGAGTTCTGCATTGTCTCGCCCGGGTCTGGTACAACCGCCTTGCCTATTCCTGCCGCAATAGCGTCAGTGCTTGTTGCTGTCGTGTTGCGGTTTGAAGGGTAGGATAGCCAGTAAACTTATGCATGTGACATAAGACCTCGCCACAAGATAGCAACGCACCATTAACACCTTTAGTGTCTATAAGCGATGATTGACTCTTTCCATCAGGAAACCCATCTGCTTGCTATCTTATAATATAAAAGAAAAAAACGGTTAAACGCTGGCCACTCAGTCAGGCAGTCCATAAAAGACGAACGATTGGATAAATATATGTCTTTACCATCATAACTACTAAGTGGCAGAGTTTCACAATGTCTCGCCCGGATCTGGCACCACAGTTTTGCCTATTACTGCCGCAATAGCGACGGCAAAATAACCAGTAAACTTTTGCATGTGGGATTACTCACTCCCCATATACCTAGTTAGCAACGCACCATTAAAATCGTTGATGTCTATAGACGGTGGTTTTGTCTTTCCATTAGGATAATCAACTGCTTTTTTTATATTTGGACTATGGGGTATAACCCCCATATTTCAAAAACTAGGATTTGAAGTAGGGATAACCAGAACAATCCAATTTAAAAATAGCACTAGTTAAATTAATTTTTGTTTTTGTTTGTTTAAAAAAAATATTTTTGGTTTATTTTTTATATTTTTGTCTTTTAATATTCAATGTTTGCTTTCATCTGTTTGTTTGCTATGTTATACCTAATGTAAATCTTTTTGGTTGTACTGTTTTTATTCAGCTTTTGTTAATCATAACAAACAAACTTCTGGCTCACTGATAGAAAGAGAAGCCATCGCCTATGAGAAAATATCTGTTAATGTTGTGTTGCTATCCATGTGGTGGGATGGCAATGCCATATGCATGCATAAGTCTACTGGCTACCTTACCCTCCAAATCTAAACACGACAAGGACAAGCATTAACACTGTTGCAGCAGGAAATGGGTAAGGCGGGAGTACCAAATACTCGGGAGAGACGACGAAACTACTCCTTGTAAAAGCTGGTTTTAGAAATATTTAAATAGATGACTAGGTACATTTTAAACATAAAATACGGGGTATTGTTTTCCGTTGCCTCTCGGCAGCATAATAATTATAAGTTTGTCTCTATCGTGCAGTTATTTCGTTTCATCGAATTTGAAATCGTGATTCTAAATTTTTCCTTCATAAATTACCCCTCGTGCATTATCGTACTTAATATTTTATTGCGGAATAATAATGAACAACGGTCTTTGTAAGACTATCATAAAATACCTACTAGCTATTCCGTTTTAAATATATAAAAACTTGTTGAAATATAAACGGGAATTTTATGTTAAACATAAAACAAATTTATTCAATATTGTGTAAACTACGCAGCGATTTCCAAACCATAGTGAGTGACGTAGTAAGTAGTTTCGGTGAATCGAAAACCGGTTAGCTTATTTTAGATATTTTAATTAAGTATTCTATTACTTCCCGTGTTGAACCAGGCCCCATTTTAAAGATTAGATCAACTGCCTTACTGCTAGGCATCTCGTAAGAAGGCGAAATGGAAGAATACGCATCAACATCATTATCTAGGTAGGTACCTACTATGTGGTAGAGTTGTGCAACGTTTTGACTGGGTTCTGATAGGTACCACCGCCTTGCCTATTCCAATCGCAATAGTATCATTATCCCGGTTTGGAGAGTAAGGTAGCCAGTAAACTTGTGTAAGTAGCACTAACACCTGCCGCATAGCAACACACCAATAACTTGTTTGATGTCTATAGGCGAAGGTTATCTATTGTCTTTCCACCAGGAGAACCATCTGCTTGCTAGCCTACGAAATAAAATAAAAAAAATCTATTTTAGGTATAAAAATTAATGTTTCAAAATAGTAAAATCCACGTGCACGAATTGCATTGGTACCTTTTAATTTAAAATCCATATTCCATACTATTCCATACTAATAATATAAATGCGAAAGTCTGTCTTTATGTCTGTCTATCTGTCTATCTGCTTGTCTGTTACGCTTTCACGGCTAAACCGCTGGACCTATTTTCCTGAAATTTGGCATGGAAGTAGTTGAAGAGCCGGAGTCAAACATAGGCTAATTTTTTTAAAAATCAACCCTTAAAGGGTTGAAATAGGGGATAAAATTTGGATGAAAAGCTATCTTGACGACATGCTAACTACTCGCGGGCGAAGCTGCGCGGGTCAGCTAGTAAAATTATATGCCTACATACAAAATAAATTAGGTACATACGCCTACGTTCAACTAAGTAGCCCATAAAATTCTATAACATAGCTGTTAGTCCCCGGAATTTTCATCAGCTACCTAGGTAGGTAGGTACCTAAATAATAATCTATTTATTTTCTAACACTTAGGTACTTAATTAATAGGCATTATTTGTTTTATAAAAATATATATATTTTAAAAGTAGGTTTACTGAACCGGAAACATGTGAACTTTTAATTCAATATAATTTTGATCTTACAAACAATACAAATAAGAAAAGCTGGAAAAAACGACTACTGTCAAAACGTTTCTCTAGTTAAAAAACTAATAAATTTACTTAGTTTAGCAATTATGTGAGGAAGTTCTGATTATTTTCGGTTATCATAATTATTAATTTAAAAATAAACATTAAACCGAATAACTTTGCAAATCGACGTACCTGGGCTTTTTATCTGCAATTTATGCAACAAAGATGAATTTTCACTAACAACAGATTCACTCATCGTGCTACAAACCACTTCACAAGACGAGCAACATATAAATAAATTGAAACAAATTAAGGGATATTAACATACGCGACGTAAAATGTGATCGGACATGAGCAAAGCGAAAGAGCTTCTCGAATCGATTTTTAAATTACTCGAGATCGTAGCGTAATATGTTTATGATGAAACAATTACTTACAATATATTTAATGATATAGAAAGATTGCAGATACTTACAGTAAGTGCATATCATCCTTAAAATAAATTTTATAAACATACTTTAAGCGACAAAAGTGAGAATATGCGAAAATAATTAAGAATGCTTAAAAATACTTTGCAGGTACTTACCTAGCTGCTCTAATTGTCACTCTCGTGTATTTTTAGGCGTTTAAATGTTGCGGTGTGTTTTTGTCATAATTTACGATTTAAATTATGGATTGTTGGATACAAGAAAAACATGGGAAAACTTTTTGCGTGTTATTTATAAAAATCTAAACACATTATTTTGCAGATATTAATAATTAAAATTCTAGCTCTAATATTCTTGAGAGCAAAAACATTAAGTTTCCCTTGATAATGCGTTTTATTCATCAAACAATTCCCGATTAAGGATTCATCATTTGAGCATTCAATAATCAAATCAAGATTCAAGATTGATTGAATTTATTTACAGTCCCACGCCCACAGATTAAGATACGAATTATCAAGACTAAAATGTCTATGGACTACAGTCTACACACAAGAAACTTATATACGATAACTGGAATTATTACGAACCAATATTTGAAAAATAAAAATGTACTTTATTTCGTTACACATAAAGTTGACATTTGTTTCTTAATAGAGGGGAAAAACGTTCTGAGCAAGATAACGACAAGAGTGGATGTTGTCCCTTTCTTGCAATTGAAAGTGTAAATAAAACTATCTGATGGTAGATTTTTATATATTCGGTAATCATTAAATCCCTTTTATTCATACACGTCGATAAATACATTACCGTAAAATGTATTGTAATTAACACAATGAGTTCTAAAATGTGCTTATTTTAATTATTACGTAATTACTTATGCAATGCAAAAACTGTTTCTCATATTAGTAGAATTATTTAGTAGTAATTTGCAAACTACGCATGGCCGTACTAATATATGGCGATTGGCGCTTTATTTAATAAAAAGAGACACACTCCACCCGTGTCGTGACCTACTCTTCGGAACGATTTTGAAGCGCGTGTGACATTCCGGGTAGAATGTAACTTCCTTGAGTCTACACTTTAAGCCACAGACTACTAGAAAATAAACTTGAGCGCCTACAGAATGTAGGAATTCGCTTTGTTTTCGGTTTGAGAAAATTTGACCATATTTCCAATTTTAGAACGCAACTCAAGTGGCTTCCTATTCGGGAGCGCAGGAACACTCATACGCTTTGTCTTCTTTATAATATTTTATTTAACACAAACTCTCTATACTATCTTCATACATAGTCGAAATCATATAGAAAATTAAAGCGTTCAGCTTTAATTTTCTACATGATTTTGACTCAAATTGTCGTTCATATTTACGCGGAATTTTACAATATCCATCACATTCTTCCATATTTTATGGTAATTCTTTCACTATCAACTCTGTGAAACTTTGGAATTCACTCCATTTTCATATTAGGAGTAATCAGTCAATAGTAAGTTTTAAAAAGACCTTAAAGGAATTTTACCTGTCTGCATAATTTTTGAATAAAAGGGCACAGTAACGTATTATTTATTATTCATAGTATTAAGTTAATTAAAATAAGAATTTGTAGTTTTTCTTCTGTCTTTAAATTGTATGTATCTACATTAATAATTTGTACACTGTATATTCCACATTTCTTTTACGCATTCTCATTCTTTTGGGTTTGCTGGAAGAAATCTAGAAATAAGCTCGCCTTTTGTAACTGTTTACAAATTAAAATGTAATATGCCTTTTAAGTTTACAATAAAGTATTAAATAAATAAATAAATAAAAAATGATATTAAAGATATCGATAAAATGTCAATATTTTTTAAATTGAAATCTTAGCATTTTGTCGATTGTTATGTAGACAACTCTACTTAAGTCCGCTATTACTGAAGATGACAATACGCTTTTTTTTAGTTATTTCATATCTAGTAGTTTCCTTAATCTAAGGCTCAGACTAAAATATATGGCTCAAACGCTCAGAATAAAATTTTACTTACTCTTATCATTTTAGTTAGAATTCTTAGATTAGCAGTTGTCCCGAATACACCCCATGAAATGAACTTGAATTTTTGACATTTATTGATCAATACGTGACAGTTTCGTCATTCGTGACAGTTTTATCGAAAACGAAGTTTAACTAAGTGAATTTGTTTAATGCGCAATACAAAAAAAAAAAACAATTTAGAACAAACCAACCATAAAAATATTTTCGGCAACTGCTTGTATCGAAATTTTACTTGTATAAGTGTTCCTCAATATGTCCACTAATACTTGGATGGATAGTATTCGTTCTTTCTTTGGATTGAAAGTTGAACCTCCTAGAAACGATTTTCGCAATCCTATCTGGGGTTCGGATGATGACGACGATTGTGACGAACTTTACACTAGGCAACAAATAGAACCGTATAGTGATCCACTAGATCTCCATAAAGAATTCGTAAGACAAATGCATGATATGTTCAAGAATTTTGGCAGTCTATTCGGAGACATGCGATCATTCTTTAACGAAGGTGACTTCGATTCGTTTGGAACTATGACTGACCTGCCGGTCACCGATCGAGAAGCTGATGATTATGATAGTAATCGTATTAGAGATTACTATTTGAAACCAGGATACCATAAACATAAGTTTGAGCAACCAAAAGAAGATATAGATTTGGATGGGAAAATAAGCTCTAATGAAATATCAGGTCTATTAAAAAAGAAGGTAGAAGAGGATATTTCTACTCAGACTCCGTTCAACGGTAACCTTGTTCCTGGTAGGTCATTCTGTAAAACAATTATAACAACTAGTATTACAAAGCCTGATGGTACAGTAGAGACACGAAGAATAGTCAAAAGTGGAAATGAAGTAATAGAAGAATCAACAACATCAATAGAACCAGACCCACGGAACCAGTACAACCCTGGTTTGAGACCTGTAGACACCACTCATTTCATGCTGTCCCAGCTGTCAAGTTTGCTGCGAAATTTTTACTAAAAATTTCGATTGTTTTTTTAATGACGAGAATTATTTCTAGACACATATTTTGACTCCTTATTGCTTCAAAGCATGTCTCAAATATCAAAGGAATGTATTTAACCCTTTCAATGCGGCTTGCATAATATTATGTAAAACTTAAATCTTTTTCCACAAAGCAGGTGTAATATTCTGCTGAAATTAACCTTTTGCTGTAATATATGAGCTGATCAATGAGAATAATGCTGTGCTGTAAATTGGTGATAGAATACAACAACCCACTGTTAAACAGCAGAAAAATACTTGTGATATACTATAAGTGTTACAAGTTTTTTAATTATTTGCACTTAAAAAAATTGAAAAATATGTTACCAAGTTATTGTTCATTGTTTTAGTTATTGATTTTATAAGAAATTGCCATCAGGACATTTATATAATTTTTGATTTGGTTTCACAAAAATGATTATATCTATTGCAACACCAATGTTGTCATTATAATTTGAAAAATGTAGTAATATGCCAACCACATCTTGTGATAAACTTTTATTACACATAATAATACATCCCCAATATATTTTCATAAGAAATATCTTACCCATCCTTGATGAGAAATTACTTGATAAAGTGTTCATATAAAGGAAGCATCATTAAAAATATAGTTGTGCATGGAAAGGGTTTTGAAAGTATTACAATGCAGACATGATTTAATTAAAAGGAATATATCCATGGTTTCCGACTTAGATTTTTTGTGGTATTAAAATTTAGATATATATATATTTTATTTAATTTAAAAATTTCATTTAGATTTCAAATTGAGAGAGTCAAAAGAAAATGTGAAAAGAAATTTAACATTTTTAGCGTAAAAATTTTATCAACACACATAATACATACTATACAAAGAGTATAAAAATCCCTGTCCTACTTGAAAGAGGCATATGTAGAATGTAGATACTCCAAATGTGGCATATAAGAAATATTCTATTTACAAAACTGTTACTGTATTTTAAAGTGCTTCAGTTTAGTACCAAAATTACATAGTTTTCCCTTAAATAAGGATTTTTTTTATTGTAATCTATCAAGTACTTACATATTGTACTAAGCTATCCAGTAATAAAATTGATAACAGGACAAGGCTTTTCGTTACTGTATAAGTACATTTATCCATAATTTTATAAAGTCTAGTATAGTAATATTGCATTGCTTTGTTTATAAAAAGAGCAATTAGCTGATTACTGAATACTTAATGTCAAAGTTTTTTAATGAACGAAATGAAAAAGATTGCTCAACCCTTAAATAATATTACTTTAATATTACTTTCTTTAGGACAAGGATAAGGAAGAGATTAAAAATACCCAGTAATTAATAGAAAATAATATGTATCTTATGTATACATAAGTTTTTATTTGGTGATATAGTTGTAGTTATTTATTCTACCTTTGTAGTTGCATGGTATAGATTGTTCTTAGATGTATATTGTATGTTTTTGAGCACTATTTACTTTAAATATGAAACGGCAACATAATTCAAACGCTGTAGATATTAAAATTGGAAATAAATTATTGTGTAACCACTATTTAGGATTTTTATTTAAATATACAGTTGTTAACAAAACCGTGTCCAATCCAAAAGAGACATATAGATAGGGTGACAACATTATCAAAACAATATTGCAATGAATCTACTTATAAAAATAAAACTATAATAGTATTTTAAAATTCTCATGTTCACCCTTTAATTTTGCATAAATTAAATAAATATTTTAAACTGAATTACTAGTCAGGGAGAAATAGCATTAACTTCCAAGAAGGGTTATAACTAGAGATGCCAGATCATTAAAATACTAGATCCGCAGATACGGATACGGATCATTGCTGTTAAGATCCGCAAATATGGATACGAATCTTAACTTTTTTACAATTATTTTATTACTCAGTCGGGCATTTAAATACTACAAATATTTGACGAATATTGAATTTTTGCAAAAAATATTACTGATATTATTCATTAATATTTTATAACTTTCTATTTCGTTATATTTATAGTGTCCTCGTCTTGGTCCGGGCTCCTTTAAAGAATAGGCCAACTGCCATTCTGCCAGGCAGGTCGAAAAGGTGTCAGGGCTGGCAAAATGCCACAGGCCCCAGATATTATATATTGTAAATAAAATTGTAATAAAGATATATTGTAAATGGGATACCTTTGGTTGTCCTTTGATTGTAAATGGGCTGATCTAGCCCAGGTACTTTCCCATTCATGTGTTGCCTATCCTGAGACATAAGATGTTAAGTCTTGGTGCCAGTAATTACACTGCCTGTCTTGCCTTTCTCTCCGAAACACAGCAAAGCTGCTTCACGGGAGAAATAAGCAAGATGGTGGTACCCAAGCAGGCGGGAGCGCGGCACAGGGCATCCCTCCCACCAGTGAAACTATAGTGAATATACCAGAATTATCAGATGCAGCACCCAACACCAGTGACTATCCAGATCCAGAACAACCACAACAAGGGACTAGCAAAAATCAAAGAGAATTATATTTTAGCATGAACAATATTGTATCTTCGCCATATGTGACTGATAAGGGTAATTTTAAAGAGCTAACTGATCAAGTGAAAAGGTTCGTGATTGAAAACGGACATTGTAAACTTATATTTATATCGTATTAAAAGCACTTGTACTGTTTTACTTAACTTTTTATTTATTAAAACCAACCGGTTTCGCGTTTTAACGCATCATCATGGCAAAAGTTATTATTGTTTTTTTTTTAAAAAGTTATTATTGTTTTTTTGAAAACAATAATAACTTTTGCCATGATGATGCGTTAAAACGCGAAACCGGTTGGTTTTAATAAATAAAAAGTCAAGTAAAACAGTACAAAAATACAAAATGAGCAAATTTCTGTCCTGGTTCTTGCACTTATAAATAAAATTCATGCCGCACCATTTTACTCTATCATATTCGATACAACTCAAGATATTTCAAAATTTGATCAAATGTGTGAACTTTACCGTTATTGTATGATCGAAAAAGATGGTAATGGAATCCCAAAGGCACTTGTCATCAAAGTATCATTTTTAGGATTTCATGAAGTAAAGGATCAAACTGCCTTCGCAATGTCCAAGCAAATTATTAAACCCATAAAAGACAAAAATATTCCTTTAAATAATTGTCGAGGAAAAGGATAGGATTGCGCTAACACAATAAAAGGGACTTATGGTGGAATAAAAAAAATTGGCGAAATAGTATTTTTTTAATATAAATTCCAGATTAATGTACTACCTGTTGAGTACAAAATCTAATCAGCTCTTCTCCTCAAAAAAACTGCGCCCAATGCTTAAGTTGTATCAAAATCGGCTTTTCCTTTCGGGAGTTATCGTTGACGAAATTGAAAATTTTGGAAAGTGTTTTTTTTGACATAACTTCGAAATTTTTCAACCAATCATTTTATGATCTGCAATCTTTCAATAATTTTACACGAAGGTTGACCATGTTAAGTATTTAGGAGTAAACGTAGATAGTGTCCTGTGATGGAAGGAACAGGTTAAATCTGTTACTTCGCGAATAAGAAAGCTTATATTTATTTTTTCGGAAAATTCGGAGTAATGCTAATGTTGTCGTTATTTAAGATAACCTACTTTTCAATCAGTTTTAACCTACTATATCCCTGTCTGGGGCGCAGCTAGAAAAGCCTATTTCATTCAGCTGAAACGCGCACAAAGAGCAATATTACAGTATTGAGCTTAACACCTCAATTAGCCGGGAAGTTTCACGAATGGTCTGCAGGGTCTACCGGTTTACAGATTTTCTCATCTCATATCCAATAATTAATTTTTAACTAATCCCTAAATAAATAATTAGACATATCTATATGCATATTTTTATCGTAAAAAGCCTGTACCCTGCTGGATGAAATTCTACCTGTCTAAATTCCTAGTCTTTCTCGGTAGAATTCTGAAATAGCAACTCTAAAGGCCTCACTAGCGACGCCGCCTACTAACTAGATAACTTACTAGCCACAGACTAGTAAGGTGAACTACATTTTGGTGGCGCTATACTTATCCTGTTTCAAAATTACTTCTTTTTTAATTTATATCTACAACAGGTTTTGCTTTGTAGAACAAACGAAGTTTCAATATTAGACAACAGACAGTAGAAATACAAATTATTTTCTCTTGGATAGAGGATTACTGATTAAAAATAAAAAAAATATTTATAAAATTTGATGCTGCACTTAGAAAAAAGTGCATTTGTTCCCAGGATATAAAATTATTGAAATAAATATGCTCCATAATAATTATCTGATAGGTAATTATCATGATAATTATAATTTATGGTCAACTAAGGTACCTAACCTAATCTTTTATCAGTTTTTTTTTTTCTAAATGCTGTAACTAAAACTTTCAAACCAAAATACGGGAAGTTAATCTACTAAATACTACTTAGTTAAATTAATGAGTGGAATATCATCCTTATAAACCGTTGATTCCAAAAGTGTTCCAGGTAAATCCTTAGGGGTCCACGCGAGAATCTCGACGGGGTCTACGTTGGCGTGACCAAAAAATGAGGTTTTTTATATCATAAGATAGCTAACAAGCAGATGGGTCTCATAATGGAAAGAGTCGACCATGCCTATAGAGACCAAAGATGTTAATGGTGCGTTGCTATCTTGTGGCGAGGTCCATAAGTTTACCGGCTACCTTGCCGTCCAAACCGGAACACGACAGTGCGGCAGGAATAGGTAAGGCGGTGGTACCAGAACCGGGCGAGACAATGCAGAACTCTACCACCTAGTAAAATTTGTAAGCGGGATTCACAATTTGTAAGCGGAGTCCCGAAAGATTTATCTGGTTTCAATAGTAAATAACTAAAATGTTGTTTTGAATTCACCTATCAATGGAGACAGATATTTTAAGCTCAGTGACTTGTTATATTTAAAAACTTGCATATTCCTTATTCAGTACAACGTGCCGAGCCTGCTTTAAAAAGTGTATCTACTGTAGTTATTTATTTTATTTATTTATTTACTAGGTAGTAGAGTTCTGCAATGTCTCGCCTGGGGATTTGATACAACCGCCTAACCTATTCCTAACGTAATAGCGTAAATTATTAATTGTTTATTGTAAGCTTGTGATTGTCTTGTTCCGGTTTGGAGGGTAAGGTAGGCGGTAGATTTATGCATGTGGCGTTGCCATCAGGTACCCTTATCTTAGAACGTGCCACTAGAATCACAAGTTTTGTTTCTGAACGTATAATATAGATGGCGGTGATAAGTTTTCTTGTAAATTATATATAAGTTTTAGGACTTTCTATTTATTTTAGTATGATTATTTTAATGTACCGTGAAACACGTGGCAAATTTTCGTTAAAAAGTCTCTCAAAATACGTAAAATATCAACGAGTTCGGAAAAATCAAATCTATGAAGCAAAATTGTACATGTAGCGCCATCTGTATTTGCAATATGAAAACATTTTTGTACCCATTTTACGCCTTGAGATAAGTCTCCATTTAGGTATGTTACAAAGTACTCTGTAGTTGCCATCCCGCCACAGGAATAGTAACGGGCCATTTACATTTTACATCTTTGGTGTCTGCAGGCGATGTTTTCTCTTTCCACTAGGAGAGCCATGTACTTGTTTGCTATAATATATATATATATATATATATATATATATATATATATATATATATATATATATATATATATATATATATATATATATATATATATATATATATATATATATATATATATATATATATATATATATATATATATATAAAACAAATAAGTTAGCTAAAAAAATATCTAAATAGTAAAACCTCTGTTCCAATTAAAAAAAATAGGACAGCTTTCACTATACTATAAATTTAAACAATTGCTGTATATTGTAAATAAATGCTATATTTGTTCACGATCAAAAAAGTAGGTTAAACAAACTTAAATAATCATTAATGTTCTATAAAACAGAAAACGATCTAGATTTTTTAACGTAACATAGGCATAGATAGGTACTTTTTAACAAAAATAAAAATGAATATCAAAAATTTATTAATAGTAATACACCTCCTCCATAAATTATAATAATTTGCTTTAACATGAGTTCGAAATGTAATCAAAGTTAATCTAAAATACAAAAAAGTTTAATACCATCAGTATCATATTTTAGAGTCTGTTGGATCACGCTAGTGACTTTGGCCAGTAGGATGGCTTGCATCAAACTAGTTACCTAAATACTTTTTACATTACTTTAACTATAGCTAAACATGTTTAAATTATGTACGCACGTAAGAAGTTATACTTCTTTGACGTAACAAAATAAAAATCTTTCATAAATTTTATTTATCCTTCACGTTATCCTATGTTTGTAGAGAGAACGATACTAATAATAGAAAAAAATATATTTAATACATAGAAAGTTTTATTACAACGCATTATCTACTTAAATAAATTTTATTTAAATATTGTAAAAGAATTATTTGTACTTAATTAAAAGAAATGTCATTTTTTTCTGAAAAACTAAAACGTGACCATTGTGTTAATATTTACAAAGTACATTTAACGCGATGAACGTGACTAGCTATATTATTCATAGCGTCGATGTCGGTTTTTCGTGACGGTGTGTATACGCATCGTAAATAATTACTTTCATCCTTTTTCTTCTACGCACCAAAAGAAGTATAATTTCAAAAAAGTATTTCATTAATTTGGTGCAAGCCGACGTTAAGGTAACAGGACACTCACCTAATTTCAGTAATTTTAAGGAACCTTACATCAAATAATAATTTATTACAGTAAATGCAACATACAGTTTAAGTAAAAACAAAACCTTATTTACTTTACTAGTAGGTATCTAAGAAAATTTTATTGCGAAGAATTAAATTGTTTCACCGTTTTTCGGTAGTCGGTATTTCAATGACGCTGGAGCTGCAATTGCGTCTATTGTCACAAAGCTTCGTGTAATGACACGATAAATGCAGATATGACCGGCTATTATCGGCTATTTTTGCATACATTCCGGACTGCGTGTGCCTTAGTGCGCATATAATTTCGGGACGATAGACACACCTGCGGCTCCAGCATTACGCATAATAATTCTCGCTATTTATGCATGTTGCATTAATGGATCTTAATGCAACATGCATAAATTTACCGGCTATCTTATCCCTCAAACCCGAACACGGCAGACACAAACACTGTAACGCTATTGTTGCAGGAATAGGTATAGCGATGGTGCCAGATCCGGGCGAGACAATGCAGAACTTCAACTTTATGACTTAGTAAATGCTAGTGTATCTTATATAGCCAGAAAGCTTAATTAACACCATTTTCCATATACTTCAACGACAACAGCTTGTGATCTCCTTGGCTGGTTCCTTCTAAGTATACTTTTAACCTAATTCATCCAAGAAACTTGACTTCACAGTAATAATTTACTTCAGTAGAAAACAGATCATGGCATGGTTCCTAGTTAATTATTGGCAGTAGCATCCGTTCCGGGTGTTGCTCTTGATCCACGTCAAGTAACGATTCACACGAGTGTATACTCCTGGGCGGTCTGGCCTGGCGCAACCTTCTCCCCAGGAAACTATACCTGGAAGAGGATTAAAAAAACTAGTAAGTGTATATTTATGTAGCTACCAGACTGAAAAAATAAGTAACTTTAAGAGGCATGTTTTTAGGGGATGGTTATGTTATGTCTATTAGAAAAACAGCTGCTTGATTGCTTTATTTTAAAAACGAAATTGGCCAAGTGCGTGTCAGACCACGCGCAATATAGGGTTCCGTAGTTACTCATGAAAAAACTAACTAAGAAGAGGGATTTTTTATTATTACATAATGTGGATATTTAACCCCAATGACGGATAAATCCGCACCACATGTTCACCGCCTATAAAAACATCTCTAAGTACATTTCATAAGTTGGTCGACTATCTATTGCTTGCTTATAAAACCTACTTAGCCGTGATATATTTTCTTCTAACTTCCTTGTATATACTACAACCGTGATGTTTTTCACACAAACACTGATTCTAACAAAAATTAATACCTTAGTGTGTAATATTTCAGAAACAGATCCTTTAATTGAAAAACTGTTTAGACAAACCTGCAATATATATTTTTTTAAATTGTCCAATGTTACCTGTATAGGGTACGTGATAAAAAAATATGGCATAGAACGACCTAAAAACATTGTTTTACATATTTTTTATAATATTAGATAGCAAACAAGCAGATGGCTCTCCGATGACAGAAAACCCATCGCCTATATACACCAAAGATGTAAAAAAACCCCATCGCCTATATACACCAAAGATTTAAAAAACAAACCCATCGCCTATATACACCAAAGATGTAAAAAAACCCATCGCCTACATACACCAAAGATTTAAAAAACAAACCCATCGCTTATATACACCAAAGATGTAAAAAAAACCATCGCCTATATACACCTAAGGTGTTAATGGTGTGTTGCTATCTGTACACGTACCCCCGTGAAAAAAAATGAACATATCCACTTTACGTGTAGAGG
Source organism: Apodemia mormo (assembly GCA_036924255.1). NCBI lineage: Eukaryota > Metazoa > Arthropoda > Insecta > Lepidoptera > Riodinidae > Apodemia > Apodemia mormo. The sequence goes on from JAUPFN010000011.1 coordinate 34,525,508, forward strand.
AGGTACTTAAAAAATATTTTTCAAGATTTTATTTTATCACTTCGTCGGCGTTACTAATAATATGTCTACTTATGCCAAATTACAGTATTCTAGTAGGTACTAAGAATATCAAAGCTATGCTGCGGACGGATGGACGGACGGAAACGAGTCAAAGTCAATTTTTTTTAAATTCAAATTAACATTTACAAACACTTCTATCTATCTTATCAAAGCAGTATAACGCACGGCTATACTTAGCCTCACCACGGGCCATTGCGCGTAAAGAATAGTGGCTATTCCTGCCAACCCAGCTTATTCCAAATTTTCAGCACCTTAGAGAGATGCTCAAACAGTTCTCTATATGTCTCAGCTCCTTTGAATAGCTGGGCGTGGCTTGGCTCTCAGGTATTTCAATTCCTCGCACGCAAACTGTACGTGGTTTGGAGCATCTTTATGGTTTAGGCATGCTCTACATACGGGACTACCAGTTCATGTTCATATCAGCCTCACAGTGTACAGACACTTTTGAATGGTCGACAATTTTATGGCTACGAGTACTACCGGATCTTATATGAGGGTTCCTAGTTGACTTCTCAACCTTAAAAAGTTGTATGTGTTTATATAAAGCACATAATATTTTGTTTTGTGTATTTTATGCTTATCTACTTGTTTGCATGTTTAAAGAGTGTTATCTGTTATTAACGTCGCATTAACCAAAGAGTATACAATACTACGTAAGAGCATTAACGTATCAATCTTAAAAATCCGACAAAGATCTGACAAGAAAACGCAGTGTCATTGTTTACCAAGGACCTTGTAGTGAACACACGTTGGCTGAGGAACATTTTAAGGAGTTAAGTCTAAAGGGTTCACTTACATCGTGACTAGTAGGTGGTAGAGTTATCTAGGCCCCCTTTGAAGAATAGGACACATGCCATTCTACCAGGCAGTTAGTTGAGACGAACGATTGCCCTAATGTGTCGATACCATCTTGAGTACTAGGTGGTAGAGTTCTGAAACGTCTCGGGTATATGGTACCAGCGTCTTACCTATTTCTGTCGCAGCAACGTCGATGCTTGTCATTCTCCAGTTCCAGTTTGGAGGGTAAGACAACCGGTAGACTAAAGCACGTGGCAATGCCATCCCGCCATACGGATAGTAACACACAATTAACATCTTTGGTGCCTATAGGCGATAGTATTTTTTTTTCATCCGGATTGCCATCTGCTTTGCTATATAATGATATAAAAAATAAAACAATGTTTTTAGGTCATTCTATGCTATCTTTAGTGTTTGGTGTTTGTAACGCTTAGCACCGCACCATTGACATCTTTGGTATCTATAGGGGATAGATCTCTTTCCATTAGGAGAACGATCTACTTGTTTGCTATTATATTAAATTTAAAAAAGACAAGTAGAGATACTGTATTCAAGGATAAGAAATCGAGTTAACGATAGTAACTTTTATACGATAATAATTATGGGTCGTGATATATGGCACTCGGTTCTCTCTGCCTTCCCCCAAGGAGTAGGATGAGATAAAATAATATTGGAATTGGATAATATTTGAGTGCAATGATTTATTTAGGCGGCCAAACACATCTGTTTATTTGTTTATTTATTTAACACTTTATTGTACACAAAAAAATACATAACAGAGAATAACAAATGAAAACAGTACAAAAGGCGAGCTTATCTCTAATAAGAGATATCTTACAGCTAACCCAAGACAGTGACATACAATGTTAAAATGGAACAGGTAGACAGTGTACAACTTAATTGAAACACAAAAAAACTAACTCTAATTATATTATTAAAAAAACAGTTTAGTTTCATGGATGCTAATTCTAACTTGCAGATAAAGACGGTAAATAATGAGATCTCAATTGTTTTTTAAAAGAGCAAAGTGTTACGGATATAATTAGGGAGCGAGTTCCAGAGTTTTATAACCATGACTGTAAAAGAGTGAGAAAAAATATTGGAACTGTGCATGGGAATATGTAAAAGGATGAAAACTGACGGACGACACGGAGAACTAGCGGATGAATAAACTCAAAATGTTCTTTTAAGTAATGTGGTGTTAAATGATTGAACAGAATGTTATACAGGCGACAAAGAACATGAGTGTTCCTACGCAAACGTATTGGGAGCCATTTAATTTGAGCTCTGTATAGAACTGTATGGTCCTATTTGCGCAAGCCAAAGATATATCGAATACAAAAATTTTGTAATCGTTCTAGTTTATTTAATAATTCCTCCGTGGCATCCGGGTAACATGAGTCAGCATAGTCGATGATTGGGGGAATAAGAGAAACCATAAGCGATATTTTGGTCTTCATAAGTAAAAAATTTTGGAATGACTTAATGGAATGGAAAGCATAGTGGACTTTTTTACTAAAACTACTAACGTGAGATTCCCAAGAAAAATCAGCGCTAAAAACAAAACCGAAGTTCTTTACAGTGTGTGAAAGTTGAATACAAATGTTATCGTAAACGATTGTAGGTACATGGGTTAAGAGACTACGCTTATAATGACTTCCAGTAATTTTAGCAGGGTCGACTAAATCCGTCTATGGCTAAACGTATGTCATCAGCAACACGAATTAAAGCAGTAGTAGTACTGTGACCAGGACGAAATGCAGACTGACAGGGATTCAAAAGTTTATTACGTAAAATATAATCTATCAATTCATTATGAATAATAGAAGGAATTCATTAATATGATCTATCAATTCATTATGAATCAATGTTCTAGAACTTTGGACAAATATGTAAGAATAGAAATAGGTCGATATTGACTCAAAGGAGTAGGATTTGGTACTTTAGGTAGAGGTATAACATGACCTAATTTCCAAGTGAAGGAAAGACACCAACCAGACAATAGAGAAAAATTAAGTATATGAAAAATAATAGGATGCATGTCAAGTCAACCAATTCTAGAACATATGTTATCACTGCCCATAGTCAGAGAGGAAATAGAAGAAACATGTTTCAGGACCTCCTCACCAGTGACCAGTTGTAAATAAAATGGAGAACACGTTGAAAGAGTAACAGATATATTAGAAATAGTAGATAGTTTAACTGAGTTGCTTAAAACTGAACAAAAAATAATAATTAAGGGTATTAACATCAATTTTATCAACACAAGAAGAGGATACTTTAGTAATACCTAAAGATTTAAGGAATCTCCAGACTTTATCAGAACCAGCGTTGGTGATATATTCATGGAAGTATTGGCGCTTAGCAATACGACGTAAACGGTTACAGAGGTTACGTAACATTTTGTAATGAGACAGATTATTGTCCGATAGAAATCTGTTAAAAAAATGTTTAGCTTTGCAGCATTTTTTACAGAGTTTGACATTGCAGCTTTTATATCAGAGTTTATCCAAGGGCAGGCTGCTGTTTGATTTTAATTTTTTTAATAGATCCATGATGGTCAAATAAGTTCATTAATGAATCGTTTAAAAATTTAACTATTTTATCCACATTATCACCATTAAATATTGGATTCCAATCAATAGCACTAAAATCGTTTTTAAGAAATGATTTTTCCACGATTATTGACTTCCACGTCAATATTTTTAAAAGAACGTCTATATGTGTATGAAGGTTTAACTTTATGGACTCGAACTTTATATGAAAGATAGAGAAGATCACGATATGAAAAGGAGGATGGAAGTTGACCATGAGTGTTCACACAGTTTTATTTGGAGACAAAAATTAAATCTAGTAGAAATGGGGTGGTATTTGGAAAATGATGCGTGGCTGTAAGAGAGAGAGAATTCAGGTTAAAAGACGATAAAATTGAATTTAACTTTTCAGCACGAGAATCTTGCTTAAGAAGACAGGTTTTAAAATCCCCAAGCAGTAAAATATGATCGTAAATCGGACAAAGTTTATCCAAAAGATTATCGAGAGTGGGAAAGTAGTTCATATGAAGAGAGGGGCTGTAAAACACACCTAGTAATAAATAATAATAAATAAATAAATATTCACGGGACATATTACGCTTAGTGATGTAACCCCAAAGTAAGCAAATTATTTGCTTGTGTTATGGGTGTTAGTCAATGATACTAATACACGAAATAAAGAAAACAACGGAATTGGCAAGTACAAACATTTGTATCAGGACCGCGATCGCCACACTCACACATAAAATAAGCATTATTGCATATAAACTACTAATGCAAACATTGTTTCATTGGTCGTTTTCATTTTAAACAACAATAATCCGAAACACACAAACAGAACATTTAAAAATATACCAAACTGCGTTACAATAAATTTTATTTTGCTACAAAAAAAAAAGAGTATTTACGTCCTTTTGTAGTCTATTCAAAATAGACTCATCTATTTGTACAATAGTGAAACTTAAGATCGTAATAGTTTCGCTATTCTACAATAGATGGCAGCATTGATTTTTCCGTAGTTTTCAGTTGATCATATTTGAGTAGAGAACTTTCTAGAACGATATACGTAATGACTGTCATTACGTATATCTTTCTAGAAAAATTAGGTCAACCTAAAATGAACTTTATATGTAAGGTGTACGGCTGATTTTAGCTTGACTTTCTATTATATCATTAGAGATTATATTAAATCAGGAATTTAATTAAAATAAAATGAAAATTGTACTTTCGAATGATATGAAATATCTCCATTTTTAATCATCAGTATTCTACTATCATTTCTGCATTCAAGGATGGCACAATACGGCATAATTCAGTGTATAATAGATTTTCGCACGACGACTATCTCCTAATGATATGGTAAGTATCACTAAAGCAATTTAGAGTAAAAGCGCATAATAGTGACGCACGCGGCACGCCCACTCTTCACTTCCCCTTGTTTTCTTTATTTCGTGTACTAATACATAGAAATACAAATATAAATACTAGAATATATTTAATAAACACCCAAACCCGGAAATACAAGCATTTATACTAATCAAAAAAGATTGTCCTCGTCGGGGATCGAAGCCGAGCCCCGTCGATTGCGTAGTCAGGGTCGCGACCCCTCGACCAACGGAGCGGACAGAATTCAGAAATAATACTTTAGTAAAATTAAAAAGTACTTCAATATATAAATATTCCGTTGACCAGCTGTATTGACTAGGAGAAGCATCGATGATTTTGCACTACTAAGTTTCGCAAATGTATGTATGTACGTTTAAACAAAACCATATTGAGATAATTCTTTTTTAATTTAAATCAAGTCAGTATATAATCAATCAATCAATCAAGTAAGTATATAGTCGATATTTGAAGTCGGTTTAAATTTTTTAATTACTATTATTTGTTACCTCCCAATGCTAAACAATGAAGAATGTTAACTAATTTTGATTATTAGCACTCCATATTCTCTGTGAAAAATAAAAAATACTAGTGAAAGAATTACTTCGATACGTCAATTAGTTTCCGATTTAGAAGTACAGTACCCGGCGATAAATATTGCACATCGAACTTTGGAAAGAGACAGTCGGATAATTTCGGCTGCGTAGAGCATTATCTCAGTCCCACACTACCTATGTGACGTTTAGTCAGTCGTTGTTCAAGTACGATAGAGTGCGGTCGCGTCCCGATCAAAAATATATATTTAGAGTTGATAACACCCACAAATTTAAATAATTTAAAGTTGTAATATGGCATCTTTCGGAAAAAGAGGGAAACCTTTACGAGATCAGTCACGTGAAATTATCTACAATGTTTATAAATACTTTGTAACCGAAGCTGATAGATTTAAAAAAAAGTAGATGAAAATGTAAGTTGAAAAGAAAATGTAAGAAGATTCAAGAGCGAGTTGCAAATGCCACTGGAATTTCAAGAAGAACTTTGAACAATATATTAAACGAAGTCAGTACTGAAACACATTCGACTGGAATTAAGTTCAGCACTCCAAAAAAAGGGAGACCAAAAAAGCAATTTCGTTTGGATATGGACGATTTTGATTACGATGTTGTTCGAAGAATGGTGTATGATTTTCACTTACGATTTAATGAACTGCCAACAATAAAATCATTAAAAGCTAAATTATCTGAAGCTATTAATAACAATGGGTCTGAAAAAACGTTGAGAAAAATACTTCATGACATGGGATTTCAGTTCACTAAAATGGAAGATAATCGAAAATTTCTAATGGAAAAGCACGACGTTAGTCTCAAACGAATGGAATACCTTGATAAAATACGCAAATTTCGCGAAACAGGAAAAAATATCGTCCACATGGATGAGTCATATATACATGCATCCCACACTAAAGGGAAATCTTGGAGTGACGATAAGAAAAAAGGAGTAAAAAAGCCAATTTCAAAAGGTCAACGTTTGATAATAGTTCATGCGGGAAATGAAAAAGCTTTGTACCCGGTGCTTTTTTAACGTATAAATCCACGGACACTATAGGTGACTATCACAATGAAATGAATAACGATAACTATGAGAAATGGCTGGTTAACCAATTAATCCCAAATATACCCAGTGATTCTGTTCTAGTTATCGACAACGCACCCTATCACAACAAATATATTGAGAGACCCCCCAACTCAAACACCATTAAACGGGAAATGATCAACTGGTTAAACAGACACGAAATTCCAGTTGATCCAAAATTAACAAAAACCCAGATTTACGCTATTATATGTCAGCACAAGGAGAGGTATACAGAGTTTTCTGTGGACAAAGTACTTGCCGAACATGGGCACACTGTGTTGCGATTGCCACCATATCATCCGGATTTTAATCCAATTGAAAATATATGGTCTCAACTGAAAGGCTATGTAGCCTCTAGAAATGTGGGTATGAACTTAACTACAGTAAAAACATTATTGACTGAAAAAGTAAACATGATCGGCGCTGAAGAGTGGAAAAAGGTTTGCGATCATGCAATCAAATGTGAGAATGAATATAGAAGCATTCAACACAGTTTAGACAATTACACTGATAGATTAGTGATAAATACGGCTGATAGTGGCAGTGATATTGACCTCTTTGAGAGCACAGATAGTGAAATGGAAGTAATTGAGAATTAGAATTATTATTATTTTTATTGCAATGTCTCATTTTAGCAATAGGTATAATGGTGTTTATTATGTACACTAAAGCTGTAATGTTCCAAAATAATTAAATACGTAAATATAATGTGAACATGTTTTTTTAATTTATTTTACCCCAACCTAAAGCCATCACTTATAGAAAAATTAGTGTATTTTATACAAAGAATAAAAATATTAAAGAAGCAAATCATACTTGTTTTAACAGCTCCTAATAGGTACCGGACTGTTTGTATTTTGTGCGACAGAGATAACGCTCTACGAAGCTGAAATTAGCCGATTGTCTCTTTCCAAAGGTCGATGTGCAATATTTATCGCCGGGTACTGTAAAATAAGTTGAACCGCACGATGCTGGCTGCCGTTGACGCTGTGACGTCATCTCACAACACGCTCAGTCTAGTTCGCTCGGCGGCCGGCGCTCGCGGTCGCGCGCCCGTGCCGTCGAAATTACACCTCAATACTTTTCCAAAAAAAATGTCCAATCCAAATACTAGGAAATCATGAGTTGTGCCTACTGAACGGATCTGGACGAAGTCTGGAATAACTCACGGCTCCTTTTAATTCTGGGAAAATGTACAGTTCCCGAGGTTTTTTTTTTTCGGAATGTCTCAATTGCTGTTAGCCTTATGGGCTGTTACAGCTTCACCGGTCGCGGGGGCGAACAGAGTGCTCAGCCAGAATTTAAAGGTTTAGGGCTGTACGCCCTCCGCCCAAAGGGTGTCTCCTGTGAGACCGAACCTCGGCTTAGGGTGGGGTCGTGATTTGCGATGAGAGGGCTAGTGGCATTGTTTTGTCCGTCCGCCGAACCTTGCCCTTGGGCTCGGTTCGCCGAAGGGCGAAACAGGGGTCCTCGTCGCCGCCGGCGGCGACGGTGTCGCGAATGTAGGTGTGTAGTGTTATCGTGTAAACCGTTGGCCAGAATTATCGGGTCATCGGGATCGGTAAGAACGTGGCGGGGCCTACGTAGTTTGGGATCAGGATTAGGGTCTGGGATGTAGTCAGCCGCGGCTACCACCAGTGGGTTCGGATGCGAGATGGCACGATCGAAGTATCTTTCGGAGATGTCTTTGAAATGCTTTGTTAAGCTCGGCAATTCAAGATCGTTATGGAGGTCTACGTTGCGCATATACCACGGTGCTCCCGTGGCAATACGCAGGAATTCATTTTGTACCACTTGCAACGGATACAAGTCCGTACGGGGGAGATGGGCAAACGCTACGCAAGCGTATGAAAGGATGGAGTTCCCGAGGTATTAATTTAAATTTAGAAGAACGGTAGGTACCCATACACGTACATATACCTACGTCCTACGTACCTACCTATAGCTACAAAACTAATACATATTTGTTGTCTTTAACGTAAAAATTTAATGGTAGGTAGGTCCTTCTATTATTATTTGAGTTGCATTCTTTCATTACGACATTAGTTGGGTATTTTGTTTTGATAAAATAATTTAGAACAGATAAACTATTAAGCATAAGTAGTAGCAAGGAAAGTTTTCTTACCTTTGCATTTTTCTTCCTCGCATTTCGGCGCCAACGAAATGACCGCCCCGTTGGTCGAGTGGTTAGCGACCCTGACTACGCAATCAACGGGGTTCGGGTTCGATCCCCGACGGGGACAAGCATTTGTGTGATGAGCATAAATGTTTGTATTTCCGGGTTTGGGTGTTTATTATATATATTCTGCTATTTATATATGTATTTCTATGTATTAGTATCGTTGACTAACACCCATAACACAAGCAAATATTTGCTTACTTTGGGGTTAGATCAGTAAGTGTAATTTGTCCCGTGAATATTTATTTATTTATTTATTTAATCACTATTTGTTGATAAATAATGCGCAACCATTAATCCATCTATTTTAGGTGAAATATCCGATTGCCCTTTTTGAATCCTTCATTTTATTAATCGAATAATATTTACTATTAATAGACTATTAAAGTAATACGCTGACGAAAACAACAAAATACTGCGCAAGCTATTACACCTTACTATACTATAACCGCTGGAGACGATTTGATACTAAGCGAGGCGCGGCGCGTTGTGTCATGACGTCACAAGCGGTCACGTGGCTGTTAGCGAGACTTGATATTTTTCGAAACTTTGAATGCCTATAAAATCAAAACTACTAGGTATTTTTTACTACAACAAAAACTAGTGTATTTGTATACATACAGGCTTTACTGAGACAAAATTGCAAGCGATTTGGCATACCTAGTAACATTCTTCATTATAAATAAATAAGAGGTCAACAAAACATTATAAATAAATAATATAAATAAGAGGTCAACTAAACATTATAAATAAATAATATAAATAAGAGGTCAACTAAACATTATAAATAAATAATATAAATAAGAGGTCAACTTACCAACTGCTTGGTATTTGTTAGTGGTAGTATTAACCACATGCAGGGGTCCACCAGAGTCTCCTTGGCAGGCGTCTCTACCGCCTTCGGAGTAACCAGCACATAACATGTTCTCCGTGATCCGGTTCTTATAGTTGGTTTCCCGACATTCAGCATTTGACATTATTGGTACAGTCACCTAGTAATAGCACAAATACAGAGGTTACTTTAACGTCGTGTCGTAGAATTTGAATTGAAGAATTCGCAACATCTTGCCTGGGTTTATATATATATATATATATATATATATATATATATATATATATATATATATATATATATATATATATATATATATATATATATATATACATATAATAAAATCGTAGGAAAGTCAAAACTGCACATTGAATATTTTTTTAAAAGAATACTTGGGGCGTGATCTACAATCGATATCAAAGCCAAAAATATAGTTTTTAGAATTTTTGTCTGTTTGTCTGTTTATATGTTTGTCTGTATGTATGTCCGGGGTAAACTCAAAAATTACTGCATGGATTTATTACAAATTTTGCATGAATATTACTAACAGGTCGGGTCAAGATATAGGCTACATATTATCACGCTATCACCTACGGGGGTGGAGCAGTGCGGAGTAAACGAAGTCCGCGCGGACGAAGTCGCTGGCAACAGCTAGCTAAAATATATGCCATATGGTATATATATCACATTTATATATATATATATATATATATATATATATATATATATATATATATATATATATATATACATATATATATTAGTGATGTAACGGATATTCGCAATCGCATTCGCATTCGCGAATATTCGCATATTTTTCAATATTCGTATTCGCATTCGCATTCGCGAAAATTATGCGAATATTTAGCGAATGTTTTAATATCTAAAAAGGAGTTTATTATATGCATGATGCATATGAAATAATAATACAATTGATAACACTTAGATATTTTTATTAAAGCATACTTCTACATTCTAAATAAAAGTCTCATTTATGAAAAAAAAAACTTCAGAGATCATATCAAATCTAAGATTAATCAGCCTTGTTATAACTATGTAAGGTTTGCATTCATTTAGTAGTATATTATTACTTTACTTGCATTTTTAAATAAAGTTTACAATTTCTATTTACTAAAAAACTAAACAATTACTTAAAACAAAAATTATTAAATATCTAATGTATTAAGTATTTATAACATTTGGCCTTAAAATGTATATTTTTTCATTCCACTTTATGTATCTGAGGAATTAAATATATTTATAATGAATAAAATATAAACTTAAAAAACAAAAGAACGAATATTTAACTATTTGTGAATAAACCTTTTTTCAAAAACAAAATTATAATTATTTTTATTTTAAACTAAAGTTTCTAATACTTGTTATGTTAACATTTGGTTTCAATTGCAAGCTATTTATCTATGTATGAAAATAATGATATACAAGTAGTCCGGGAGGAATCGGCGCACGAGTACCGAAAACTATTCCACCTCAATTTTTTTATGCGATCCTCTTCAAATTGCCCTACTGATGATATAAATGCATGTTGCCATGGGGCAACCCGGTGCCATATTGTTTAAACCGAAATTTTTTAAGCAATTGCAAGGAATTGTTATTTTTTAACCGGATAATTTTTTTTTGTATTCTTTATTGAAATACCAATAAAAAAGGTCCTATGACTTTTCACGATAAAGTTAATATTTTTAAAGATATGAATTTTTAAAGGTTCGAAAAATCTCAAATTTGGGTACTTTCGACCCATGAAAAATATATTTAAAAAAAAACATAATGTTTAAGTTATATTTTTTTTAAATTCTCTATACAGTAGTTAATAATATTGTTAATAGAGATTTAAAAAATGTCAGTGTTTATATCTTTTTTTTAATTGTTAATTTCGCGCTCTCACAAGTATGCGTCGCTTACTGGACTTCCTGAAGATTTTCATTTTGTTTGTGTAGTTGTATTTCTCTTTTTCGTCGATAAGTTGCACGTTGTAGATATATATATATATATATATATATATATATATATATATATATATATATATATATATATATATATATATATATATATATATATATATATATATATGTATGTATCAGGCTTCACTACATCGTTTTCATTTTCAAAAAAGATACATGATGGGATATCATCAGAATATTATATTATATATAACAACTAAAAACGACATGACACTTACATTTATTGTAACGAAAAATCACAAAAACTAAAAATATATCCATCTAATAATGTTAATAATACACAAAATCACTGAAATGGGTGCAACAACGTTTAACAATATTAAATCTTGAACGAAATAAAAAAATACTGAAAAACTGTAAAATGATGAGTAAGAAACAAAGAATGATCAGTTGAGAATCAACATGCACTAACTTGTATTTTTATTTTAAATGTTATATATAATCAATAATTTTGTCACAAGAACAAACAAAGATCTTAAGGTTTTATACAAAGAGGTTCAGTGATTTCATGTATTATTAACATTATTAGATGGATATATTTTTAGTTTTTGTGATTTTTCGTTACAATAAATGGGAGTTTCATGTCGTTTTTAGTTTTTCCCAAGAAAAGAAAATATTCTGATGATATCCTACCATGTATTTTTTGTGAAAATGAAACCGATGTAGTGAAAAAACTGAAGCCTGATACATATATAACTGTACAACGTGCAACTTATCGACGAAAAGATGAGGTTGCTATCCGATTTGAAAATTTGTTTAATTCTTCTCTTGACAAACAAATATTTTTGTGGCACAGAACATGTTATGCAAATTACACAAGTGAAGAAAAAATTAGGCGAAGATAAATACAACTACACAAACAACACTTCAGGAAGTCCAGTAAGCGACGCACACTTGTGAGCGCGCGAAATTAACAATTAAAAAAAAGATATAAACACTGACATTTTTTTAAATCTCTATTAACAATATTATTAACTACTGTATAGAGAATTAAAAAAATATATAACTTAAACATTATGTTTTTTTTTAAATATATTTTTCATGGGTCGAAAGTACCCAAATTTGAGATTTTTCGAACCTTTAAAAATTCATATCTTTAAAAATATTAACTTTATCGTGAAAAGTCATAGGACCTTTTTTATTGGTATTTCAATAAAGAATATAAAAAAAAATTGTCCGGTTGAAAAATAACAATTCCTTGCAATTGCTTAAAAAATTTCGGTTTAAACAATATGGCACCGGGTTGCCCCATGGCAACATGCATTTATATCATCAGTAGGGCAATTTGAAGAGGATCGCATAAAAAAATTGAGGTGGAATAGTTTTCGGTATTCATGCGCCGATTCCTCCCGGACTAAAGTAATAAGAAGGTACACAAATAGTTTTTGTAATAACATGTTGACTATTTAATTATTAACTTTGTTGTAATTTTTAATTCTTAATAATTAAATTTAAGCAATGGAATGTTAAATTTTAAAAATAAAAGTTTGGAGGCTCTTTCTCCGTGCAGCCTGTTTCGGTGAGGTGTGTAAAGTAGTCCAGCTCCACTAAAAACTCTTTCACTGTAGACACTTGTGGGCGGAGTTACCAAGTATTCTCTGGCTACTGGAGAAAGAATGCCATATTTGTTACCATTTACTTTCCACCAAAGAAGTGGGTCTTCTTCATTTAAAATACGTTTATCCAAAACATATTCATTAATACTTTTTTTAATTTAGACTTCTAATGGATTTGGAATATCATTATCTAGTTCTTCCTCGCTTTCACTTGAGTCCATCATCATTTTCATAGTTTCTTTTAATGTCACTGATTTTTCTGAAAGACTGGTACTGGAGCCCAAGTTCTCATTATCCTGATTCCTTATTTTAGGACGCATTGGCTTGGAACATGACGGCAAACTTATGTCCTCATTTCCAAGTGAATCTAAAATATTTTTTATGACTTGATGTTTTGTTGAAAGATTTTTGAAGAATTTCGTTTTGTATCTAGGATCAATAAACGTTGCTGTAGCAAATAATATGTCGCTTTCTAAGTGAGAAAATCTGTGTCTCATTTCTTGTTTTAAAACAAGTATAGTGTTCCTAATGCACTCGTCAGATGCATCATATTCATCAATCACCTTTTCCAGAGTGGCTAATAATGGAATCACAGATGATATGCAAACATTGGCTGCACTTAGTTCTCGAGTTATTTCTTCAAAAGGTTGAAGCAATGTTATCAATTTTTCCACAAGTATCCATTCTTCTGAAGTTAGTTGTGAAATTTTGTTGCTGGTGGAAGCATAAAGGCACAGCGAATCTTTGTTTTTCAAAATGCGTTCTAGCATGTAAAAGGTGCTATTCCACCTCGTAACACACTCTTGGATTATCTTAAGCTTTGGTTGATTAAGCTTTTCTTGCAGATTAACAAGTTCATCTTGAGCTACATTCGAGTGGTGAAAATGTGTTGCTATCTTTTTACATTTGTTAATGGCTGCAATGATAGATTCTTGTGACTTAAGCCCTTCTTTAACAACAAGTTGGATTTGGTGCGATAAACAATCAATGTTTTTAATACTTAATAAAGAAATACCTTTTTTCATGTTAGTGCCACCATCTCTAACAATACATAATACGTTTTCTTTGGGAATTCCCCATGATGACAACATAGTTTCTAACTTTGCCGCTATATTTTCTCCTGTATGTCGCTCATCATTGAATACTTCTGCTTTCAATACAATCATTCTTCGTTCAAAATTATTGGTAATTCCGTGACAAGTGAAACTTATCAGCGACACTCCAGAGCAAGAATCAGACCAGATATCAGTTGTTAATGATAATTTTTCAAATGATTTGGTTAATTCCAGAACTTTATCTTTTACCTTGCCGTACAATTTCTCACAAATTAAGGAAGTAAAATATTGCCGACTTTTTAAATTATATGAAGGGCATACTTGGTTAATCAATCTCACAAATCCAAGACATTCCACAAAACTAAACGGTAAGTCCTCCAGTGCGATCATTTCGCCATTCAAATTATCCAGCACCAAAGACTTGATGTTGTTGTTATCCCACTTTTCACTCACAATCACAATCACAATCACTCAAACACATTTGCCTAAGGTCACTTTTGGTACATGGCCGCGAAGAGGACGCCAAAGAATTAATTTTAGCAGCACCTTGCTTTTCATGTTCTCTTTTTTTCAATTCTTCATATTCATTTTTGTGTTTAGCTTCCAGGTGATTTCTCATAGCACTAGTGGTCCTGCCTTTGCGCGAGTACTTTTTATCACACAACTTGCAATTAACATTTTCAGCATCACATATTGTAAAATAAGTCCAAACTTCGCTGATGTGTGATTTACTCATGTTTTTATGCCACTTTGTTCCTTAAATATCAATTAAATTTGGAAAATAACATAAAACTAACCTCAAAACAAAACAAAACTTTAACTAGAATGAACTTTCTGTGACTAAATTCATTCAATTAACCAATATCAGCTCGGCTATGTTCAATTTAAACAAGGCCGACATGAAACGTCAAACCTGTCAAACATTTTACGCGCGCTTTTTTTGAAATTTTAAAATATTCGCATTCGCATTCGCATTCGCGAATGTTGAAGATAAATATTCGCAATCGCATTCGCATTCGCGAATGTGAAAAATCCAACATTTGTTACATCACTAATATATATATATATATGGCTGATTCTGAAAAAAAATCGAAAATGGCTTTATCGAGTTGATCAGTTTTTTCAAGTCAAGTATAGTCATAGTCAATAGTATACAAGTCATAGTATACGCCTCGTTTGAGTAAAATATTGAAGTGGTCCCCAACTGTTTTGAGTTTGAATCGAATTTAAAAAATTTTTAAAAATTTGAAAATGAGTGAATGACAGATTCGTGAGGGAATATGATTCTACTATAATTAAAAACTTAATAATGCACCAATCATTTGTTTTATTGCAAAACTATAATAATTAAATACATACTGTAACAATTTAATTGTTACAAATAAAACACGTTGACTCATAAAAGTAATATTAAATATTAATTTAGTTAAAACAATTTAAAGAACGAAATTAAGAAGTACTATATAATCAGTCTAAAATTTGACTTATGTTTTTAACATACTAAAGACAAGAATGTATACTTTTATATTGATGATTTAAATGTATGAGTCTTCTTTAAATACTTGAGTCTTTCTTTCTCTCTAAGTTTCTCCAAACTTTCAGGACAATTTTTTAATTTTTCTCTTCGCTTTCTGTCATACTCCTTTTTCTTCAGCTTTGCTTTTGCAGCGGTTGATTTTCTACTTTTCGACATTATAGATGTTCAGGGTACTGAAACCAATCAAACAAACATAAGTTTTCTAAATTTATTAGAAAATAAATCATTCCCTCACCGAGATCATTCCCTCATTAAAAATTTTTATGAGGGAATGACGGTGAGGGAATGACAAAACGAAACAAAATTGCTACTAACTGAGGAACATAACCTTACTTTCTTACGAATTTTAAACAATACTTTATTACTACCAAAAACATGTAAAAATATGTTATGATTATTAAATAAAAAAATGCTTACCTTTTGATAACATTACATGAGGGAATGACATTAAAAAATGTAATATTCAAAAAACTTATTGTCAAATTGATTTTAAGAAAACATCCTTTCTTCAATGGTCCACTCTGATGTATGTTCTCAAGGGCAATGTTGCCAACTACAAAAAAAATTAAAGTGGGACTTGGTAGGCCTTGGAGTATTGCTCCAATCACACTGTTACAAAACGGTGAGGGAATGATACTTTTTTCCATTCGCATTTAGGAAACTATGAACTCATATAAGTATAGTCGATACTATCCTATATAAGTAAAAAATATGATAATAAACAATTTCCTAGGAATTTTACGTTTTAAGTTAATGATTATCTTCAAATTTAGCACTTGGGACATAGTGAGGGAATGATTTTCAGGGTACTTTCTTGGACATATCTTTGCTGTTTATCATATAAAAAATAAATTTGTTTCATACATTCGTAGATCTAGCACAGTCCTATTATTAAAAAAAAAAACTTTTCATAATTGACGATCCTGGTTTATAAAAATGATCAAGGACATCAATTTCGATTTTTTTTGAGAATCAGCCATATATATATATATATATATACATATATATCACAACAACATTCCGAAAAATGAAAATTTAATATGACATCATAAATAAATTTGTCCAAAAAATTAAGAATGGTGGTCCAACCCTTATCACTTAGGGGTGTAAGAAATAGATAACAACCTATTCACAGACCTACTGAATATACATATAAAATTTCATCTAAATCGATTTAGCCGTTTCGGAGAGTTATGATAACTAAATCTGTGACACAAAAATTTTATATATTACTAGCGACCTGCCCGCGGTTTCACCCGCGTAGCTTTTGTTCCCGTTGGAGTATCGGAAAGATTTATATACCTACCTCCTATGATATACCTTCCTCAAGAATCAATCTATCTATTAAAAAAACCGCATCGAAATCTGTTTTGTAGTTTTAAAGACGTAAGCATACATCTAGGGACATAGGGACCGACAGAGAAAGCGACTTTGTTTTATACTATATAGTGAAGACTAGATATACCTCTTGCAATGTAGTTGATGTGCTGCCACCTTCTTCTGTGGTACCCCATCCGGAAACAATAGCTGAGAAGTTGCTGAAAGTAAGCCCACTAGTAGGCAAGCAGACAGGCGCTGGCTTTATCTTGCTAAGCTCATCAGGGTCCTCCTCGTCACGAGATCGCTTTATTGCTGTGCTTAAATCCATCTGTAAAAAATCATGATACCATAGGCTAGCAAACCCTCCGTGTTGCCCGTGCTGGTCCTGGTACCTTTGAAAACTAACTGCCATTCTGCCAGGCAGGTGACTACTAGGTGGCAGAGTTCCGCAATGTCTCGCCCGGGTATTTAATCCCACCGCCTTATTTATACCTGCCGCAATAGCATCAATGCGCGTCATTGTCGTGTTCCGCTTTTCATTATGGCATTGTCATCTCATCTAATAGCAACGCATAATTAACATCTTTGGTGTCTATAGGCGATGGTTTCTGTTTCCATCAGAGAGCCATCTGCTTGTTTGCTATGTAATGATAAGTATAAAAAGATGGCTCATTAAGTTTCAGACAAAATCTGGGATAATAAAAAAACTTGACCTTGACGAACCTCGAACGTAACGGGATAGCACTCGAATAAACCCTAATAGTCTGATTCACATGTATGTACCTACTCTTTTTTGTAAACGATTTATATAGTCTCCGCAAAATTACGACTAATATGTCATTCGTTCGTGTTGTCACGTAGAAAGTTTAAGAAAAAGTGCGAAAAGGCGCTGAAAAAAACTGCAAAAGTTATAAACAAATAAGCGAAAAAAGTGAGGGTTTGGTTTTTTTTCGAACAGGCATCTCGAAAAATAATTAAAAATTTTCGAAATTTTAAAAAGATCCAAAAAGGTCATCAAATTTGCTACTGAATCCAACTCCTCTAATATTTATAATTTTTCAGAGCCCTGAAAATAGAGCCAAAAACGGATGGTCTAGTTTCCACGCGAATTGCGTCAATCTGATACAGCAACAAAGAAACTTATTTAAACATATATTAAATATGTAAAATTAAGAAATAAAAAAATCATGTTGTATTGTAATACATCAATGAACACTAATCCTTTTTGATCATTTGTTAATTAATTACTTTTTCTAAATATAAAATTAATATAAAAACCCCGATAATCATCAAATTAAAACCCTAATGAATAGATTATAAAAAGGCTAATGAATAGATTACCGTTGCAAAAATTATTTTGCACTTTTTTATTAACAGTTGAAAATTATAAATTAAAAAAAGTATAATACAAAACTGTCTTGCGGTCTAGGGGTAGGCTATTCGGCTCAGACCATGAGGTCCCAGGTTCAATCCCCGGGTCGGGCAAAGTATTTTTGAGGTTTTTTCTAGGTTTTCTCGAAAATCTAATCCTCAGAAGCAGCTCGGAGTCTAGCGGAGTGTTGCATTACTACTCCCGTGCCTCGGATGAGCACTTAGCGGTTATCACTAGAAACAGTCAATAATCGCCACTTATTTCGCCAGCCCACAAACCGGTGAATCGCGGTGAACTGAAAAGTCTATAGACGTTCGGTTTACTCTACCTACCCCGCAAGGGAACCGGGCGTGATGATACTTTTTTATAATACAAAAAAAAATGGATTTACTCATAAACAGTGTATTTGTTTATAAAAAATTTTTAAACAACAACATAATAAAATGATTTTTAAGTAGCTTTTAACCATTAGACATCAAAAAGATTTAGGAAAAAATATTTTTTGCTTTTTTTAATTTATAATTTTCAATTGTTAATGAAAAAGTGGAAAACCAAATTTGTAAATTTGTATTGTAATCTGTTTAGTAGACTATTAAAAATAACTTCACTAAAGAACAAAAATTCTAAGGTTTTAGTTTGATAATTATCGGGGTTTTATGTTAACTTAAAATTAAGAAAAAGTAATTAATTAACAATTACATAATTAATGTAAAAATTGTGATAAAAATTCTTTAACCGCGGATTAAATTGTTCATTGATGTATTCCAATATTACATGACTTTTTTTATTCCTTAATTTTCATATTTAATATGTTTTTTTTTGTTGCTGTGTCAGATTGTGTGACAGATCATTCGCTCCACCATTTGGCTCTATTTCCAGGGCACTGTAAAATTATAAATATTAGAGGTACAGCTCCGGGAGTTGAAACTTTTTTTTAGCAAATTTGCTGATCTTTTTGGGTCTTTTTAAAATTTCGAAAAAATTTAAATATTTTTCGAGATATTAAAAAAACCAACCCCTCCCTAATTTTCGCTTCTTTGTTCATAATTTATGCAATTTTTTTCAGCGTCTTTTCAGACATTTCCTTAAACTTTCGACGTGACAATACGAATCGACTGACACCTTAGTTGTAATTTTCGGAGACTATATAAGGTTTTACAAAAAAGAGTACTTACATGTAAACTAGACGATAAGCCGGACAGTACTTTAACCTACAGTAAAGTAAGTTATAGTACTTACCTGTGGTACTTAACTATGGTAAAGTAAGTTATAGTTTCAGACAAAATCTGGGCTAATAAAACGTACTTGACTTTATGCTTATTCTAATATTCGTGACTGCCAGCCAAATTAATTAGAGGTCATAGATATAGAGACACCAAAAGTTCGAGCTATTCAATCGCTTGTGCCAAAACTAGACCCAGTTTTATCTCAGGTAGTTTTAGTATTCTTCTTTTTTGTGCTTGCTATAACACAGATATTTTTTGAAACTTTGGTCATTGGCTACGTAACCAGGATGGGTCTTGTCAAAGAGTTCTATTTAAGGCTTGAAACTGGTTTATAATAATATCTTAATATTTACCGGTTTTTTAAAAAGGTCTTACTTGGGGCGTACACTGAAATAAGAGCGCTTCCTAAACCAGTTTAACCCTAAACTGTAGAATTATTGTACGTCACGCACAATGCGGACGAAAATTGGCTACGGCTAACGGTCAAATTTCTGAAAAAAACAATCATCTGTAAGCTGGTTTATAGATTCAAAACCGTTATAATTTTGGTTGATATCTTGACTTAAAGTCTGGCAACGCTCTTACCGCTGAGTGACGTGTCAATGGTTCAAAGTTGAAAAAAATTCAAGTCCACTAGCGAGCAAATATATATTTGCAGAATAAGAATATTGTCCTCCTTATATTACGTATCTAACTGAACTTGAGTCTCTTCTTTTCTCTTACAGCCTGGAGTACAATCACCAAATAATTATAGGAGATCTTAACACTGATATCTACTAAAACCCTCTCAAAAATCTCAATCATTATCGTTAATGAATTCTATAAATTTTTCTGTTTTGCCTCTGAATCTCCTACACTATAATATTACGTCATCCGATTCCTGGATTGATTTTATTTTGATATCGTCTCAGGAATAACGTGGTCATGGTAATCATCAGTAATCATGGTCAGATACCTGCACATAGTTTTTCTCATCATGACTTGATCCACATGTCATATAAATTAAAGCCAACAAAATTTCTGGCTAAATTGATTAAAATTCGCAATTTTGGGAAAATTGACAATGATAATTTGCAGCTCGGCGCTTCTTCAATCGATTGGAATGATTTATATCAATGCACAAGCATTAATAATATGGTAGATATTTTCAACGATCGCATTCTTAAACTATATGAAACGCATGCTACTCTGCATGTTATTTAACATCTGAGGTGCTTCAAGCTATGAATCGTAGGGATTGTGCTTTTCGTAAGTTTAAAAAACCTCTACGAGGCCACAACGACTGGATTTATATTAAGATAGAAACCGCTGCAATCAGTTGGTAAGGGCTTCTAAACACCGGTATTTCCATAATAATTTCATGAATATCTCTTCGGCTAATTTTTGGAAATTTCTCAATTCTCAACAAATTTATTGTAATAGACCCATAAAACTTCCCTCACATCTTATTAATGATCTTAATATGCATTTTTCGACTACAATTATAATAAATCACTCTCTAAATCCCAAATAATCTCTTACCTTCATTCAAAACACTTGCGAACAATTTAATTTTTTTTCTATTTCATGAGAAGTAATCTGCAAAATTATAATGTCGATTAAGACTAAATTCCTTGGTTTCGACGGAGTTGACAGGGAGATAATATTTCCTATCATCTTATGGATCTTACCAGCTATATGTGAGTCACATAATGAAAATCTCGAAGCGGCGGTTCACAAGCAAGTGTCGAAATTTGTTTCTCACAACAATTTATTAAGTGATTATCAGTCTAGGTTTAAACCTGGCCATAGCAATACAACAGCTCTTCTAAAAGTCACCAACAACTGCAGAATAGCAAGCATTAAGTCTCAAGTCACGGTGTTATTCTATGAGATCCTACTTGCGATTCTGAAGCTTGCAGGTTTTCCTTCATATGTAAGAGAATGATTTTCGTCCTATCGAATCGTCAGCAGGCAGTACAGGCAAACTGATGCCATCTCTGACTGGTGCAATCTGTAAGCTGGTGTGCCTCAAGGCGATATACTTTCTCCTTTTTTATTTTCAATGTTTAATAATGCAACTACATTTTCATTTGAAGTTCCCTTACTATTTATATGCAGATGACTTGCAACTTTACACAAGTGCCAGATATCTGATCTTAATGTTGCTGTAGACAGAATAAAAGAGGACTTAACTCATATTTTGAACTGATCTCGTAATTTTGGGATTACAGTTAATACATCTAAGTGTCAGGCTATTTTATAGGCGGTACTCGGCGATTAGCACTAGTTGATCTCAATTCACTACCCAATATCATTTTTAAAAATACCCCTATACCGCTCAGCCCACATGTCAAGGACCCGGGATTAATTTTATAGCCAATGCATTGTCGTGGTTTCTTTAGATTACGGGAGTGAGTCAAAACGTTAACCATACACTGAGAATTTTATACGTTGCTCATAGCTTTATAATTATGTTTATTATTTGTATTTATAAATATATGTATGTATGTATATATTTACTACTTTTATGCGTGTATTTATTATGTATGTGTGTATTATGTGTGTCTGTATACATGTATACCTAATATCGTAACTAATTATAACTTAAACTAAAAATATCTATTGGTAACACACCTATCGAACAAACTAACGTAATTATAAAAGAAACTTATAATTAACAGGAAATACCTAACTTAAAACGACCTATGATAGTCTATACATATAAAAATCAATTGCTGTTCATTAGTCTCGCTAAAACTCGAGAACGGCTGAATCGATTTGGCTAATTTTAGTTTTGAATTAATTGTTGAAGTCCAAAGAAGGTTTAAAAGGTGAGAAAATATAGAAAAAATTAAGAGTAGTTAAGAAGGCAGAACAACGTTTGCCGGGTTAGCTAGTACATAATATTATAATGCCGAACTATACCACAAACTAAATATACCTATTAGGATTGGTATGTATGTAATACCCTATCTAACCAACTAACGTAACTGTATTAAAAAAATCTGTAAGCCGGTCTGTAAGCGGACCTGCAGGTCATCCCTGAAACTTCCCGCTAAATAGACGAATTTTAAACTTAAAGAAGAAACTATGCCTAATAATAATAATATAATAATAATATTCACTATATACAATAATATATAATAATTACACTTACTGATGGGACCCCAAAGTAAGCAAATTATTTGGTTGTGTTATGGGTGTTAGTCAACGATACTAATACATAGAAATACATATTATATAAATATATGAATATATTTAATGCCTAAGCATAGAGTTTTGAGTTTGAAGAGTTCAAAAATCTAAATTTAAAAAAAATGATAGTTATTCAGTGTGCGAATGTTATATACTTTTTCAAAATGATGACTGACTTCGATTTTTCGAATAACATTCAACGGAATTTTTGAGCTCTAAATTGTTTTATTGGGTAAAAAATGTCGAGGAAATGTAAAAAAAGCCTTTTTAAAAACTTTCGTCATTGATAAATCCACTACATATTATGTACTAGAGAAGCTATGCTAAGTAGAAGTCGTGTTCTATTTAGTAAACACTCGCTGCAACGCTGTAAATCGTCCAACAGAAGCCAAAGTTAAGTATCGCTGCAGCGTATAGTGTTTAACAAACATTCACGAGAAAAAGACGCAACAGCCGTGAATTTCACGGCACTTAAGCCCCGTTTTCATTTTGATTAGTACGACGGTGAATGTTTAATGCAGGTGCTTAGTATTAAGATAAAAATACGTGAAGACAGCCGTTAATCAGTGCGAGTGACACGTAATCAGCATCTATTCACTTTTACTACGCTGATTACGAATCACTCGTACTGATTCACAGCTATCTTCGCAAGTTTTGTCTTAATACTAAACACCTGCATTAAACACTCACACTCGTACTAATCAAAGTGAAAACGGGGCTTTACGCGTTACATTCAACGAGCTGTGACGTAGGTGCGCGTGGACTGTACTTTAGTGAAGCACGTGTGACGTGACGCATGCCTTGTCTAGTACATCAGTACATAGAATTTTTTCATTTACAATGTATTTGGTAAAGAGATAGTTAAGAACATGAGATGAAATACTATTATAGGTTATATTTTCAAAAATCAGACCCTTATGGCCAATTGCACTAACATTGTCTTAGCGTAGAAAATCCTAAGTAATATGCCATCACTTCTTGTCTTAAAAGAAAAAAACGTCACAGCATGTCCATTAAGACTGTCCTAAGCTAAGACAAGTTTGCTGCAATTAACCATTAGTGGCTGAAAAAGAGTATGAAATTTGTATGAAAGATGGTAATGATAATAAAAAAATGGTATGGTATGGTAATAATAATAAAAAAAAGATGGTAATGAATATATTACTCGAGGTTTTTTTATATCATAAGAAAGCAAACAAGCACCCTTCCTGGTGGAAAGGAACAACCGTCGCCTATAGACAAACAATATGTTAATGGTGTATTGCTATCCTGCGGTGGGGTTCTAATGCCACACGCATAAGTTTACCGGCAACCTCCCTCCAAACTACCCTTCAAATCGGAACACTACAGTGACAAACACAGAATAGGTATAGAACAGAAATAGGTAAGGACAAAAAGAAATCAATATCTTAACTGTAATTTCTCAGTATATATTCGAAATCTTGATGTACGTTCGTAAAAATATTTGCTTATTTAAAAAGAATAGTGATATTCACTCCCTAAATACAAGGAACAAAAACAATCTTGCTGTGCATGTGTCTCATCTCCACAGAATAAGCAACTCTTTTATGGGGCAAAGAATACGCTTCTACAATAAGCTGCCTGATGCCATTAGAGATTTACCAGTTAACAAATTCAAAAAATGTGTTAAAACAAAACTGTGTAAAAAAAGTTTCTATAAAATATCTGAATACCTTGATGACAGGAAAGCATGGGATTAACTGCTCCTTATATCGGCAATCCTTATTATTAATGTAACAATTAGATACTAATTAAATATTATGTAATATTTTATTTAAAAAATGTTATGAAAAAAAGACAAGCCCGCTGAGTTTCTTCCGCCGGATCTTCTCAGTGTGTGGCCGCGTTTCCGATCCGGTAGTAGTTTAAAAAAATGTTGACGCGTCAAAATAACTTGTAAAAAGTTTTATTGAATAAAGTACTTCTGATATCTCATTGATTTCTGAACAGACATAAACCCGGGCAAAGCAATATATACTAACACCTAGTAAAGTAGTGGGTTATAACCTTACCCTTTCGTCAATCGTTAAGATCGCGATATCGTTGTCATATGTGCCAGGGTTGTATCGCAGGTGGCGAGTGATGCGTACCACCTTCCTGTCGATGGTCTTGGTTTCATTAGGTAGAGATCGGTCATGCTCCAGAAATCTGACAGACATCTTCTCTTTACGGAAACTGGAAATAAAAAATCCTCCGTAAATCTCAGTGATACAAGGTTATGACATTTTTTAAATCTATTATATGTAGCTTAATAGATCTCTCCGTAAATATAATCTCCGTATGTACCGAATCTATATAAATCTATATAATTTATGTACCTAATCTATATAATACGTGAAGGAAAAAAATTGGACTCCTTTTTAGACAATTGCGCGAACGCGACAGTGGAGTATAAAAATTTCTCACGGTTAAAGTTTATAGTATACAAAGGCCTGCAGAAACCTAATATTTGTGAGTAAAATGCATTAGATGCATTATATTGATAAAAATAAACATTAAGTACACACAATACGTTTATTTGATCTACATGATCATTGAAGTGTAAATATTCACGCCATTGTACATGATACCATGAAGTATTAGGTATAGGTGGAGCTAACATTCGTATTAATCAATTGAAACCAATATTTACGTTATATATCTGTCTATGAAGTCTCCCATCTCTATTTATACAGCTGTGTTAGAAAGAGAGGGTTAGACCTCAAAAGATGACAGCAGTATTTGAAATTTGGTTTCAAGTAGGTATTAGAAGTGTTGCCTCCAGATATAATACAGATTCATGCATGATACACACACAATGTAAACTAAACTACATATTTTCTTTACGGTTTAAGTCTGTTGCCAAACTCAAAAGAGATTTTATTGTTTAAATCGCTGTATCTATATATTAATACGTGAACGGAAAACTTTGGACCCCTTTTTAAGACAATTACGCGAACGGTGGAGTATGAAATTTTGCACAGTTAAAGTTTACATTACGGAAGAGTACAGAAATTTAATATTTTTACATGAAATGCATTGAAAATACATTAAATTAACAAAAATAAACGTTACACACACTACATTTATGTGACATACGTGATAATATACCTTAGATGAAGGAAACTACTACTAAATATGAAATAACCAAGAGAAAACCGTGTCATTTCGTCCATAACAATGGCGGACTTAAGAACAGCTGTTTACCGTCTACATAACAATTGATAAATTATATTACAATTGAGCATGTTATTTTAACAATTAGTTTTTATTTTAGATTTAAGGTACACACTAAAATTATAGAAAAATACAAATAAAAACTAAAATCAATTTAATATTTTGTAATCAAAGGGTTATTTGACATTAAATTTTAACTTACCTACATTGACAGCGTATTTTAGTAATGGCGTTTTGACCGCAAGCTGTTCGAGGTGACGTTAATTTTCTTATATGATTTGAAATTAGAACACTGACAAAATTTTTGTAGCTTTGTCTGTTATGAAAATTCTAACTTGTTAAACAAAGATAAAGGCAGCGTTCAGCGTTGGAATGCATGCAATTTTATAATTTTGATTGTTTATGGAAATTAATGCCAAGTTCCTTATCTTTCTCTTGTTAAAGTAATATACGCACATGCAAATATAGTACTATATTCTCAATGACGTGTATAATTGGTAATATTATACACGCCATTTTATATTATTTACAGCTAAAGTCAGTTGTCAAATTTAAAAGAGATTTTGTTTTATAGTCTATGGTTGAATTTCGGCCACAGGCGATCGCTAGTTATAGTTAATAGTTAAACACGGGACTATTACTATATAGTAGGAGAGCCCGAGAACGGATTTTGAGATTTACTTAAGCGTGTCAGATGGGGAAGGTTCCTCGCAAACTGTTGAGGCTCTCCGCCAAACATAAGCCTTTTATAAAGAGGCGGGGTGACTAGGGCAAAAAAAGCGAAATTCCGATAACTTCGGCTTGTGTAATTTGTCAGATTTTTTCGATATTCTTTCATCATTACCTCTGAAATAAAAGAATATTCTGACGCGCTCGAGAATGTCAAGATAGTGCTTTCTTTGCAACTTTGTGACCCCCCACTCTATTACGCTACACTTAAATCGTCAGATTTTCTAAATTTTAGTTGACAATTAACACACCATACCTTAATCTGACGTGCTTCAGTGTTTTCATGTCACTGTTTTTTTTCGTTTTTTTTTAACAGTAGTTCCCCCCCCCCCCCCATTGAAATGAAAAACATTACATAACCTTTTATTTTTTCTATAATTTAATCTACAAAATCAAATAGGTCCCTATGACGCTCGAATAGCTGCATATTTAGCATCTTGAGCTCTCCTACTATTAAGTATATTTTTGGTTCTGTGGTTTTAATGCTTGAGTTCCAATTTTGTTATAAATATCATACGATAGCAAACAAGCAGATGGTTTCCTGATGAAAAGAGAAACCACCGCACATATATACCAAAGATGTTAATAATAGGTTGCTATCCGTGTGACGAGATGGTATGTAAGTATACCAAAGATGTTAATAGTAGGTTGCTACCATATGGCGAGATGGTATGGCCACGTGCGTATTTTTACTAGCTAATTTATCCTCCTAACCCGAATACGACAAGTACTGGCGCAAGATTGTTAAAAAAATAACTGATATCATTTTAGAATTAAATAAATGTCTAAGTTTTAAGTTCAATTTTATTAAATTTAATTTTTAATAGACAAAACGATAAATAAATATTTAGTATAAGTCTGTAAAATATGGCGATAGGAATAACTCCCCATCCTTCGGGAAACTTTTGGAGAAACGCTCCCATCATCCTATGAATATCAATTTAGTGGCACAAAATTTGGGACACTGGTATCCGTGTGACATTAATGTAAGTCACATGCGTAAATATACCGTCTACCTTATCCCCAAAGTCAAAACAGAATAGTGATAAACACTGGCATTATTGTGGTCAGAATAAGTAGGGTAGTGGTAGCAAAACATTGCAAATGATGATAACTTTAGCTTTTTTTCTCTTATGATCTGCCTGATAGAAGGTCTCTTTTTCAAAAGAACCATAGAAGTGAACGTGAGATCTATGTTATACATACCCAGCAGTGCAGTGAGCCGCGGTCGCTACATGCAGGTCGGTGATCAAGAACCCGGCGCAGAAAAACCGTCCGTTATACAGCAGCAACACCATCCAAGGTAGCTCAAGCTTCATGGTTTCATTACCGCCCACAATACGACGTCGAGATTTTGCCAAACCGCAATCTATGGAAATATAAGAAGAACAAGTTACGGAGGTTGAAAAATAGGAAGGTAATATCATGGAATTGCAGGTTCCATTCCTAAGTTAGTTAAAAAATATTAAACAAGTAATTATTATAATAAAAACGACAATGATTGGTCTCGAAAAAACATAACCCTCCATGTAGCACAATGTA
Organism: Apodemia mormo; assembly: GCA_036924255.1. Taxonomy (NCBI): domain Eukaryota; kingdom Metazoa; phylum Arthropoda; class Insecta; order Lepidoptera; family Riodinidae; genus Apodemia; species Apodemia mormo. Next base: position 34,553,599 of record JAUPFN010000011.1, read on the forward strand.
AACGTTACATAGCCACGTTACTCTCACAATTAAGACGAATATCTATTATAAATTGAATATGAATGATAAATTAGCACCCTTAACGTAGCAAACGAAAAATAAATAAACCGGCCAAGTGCGAGTCGGACTCGCGCACGAAAGGTTCCGTACCATCATATTTAAAAGAAAATCACGTTTGTTGTATGTATATTAAAAATTTATTCTATGTATTAGGTATTAATTTTTATAGTTAATATATTTCCAAATACCTACTTACTTTTTTTAAAATATTCAAGTTTCTACTTCCGAGTAGGTTGGTACTTCACAAAAAGTAGGTACTTACTTAAAAGGAATATTCTTTTTGTTATGGTCATCTATTTAAAATTTTTGTGCTTTTGCATTTTCTTTTTAATGAGTTTTTTTTATTGTAATATACTTATGAGTGATTAGAATGTTAATATTATTTTTTAATATTAGTGTTTTTATGCTTGTGCCCGATGCCTTCCACTCTTTTTCTAATTTTAGTTTTAAGTTAGGTGGAAGAATTACCTTTGTCTAAGCGCACCTTTTTTTAATTATCATTTGTTTATACACACAGTAACTAATACTAATGTTACCTATTTTATGATTTTGTACACTTATATAAGCGTACAAAAAAACATAAAATAAACAACGTGTTCTAGTTTGGAGAGTAAGGTAAAATAGCCAGTAAACTTAGTTACCTACATGCATAAGCATGCATAAACAAGCAAATTATGTTTACCGGCTACAGCCCCAACGCACTGTTAATAACACATCATAAAAGTTTTCGGTCTTAAACTTCTATAAGCAATGATTATCTCTTTACATTCGGAGAACCATCTGCTTGCTTGTTATCCTATGAAATAAAATAATACCAGACTATTGAATATTCCGATAATACCAGATAACCAGATTACAGTTTGCAAATAACACTCACGGCATTCTGGGCATGCTTCTGGGGGGTCATCTAAAGGCTTATTGGTTGTGGTTGAAGTTGTGTACCAACTGTTGATCCAATCGATGAGACCTTTCTCCTTTCCCTGGGTAGCCGTCTCCAGCTTACCATCTGAGTGACATCTTACTATACTGACAATGCTGATGAAGAATAGGAACCAGTGCATTTTAATCTGAAAATAAAAATCCTTGATTAAAGCCCCCTCCTTCCGGTGGTTGGCCTGCTTTTATGGCATTAAACTTAATTTTTGAGCTCTAAAGATGACATCTTAGTTTGTAACCAATTGATTGGTTGAAAAAACCTCAAAGTGCCTAATGTCTAAAAACATTTTTCCAGGCATTTTTGTCAACGATAACTTTCAAAAAAATAAACCGGTTTTGATCCGATCCGATCCGAATGTCTGAGCATTTGATGCAATTTTTGAGAATTAGATTTTGGAATCGATCTCTATATTTGTCTGGAAGTTATTTTAAGAAACGTTGTCTTGGTGACTTGTTCTTGAGTTTTTTTTTATTTCACAAAATCCTCTAGGCTGAATGGGTTCGAATTTTTAGGAAATCTAAGATTAGAGCTAGGGTTACCAACTGACAGGCATTTGCCGCATTTGACAGGCATTTTGATTTTAAGACAAGTATGCGGCCAGCGCTGGTCAGACACAGGAGTTTTTAAATTTTGCGCCTTTTTTCAAATTTTGAATATCGTATGCTTCACTACGGCAACGTACTAAAAGTAGTATACGGACGTTGCACTGCACCTTTGGCACTGACTGAAAGGAAAGAATCAAAGCGAGGACTGTGGGACTATACTGCTTTCTTTTCACCAATTAGAATAATGCAAATATGATTTGTAATATATTAGATAGCCATTTTTTGAAAAAATTAGGCATTCTCGCTTTATTTATGTATGGTAAACCTAGGTAGAAGCCAATCGAACGCTGTCAACCGCGTTTTGATCGGTCAGCACCACAGAAATACAACTCGATGTATTTCTATGGTTAAGACACCCAGTTCTGAGAGATTTACACTAATATACAAATACATACATACATATATAACGTTATGGTAAAAATAGTTACAACAGTGCAGACATGATGGAAACTCGATTTTCGAAAATCGGTAGGAAATCAACAATTACTTTTAGTAGGAGACAAAATTAGAAATAAACACTTAAGTATGCGTCTAATTTATTACTTTCTCTGAGAGATTAATCTAAAATACAAAAGTTTCTTTAAATAAGTTTATAATACACTGTTAATTTAAAAACCAAGTTTATATGTGAAATAAATTGGCAAGAATCGAATATTTCACTTGACTGGTTTATATTAGCGAATCAAGGACACCAGGCCGGTAGCCGAGTCATTTGAGTACCGTTATATAAATCACTCATCTGCCACTTTGATTAACACTCTGCCACTTTGATAGCAACACACCATTAACATCTTTAGTGTCTATAAACGATGATTTCTCTTTCTATCAGGAGAGCCATCTGCTTGTTTGCAATCTTATAATACAAGAAAAACTCTGTAAATTAAATATATTCGTAAAATGTTTTTGAAGAGGGCGGCAATCTGCCATACGTTTGGAATAGCGGTAAAGAAATGGGGCCAATTAAATCAAGTTGCAAATGTGAAACACTTGCCGATTTTATCCCCATTCAGGTTTCCATAAAAGTGCGAGTTTTAAAGAACCTAAATAAATAAGAATGTTTGAATGTTGAGATGTTTATAATTGTATCATTTTTTTATAGAAAAGGGGGCAAACGGACAGAAGGCTCACCTGATGGTAAGTGATTACCGTCGCCTATAGACAACTACACTACCAGGGGTCTTGTAGTTGCGTTGCCTGCCTTTTAAGAATGAGTAGGCTCTTTTCTTGAATGTCCCTAAGTTGTATCAGTTTGGGAAAATTTCTGCCGATAGCTGGTTCCACATAGGAGTAGTGCAGGGCAAGAAGTGCCTCGAGAAAATCACTTACAGACATCGAGATGGTGAATATGAAACTTTGAATTTCGTCGCGATGTCCAATGTTGAAATTCGGCGGCAGAAATTAATCCAAACAGTTCTTCAGAACATTCCCCATGATAGAGCCAATAAAAGATGCAGAGTGATGCCACATCTCTACGTAACGCCAAAGAATCAAGCCGATACGAAATAGTCTCGTCATCAACAATTCAAGCCGCTTGAATACCATGTTGAATGCGATCAAAAGGAAGGAGCTGGTACTGAGGAGCCCCTGCCCATAAATGAGAGCAGTACTCTATATGGGACCGGATTTGCGCCTTATAAAGCAGTAAACAATAGGCCGGTGTGAAGTACAGCCTAGCCCTGCAAAAAACTCTCAGCTTTTTAGAGGCTAATTTAGTGTTGCCTTCCAAGTGAGCGCGGAACTGCACGTCGCTCGATATGGCGACTCCAAGTATTCCAATACTGGCTAAGACTTTTAGGGAAGTATTTTCAAAAGGAGAAGATACGACGAAGGGTGACTTTTTAGCGGTAAACGCGCAAACTTGTATCTTATAGAGGTTAAACTGAACCAAATTTAATCAACCCCAGTCCGTGGCTACGGAATGTTGTTCTTCAGTTTCTGACACAAGTTTGTTCTGGCACTTTTTGACGTGTTCCCGAGAAAGCCCGTTGTGGCCACAGTATAAAGCTTCGCCTGTACTGTCGTCCACAAAACAATGAATGTTGCTTGATCGCAACATGTTATTAATGTGCAGAAGAAACAACGTAGGCTATATAAGCACACATACTTGAGAAACACTAGCATTGACGAGTTTAAGGTCAGAGCATGTGCCATCAAAAACGACCTTAATACTCCGATCCGTCAAAAAAGTGGTGATCCAATTGCACAATTTCCCAGGAAGCCCATAGGATCGGAGCTTGGAGAGAAGTGCCTTGTGCCATACCCGATTGAAGGCCTTCGTTATGTCCAATCTATCTGCCAATGCGCCCTTATTCTCCAATGCCTCTCTCCCTTATTCTCTACTGCCTCCACCCACCGATGTGTTAAGTAAACCAGAAGACCACCAGCTGAGCGTCCGCGACACAGTAGCTATGTTGTATAAGATGAAAATACGTATTTTAATTAATTGTTTTGAAATAACTGAAGTGCTGCTGGACTTATGGGCCTTCCCCGGATGCGGCATATAACTGTAAAGTCTATTGAAGTGTTTTTTTCGTAAATCAATTGTGTAAGTTAAAAAATCGATCTCGTATCTCAAAATAATCTAACAACAACCCTACTGACAAAAATATAGTAGACTGCTAAACTATATAAATCAATTTTTACATTAAGTTCAAGATTTTGATTTTGATTCCTCACGCCAGAAGCGTGCTCGTCGCGACCCCTGCCAGTCCACTGGACTGCAATTCTGGCCCGAATAAGTACCGCAGTGCGGATTAGGGCGTCCCCTGGAGGCGACGCGTACCGATCCGCCCCCGTCGGTACGAAAAGCGGTGGATGCGGCGATGGGGGCCGCCACCCATCACGCCAGGCCCGACTAGGCGAGTCGAGGGGAGCAGAGTGCCAAATAGGCACGTGGAATGTAAGAGGTGGGTTGGAAGGTAAGATGCATGAATTGATAGATGTAATGAATGAGAGATGCCTAGATGTTTTGTGTGTAACAGAGACTAAACGTAAAGGTAGTGAAACCACTGATCTCCCCGGTGGCATGATGGCTCTGTGGTCTGGTGTGCCCCAGAGCGATCATGCTGGCGCCGGAGTAGGTATTCTTCTATCGTCACGCTTAGTCTCTGGTCTGAAAGATTATGGGATGGCTGGCTCGAGACTTCTCTGGGTCCGGATCAAACTGGGAATCACGAGAGTCTTTTTGGTCGCATTATATGCACCGGTAAGCTCTTCGTCGCCCAGTGACCTGGAAAAGTTTTGGGATTCTGTAAGGGATGTTCTGGATATGGTTGATGACAATGAAAGAGTCATTTTGTGTGGTGATTTGAATGGATGGGTCGGGACTAAGCGGCCTGGTTTCGATGCCGTTCTTGGTCCGTATGGTGACAGTAGAGTGAACGACGCCGGTAAGCACATTGTGGATTTATGCATGGAAAGGAATCTTCTTGTGGCTAACACAATATTCCCTCATAAGGACATACATTTGTATACATGGAGAAGGAATGACCAAAAGAGTGTGATAGATCTGATTTTGATTGATAGTAGACTCCGCAGTTGTTTAATGGATACGCGCGCCTACAGAGGTCCCAATCTGGAAACGGACCACTATTTGGTAATAAGCCGATATAGGGGTCTGTTTAAGAAGTGGAGACATTGGCGACAACGTGTTCCATTCGGAGAGCTTGAAAGGATAAAGAGCGAAAAGTTGCAAGACCCGAGTATAAGGAGTATGTATGAGATTCAGGTTCAAGATAGGTTGGCGAAAGCGAACCTACCGGACGTGGATGTAGACGAATGTTGGAAAGTTTTGAAAGATAGTATGATAGTAGCCGCGAAAGAAGTATGTGGTATTGCAAAACTGTGCAAGTCAATGGAAGGAGATGCATGGTGGGATGATGAAGTGAAAGCTGCGATTGAGAGAAAGAAGAAAGCATGGCTAGACTATGTATCATGTTTGCAAGCGAATGATGGTATGAAAGACAAGAAGAAAGAATTGTATCGTTGTTGTAAGAATGCCACCAAAACCTTAGTGAAAGAAAAGCGTGAAAGAGAATGTTTGAAAGCGGAAGAGAGACTGGCGAACAACTTCGAGGCAAACACCAAACTTTTTTGGAGGGAGGTGAAGAAGTCTAGGAGTTGTTCGGCATCCTCTAGAATGAATAGGATTAAATCTAAGGATGGTGACATTCTTACAAGCACAGAAAGCGTGTTAAAACGATGGAGTGAATATTTTGGAGATATGTATGATGCTGTTCAGGACGCTGCCTCCGTCTCTGACTCAGTAAATGACTCAGAGACGGTGGAAGCGTGCCAGGACATTACTATGCAAGAGATCGTATGGGCGATAAGAAGTATGAAAAACGGAAAGGCTGCGGGAATAGATAAGGTGACTGCTGAGATGATCAAATACGGTGGTCCTGCCGTCTGGGACTCTTTTTGGGTCCTCTGCAATACATGTTGGAGGACCGGTAGAGTACCCGAAGACTGGCGGCGCGCGGTCATCGTGCCCTTGTATAAAGGCAAGGGCTCACGTATAGACTGCAATAGCTATAGGGCCATCAGTTTGATCAGCTTAGCATCGAAGGTGTATGGTAAGATCATTGAAAGGAGAATGCAAGGGAAGTCCGAGGGAATGTTGTGGGAGGCACAAAGGGGTTTCAGATCTGGAAGAGGATGTATGGATCAAGTTTTCTCACTCCGCAACATCGTAGAGAAGCATCTGGCTGTCGGCCAGAAGGTTTTCTGCGGTTTTGTGGATTTGGAGAAAGCGTTTGATAGAGTTGTGCGAAAGAAACTTTGGGGCATTTTACCCAGTTATGGGATAGATGGGCGTCTGCTGCGTGCTTTGCAATCCATGTACTGGGATTGCAAAGCATGTGTGCGGGTGGACGGCAACATATCGCCCTGGTTCGATGTCAATATCGGCGTCAAGCAGGGTTGTGTGTTGTCAGCTCGTCTGTTTATTCTATATCTGGATAAGTGTCTCCAAAGATTGAGGTCATTGAATGTGGGAATGCGCATGAGTGATCTAGTGGTGAACTGCCTGCTTTATGCAGATGACGCTGTACTTTTAGGCTCAACTCCATCTGAGCTGCAAACACTGGTCACAGTTATGAATGAGGATTGTAAGAGTATGGGCTTACATTTGAATGCGAAGAAAACTAAAGTTTTGGTATTTGAAAGAGAAACAACCAGAACGGATGTAAGAGTTGTGGTCGATGATGTAGTGCTGGAGCAAGTGGATGAGTTTGTATATCTTGGATGTGCTTTTAGCAGGGATGGAAGGTACACCGCTGATGTTGAAAGAAGAGTGTCTGCAGGGAACAGAGTGAATGGAGCGTTAGGGAGATTACTTAATAGCACAATTTTAAGTCAGGGTGCCCGTCTAGCCCTGCATAATCATGTGCTTATCCCAACGCTATTGTATGGAAGTGAGAGTTGGGTATGTCAGAAAGGGCATGAAAGTAGAATCAACGCGGTCGAGATGAGGTCGCTAAGAAAAATATGTGGTGTGACACTCGCGGACCGGGTTCGTAATACCGAAGTGAGAGAGAGGCTAGGTTTGAAAGAAAGTGTCGGTGTAAAGATGAGAAAGGGCATGCTCCGTTGGTTCGGACATGTAGAAAGAATGGTAGATGAAAGGTTAACAAAACAGATATACAACGCGAATGTGGAAGGATGTAGGTACCGGGGAAGACCAAGACTGACATACCACGATCAGATTGATCGAGTACTGTCCGAAGGTGGTGTCAAGAGTCTTCGCAACCGGCGTGTGTGTATGAAGAGAGTGATGAATGTGGAAGAAGCGAGACAAGCCTGCAAGGATCGTGATGTATGGCACTCGGTTCTCTCTGCCTACCCCGTAAGGGATCTGGCGTGAAGATATGTTGTTGTTCTTCAAAATTATATTAATGAATCAGAAAAAATTGTTTGATTAGACGTTTAAAATAATATTCATTTTATCTTTCTTTGAATAATTATTCGTTTATCAATTGAATTACCAAAAAGGAAGAGATTTTCAAATGGTCGGAAACTTATTTGATATACGTTCATTGGTTACTCAAAAAAGTGTAAAGTCTAAACCAATTTAGATTTTTTCTTTGTTTCAAAGGATATGTTCCCACCATTTCAACTTAGTGAAGATCTAATGCACCGTTCCAGAGATACACAAATTGAGAAGTCGGTATTTGCAGTTTTATTGTGTTTAAATTATTTCAGAAAAAGATTTAAGGCTTTGTAAAAAAAATTAAAACTTAGGTATGTTTTATACTGTTAATCGTCATATATAGTGAAACTAGGACAAGTGTTTTATAATTAAAATATAATTTAAAATGTAATTTAAAAAGATAAAACGACTTAAAATATCTGCCAATTATACCCATATCTCAAAAACTACTAAATACTTTGATGAAACTTAGACTTAGGTATATTCAACTCAGGTATATTCCCAACTTAGGTAATAATCTAAGTTGGGAATATACCTGCTTTAAATCAAAATTAATAATCTTGACACGGCTTTTAGTTTCTGAGGAATTCGGAGACAAATATTCATACACTTACGAAATTTTGTACACGTGCTTGGACGTCTGAATAGATCATCATTATAGGCGTTTGAAAAGTAGGCAGAACGTAAGCTTCCAGTTTAATATTTATAAAACGAGATGTTCTACGTACAAATAAAAAGACGAGCGAAACTTACAATAGCCGCATATGATGTGCAGAATCTTACATCTAAGTGTGATTAAGTTGGTACAATCTGATGGTAACTCTACCACCGCGTTGGTGAATTTAAACAGCCCGCGTAATAAATTTCTGTTATTTTTGAATCTCTATGTTATAACTAATTTACTAGCGATCCACTCGTCTTCGCATAGGTAGCACTCGTAAAATAAAATCCAAATTCCAAATAGCCAAAAATATACTGTTGATCCGGACGCTACAAAACTAATGTGACTAAACTTCACAGAATTACCTGTCAAACTAATTTGGAGATTGCCTGAAAAAATTAAAACTGATTCGGCTATTATAGAATCCATAGAGAACATACATATACACGAATGTACATACGAATTCGAGGGCATATGCTAGTATAAAACTTCGATACAATCACCCCACGTGCGTAAAATAAAAACAAGAGTCCCTTTTGGTATGCAGTTCGCATCGCGGCTCCTGCGACTCGTTCTAGGCGAGAGAGTTGTCCGTTTTCCTGTTCCCTATAATATAATGTCGTAATAGAAAGTAGATTCTTGTAGGTCGTATAAAATGGCGCCATAATATTAAATTTGCACAATTAGTGTATTATTATTTCCATATTATACTTAGCTTAACGTTGTTTTGCCACACAAATATTTTAGTAGGGTGCTTAAGAAAGGAGGAGAGGTTAATTGAAATAAAAACTATCCTATCTTTTAAGTTGGCTCAGTAGTTTCGGTGTCCACGGAGAACAAACAACATGACACGTAGTTTATATCTATTAAAATTATAACGTAGAATAGCTAACAAGAATATGACTCTCCTAATGTAAAATGATTATCAAGGCCTGCAGACACCAAAGTTGTTGTTTTTGTTGCCATCTAAATGCCACATGGATATGTTTACCGGCTGGATATATAATAGTGGCAAGCCCTGACGGTATTACGGTAGAAATAAGTTAGGCATTAATACCAAGCCCAGACAAGACGCGTTGACAGGAAAGCTGATAGTTTACTTTCCAAAAAGGTCCGAACTAATACTGTAAAATAATATTTAATTAAGTAATAATATCAAAAAAACATATAAATTTCTTTTTCCCTTATTCGAGTGCTTAATTTTGACTCAGAAAGTAATGGAGATCGACTTTAATTTCCGACATGGAGAAGAATTTATATATGCATGCTTGACTTATCTGAGGAATAGCACATTAATGTTTTGTTTTATTTGAGTCATATTACTCAAGGTTGATTTGATATAATGCGAAATAATTTTAAGTCCTATGTTGGTTTGAACCTTTTTGGAAGAACAGATCATCTGCAATTCTGTCAAGCAGTTCGCAAAATACGAACGACTGACTATACGTGTCCACTACCATCGTGACAACTACTAGAGTTTCGCTTGATCTCGCCCGGGTATTTGGTACCTGTTTATTATTTCTACCACAATAGCATCAATGCTTGTCAATGTCGTGTTCCGGTTTGCAGGGTAAGTTTGCCGGTAAACTTTGCATGGGACATTACCATCCCGTCACGCGGATAGCAATTAGCAACGCATCCTTGATGTCTATAGGCGATGGTTTCCAACTAGAAAGCCATTTGCTTGTTAGCTATCTAATGATGTACATAAAATATAGGTATAAAGTAGTATTCTTCAAGCTTATTGTCATCGCTACCCTATACATTGAGTTAAGACCTGTTTACCAAATTTAATGAAAATTAGTCAAGGCGTTGCTGCATCATTGAGTATCTAGCATCCAAACATCTTTACAATTTTGAATTTTTTATACACTAATATTTTTTTGATATTGTTAGAATAGCAAACAAAGATGTGGCTCTCCAGATAAAAAAGACAAAACCATCGCCTACAAACACCAAAGAGGTTAATAAATAGTGCCTTATTATTAATATGTCGGAATATTATCGGCTACCGTATCCTCCAATTCCGAAGAAGATAGCATTGGCAATACCGAACTCGGTACTGCCTTAACGCTAAAGTGGTGGTATTAAACCCGAGAAAGATATTGCGGAACTATACAACCATAGTATAGCCGCCATTTTGTGAAAGAACCATAGTCTTCTTTCACAAAATGGCGGGTAGAAAGGCAGATAGTCTATTCTTCGTGACGACAGAAGCAAGTGTGGCCGAGGCATAAAAGAAGAAGAAGGTACGCCGGTTTTTCGAGAGAGAATTTTAATCCACGGACAACACTCAATTATTATTTTAAACGTAGTAGGTACACTGTTTTGCTCTGATTTACATGTATGTAAACCTAAAAATGAATATTCTTTTGTTCTTATAAAATTTGGGTTTTCCGTTCTCATACACGAATAAATAATACCTAAATGAATAAAGTAATAAAATAACTATTAAATTAATATTATGAAGATCCATGTACTAGTTGCGCCGTTTGATTAATTAAAGACTAATGGTTTTCGGTATTAATACTTATCTATCAGGGTTTGGCACTAAAAGAATTTAGAAATATTTGGACAAATAGAAATTCATCTGCAGTTTGTTATAAAATATAATATTAATGAAGTTAAATAAGATAACGAAAAAGGTAACTATAATATTAAAGCAATTTTTCAGACCCATAATCCAATCCCACAATTAAATATTATATTAATTGTGGGATAAATGGGAATAAAATATTATCAAGTTTTTGTATTTTTTTATATTATCGGGTTCAGCTTTATTATAAAAAGATTAAAAACGTTTATCTTACTAAAATTATATGCACTAAAATGTAGAGAAATATTGAAGGTTTTCTCTTTTTTGATCTCATTTGCTAACCCTCAATAAATTAGATGCCTTCAAACACTACATATCATTAAAATTTAATAAATTTAAATGCTATAATAAGGAGTCGACAAATAGAGTCTAGAATTATGAGAAGGGTCCAGCATCTTATGTGTAAAATCGTATTTAAAATCGTTGAAAATTTTAATTAATCCCTCAAAAGGTACTGACGTAATTCTTCATTTTTTTGTATTTCCCGGATGCTTTAATTATTAGTACTGTTGAGTGATAATAGCATAACCTGAAGAAATATTTAAAAAAATTACCTATGCACAAAATTATAAACTTTAAAGTATATACCATCTTCCATTCTGCCAGATAGTCCGTAAAAGGCAGACGATTGACTATGTGAGTCACTATTATTGTGAATACTAGGTGGTAGAGTTCTACAACCCTCTCACCGGGTTTCAGCACCACCGTCTTGCCTATTCCTAGCGCAATAGCGTTAACGTTTGTCATAGTCGTGCTTTGGAATGAAGAGTAAGGTAGCCGGTAAACTTATGTATGTGGCATTATCATTCCGCTCACGGAGCGCCATTAACATCTTTGGTGCCTAAAACCGATGGTTGCCTTTTTCCATCTGGAGAGCCACTAAAATAAAATATTCAAATTAATAACTTACGTACATCTGGCAGAGAATTGAAGTATTGCTTCGTTTGGAGCTCGTTTAAAAATAATCAAATCAATAGTTTACAAACGGCCGGTTCTAGCTTAATGACTTGACCGTTTAATAAAAAATAAATCGTAGAATCCTTATAAATCTTTATAGAAGTTATTATTTCCGAATGAACAAAGTCATCATATAGTACAGAGCTGAATTAAAATTCGTATTTTTCAATATTAAAAAACGTTTTAAAATAAAATATTTAATAGTCCAGTTATGAATAATTTGACCTTCGTTACTTATAATTTATAAATAATAATCAGTAACAAAAATATTACAGTACATTAATTCTGAGTATTAATAAAAAAAGCTATGAAACCGCTTTATATTTAAGTTATGGAGTCGTTGTATATTTAAAAGTGCTTAAAGCAACGGGATATCTATAAATAAGATATTTTTAAGTTTCAACCAAAAGTCATGTATTGTATTCATACAAAAAAACGTTTAGAATTTATAACTTTCTTTGTTAAATTATTTATATTTTATCGGTCTTTATAAATTTGAAATAAAAATAAAATAATAAAAAAGGCAAGGTTTACGTAGACAAAAAAAACAATTTTAATAAGCATATCACTTATACCATTAATAATATAAAAAAACACTTACGGCAAGTCGGCACTGTGTTGATAAAGTAAGACAAGTGACTCGCGAATCCGCGAAGTTCAACTTGATGAAAGAAAGGGAAAGAGATATTGCCACTTTCACTCAGAGCGCTCCACTTGATCCTGGCATCTACACTGATAATATGCACTTTATCAACCCGTTTTCTATTATATGTACCATAGACAAATTCCATAACATTTCCAAGGTGATTCTAGTCCTCAGAACTCGGTGTTTTTCTACTTCAACTAATGATGCGACATTTTTTAATATGGGATTAATTACACTTACTGATGTAACCCCAAAGTAAGCAAATTATTTGCTTATGTTATGGGTTTTAGTCAACGATACTAATACATAGAAATACATATATAAATGCTGGAATATATTTAATAAACACCCAAACCCGGAAATACAAAACATTTATGCCACTTTTTTATTAAAACAACTTTTTTAGCAATGAAATGATTAAAATTAAAGAATGTGTTTTATATTCATCTGTTGTCAAAGATTAAATTCTCTTAACTATTTAAAAGATTTTCCTCTTGTTGGTTCGGCTTCTTTGAAGATAAGGCCAGCTGCCGTTCTGCCAGGCAGGTCGAAAAAGGCGACCGATTGGCTATGCGAAACACTACCATTGTGGCTGCTAGGTTGTCTACTACCTGCATTTTCTCGCCCGGGTCTGGTACCACCGATTTCCTTATTCCTGCCGCAATAGCGTCAGTGCTTGTCACTGTCGTGTACCGGTTTGGAGGGTAAGGTAGCCAACTTATGCATTTGGCATTACACCTCGCCACACCCACCACACCATTAACATCATTAGTTTCTATTGGCGATAGTGACTCCATCAGGAGACATATTTGCTTGTTTGCTATTTTATGATATAAAAAATATATTAAATTAAACCATTTGAACGATATTTTTTCAAAACCATTTGTTACATTTTAGCTATAAAATCCTTTATTAACGCTTTTATCTAGTTTAAAAAAGTTAAAATAGTATTTATATTTGCAAAACTAAAATATAGAAGCTTAAAATTAAAAATGTGATGAATGAAATCTTATCTATTTGATAATGTGGTACGACTAAAGATGTTTATTAAGTTTTGTTAAAAACATCTCGGTGACCGGTTTTGTGGTCTAGTAGTAGCTTGTTTGGCTTAGACACTAGGTTATAAGATCACGGTTCGGGTAAATTACCGCTGCAAAAATATGATTAGACATTTTTTAAAGGAAAACTCTCATTAGGAATACAAAGTTTAATAGAGGTGTGAAACAGGTGATGCGGAAAAGCCTTAAAATATTTGGTCAGGATTATAGCAAGAAACAAGCAATAGTTATTCATAAACAAAACCGCCCCGTTGTTAGTGGAGTATGAACAAAGGTTTGTCCCTGTCGGGAATCGAACTCGAGCTCCATCGATTTATGATTAAGTTTGCTCACCACTCAACCGATGAGGCGGTTTAAGATAGTCTTTTAGTAACACAATTGATTTAGATAAGTGTTATCTACGCAATAACGCATTCACATAAAAAAATATCACCCGAGTGAAGCTTAGTCGATTATTTATGAGTTAAATGGGGTTCACAAAATTGATATATTTGTGCTCCATATAAAGGTAGAATATACTGGTATCTTATTATACTTAGCACCCATCTTCTTTTAAATAAATATCTTTTTCTTTCTTTCACAAGAAATCTTAAATTACCCATCAAACTCCAGTTAGTTAGCGCAGTTTTTGGAATTATTAATGTAAGAACAACGTTAATAGGAGACGTAATTTGGAATTCGAAAAATTAAAATAAATAGCCATGTGTGAGAGTTCTGCAACATCCCGCTCGGGTTTGGTATCATCGCTTTACCAATTCCTGCTGTAAAAGCGCCAATGATTCAGAGAATTTTTCTCTTATTCAGTAAACTAATGCACGTAGCATTACGTTCTCCATCCATGGTTCAATGGATAGCAACATATCTTTGGTATTTATAAATGATAGTTACCTCTTTCTATCAAAAGAGACTTCTTTGCTATATTGTGGTATAAAATAAGACCATTTTCTTTACAATGTGTACAAAAAATGGTAACTTCCAAAAGACGCATTTGCTAACCTTAACAAATAATCGCTTAGTACCAATGTTCAATGACATCATCAGATTCATGTACCTACTCTTTTTTATATCATCACATGACAAACAAGCAGATGCCTTTCCTGATGACAAGAGAAGCCATCACCTATAGACACCAAAGGCGATAATGGTGCGTTGCTATTAGTGTGGCGGGACGGCAATGCATAAGTCTACCAGCTACCTTACCCTCCAAACTTTAAAATTTGTTTAATACAAAAAGGTACCGCTTCGGACTGAGGAGGATGACTGTCGAGGCAATGAGTGATACTGATGAGACATTATAATTAGGGTTATCTTATGTCATATTTAGTGTATGTATAAGAGTTCTAAAAGTGTTAGATAATATATTAAAAAGTGATACATCTTGTGGACTATTTATTATAGTTGGATCCATTATCTGTTAATGTTGTAATTAACATAATTTTACCTTTATGTGGGATAGTAATATGTAGCATCACGCAATGACATGAGGATAATTTGTAGTTTATCTCAACAATAGTTTCAATTAAAAATGCAGAGCGCCTGTCAAGTTAAATCGTGTCAAGGTGCTGTAAAATATTATACCCTCAGGTTACAAGATTAATTCTTAGTAAAAAAATAATCACATTGATCACACACTATACAGGTGTAAAAAACCGGCCAAGTGCGAGTCGCACTCGTGCACCGGGGGTTCCGTACAAACCTGCATACATGATAGCAACAATATATTAACCGCAAAATAAATATTTTTATTATATGATGGAACTAAAAATTTAGGGCTTTCGGAATTTTTTCTTTATCTGTGTTCTAAGACATTGCTTCGTACCAAATTTCAAGATTCTGAAATCATGAAATGTACTCTGTAGGTTTGATTTCCTTGCAAGTTTCGAAACTTTGCAGAACTTTGCGGCATAAACGGCTGTATCTTTTGATTGCGTTGGCTTAGAAGTTTTATTTTTTCACAGCTCTAAGGTACAATAGACTTCAGTATTTGACATAAATTTCAGCTTAATACCTCCACAGCATCCGTAGAAAAACGGTTTTGACAGACGGACGGACAACAAAAGTAAGATCCTATATGGTTCCGTTTTTTCCTATCAAGGTACGGAACACTAAAAACATATTCTTTATATTTACCCAAGTATCTAAGAGTAAAGTAAAGTTTTTTTTTTCAATACAATTTATTTGAAATTTGTTACTGTTTAATAATTTATTTAGGTACTACTCTACTGTTTAATAATTTATTTAGGTATAAATGTAAAAAAATATGAGTTTTTCTTAAATAGCATATAACAATAATCTTAAGTCACAAATTTGCATGCCATTTATCTGGCAAAATAGGTTTAAGCACATCGATATATGTATAAAATCTTTTCCAACCCTATTTTGTGCAAATAAAGAATTTGAATTTGAATTTGAAAAGTAGCCGGTTAACTTATACATATATGTATATGTGGCATTATCCCGATACGCGGTAAGTACAAGGTAAATAAGCAAATTATTTGCTTTTATAATAAACTAGCTGCAGCGTGCAGCCCACTGCATTTTAAAAGTTATTAATGAATCCCGCGGGATCACCTAACTTTTCCGGGATAAAAAATAGCCTATGTGTTATTCTGGGTCTTCAGCTATCTACATACTAAATTTCATCGTAATTGGTTCAGTAGTATTTGCGTGAAAGTGTAACAAACATCCATACATACATACCCACAAACTTTCGCATTTATAATATTAGTAGGATTATACTGCCTCATGGTCTAGGAGTAGCCTATTCGGCTCAGACCATGAGGTCCCGAGTTCAATCGCCGGGTCGGGCAAAGTGTTATTGAAGTTATTCGAGGTTTTCTCGAAAATCTAATCCTCAGTAGCAGCTCGGAGTCTGGCGGAGTGGTGTATTACCACTCGCGTGCCTCGGATGAGCACGTAACTGTCGAAACCGGATATCGCTAGAAATAGTCGATAATCGTTAACATGTCGCTAAATGCGGCGATGAGGATCACCACTTATCTCGCCAACCGACAAACCGGTGAATCGCGGTGAACTGGAAAGTCTATAGATATTCGGTTTACCCTGCCTACTCCGCAAGGGAACCAAGCGCGATGATTACCGCGACTCTACACGACTTACACTACTAGGGCTCCTATAGTTACGTTGCCGGCCTTTTAAAAATGAGTAAGCTCTTTATTGAAGGTCCCTAAGTCGTATCCGATAGGAAAAATTTCTGCCGATAACTGGTTCCACATAAGATTAGTGCGGGGGAAGAAGTGCCTCGAGAACCGCGCGGTTCTTCATACCCGTATCCCGAAGAGGTAAGCAGAGGTACAACAAGTGCACCCACGATTAGCAGTACTTGGTCCCACGTTGTGATATGTGGCAAGCCTATCGCCAACCGAGCACTTTTCAATCCCGGGCAACGTTTTTTTATCAGAAAACTGAAAAAACACATTTTTGAATTGCCCAACCCAGGAATCGAACCCGGGACCTCATGTGGCTAGCTCCGACCCCGGACCACTAGACCACAGAGGCGACAACGATACTAACACATAGAAATACACATATGTATAAATACTGTAAAATAAAAAATAAACACCCAAACCCAGAAATACAAACATATAGATGTCTGTATTTCTGGGTTTGGGTTTTTTTTTATTTGCTCATCACATGCAATGCAGTAATGCAGGGCATATTTAAATATCATCTTCGGTGTCAATGGACGCTGTCTATCGCTTTCCATCAGGAGAGCCATCTGCTTGTTTGATATTCTCTGAAATAATAAAATACACTTGGTTATAATCTGACATACCAATGTCACTTGAAAAACAGACACTAAAGTTAAAAAAATCAGAAACCTGATGATGAAAAAACACACTGGCTTACAATCTGACATACTTATGTCGCTTAAAAACCAGACACAAAATTTTAAAAAAATCAGAAAATTGATCATGAAGTTCCGAGTTTGATTCGCCGTGGCTAAATGCAATCTGATTCCAGAGAGAGCTGTAACAGGCCCAGCATTAACCATAGCCCACCGTCGAGCCCGACTTGAATTTGTTAGAGAGTATAGAGGTTGAGCGGTAGGGTAATGTACTCTTCACTGATGAGACCACAAAGAGTCTAAATGAAAATGATTGATGTCAGAGAGTGTATCGTCACCTAAAAGATGGTGTTAGTGTTGCATCGAGGAAACTGTTACTTATGGAGGAGAATCTGTAATGGTCTAGGTCGCATCTCACTAATCGTACATAAAGCGTTAGTATTCATCAAACTGACGGGCCATACACGTGGATTGACTTCTCATTGCTACATAACTGAATTCCTTGCAGATCATATAGCATATTACGCAGGGTATATCGTGAAGGATACGCAGTTGACACATGATAATGTACAGCTTTATGCTGCTTATTTGGTGACCCACTATCTACGCAATGTCAGCATTCGTATGATGGACTGGCTAGCTCAAAGCCTAGACTTAAATCCGATAAGACACATATAGGATCGATCAGCTGAAACGTCGGTTTTGAGCCCGGATGTCTGTTCCTACAAGACCTCAAGAGCTAAGAATCGTAATTGAGTGGAGTACAATTCTTTAAGATTTTAATATCAGGCTCGTGAGATCAATGGACATGAGGATGCTGACAGTTATCTAAGTAATCATATGGAATATTAAATACTGGCCGAAATATTTTTTTTAATTTTTTTCTTTTTTCTGGCTTTAATTTATTTTTCATTTTCATTTTAGTTTACAAACAGTTAACACCATCAGTGGTACGTCTCTTCTTTATTAAAATCATTTATAAACCCTCAATAAATTGATTAATCCTAATGAATTTCCATTAATTTAAATCATGAAACGCTCTCTCTAAAAACTTAACTTTGATAGTTGTAAGTTTTATACTCTTTGATATAATCAGATCAGAATTCCAAGGTAACGGATAACCCGGTTTATTTGATGTTCCGTGTATTTTTCATTTTGGTGGTTTTATTTAGATTAAATAGAGTGTTGTTTTTAGTTAGATCATATCTAGTTTGCGCATTTCATAATGGGCAAAGACATCGAACAAAGAGTGTGTCTTAAATTTTTTATCGCCAATGGAATTTGGTATTCGGAGTCCCTGAAAACGTCACAGATGGTAAATCGACTTTATCAAAAACACGTGCTTATGAGTGATACGAAGCATTACGAAGGAAGATTTGAACGAATTTCTGACCAAAAACTCAACAAATATCATAGAACAAACACCTTATTCAACACATATGGCTCCAGCCGGCTTCTTTTTTTCTAAACTCAAATCATTATTCTTGCCGGAAGGTTGAACGGTAAATAAATAATATTATACGGTGTTTAAGAGAGCATATTCGACGAAAAAGTCCAGATTTGTAAAAAGAAAATTATTAGATTTTGCATCACAATAATGCGTCTTAGGCCCCGGTTACACTTTGGTTAATGCGAGTGCGAGTGTTTAATGCAGGTGCTTAGTATTAAGCAAAAAACACTTGTAGGCCGCTGTTGATTAGTGCGAGTGATTAGTAATCAGGTCTTTTCATTTTACTACGCTGATTAAATCAAAATGTAAGCGGCGCCTTAGAACAAGGCCATCATTGTGAACAAATTTCTGACAAAAAACTCAACAAATATCATCGAAGAAACACCTTATTCACCAGATACGGCTGCAGCCGACTTCTTTCTTTTCCCTTCACTCAAATTACTACTTCGTGCCACCCGTTTTCATTCGGTAGAAGCGTGGCAAGCGTTTAAAAATGTTTTAACGATTGGATTATTGTTTGGCGTAAGTGATTGTTTCTGAAATAGCATGCGTACTTTGAAGGCGTTAAAATATAATTTGGATGATCTAACACTTTGTGTATTATTGATCGTTTCCCGGTACTTTCTTGACATTTTTAAAATGGTTAAATTAGTGCTAGTGAGTCTGTCTCGTGGTCTAGGGGTTATCTTATTTAGCTTAAATCTTTCGACCCTCGGCTCGGACAAAAGTGTTATTAAGTTTTTTTCGAGGTTTTTCTCGAAAATCTAAAATCTCAGTAGCAGTTTAAAGTTTGGCTTTATTAGCACTCATGTACCCGAGTGAGCACGTAAATCCGCCGGTCACGGTTATCGCTACAAAAAGTCGATTATCGTTATCAGGTCGGCAAAATAAAGCGATGGGGATCATCACTCATCTTGCTAACCGACAAACCGGTGAGTCGAGGTGAACTGGAAAGTCTATAGACGTTTGGTTTACTCTGCCAACCCGATAAAGTGAACTGGGACGATGACACTTTAGTGAGTCATAAAACAAATATTTCACACGAAATTGATCAAAAAATTGTACGAAGAGACCCTACAGAATTACATAGTAGTATCTACAGATTTTCCTAATCTATGAATTGAGCTCTAGGCTTCACACATCTGTACCGATACCACAATTACAAGATCAAGACATTGACATTATTTTATATCCGCGTCGTTGACTTTGATCTAATTTAGTTCATTACTTTAACAATTTTAAGACTTCCTTCAAAAAATGTTTGTTTTACCGTGAAAATTTGTTTCAAGTTCAATTCAAAACAAATATTTATTTGTTGGTTATGTAAAAAGGGTTATTTTGATAATTCCAACTCCTAACGTAAATTTATAGATCACAACAGTATTCATCATCCTCTTGACGAATAGACCATCTGCCATTCTGTCCGATTGGATATACATGTCACTACCATCGTGAGTGGAACTCTACCACCTAGTGGTCACGATTCGTGACTACTAGGTGGTAGAGTTCGGCAACGTCTCGTCCGGGTAATCCTGTTGCAATAGCTTCAATTCTTGTCATTGTCGTGTTTTGGTTTAGAGGATAAGGTAGGCGGTAGACTTATGCATGTGGCATTGCCATCCGGCCAATTAGTAGTCACGATTCATGACTACTAGGTGGTAGAGTTCCGCAACGTCTCGTCCGGGTAATCCTGTCGCAATAGCTTTAATTCTTGTCATTGTCGTGTTTTGGTTTAAAGGATAAGGTATACATATATATTATACATATTTATTATACATTTACTCCTGTTATAATTTATTAGCAATGTTTCGAATCATATAAAATGCTATGACAGTAGTCTACGATCAATATAATTTAAACACAGTAATGCTGCGGCCGGACTTGCGTCTACCGTCGCAAATCTTCGCGCAATGAACGCACATACGCGATATATCGTCGCAAACATTCGGACTGCGTGTGCCTTATTGGCGGTACTGTTCCGTCCACGAATTTTAGCGCGCTAATATCTTAGAGACGATAACGCATGTGCGGCCGAAGGGTAAGACTGCAACACCCGACTTTCATTCCCCTGTATAATTGAAACACTATATCAGATCTTTACCAAATTTTTATAGAACCAAATGAGAATTAAGCATAAAAAACGCTCATTAAATGGCCGTAACAAACGACAAACATAGAAAATACAGCCCAATTGAGAACCTCTCTCCTCCTTTTAGGACATTTCAAAACATTCTTCATCATATTTGTGCATTTCACGGACCTGATAAAAGTCTGGACCCCTCGAAGAATAGAGCTGCTAGGCATCTCGTAACAGGCAAGAGAATTACGCGTCACTTTCACCACGGCTACTACTAAATATTTACACTATATACTAAATATTTTTTGTTCTAGTAATATTGGTGGACAAATTACAAGAATTGCTGATCTAACCTTAAAGTAAGCAAATTATTGGCTAGTGTTATGGGTGTTAGTCAACGATACTAATAGGTACATAGAAATACATAAATAAATACTGTAACATACATAATAAACACCCAAATCCAGAAATACAAACATCTATGAGCATATCATTACACAATTTGACGCTTTGTCGCTTACTGTTCATTGTCCACCCAATTTTTTTCTCTTCAACCCTGGAACGACCTCACTCACACGATATGTTTAGGAAACTTTTTATATGAATTTTTGAGAGTCTACAAAATTATATTGCCGATGTCCATGAATGGTGCTAATTGTTTTCCAATAGATAGCACATTTGTTGGTATGACATATGGCAGTCGTCGTTATCAGAATACTTATATCAAACTAATTCCCTCAAAGTTAATAAACCTTTAAGATGAACTTGAAATAGCTTATCATGGTAAAACAAATATTTTTAAGGAAGTCTGAGGAATGTTACAAGATAGGAAACTAAATTAGATCAAATTCAATGACAGTAGATAATTATAACCACTAGACCACTAAGTAGTATTCTTTTTAGTAGCTGTGCAAGAATTCTCAAAGTAGCTCGTATTACCTATGCCTCCCTAAGACATAATAACGCTTCGGTAATCCCAGTCGGCGGAAGTGGTGGTAGCAAGTAAAAACTAAGAAAACCAGTAATAGAATGAATTGCTTTCTCGACTAGCGGGTCGTTTTCAAGCTCACAGTTTTTGTAAACACGATAATTTTCGCAAAAAATTTTTTTATCATTTTTTTAATCGAACTTGTGGAAAGACAATGAATGACATTCAAATACTAATGTAATAATAATAATATCTCTGGACGACATGGATAATTTACACGAATTGATCAAACCAGATTGAAAGATAGCAAATTATTTGCTTGTGTTACGAGTGTTCGTCAACTAATACATACATATTAAACATCCAAAGCCAGAAATAGGAACATCTATGCTCATCACACAAATGTTTGTCCCAAGCCCCATCGTTTCGTAGTTAGGTTCGCTAACTGTTCGACCAACGGGGCGGTCCGTTAAACTACAATTAATTTATTGATTATTTTATTTTATTAAGTTTTCTGTCATCTGATTCTGAAAAATAAATTAATTAATCATAGTTAAGTATCAAAATCTGAAAAATAAATTCATTAATTATAGTCTATTATAATATTAACAATACTATAATAATAATACAAAGCTGCTTGGAAAAGCAGCTTTGTATTATTTAATATTATTTGATTATTTTATATGATTTAATATTATTACTTCGAGATAGCTGATACTCGATCTCTGTGGCTAATTTTATACTCAAAAAATTCACTCAAATCTTATAAAACTACGCGAACGCTAGTAATGTATCGTTGCCATGTTGGTCCGGATCCTATTTGAGGAATATACCATCTGCCATTCTTCCATGCAGTTTGTAAAAGAGATTATAAAAAAACGAAATTGGCTATACGAGTATAAAAACTACATAAATGCTTTTTCTATAAATAATGCGGAAAACAGACCCAGCAGACCATCCCTACAACATCCAGCTAATTTTCTGGAATGTTTCAAAAGATATATATTTGAAACATACCGTTCGTTTTGAAAATATTTGTGGTGGCATTCGACACAGCTCTTCAAGAGCAAAAATTGTTATATGGAGTCAAAAATCTATTAGATGAATGATAATCATAAATAAAAAAGAAGATATCACAAATAAACACTTTTTAGCAAATTTTCGAAGGAAAATAAATATGTTATCAAATCATAACTTGTAAAAATCCCAAGTCGCGCAATTCTGTTTTTCTACCGTAAAAAGTTGTGAGATCCATGTCATACCAAGTCGGTTAATTTATTTATTCCCTACTTAAGGGACCTTCTACCTTAAGTTATTAATTTAAGTTATTATATCAATAGATATGGTAATAAATTAAATGAATTTAAAAATCTTTTACGTTTTAAATAAATAGATTGACTTGGCAATCGCACTAAACAATCTGACATAATATGATATATGTATTACTTGGGTGGTACATTGTGTTTTCATGCGATGGCCAAGTCAATCTATTTATTTAAAACGTAAAAGATTTTTAATATTGATATGGTAATAACTTAAAGTAAAAACTTAAGACAGAAGATCCCATAAGTAGGGACTAAAATTAACCTACTTGGTATGACATGGATCTCAAAACTTTTTACGGTAGTAAAACTGAGTTGCGAGGCTTAGGTTTTTTACAAGTTATGTTTTTGATGACATTTCACTTCTTTTTGTAGATAGTCCTACTTCTTTCCTTTTATATGGAATTACAAGGTATTTATGCAGTTGGTGTATTTAGAAAACTGGACCGAAATTGCAAAATGTATCCTAAATTTGAAGCTCCTATGTCTACTACATCATCAAAATATGATCGGTCAGTCAGTCAATCAGTGACAAAATTAAGAAACTTTGTCTAGTTCTATTTTTTAAACTACTGGTTCAAATTGAATGGATTTACACGGTATATTTCAATGGAATTATTGAAATTATTGTTTATACAATGCTTGCTAAGTTGCTGAAAATTCATGCTTCTAGTTTCATCCACAACAAAGTTGTTGTCGAAAACGGCCTGAACTGCCGTGCCGCTTTTTTTTCTCGATTTGCTCGACTTCGCAATGATTTATTTATTTATTTATTCTTTTCTTTATTTATTCCCTGTGAAAATGAAATTACAAAATTTATTTATGCAGTTGGTGTATTTAAAAAACTGGACCGAAATTGCAAAATATTTTAACTTTTTTTTTATTTATACACTAACATTAAATGTATTCTAAATTTGAAGCTTCTATGTCTGCTATATCATCAAAAGATGATCGATCAGACAGTCAATCAATGACCAAATTAAGAATCTTTTAAAATACCCCCCTTTCCCTCCCGTGCCCCCCGATTTTAGAAACGCGTTGTTCGATTTGACAACCGAGTGCTAAGTGTGAGTTTTTCTTTTCGCATTCGATCGTGAGCGCGTTTGGAGTTTACTAGGAATTTGTATGTGATTTGTATAGCGCCACCTAGTGGTAAACGTGAGAAACCAGTTTACCACTAGGTGGACGGACGGCGTCCATCCGCAGTCTAGCTCAGAGATCCTTAATACTATGGCACGATACATATAAGTCACTGCAACAAAGTGGTAACATAAAATCTTGAAAAATATTTTTAGGGTAACGTGTATCCGTGTGACGGGATGGCAACTGGTAATTCTACATGCATAAGTACCGGCTGCCTTACTCTCCAAACCGAAACATGACAATGACAAGCATTGACGCTATTGTGGCAGGAATAGGTAAGGCGATGTTACCAAATACCCGGGCGATTCGTTGCAGTCCTCTCCTACCTAGTAGCCACAATGGTAGTCACACGTATAGCCAATCGATCGCCTTTTACAACCTAACTGGCAGAACAGCAGCTTATATATTCTTCATAGGAGTCCGGACCAACCTTCATTTTTATTACCTCCAGGCAAGGATTAAAATACCGGTATTATGTGATATCGTTATTGCTCACGGCAAGACATAACGATATTTTCAAGCATAGCGCTATCCAATAATGATACAGAATTTGTTACTATTTAATAACGTTATTCATTACGTTCTGTTAGATCCAAAAATTTTCGTTATGGTACATGGTATTATGATTCACTCATTGGTGCTCCCCTTGTTGTTTCTGTATTTCACATACGGGACTAGTTAGATTTAAAATTAGAGGTTTTCATCAGAGTTTGAAAGATTTTGTTGAATGTACCAGTTTTTGGTACTATTATATTTAAAATACTGTTTTTCAAATTTTCAAATCATTAATATTACATTTACATTAAGTGTGAAGTTTCGTAATTATAAACAGGAAAGTACCTACCTTTCATAGCGAGACTAGCTGTTACCCACGGCTTCGCTCGCGCATATTTACTTTAGAACTTTTTTTTATGTCATTAGATAGCTAACAAGCAGATGGGTCTCCTGATGAAAATAGTCAACTATCATCTATAGAAACCAAAGATGTTAATGGTGCGTTGCTATCTTGTGGCGAGGTCTAATGCCACATGCATAGGTTTACCATTACCATTACCATACCATTATTTTTGTCATACTCAATTCATATAAAATTTCATGCAACTATGTCTGAGGAATAAAATGTTTAAAAGTTTTATCCCCTATTTCAACCCTTTGAGGGTTGAATTTTTAATTATCCTTTTTAGTGAATTGTTCCGTCATAAAAGGAATACGTGTGCAAAACTTCAATTGTCTAACACTAATGGTTTGCCAATGGTTTGTGCGGTTGTATAAAACTTTCATCCCCTATTTTACCCTCGTAGGGATCGAACCTTGAGAAACGCTTAAACACGTAATTCATTATTTTTGTGTTATAGCACTCACCCCGTGCTTGGGAAACTGGAAACACCTTAAAAACGGCTTTAGGTCGCAGGTTCAAATCCCGCATGTCGATATTTTTCTTTGTTGTTTTTAAGGTTTTAACGTAATTCATTATTTGTTTTATTCAATTCATACGAAATTTCATGCAAATGTGTCCAGAGAATAAAAAGTTTCATACAAACTTTTATCCCCTACTTCACGCCCTTCTAGGTTGAATTTTGAAAAATCCTTCCTCATTGGATGCCTATATTATAAGGAAAATAAGTGTTTTCCCCGTGTTGGTCTCGGGCTCCTTTGAAGAATAGACCAACTGCTGTTCTTCAAGGCACGTCGTAAAAGGCGACCAATTGCCTATGCGAGTCACTACCATCATGGCTACTAGAGTTTTGCATTGTCTCGCCCGAGCCTGGCACCAACGTCTTGCCTATTCCTGCCGCAATAGCGTCAGTGCTTGTCGCTGTCGTGTTCCGGTTTAGAGGGTAAGGTAGTCATAAAATTATGCATGTGGCATTGGACCTCGCCACAAGATAGCATCGCACCATTAACGCCTTTGGTGTCTATAGGCGACGGTTAACTCTTTCCATCAGGAGACCCATCTTTTTTTATAGAAGAGGGGGCAAACGAGCAAGAGGTGCACCTGATGGTAAGTGATAACCGCCGCCCATGGACATCTGCAATACCAGAGGTCTTGTAGTTGCGTTGCCGGCCTTTTAAGAATGAGTAAGCTCTTTTCTTGAAGGTCCCTATATCGTATCCGTTCGGAAATACCCCTGCCGGTAATTGATTCCACAACAGAGTAGTGCGAGGCAAAAAGTATCGGGAGAAACGCACAGTTGTGGATTTCCAGACATGGAGATGGTGAGGATGGAACTTTTGACGCGATGTCCGATGGTGGAATTCGGCGGCAGGAATTATTCCAAACAACTCGTCGGAACACTCCCCATGATAAAGACGACAGAAGACGCAGAGTGAACCTACATCTCTGCGTAATGCCAAAGAGTCGAGCTGTTCCGAAATAGTCTGGTCGTCAACGATTCGAACCGCTCTACGCTGTATCCGATCAAGAGGAAGAAGCTGGTATTGGGGAGCTCCGGCCCAGTCAGGCCCATGAGAACAGTACTCCATGTGAGGCCGAATCTGTGCCTTATAAAGTTGAAGGCGATGGGCCGGCAAAAAGTACTGTCTCGCTCTGCTGAGCACACCGAGCTTTTTAGAGGCTAATTTAGCCTTGCCTTCCAAATGACCGCGAAACTGAACGTAATTCGATATGTCAACTCCCAGGTTTCCGACACTAGCCGAGGCTGTCAGAAGAGTATCCCCAAATCGAGGTGATACGACAAAGGGTGTTTTTTTTTTTGCGGTGAACACGCAAATCTGTGTCTTCTTGGGATTAAAAGTGACCAGGTTTTGACGACCCAATTCAGAGACATCGGTAAGTCGATTCTTGACTTCAGACACAAGCTTGTTTCGGCACTCTCCGACGTGTTCCCGAGAAATACCGCTTCGGCCGGAGTATGTAGCATCACCAGTACTGTCATCCGCATAGCAATGTATGTTGCGAATTCGCATCATGTCATTGATATGCAGAAGAAACAGAGTCGGTGATAGCACGCAGCCTTGGGGAACACCAGCATTGACAAATTTAAAGTCGGAGCACGCACCGTCGACAACGACCTTGATGCTCCGGTTAGCCAAAAAACTGGTGATCCACTTGCATAATTTCTCGGGAAATTTTCAAATTTCTAGCCCTAAGGCGCCCCATAGACCTACAATAACATTGCGCAATACTTTTATTACAATAAAAGTATTGTGCAATAATATTGAATACCCTTTTGACTCCAAACGTTCAATAAATTCACTCAATAAAATTGACAAACCAGTCTGATCAATATTTTCGAGCGAGCAACATGTCTGACGACGAAGTTTTGGCGGCAACCATGCTGGTGATTTAATTAAATAAATCTCCATACAATTCTATACATTCAAGTAAAAACATCCGTTCTTTATCTTTTATAGCATTCTTGCTCACCATTTTGCCTAAATTTATGACACAACCATACATTAAACACCGTGACTGACCGAACGCGACCGCTCCACCCTCTGAATTGAAAAATATTGTGCAATATTAAACCTACACAGTGCAAAAAAAATATTGCGCAATAAAAATTAAACCTGCTCAAAAAAAACCAGAAAACCTGCTCAAACTTTCATAATATTATATTTCTCCGTGTTGATCCTGTCCCCTTTCAAGAATAGACCAACTACCGTTCTGCCAGGTAAATCATAAAAGGCGACCGATTGACTGTAGGTCTGTAGGTACTGTAGGTCTATAGACTGTAGGACTGTAGGTACGTGTCACTACCATCATAACTACTTGGTGGTAGAGTTCCGCAACGTCTCGCCCGTGTATTTGATACCATCGCATTAGCTATTCCTCCCGCAATAATGTCAATTTTTTTTATATCTTGATAACAAACAAGCAGATGGGTCTTCTGATGGAAAGAGTAAACCATCACCTATAGACACCAAAGATGTTAATGATGCGTTGCTATCTTGTAACGAGGTCTAAGACCACATGTGTAAGTTTACTGGCTACCTTACCATTCAAACCGGAACATGATGATGACAAGTATTGACTCTATTGCGACACAAATAGGTAAGGCGGTGGTACCAAATACCCGGGCGAGATAAAGCAGAAATCTACCACCTATTTGTCATTGTCTTGTTCTGGTTTGGAGGGTAAGGTAGCCGGTAGATTTGTGTATGTGGAATTTTAAACCCGCCACACGGATGGCAACGCACCGTTAACATTTTTGATGTCTATAGGCGGTGGTTTCTCTTTCCATCAGGAGAGCCATCCTGATGCAAAGAGAAATCATCGCCTATAGACATCAAAAATGTTAACGGTGCGTTGACACAAATAGGTAAGGCAGTGGTACCAAATACCCGGGCGAGACAACGCAGAAATCTACCACTTGTTTGTTATTGTCTTGTTCCGGTTTGGAGGGTAAGGTGGCCACATCACCAAACACATCCACACGGATAGCAACGCACCGTTAACATTTTTGATGTCTAGAGTATAGGCGATGGTTTCTCATACCATCAGGAGAGCCATCAGCTTGTTTGCTATCTTATGATATAAATAACAAATATTTATTTTAAACACTAATCATCTAGACTAACAACAACTTGTTTTTTCGTTTCACATCTGTAAATTATTTTATATAGAAACTGGCTGATAAAAACTACATACTAAAAGAGGGTATTCAGTATTCGATTTTAATACCGAATATGTAAAAAAATGATGTGGTGTCGCGGGACACCAGGTAGGAACGAACTTCCTTCGGCTAAACGGCACTACTCGCTTGTGTACGCGACTGTCGCGCCTGCGCACGTCTCATTTAACGCTTTTATTCCACGCATTTTTCTTACGGTTTTACTATCACATTTTTTTCAGTTCGGTCGCGCAGCAAAATCCCTATCCCCTCCAAGCCTGCCGTAAGGAACTTCGTTCCAAAAATTAGGTACTTAAACGTTGAGCTAATTATCCAATGACATGGTTATACTTATACGGACGCCCGTGCATAGATACAAAACATGTTTATTCAAATTCTCCTTTATAGGCACCATCGAAGTTCATTATTTACAAACAATGATTTTCCCAACTCGTGACTAGACTCATTTGTCAGTAGTCACCGCGCGGATGATAACAACGCTATTACACGTACGGTGACCGTATTTTCTTAATATTTCTTTACTAATTTGGTTGTGGTTGACAACGTAAGAGTTAAGCAATATTTTGATAACGTCATTTTCCTCGCCGAGTAAATTTTCCTTAAAGTAGTCCTAAGAAAACTGGTATTTTTCATTTTGTGTTTCTTTTATCTTGCGGGGCTGCCATCATATAAAGGAAGCAATATTTTATTTATTTACTTATTTTAATTTACTTTCTTTCGTACTAAATCAGGGCGGTCGCAAACTAACATCATAATTTTCGACCAGGGTGGGTTTGCGACCACCTATTTTAGTGAGTGAATTAAAATAAGTTCTATCAAGAAAACATTTGGTCGTAAACTGATGAGATGCATCTTTATACTTCTACATTCTTATAATCTAAATTATACAATCATAAAAGCATTATTGAGATTATAATAAGCAAAATATTATGTAGCTTTAAATGTCAGAATGCGACCACCCGGCCACTTTCTAGCGTATTAGATATTTACGTACTTCAGTTTGCGACCACTGGATTTTAAAATAAATATAAGCTAAAAAATGATATGACTGCAACTTTCGAACAAACATTGCTCTATAATTGAAGTAATAACGCTTCTTGTTTGAGTGTAACATTAATATAAGGTATCAACAGATAACTTTGTTCACCGCCCGGCGTGGTATTTTTGCAGCACTACGTGACACATAAACACACCATTGAGTCATCACCCGAACTCAGGCACTATTTTCTAGATTTGGGTTAAGCCTGATAGATTTAAATTTAAGATTTTCTTGTTACATAAGTATTCAATGAATATTTAATGTTTACTATTCATTGTTTTCTCCTAAAAAAACGGCTTGTGGCTGTGTTGAGGACACAGCCGCGCATCTTTTACGTGAATACGACTACGTCACGGGTAATATCTTGCGATGGTCACATTTTTTATTCATCGTTCCAATCACAATGTTCCCCATCAAACCCGCCTACGAAACTAGACCACGTCCGTCCGCCATTTGGATAGCGAAGTAGAGCGTAGGGTGGCGCTACCACCGTAAGGTGACCCGCTATTACTTACGAAAATCGAAGGCCCCGGGGCCGTATAAAATCACAAATATGGTAGTTAAATACCTCCCTCCTCTATATACCTACTAGTGTGCATCTTTAATGTACTCCTTAGCCGGTTGCGCGTTTCCGGACGAATAAAAAGAACATACCGTCATAGGAATACACAAACCGGGAAAACCGCGAAATAACGTCAGTAAATACTGGCTTTATTTTGCGGTTTTCCCGTCCCATTGGCCTAATAAGTGCGTTACGTAAAATCCACGAAAAATGTATACTAAGGCATTTGTTCACAAGAAAAGTCTTATAATAAAGGAGTAGTTTGAGCAGCTCATTCTTGCGCTAATCAAGTGCACCGCATCGCAGAGTACATTTACGTTTTGCCTACTTGCGATCCGAGCCCAAGAGCAAGGATCAGCCGATGGACAAAACAATATCCCACCCTAAGCTGAAGATTGATTTCACAGGCGACATCCTTAGGGCGGAGGGCATAAAGTCTCACATCTTTAAACTTTAACTGAGCATTCTGCTCGCCCTCGCGACCAATGAAGCTGTGAAGGTCCTTAAAGTAAGCAACAATTCAGACATTCCGAAAAAAAATCATTAGTCGTACAGGTGCTATCGTCGATCGGTTCGGACGCCTTCATCTTTTTGCATTCTCAACACTTCTTCACTCTTTTGTATAAGAATCCACGGGTTTCATTAGATTGCTATTTAAAATCCCTTTCAGTTAGTATATGTTACTTACATTTTGATATGGCTTTTTAAAGATTTTTTGGCTAATTACAATTTTTCTTTAAATTTTTCACTTAAGTGTTATGTATATTAATTACTGTAAACATTTAAAATTATTTTTATAAATGAAGAATGTTAACTAATTTTGATTATTAGCACTCCATATTCTCTGTGAAAAATAAAAAATACTAGTGAAAGAATTACTTCGATACGTCAATTAGTTTCCGATTTAGAAGTAAAATAAGTTGAACCGCACGACGCTGGCTGCCGTTGACGCTGTGACGTCATCTCACAACACGCTCAGTCTAGTTCGCTCGGCGGCCAGCGCTCGCGGTCGCGCGCCCGTGCCGTCGAAATTACACCTCAATACTTTTCCAAAAAAAATGTCCAATCCAAATACTAGGAAATCATGAGTTGTGCCTACTGAACGGACGAAGTCTGGAATAACTCACGGCTCTTTTAATTCTGGGAAAATGTACAGTTTTTTTTTTTTTCGGAATGTCTCAATTGCTGTTAGCCTTATGGGCTGTTACAGCTTCACCGGTCGCGGGGGCGAGCAGAGTGCTCAGCCAGAATTTAAAGATGTAGGGCTGTACGCCCTCCGCCCTAAGGGTGTCTCCTGTGAGACCGAACCTCGGCTTAGGGTGGGTTCGTGATTTGCGATGAGAGGGCTAGTGGCATTGTTTTGTCCGTCCGCCTAACCTTGCCCTTGGGCTCGGTTCGCCGAAGGGCGAAACAGGGGTCCTCGTCGCCGCCGGCGGCGACGGTGTTGCGAATGTAGGTATGTAGTGTTATCGTGTAAACCGTTGGCCAGAGTTATCGGGTCATCGGGATCGGTAAGAACGTGGCGGGGCCCACGTAGTTTGGGATCGGGATTAGGGTCTGGGATGGAGTCAGCCGCGGCTACCACCAGTGGGTTCGGATGCGAGATGACACGATCGAAGTATCTTTCGGAGATGTCTTTGAAATGCTTTACTAAGCTCGGCAATTCAAGATCGTTATGGAGGTCTACGTTGCGCATTTACCACGGTGCTCCCGTGGCAATACGCAGGAATTTATTTTGTACCACTTGCAACGGATGCAAGTCCGTACGGGGGAGATAGGCAAACGCTACGCAAGCGTATGAAAGGATGGAGTTTCCGAGGTATTTATTTAAATTAAGAAGAACGGTAGGTACCTATACACGTACATATACCTACGTCCTACGTACCTACCTATAGCTATAAAACTAATACATATTTGTTGTTTTTAACGTAAAAATTTAATGGTAGGTAGGTCCTTCTATTATTTGAGTTGCATTATTTCATTACGACATTAGTTGGGTATTTTTTTTTGATAAAATAATTTAGAACAGATAAACTATTAAGCATAAGTAGTAGCCCCGCCCCGTTGGTCGAGTGGTTATCGACCCTGACTACGCAATCAACGGGGTTCGGGTTCTATCCCCGACGGGGACAAGCATTTGTGTGATGAGCATAAATGTTTGTATTTCCGGGTTTGGGTGTTTATTATATATATTCTGCTATTTATATATGTATTTCTATGTATTAGTATCGTTGACTAACACCCATAACACAAGCAAATATTTGCTTACTTTGGGGTTAGATCAGTAAGTGTAATTTGTCCCGTGAATATTTATTTATTTAATCACTATTTGTTGACAAATAATGCGCAACCATTAATCCATCTATTTTAGGTGAAATATCCGATTGCCCTTTTTCGAATCCTTCATTCATTTTATTAATCGAATAATATTTACTATTAATAGACTATTAAAATAATACGCTGACGAAAACAACAAAATACTGCGCAAGCTATTACACCTTACTATACTATAACCGCTGGAGACTTGATTTGATACTAAGCGAGGCGCGGCGTGTTGTGTCATGACGTCACAAACGGTCACGTGGCTGTTAGCGAGACTTGATATTTTTCGAAACTTTGAATGCCTATAAAATCAAAACTACTAGGTATTTTTTACTACAACAAAAACTAGTGTATTTGTATACATACAGGCTTTACTGAGACAAAATTGCAAGCGATTTGGCATACCTAGTAACATTCTTCATTATACAAAAAAAATATACAATCAATAAATCTTTACAAGAGCTTTCGAATAAAACTTAATCGAACTTTATAGTTGCTCTGAGTCAGAAGATATACCATATTATGCAAAATATGCATCGCAGTGAAATTACCTAAAAATGACGGCATTTCCTACTCCACTATCCGTGAAGCATCGTAATCCGCCTTTAGCTTATTAAATTCTTTGATTCTTTAGCTATCCAATGATATAATTATATCTTGGATATTTTTGTGTTATAGCACTCACCCCGTGCTTGGGAAACTGAAAACCTTAAAAACAACAAAAAAAATATCGACACGCGGGATTTGAACCTGCGACCATCTCCCTAAAGCCGGGACGCTCTTCCACTGAGCTAGTGTTGACAGGCTCAAGGCGGTGAAATTCTTCTTTGATATTTGATCGATTACGTCGATTGTACTGATCGCTAGGTTACTTATACTTATAACTAGTTAAATGAGTTCATCGTTACAGATAAAATTCACATTTATGATTTTGATCAGTATTTTCTTATTTCTAAATATTTTTGTGTTATAGCACTCACCCCGTGCTTGGGAAACTGGAAAAACCTTAAAAACAACAAAGAAAAATATCGACACGTGGGATTCGATTGTGACCATCTTCCTAAAGCCGGGACGCTCTTCCACTGAGCTAGTGTCGACAGGCTCAAGGCGGCGAAATTCTTCTTTGATATATGATCGATTACGTCGATTGTACTGATCGCTAGGTATACATACTTATAACTAGTTAAATGAGTTCATCGTTACAGATGAAATTCACATTTATAATTTTGATCAGTACTTTCCTATTTCTAAATATTTTTGTGTTATAGCACTCAACCCGTGCTTGGGAAACTGGAAAAACCTTAAAAACAACAAAGAAAAATATCGACACGCGGGATTTGAACCTGCGACCATCTCCCTAAAGCCGGGACGCTCTTCCACTGAGCTAGTGTCGACAGACTCGAGGCGGCGAAATTCTTCTTTGATATATGATCGATTACGTCGATTGTACTGATCGATAGGTATACATACAGTCCATTCCTTCTTCCTTGTCCATTTTAGTAAACATAAATGGCGGACCAATAACTCGAATTGGTCATAGACAATTAATATGGTTGTGAAAAATCAAAAGATCTATTGAACAAGTATGACAAACTAAATTGAATGAATGATATTTATTGTAACAACTATCTATCCATTTTGTTATATTATTACAAAGTATTATAATTTTTATAATCTTTATTAATCTATCTATATTAATGTTATCCATATTCCATATTATAATTTATAATATTACACATGCAAAAGTTTGAATGGATGTTTGTTACTCAATCACGCAAAAACTACTGAACGGATTTGAATGAAATTTGGCACACATATAGATGATAACCTGAATTAGCACTTTTTAATCCGAAAAAATTGGTTGCTCTGCGGGATTCACCAAATACTATTATAATGCAGCAGCTGCACTTTGCAGCTAGTTATATTATAAATACGAAAGTTTGGATGGATGTTTATTACTCAATCACGAAATAATTTCTGATCGGATTTAAATGAAATTCGGCACACAGGTAGATGATGATCTGGAATAGCATTAAGCTTTTTTTATCCTGGAAAACCGAGTTCCTACGTGATTCATCATTTTTTTTATAACGCAGAGAGCTGCGGGCTGCAATTAGTATGTTATGCGAAAGTGTGTTTGTTTGTTAAGTTAAACTTGTTACTATGCTGTAAAAAAACTAAAATACTTCTGCTGGTAGATACCACAGAATTTTTCCTTGCCATTAAAGGCATCCAACTTTCTGCGATTTCAAATTTTGGTGTCACGTCAGTGTCACAACGTCAGTACACTCAAGAGAAATCGAAATCCACTAAACCCAAGCCAAGTAAAACAATTGAGAATGAGATCGAAGTACTAAAAACAGTCCAAGGTCACCAAAAAACCACCAAAACAGCCGAAAACACAGAAACCACATTCTCGCAACAAAGAAGTAAACGGAATGAGTAAATTTTACTTTCACTTTTTAGACCTTAATTTAAAGTGTCATAAAAATTTTAAATTGTGCAATCTTCGTTAATGTTGCGTCATTTTTAAGTGTCATTGTTACTACTAGTAAAATGGTGGATTTGTATATAATTCTAAATAATTTAATTATTTTTTTAATATTATAAGACAGACGAAGAAAAGAAAGACGAAATAGAAGAACAATTTTTAAAAAAAAAACAATAACTTTTTTCTAGAAAATAAAGACACGTAATCAATAATCGTTTTTCATTTATTACTAAAATAGTTTAGAAAAATAAGTATAAAAAACTAGAAATCTTCGCATGGGAGGAGTATCATTAGATACATACATCCTAAATAATTTAATTAATTTTATAATATTATGGGACAAGTGAATTTAAATATAACTATTAAAAAAACAATACTTACGTTTTTTTGCGTTACAAGGTCATCGAATTATTGTAGTATACAATGATTAAATAACCTGCCTTTATTAAAAATAAGATTTTATTTTATTAACAGCAGGTTACTTTACTATTACAAAATTATTTAGATTTAAGAGCAAGGATTTAAAACATTATCAGATAACAGAACTTATTTAACGATACTTAACGTTATTATTATAGCGATACCTCAGTTACAAAATTATTTTTAAACACTATAATATGTATCGCTACTAATTTCGTTCTATGATATGATCATAGAACGAAATTGTTAACGCTAAATAATGTTATGATACCGATACTGTTTTGTGATTGGTTCACCGCGTTTCATGCTGTTTCGTGATTGGTGCGTCAACTAGCTCTAGAAGGCAACGTCATAATACCATATAACATAATGTTAATTCGTAGTGTTTAATAGAGTGTAATGAATAACGTTATTAAACAGTAACAAATTCTGTATCATTTTTGGTTAATTTTATACTTGAAAATAACGTTTTGTCATGCTACAAGCAATAACGTTACCACAAAATACCTATATTAATAATCTCTTAAACAAGGATTATATATTTAAATCCTTGTTTGAGAGATTTAAAAACTATATTGTTACTTTAAAAGTGTTAATCTTTGAAAAATAATGATTCAATAAAGGGGATATTTTAAATTCTACAAATCAGTATTTAACATTTAGACAGTTTTTTATATTTTTCTATATATTATTATAACCTATTTGTCGTAATTTAGGAATATTTATCTTTAATAAGGAATCATTCAATTAGTCATTCAAATTCGTTCATTAATGCACGTGTCTATCAATTCCATAGACAATCGGATATTCGACATGTCAAGTTCACATGGTATTTTTCAACTGTGGAAATAAATTTTGTATTCTAATAAGTTTTCGTAAATTAAATATGATAAAATAATATATTAGAAGCAGTTTTTAGTGCCAAACAAACCGTTTACAATGAATGAATACGATAATCTAGTTATATTTAATTCAATGTATATGATTGATGTGAAACTTTGGTGTTTTTACAACAAGTGGAGTTTGTTTACCAAAAAAGACACGTAAAAAGGAATACACTGTACGTATAACTAATTAAATAAGTTCATCGTTACTGATGAAATTCACATTTATAATTTTGATCAGTACTTTCGTATTTCTAAATATTTTTGAACAGCCTTAATTCTGGGGAAAGACATAGGTAGGCTACTTACTACTAATACTACGCGGGCTAAGCCGCGGGCGAAAGCTAGTTAATAATTAACAAATTTGTTTGATAAAAATCATTTTTTTATATCTT
This sequence comes from Apodemia mormo, assembly GCA_036924255.1. NCBI lineage: Eukaryota > Metazoa > Arthropoda > Insecta > Lepidoptera > Riodinidae > Apodemia > Apodemia mormo. The sequence continues at coordinate 34,590,484 of JAUPFN010000011.1, forward strand.
AAGATAGCAAACAAGGAGATGAGTCTCCTGATGAAAAGAGTTAACATCGCCTATATACACCAAAGATGTTAATGGTGCGTTGCTATCTTGTGGCATGGTCTAATGCCACACACATAAATTTACCGGCTGCCTTACCCTCTAAACGGGAAGACAACAATGACAAGCACTGACGCTATTGCGGCAGGAATAGGTAAGGCGGTGGTATCAGGCCCGGGTGAGACAATCCGGAATTCTACCACGGTAGTAGTGACTCGCATAGCCAATCGCTCGCCTTTTACGACCTGCCTGGGAGTACAGCAATTCGTCTATTCGACAAAGGAGCCCGGAACCAACACGGGGTAATTACGTTAATAATTTGTATTTTAAAGAAAACTCTAAGATACCTAGTAACATTTCTTATTACATAAAAACTCACGGGAGAAAAAAACATGTTTCATAAAGATACATTGTCTTATGTAGGTATAATAATATGTATAAAAAGTTAGAATTGTTTTCTAATTTTAAATATGTAGGTTGGAATCCTTTAAAAATAATTATTTGAAAAGCATGCGTACCGCTTGTAAATATTTTTAATGCGTGTCTCGTAAATCGTAAATCGCGATGTCTCATTACATCAAACTTGTAAATTTGCGTAGGTACCTTGTTGCCAACTCGCAGTCATGGTAGTTGGCGAACCATCGACCAATCACGAAACAGCATGAAACGCGGCAACGTCGCATAAATATCAATGTTTATAACGTTATTTACCGCTCATAATTTCGTTCTGTTATTTTGGTAGCGATACACATAGTGTTCTAAAATAATTTTGTTACTGAGGTATCGCTACAATAATAACGTTATGTATCGAAAAATTTGTTCTGTTATTTGATAACGTTTTAAATCCCTGCCTCCAGGTTTGGTAGCAATGAGATAAGCACACTTATCAACGACCTATCGAAAGTGCGCTACCTCCAAATCTCCCTGTACGTTGAATCCACCTAAATCTAAATAAAATAAAACAAGTTAAAAAAAGTATACTTAAACTGCAAATAAAAAATTAAAATAGATTGATGTACTAGATTGGCTGTTAGCTTCGTTCTCAACTTCTCACAGATGTAGGTTATGCCTTTAAACGATATAATTACCGTTTACAGCCCGCGATACCGATCTTAAAAATCACTGATTATTATTATTGCCCACATTAACTTTTAGAGACATTTTAAATTCCTTTTAAACTGACCACAAAAGTTTATTCTGCCTTTTAACTGTAAAAACATTCACGCTGGATTATTTATGGTGTTGGCAGAGAGAACTGAGTGTCATATATATTACGATACGTAGATTTGTCTTGCTATTTGAACATTTGAAATTTGAACATGATTATAAAAAAAGTTTATAATTTTGTTTCAAATGTGTGCTAAATTCTTTGAACGGGTTTAGTTCAGGAGTGCAAAAATCTGGGCATATAATATATTTCGATACCTTGTTACTTTTTCACCTACTTTCGAAAAGAAGCAAATACTAACTACCTATTGCTAAGAGGCCGGCAACGCACTCACAACACCTCTGGTATTGCAATTTGCAGTTGTTCATAGGTAGTGGTGATGACTTACCATCAAGTGAGCCTCATATTAGTATAAAAAAGTAACGGAGTGGAAGGAGGAATCAATTTATATATTTTGTTTTAGCTCTCCACTTTATATAATTTATCTAGATATAGCTTGTAAGTAATTGGACATGTTTATAGGTAACGATAGCAAACAAGCAGATAGCTTTCTTGATGTAAAGAAAAAACCGTCGTGTGGCAGGGATTTAAAACCCCAAATGTAAGAGCTCTTAAGCCGGAACAAATAAACACAGATACCTACTATGGTAGCCGGTGTAGACCAGGGGTATTTTCGGGAATGAATAAAAATCGCAAGGTGCGAGGTCGGGGCTATATGGTGGGAACGCAGTAACTCCACGTCTGACTTCGACAAAGACGGTGGTACCAAGACTCGGTGAGACGTTGCAGTACTCTACCACTTAGTAGTCACGACAGTAGTATAGTAATACGTAAAACCAATCTTTCGCCTTTTACGAACTGGATGGCAGATTGACAGATGGTCTATTCTCCTAAGTTGCCTCAGACTAATACGGCTTACGGGTAGTATTTTTATTTATCACTGCATTGGGAACATCGACCACACAGCCCATAGACGCCTAATGTTCGATTTTCCGTATTGAATGCATTCTGGCAACTAGCTGAGCTGAGCTGCAACATCGTGATTGGCTTACTCAAGGCCACAGTGAAAGATAGTGATGTACAGAGGATTTGATTGGTCGACACTGATTGGGTATTGGTGCATGGACATTTACATCGGTTATAAGTCAGATGTGTTGACAGAAGCCATTCGCCTGTTATTAGGGTTCTATGGGTTGTGTGGTCGGTGATTGGGAAGGTCTTTTTCTATGTGTACTTTTAAAAATAAGGCAGTCGCGATTATTATCAGAAATTGGCATGGCTACAAGTATTGGTGAGCAAAACAAGAACAAGACCAAGACCACAGATTACTAAATAGTTACTTCGTACCAAGACTAAGACAGTCTTGATATTGGTCTTAGTTTTGCTTGTTCGGCCTTTGTCTTGCTTCAGAATTGCTAGTCTTGGTATTGGTCTTGGTTTTGCTTGTTCGGCCTTTGTCTTGCTTCAGAATTGCTAGTCTTGATATTGGTCTTGGTTTTGCTTGTTCGGCCTTTGTCTTGCTTCAGAATTGCTAGTCTTGATATTGGTCTTGGTTTTGCTTGTTCGGCCTTTGCCTTGCTTCAGAATTGCTAGTCTTGATATTGGTCTTGGTTTTGCTTGTTCGGCCTTTGCCTTGCTTCAGAATTGCTAGTCTTGATATTGGTCTTGGTTTTGCTTGTTCGGCCTTTGTCTTGCTTCAGAATTGCTAGTCTTGATATTGGTCTTGGTTTTGCTTGTTCGGCCTTTGTCTTGCTTCAGAATTGCTAGTTTTGATATTGGTCTTGGTTTTGCTTGTTCGGCCTTTGTCTTGCTTCAGAATTGCTAGTCTTGATATTGGTCTTGGTTTTGCTTGTTCGGCCTTTCCCTTGCTTCAGAATTGCTAGTCTTGATATTGGTCTTGGTTTTGCTTGTTCGGCCTTTGCCTTGCTTCAGAATTGCTAGTCTTGATATTGGTCTTGGTTTTGCTTGTTCGGCCTTTGCCTTGCTTCAGAATTGCTAGTCTTGATATTGGTCTTGGTTTTGCTTGTTCGGCCTTTGTCTTGCTTCAGAATTGCTAGTTTTGATATTGGTCTTGGTTTTGCTTGTTCGGCCTTTGTCTTGCTTCAGAATTGCTAGTCTTGATATTGGTCTTGGTTTTGCTTGTTCGGCCTTTGCCTTGCTTCAGAATTGCTAGTCTTGATATTGGTCTTGGTTTTGCTTGTTCGGCCTTTGTCTTGCTTCAGAATTGCTAGTTTTGATATTGGTCTTGGTTTTGCTTGTTCGGCCTTTGCCTTGCTTCAGAATTTCTAGTCTTGATATTGGTCTTGGTTTTGCTTGTTCGGCCTTTGTCTTGCTTCAGAATTGCTAGTTTTGATATTGGTCTTGGTTTTGCTTGTTCGGCCTTTGTCTTGCTTCAGAATTGCTAGTCTTGGTATTGGTCTTGATCTTGTCTATTAAGTCTTGATCTTGGTCTTAGTCTTGCTTATTGAGTCTTATTTTTGGTCTTAGTCTTCCTAAAGTATCTAATAAAATACTTTATTGTAATGCGGTACGAAAATATAAAAATCAATCATCATCCATTTATCTGTACTACTACATAAATCTGTTTTGCGTCTGTCTGTATCTACACGATTTTTGTCAAATTTCATGATTAGTTTATATTAGTTTTATAATTAACTTACATCAATTTTATAATTTTGAGAATTTGTGTCTGTCTATGTATTCTGCTATAACTCAAGAACGGCTTAACCGGTTTATATAAAAATGGTATACAGTGAGAACTCGTGATTTCGCAAACGATAGGCTATATAATTATTTTTCTGTCTGCCTATTGCCCCGTGATACATATATGTTTTTTAATCATTTATTCTGTTTTAGTATTTTGTTATATATTCACAATGTTATAAATTTTTTATACCCATCATATAGCTTTTATATATTTTTTAACTTCAAAGTCGCTAAAACATGTTTTTATTACTAACGCATGTTATCTGCTTTTTCATTTTTTCAAGGCATAAATTGAAATTTTACTGTAAAAAGTGCAACATACTAAAAAGAAGTATAAATATAAAAAAAAATTGGTTTAGTTTAGATATATAGGTACTTAATAACCATCAACCATGAATTGCCCAAACGTTAGTGTTTATACATAACTATCAGCATTTATATTGAAGCATGATAATTGAAAAAAACATTTTTAGATTTATAACTTAATTCATATACACTATGTCCCGATTATAACCCGATTATCCGGACCTCAGTTACACGGATGCGCCATTATCCGGACTATCAACCATGAAAAAAAATATAAATGGTATTTGCACGCCCATGTGGGGCAGCACAAGTTCGATCATACGAATATAAACAGGGTTACTTTTAAAGGTCCGGACAAATTTTAAAATTAGGAACTAAATATTGATTTGAAAGTACCTTTTAATTATTATTGTAAAATTATTACAAGATAATATAAAAATATTCGTTTAAAAACATCCCACTAAATTCATGAATTGCATGCACCGAGACTTGAGAATGAACTCTGTAAACCTGGCAGTGTGTCATTTTACATTTACCTATAACTACGATTACTTTTAATTTGGTTAAAGGCACTAAAATATTTTAGTTCGCATTTCGCGTAATTGAAATTATATCCACGCGTTTTATTTTTGTGTCGGATAAAAATAAATTTTTTAATTTATTATTACATAAATCGAACATAACACGAAAAATTTCCAAATTTCCAAGCGACAAGCTATATATAGCTTTTATTTTTGCTATTAGCTAATTCGCTATTAGCTAATTCGTCTTGGTCTTGCAAAAAAATAAGACCGAGACCAAGACCAAAACTATATGAACAAGACCACGACCAAAATCAAGACTGAAATTACGCTAGACCAATAATCTAAAATATTTACCATTACATGAAAATATATACTTTCCTTCTGGGAATAAAACATATTTTTTGTTTAAAATTTCCAAATTGGTTTACTTGGTTATAACACTAAATATAAAGAAGTATATTATTTGAAAATTAGAATCTACATCCTAATTTTCAAATAATTTAGTTAAAATTAGGATTTACATCCTAATTTTCAAATAATTTACTTAAAATTAGGATCTACATCCTAATTTTCAAATAATTTACTTAAAATTAGGATCTACATCCTAATTTTCAAATAATTTACTTCTTTATATTTATTGCCAACAAGATTTTTATTTCAAGCGACTTTCCAAATAGGGGAAGGTTTTATTATAATAATTTATTAACCGATTTAAGAATTTATTTTTGTTTGGGAAGATATGATTCAGGATTCCACAAACATAGGAGGTTGGAAGTCGATTGTTTCAGTTACTGCGTTTAAATTATGTTCCTTGCATTTAATAAATGAACATCCTATTTTTTTCCTTTTTTAGAGCTGGTTGCCAAAATTCTGCTTGAGCATTTGATCGCTCAAAATACCGGTGTCGTAGCCACTACCTGAGCAACGACGACTTTTTAATGCGAATTAATAAAATCACGAATACTTAATAGTATTCTGCGACGACTCGCGAGGCAACTTTGGTCGACTCTGTCTACCCCGCCTAAGACATGATATTTATTACGCTTTATATTTCATTTTGTCTGATCTACTAAATGTTACAGAACTCTAACAGAACTGCAACGTTTTGCCCTAGGTACGACACCTATCTTAAGGCCCAAGAGTCCCTTGTCATTATTCCACTGGCAAGAAGAGGTGTGGCGAAACTAGGCTTTCGGCTGACTCCTATTGAAATGGAGATACGAAGGACTTGTCTTAAAAAAAAGAGGCATGGTCCATACGACTGGCGAACACCAAATCGTTGCATTCGTGTTGTTATGCTAGTTTTCAGTCAGCGGATGGAGAGACGCCATGGCTTCCTAGATCCTGCTGGGGCATGGTTGCTTTGGAAGGTATCTGTGTCGAATTGGAAGAAAGCGAAATGCTGCCTGCTACCACAGTAACAAAGCGGAAGATTCTGCTGTTCACACGTTACAAGTGTCCTCAGCTTGGGCACAAGGGCGCTGAATACTTCGAGCCACGGTAGGGGATGATCTGACACTTCCATTCCTGGTACGTAGAATGGTTGAAAGCGGAACCACTTGGAGAGCGGTACTTTCGTATCGTCGACGCGGTAACGACGCAGAATGAAAGCTCGAAACGCGAACGCGAGCGGGATAATCCCGCTCGTCGCGGATCACGTCGCAGGGGCACACCTCAATGATTATACCTTTGCCCTTGGGGTTGTTAATTGCAATTGCACCTTGCGTATCATTCTTGGTAACCTAGAGAAGGAGGAAATGCAAACATTGCCTTTGCGTGCTTCCCTCGAAGGAAGAATCTTGCAAAAGAGGTCACATTTTACTCTTTAGAGCAGAGCTGCGCACCGCAGCAAAGCGCGTGTGGGAGCATTGTGTGAGTTCCTTACATACGCCGAAGGTGCTTTCTTTCTTATATACGCCGAAGGTGGCAATCAGTACGACTCTGACATAGTCATTCAAACTATGTTGTGGCTTTAAATCCATATCCCATGGATAGCAACGTAACATTAGCATCCTTGGCAATAAAAGTGGTTCAAACTAAGTCGCGTCAAACTATTTCTTTGTTAATTTTTAATTTTTCCCTAAGACGCGACAAGTTTCTTCCTAACCTAACCTAACCTATACAAATTTACTTTATCTAAACATAGCTTGTCTATAGTTTTATTTACATATATTTAGAGTAAAAAAATTAAGCGATAAAACAAAATAACAAAATTGATAATCCCTATACCTATTTTATTATAATAACCTATTTTATATGAGAGTGGTTAATCGGGCCTCATCTGATGGTAAGTGATCACCACTAAAAAAGAACCGGCGTTTTAAAAATGAGTTTTGCCTTTTTTGGATGTAGGTAGTAAAAATACAAGGGATCGCAAAATAATATGTACCTGCAGAGATTGTATGCACAGATTATTGCACCCTTGACCGAGATATCCAACATTAACTCATTAAGAGAATTTAACATACATTTTACAATATTATAAAATTTTTGTAACGTTGTTCAAATATCCTTTCAATGGTTTTCACAGTTAAGCGGCAAATAAACTTTTAGGGCCAATTTAAAAGAAATTTAAATCGACCTCAAATGTTAATGTTAGCAATAATCAGAGATTCTTAAGATCAGTATCGCGGATTGCAATACTTAAGTGTTTAATGGTAAGGCTTCGATGTAAGCTTTTTTCTGAATGACTAAATCACTTTTGGCTTTATGGGCCTTCACAGCTTCACCAGGCGCATGGGCGAGCAGAGTGCTCAGTCAGAGTTTAAAGTTGGTGCGGCTGAACGCCCTAAGTCCTTAGGGTGTCTCCTGTAAGATCGAACCTCAGCTTAGGGTGGGATCATTATTTGTGTTGGGAGAGTTAGGGGAATTGATTTGTGCTTCAGCTGCTCTTTGACCTTGCTGTCGGTTCGCTGATGGGCGAAACAAGGATCCTCGTCGGGACGCCGGGACGGTGTCGCGTGTGTAGGTGTGTCGTATGATCGTCTGTTCAGTTGGCCAGAGTTATTGGGACCTCGGGATCAGTGGAATTCGATGTAAGGTAACATCGTTTAAAGTTCATTCACAATAAGTAGATATCATACATTCATTCATGGTCAACGTTAGAACAAAGCTTACAGTTAATTTATAAAAAGTATCTTCACACCCGTATCCCGAAGAGGTGGGCAGAGGTACAACGAGTGCACCCATGATTAGCCACAAATACTCTGTTCCACAATGTAAGATGGCAAACCTATTGCATCCGGGCACTAACACTTAACGATTAAAAATTATAAGGTGTGTATCTGTGTGTCTGTCTGTGGTATAGAAGCTCCCAAGTGGATAATCGGATGGGTTTTTTTAAATTAAAATTCTGCCTGTCAAGATGGTTCTTAGCTAAGATTTAATAGAATCTATTCAGCTGTTTCAAAACTACCAGCTCGATACGAATATTGATGTTCTGTAACTTACAAGATCATTAAAACTATTTACAAGCTTTTATTTAAGTTTTAATTTTCAATGTTTATGTAAACGTACGTAAATAACAGATTTTTCAAATCTTGCAAACCATTTTCAACCACTTCCTGGTATCTCAATTTAATCGATTGGAACTTATGTGAATTCGGTGACAATGTAATATTATGATACCACCAAGCTGATCTCGTGATAGGGCTTAGATATAGGGATCGAAACTCTCAGATGCGGAGTTCAATCCAAACAACAGAGTTTTGGCTTTATTTTTCTTTTTTTTATAACATAATATAGCAAACAAGCAAATGGGTCTCCTGATGGAAAAAGTCAACCATCGCCTATAGACACCAAAGGTGTTAATGGTGCGCTGCTATCTTATGGCGATGTCTAATACCACATGCATAAGTTTACCGGCTACCTTACCCGCCAAACCGGAACACGACAATAACAAGCACTGACGCTATTGCGGCAGGAATAGGTAAGGCGATGGTACCAGACCCGGGCGAGACAATACAGAACTCTACCACCTAGTAATATAGGACCATATAGAAAGTGATTGATTTTTTTGTTTGAGATCGTTTGTCTCGTTGTACTAAGTTCTTTCTATTACTCATGATGACGAAGGTCTGAGATGGAACTGAAATAGTGCCATTCGAATTTCCAGATGCAAAGTGCTAACACTATGAACTCCCAAACAAAACAAAGACAATCTATTCAATATGGACTCCATTGTTTTACTTTATCACACAATGCTAACAGATGGTTTTCACAGTTTGACGATGGAGCTGGAATTGCTATGGTAATTCCTAAACTAAGCAAACTTTGAGTTTTGACTAATTTGGCATGTCTTGGCAAACACTTTGTTGCTAGATACTTTCAAGGCTCTTATAATGGAACTAGAAGGTGACTACGGGAAGTTTTCAATAAAACAATTCAAACTTATCCTCCATCCTCCATCATTGAGAACTTTAACGCTGAACAATTTCAAATATCTAATGATAGAGCTGGATGAAGTCCATGAGAACTCCTAAACTAAACTATATAAGCTTATCAAATATGGGCTTAATCGGTTGGTTTTTTTGCAAATATTCTGCTCTTGGATGATTTGTAGGATCTGGTGATAAAGCTGAAAGTTAGGCATAGGAATAAGATAAATCTATCTAACTTTGGACTAATTTATTTGGCCTGTATTTCTAGATAATTCCCATGATCTAATGATGGAATTAGAAGGGTTTTTTAGTGGTCATTGGAACTCCTAAATAAAGATTCAGGATGTTTTCTAATGTATCATTATGGAGATGAAATGAGACTCTAGAATTTAGACCTTATTGCAATAAAACAACTCAAGCTCATAGAGTTTAAATTTAAAACTTTAATTCTGCGTAATTTCAAGCGCCGGTTGATAGAATCCAATATTAAGGGAAAATGTATTTACGGGAATTTGTAAACTAAGCAATATAAATCCATCCATTTGGTTTATTTTGACAAATATTCTGCTGATGGATGGTTTTTAGCGTCTTGTAATGGAGCTGAAAATCAGTTAGAGGAACTTCTAAGCTAAATAAAATAGACCCATCGTGTATGAGCTGGCTTGATATTTTTTGGCAAGCACGTATATAGCTGTAGCTACTGCAATCACAATTTCCAGGACCTGACGATTTAGCCAGAAGTTTGCTAATAGAACTTTATAATTAAAACACGAATTCGGGGTTATCAGCGCAAACTAATGAAAGGGAATCATATCACTATTTTTTTAATAATGTCATCGACATACTTATTTCCTACCTTTCTAGTCGGACAGGGATTTTTTACACGCTATACACGTAGATAGTTTTATGCAGTATCTCGATTGAACTATTCTATTTTATTACACATAATGATATAAGTTTAAGTTGCATAATACATATTGATATAAGTTTAAGTTATTGTCTCTGTGTTTGTCTGTGGTATCGTACTTCCATTCGGTTTGGTTGCGGTTTTTTTCTTAGATGAAAACCCTGATTTCAACTTTATGAAAAAATTAAGCAACTTGAACAGGCCTGATCGATAACAAATTTGGTATATATTACTTCAATGATATAACAATGACATGGTCACCTTGACCTAATGCTACAAAGCCCCTTTTTAAAGATCAATGTCAAATACAAACGATACAGATGAAGCAGGACGGTGGTCTGATGATAAAGGAATGTTTCGGGGCTTTTGAAATTATTAGTTTAAAGTTATTTACAGATATATTTTAATAGAATATTGTCATGTCACAATGATGATCTAAATATACTACCCATATCGTGCCTAAGTTTAGTCTTAATTTTTACCTAGCCCTGTATAGACTGTACGTGTTTCTATCGTATATAGCCATTTATTTTGCGTGGTACGTGGTGCATAATACATTCCTTATTTGGTGTATTGTCTTAAATTATACTATTTCTTAGAAAAAGCAAATTAAAGGTAAAAAAATCGTCAAAAAATCAAAAACTTCTCGCACTTCCGAAGGTCTTCCTCTCAAAACTATGATTTCGATATTCGGTAGACCGTCTTTTACATGCTGTATTTTTTATCAAGTGTTATTCCCAAAATTACTATTAGTCCGACTAGGTTCAGACTCATTAATACATATGAGAAAAAAAGTAGACAAAGAATTTATCCCTGTGGGTGTCGCCTTTCGAATAGACGAAGGATAGTGTCACCATTATGGAGCGTCTTGCTTCCTGGATAAGCAGACCCAGCAAGCGAACCTTAATAATAATACTTTTACAGATAAATCAAAGTCATAGTGATTCATTGAACTAAACACCTGGACTAGTTTTAATGATATTTTATTGGTTTTTATTAAGTAAGAGGTTCAAATTTTAATTGTAACCGTTAGGATACACTGCGATCAGGTTTGCTGGATATTTCCTACCGAGTCTTATATATTTTTTTAAAATCACACGACAGCAAACTAAGAAATAACTTTCCTGATTAAAAAAGACAGCTGTCACCTATGGATTACAAAAATGAAAATGTGCGTTGCTATCCGTCTAGCGGGGGTGCAATGCCACATGCATAACTTTATCGGCTGGCTTACCCTCCAAAGCGAAAAACGACATTGTGAAGCACTGGCGCTCCGACGGCAAGACTCACAAATGCGGTGGTACCAAACAGGGCGAAACGTTTCAGAAATCTACTTACTTGTCACGATCGTAATGACGTTTGGTCAATTTTTTGGCATTGGCCACCTAGCAGAAAGACAGATGGTATATTCTCCAAAAAGGGGCTCGAACGTTACATTGATTTTATGCTCATTATTTTTAATTTTAAAGTAGGGCGTGGTCCACGGCCGCATACATGCAGGTACTCGATATCACCACAAGGGCACGTTATTGTGTCAGCAACGCCTTCTGTTAATTTATTCGGTTTATATATAACTGACCTTAACAAAATGGTTGACGTTTATTACGCCAAATGCCGACCTCAATTTTGCCGTCATAACAAGAAAGGGCGTAATAATCAATATTGTCAAAAAATAATTTGTGATGTTCCGAGTTCTTTTCGTAAAATAAACCATCTGCTCTTCTACCAGGCAATTTATCAAAGATGAACGATTGATGAAACTTAGCACTACAATCGTAACTGTTTGGTGGTAGAGTTTGGAAACGAGTGCTTGTCACTGTCGTCGTCAAAGTATAAAGAAACCAGTATAAACATACCTAAGGCGATGGTTGCCTCTTTTCATCAAGAAAGCAATGTAACTTTTACAGTCCTTAAATATTCCTAAATCTGTAAGCCAGTGACCCTGTAGGTTCCTGAAACATTCCGTCAAAGCAGTCAAAATATACCTAAAAATAAAATATTATGCTCGAAGAGTTGAATTATCTTAAGTTTGTTTACAACTACCCTATTTCAATTTTTGCTAAGCTGTAACATTTGAAAGCAATGAACGATTTTGATCGTTCGAAAAATTTAATGCAGTTTCATGAGCTCCATTTATGTTGTCTTTGTTGTAACCAATATTGACAAAACATCGAGTTATGTGAAAAAACACTTTTTCAGCTCTGATCTCGTCTAGTGAAAACTCGATTTTCAAAAATCAGGCCAAATCACACTTCCTTTTACTACAAATTTAACGGGAAGTTAAAAAAAATATTTCGGGGACTGCTCTTTGAGGTTTTTTAACATCCCGCTGAAGGAAGTTATTTATTTTACCTAGATCTACGATAATCGAAATCCGATTTCGATTATCGTGAATCGAAAAAAAAGTAAATATACTGTTTTGAGATAATTATTGTAATTAGTGTCTAAATACGGCTATAGTTTAGTGTTACTCATGCAAAGCCAGGTGAGTCGCTAGTTAGACTATACAAATAATGCTTTCGTAAACTTACGTAAACAAGTTTATTTACGTTTTACCAGATATTTCCTTTCACCCCTTCACTTATCCACTCTAAGCTAACTTTGGCCAGCTGATCTTCTTTTCCACACTCAAGGCCTTCAGTGTTATTGTATTTCTCATTACTTTACTTCTCGTGTTGGTCCAGGATCCTTTGAAAATTAGACCAATTGCTGTTCTGCCAAGGAAATCGTAAAAGGCGACTGATTGGCTATACGTGTCTCTAACATCGTTACTACTAGGTGGTAGAATCCTGCAACGTCTCGCCTGGGTATTTAATACCACTGCATCAACTACTCCTACCGCAATAGCGTTAATGCTTGTCATTGTCGTGTTTTGGTTGGGAAAGTAGGGTAGCCGGTAGACTAATGCATATTGTGCCATTGCCTTCCCGCCACACGGATAGCAACGCATCATGAAAATTTATGGGTATCTATAGGCGATGGTTTCTTTTTCCATCAGGAGAGCCATCTACTTGTTTGTCATCTAATAATATAAAAATAATGATATAAAAATAAGCTTAATAATAAACATGGCAACACTTAATATAATATAGGTACATATTCGTTTCAACATATACATGGAATAGGTTTTATCTAAATTAATAACGTCTAGAGAGTGGTCCCAAAAACAAACCAATAAGAATTTTTGTGCACAGCTTCGTTTTGACGAAACGTCTATCTTCTTGAATTTAAAAAATATTGAATCGGGTTGCGTAAGTTTCCAACAGATGGCGCTGTGCTGAAAATATTAATGTATAACCAATAACGATAGCGTGTTAGCGTGTTACATCTCCTTGCCTCGAAAAAATACTTCAATGCTTCAATCTGTTGACAAGAAGCGAGAATCATATAAGTGGGAAACGCGACTTTTCGTTATCAAACTATGTAAATCCCTGTCTCATCAAACTGTGTGACACCGTGACGAACCAGGTGCTTTTCCCGTAAGAGAACTGACATGATATTTTATTTTTATAACTTCCCGCTTAGTTGTAAAAGAAAGTGACTGTTATTTCCCCGATTTTCGAATATCAAGTTTTCACCAGATCTCCAAACTTTATTGTCCTAGGAACCTTTTCCGACTATTTATACAAAGACGTCAGTATACCTCTATGTATATAAGTATTTAAACCTTTTGAACTGCTTTACCGATCGAATCGCAGTTGATCACATTAGATTGGGTTCTGCCGAATTCAAAAAAATTAACCAACTCGGCTCAGGAGATCTGAGAAATTTTGAAGAGCCACAAAAAAGTCAGCGAAACAATGTTTTTTTAAATAACTTCCAGTTTGAGGTACTGATTGACTAAAAAATCAAATCAGCTCTTTTTCTCAAAAAACTGTGTTTAATGCCCTAAACTGCATTAAAATCTGTTAATCGGTTCGGGAGTTATCGTTGACGAAAAATTTTGAGAAAAGTGATTTCTCGACATAACTTCAAGATTTTTACCACCAATAATTTTTGACCTATTATAGAAGATTATTTATTGTATTAGGTACTTAAGAAACTGTGTAGAATGCTGTTTCAAAAATCAAAATCGTATAAACGTTAAAACAACAACTTGCTTCATATTTTTAAAAAAACTGATACCGATTGTATTCATAATCTAATCAGCTTTATTTCTTTAAAATCTGCGGCAAATACGATAAATCGATAACCTACCGATTTCTAGGTGAGACAATATTTTAATGCTCAACAATCACGTTGAATGCCATTCGAAAGATCAAAATCGATTATTATTTTGAAAAAACACATCATTTGAAAAATTAAAGTAGTGTCATTTTTAACAAAATTTTTTTATATTATGATATATAAATAAATAATATAGCAAACAAGCAGATGGGTCTCCTGATGGAAAGAGTCAATCATCACCTATAGACACCAAAGGTGTTAATGGTGCGTTGCCATCTTGTGGTGAGGTCTAACGCCACGTGCATAAGTTTACCGGCTACCTCACCCTCCAAACCGGAACACGACAATGACAAGCACTGACGCTATTGCGGCAGGATATGTAAGGCGGTGGTGCCAGATCCGGGCGAGACAATGCAGAACCCTACCACCTAGTAGCCTCGATGGTAGTGACTCTTATAACCAATCGGTCGCCTTTTACGACCTACCTGCTAGAACAGCAGCTAGTTTTTTCTTCAAAGGAGCCCGGGACCAACACGGGGAAAACCCTTTGAGATCTTACAAAAAAAAACTTAAACTTATCAATATGGTAAAATAAAACTTATCAATATCAACTTAAACTTATATCCACGCCACACGGATAGCAACCTGCCATTAACATGTTGGCTGGTGTATATTCTGGAATAGCCTTAGCGTAGCAAAAAGGACGCGTCAAGAATTATGTGCTAAAAGAATAAATCCAAAAACTGCTTGACCCTGCAAGCTGTCCCTGATTAGAAGTACTTGAAGCTCTAAGAATCAAAAACTATACCTGAGCACAGATTTTTTCAGAGTTTAAAAATATAAAGTTTGTTAAAAATAAAAGTGTTTTAATTTTAAAGAAGTGTAATATTTATCTATATACAGATTTTTGAAACGTCAGTTAACTCAGTTTTTTAAGTAGATTCTAAAGAATAGTAGAAAATCAAAAATCTATTGGTTGAAAAATCCCGAGGATATGTCGTAAAAACACTTTTTTATTATATATATATTAAAATTTAACTGTTAGCCGGCAGATAAAAATATATAATTAGTTTATGGAATAACTACACAGTACATAATGTCGTAGCTATAAGCCTGTGTTATCAGCATACGGGCACAGCGTCGCCTTGGCACACTTTCGGCGATCTTAACTGATTCATTATTGCTTGGATCTTTCCACACACGCCCACAAAACGATACCAAGGCCATTTTTGTTTATCTATACATAATAAATACCAACGGACATAAATTTTCTTTAAAAATAATAAATTCATAATACCACAATGGAAAAAATCAAGAAATCAGGATTAGATTTTATAACTGCTCTAGTACCTAACTTATATTTTTTAATTTAGAAACAAAAATAGTTTAGTTTTAGTGTATATATATATATATATATATATATATATATATATATATATATATATATATATATATATATATATATATATATATATATATATATATATATATATATATATATATATATATATATATATATATAACGTAAAGTTTCAGTGGCAATAATACCATTAGATTTTTGATAATTCCGTGTTGGGTCCCGGCCTCCTTTGTAGAATAGGCCAACTGCCGTTCTGCCAGGCAGGTCGTAAAAGGCGACCGATTGGCTATTGAGTCACTACAATCGTGGCTACTAGGTGGTAGAGTTCTGCATTGTCTCGCCCGGGTCTGGTACCACCGCCTTACCTATTCCTGCCGCAATAGCGTCAGTGCTTGTCCCTGTCGTGTTCCGGTTTGGAGGGTAAGGTAGCCGGTAAACTTATGCATGTGGCATTAGACCTCGCCACAAGATAGCAACGCACCATTAACATCTTTGTTGTCTATAGGCGATGGTTGACTCTTTCCATCAGGAAACCCATTTGTTTGTTTGTTATCTTATGATAGTAAAAAAAAAAATTATAGTTACAGACAATCATTGCTAAGTTATTCTGTGGTAAAACTGAGTTGCGAGATTTGAGTTTTTTTACGAATTATGTTTTTGATGACATCTCACTTGTTTTTGTAGATAGTCCTACTTCTTTCCTTTTATATGGAATTACAAAGTTATTTATGTAGTTGGTGTATTTAGAAAACTAGACCGAAATTGCAAAATATTTTAATTTTTTCTAGATTTATACACTAACACTAAATGTATTCTAAATTTGAAGCTTCTATGTCTACTATATCATCAAAATATGATCGGTCAGTCAGTCAATCAGTGACAAAATTAAGAAACTTTGTCTAGTTTACCCCCGTGTTGGTCCCGGGCTCCTTTGAAGAATAGGCCAACTGCTGTTCTGCCAGGCAGGTCGTAAAAGGCAACCGATTGGCTATAAGAGTCACTAACATCGTGGCTACTAGGTGGCAGAGTTCTGCATTGTCTCGCCCAGGTTTGGTACCACCGCCTTACCTATTCCTGTCGCAATAGCGTCAGTGCTTGTCCCTGTCGTGTTCCGGTTTGGAGGGTAAGGTAAGGTAAACTTATGCATGTGGCATTAGACCTCGCCACAAGATAGCAATGCACCATTAACATCTTTGTTGTCTATAGGCGATGGTTGACTCTTTCCATCAGGAGACCCATCAGCTTGTTTGCTATCTTATGATAGTAAAAAAAAAAAATTATAGTTACAGACGATTATTGCTACCCGGGCGAATTCGTGGCGGGTTGTAGAAAATACAAGTTAGGTATAAGCAGGATTAGTTTGTATAAATGCACTGTTGGCTTTGATAACGTTAGTTTTCCCTAAAACGATTATTATTAAGAAGCTTGATAACTACTAAGAAAATACCTGTATATTTTGGATGACTTCTCGTAATATTACATTTTTGCTTTCACCTTTCATAAATTTTACATACTAAATGCGAGCTGTTTTTATTTTTGTAGACCGTTTTTTGAGGTACTACAGGAAGTGGCGACAAGAAAATTGGGATACATAAGGCTGTTACGCACCTCCCCTCCTTTGCTCTTAAAAATCTTCACACATTTCTATGAAGTCCGGGTCTAAACATTCATGTCGAGATAATTGCACATGAATATATAATAAAACCAGTTTAAATGTCGACATGAAACTCCATAGCGATGAAATTGAGGACGTAAGTAGATCCGTTTTTTGAAAGCCACAGTTGCAAAAATATAATTATGGTACTTTTATAAGCAATTTAAAAGTTAAAACTATGTTGCTATTTTGAAATACGAATCGTGGAATATTTGCCGGGAAAACAAATTGGAGTATTATCATTAAGTTTTTTAGAAAATTTTAATTAAAAAAAAAATAAGTGATGATTTAAGTTTTTCGGGTAATTTATTAAATATTTTTACAGCCATGACGTTTGGCCCCGAACTGTGCATTTTAAGGTTTGAGATTGGTAATTCTAGGTTGTGTTTGAATCTTGCTGTAAATTTTCGTGGGTATTCAGTTTGTTTTTTAAAGAACTGGGGATATTTTTTAACAAATTTTAGTATTTCAAATATATAAATTGAAGGAAACGTTAATATTTTTAGTTTTTTGAAATACGGTTTACAGCTTTCTGGTTCTTTAATATTAACAAGAATGCGGATGCACTTTTTTTGGAATATAAAAAGATCCGTTGCGTTTACACTATTGTCCCATAGTATAATGCCGTATGTTAACCACGAATAGGCATAGGCGTAGTACACAGATAAGGCTGTATGTTGGTCGGTCGCTTTTCGGAATTCCCTCAGTGCATATGTAAAGCTTGATAGTTTGGTTTTTAATTGAATAAATCTTTAGATACACACATACACACACTCTCATACATACATACAGACATACTGACGTCATTGTGAAAGTAGTCAAAGGTTCCTTGGACCTTAAAACGTAGAGATCTACTGGAAACTTGATTTTCCAAAATCGGGGCAAAATTAGTAACTTCCTTATCTACACACGTGGCGGAAAACTGAAAATTGTACGAATGAAGTTATAGATAAGGGGTCTAACCTTAGTAACAGATACTTATGTACTGTTTCCGCTCGTGTTGGTCCTTTGAAGAAAAGAAGGCATTTGGTACCACTGCCTTACCTATACGTGTAGGTATCATGCCATTTTCGTGTTCTAGTTTAGAGGATGAGGTAGCCAGTAGATTTATCCATGTGGTATTGCCATCTCGCCACACGGATAGCAACGCACCTATAACATTTGTCGCTATAGGCAATGTTTTCTCTTTCCTTCAAGAAAGCCATCTGCTTGTTTGCTATTTTATGATATAAAAAAATATTACAGATACAGATAGGTTATTTACTTTTTAAGAATTAGATATTTCCTGTAGTTCCCCGTGTTGGTCCGGGCTCCTTTGAAGAATAGGCCAACTGCAGTTCTGCCAGGCAGCTCATTAAAGGCGATCGATTGCCTATGCAAGTCACTACCATCGCTTCAAAATAGTAACGCACCATTAACATCTTTGGTATATATAGGCGATGGTTGATTCTTTCCATCAGGAGACCCATTTGCTTGTTTGCTATCTTCATAATTTATAGTTGTAATATAAATGTATGAAATTATTATAAATTAAAATAAGTTCATACATTGGAATAACTGTATTTTATATAGTAGACATAGAATAATAACGCATAGAAACCAAGTCGCCCCACGCTATATTAAGCCATTTCAAAGAAGCCTGAAAAGGCTTCTTACGCTCGCCGCCGCGCAGACATGTGACACGTGCTACACAGAGTACAGCTCTCGCAATTTCAAAAAATGTGAGTTATTGTGTGGTGAAAGGTTGTTACTGTGCTTCACAAAAGCGTATTTAAGGTTTGAAGATCACATTTCACAGATAAGAATTACTTGGCATCGGATATTTTTATATAAATTCCAAACAAATAAATCGTAAATATCTAAGTTGAATGATATTCAAAATGTTGCCAGCCAAAGAGTATATTACCACGTATTATAATATTCTACCACGTATTTGTTTTAACTTGGACTTTGCTTTTGCATAAAAATATTTTTTAAGTATGAACTTTTAAACTAACGCGTTCTACTATCATTTTTAAAAATATATAAACGGGTCAATAACGCGTACATATATAGAACTTACTTGTAAAGCTCGATGTTTCGGCCAAGTTACATTGACCGTGGTCACGAGCAGACTCTAGATGCCACAATGATCACCAGAAAAACACTGTTATTGCTAAAAAGACATTTTTTTTAAATTTTTCTTATGAAATAATATGCCATGGTACAGCATTATTTCGTGTTTTCCTAAGTGTCAAGTAGTTTTATTGGCAATATTTTCGAGTTTTATCGACGAAATAATGTAGGGTAACGTGCCCTAAAATTGGTCTGCGCCAAATATTGGTTATGCTGATAATTAAGTTTCAATTCTACATAGCTTGAAATTTATGTTGCGAATGACGATATTGCACATACACGACTTAATTAATTTGTGCCATATACTCCAACGCATATATTATAGCACGTAGAAGCCAAAGAGTCGCCATAAAGAGCTGTATTGTTTCCGATTCAGCTTAAAATGTTAGAGGAGATTACGCATAAGGATTACGTTTTTCTATATTATAAGATCTGAACCAAAACAGTTGCGCACGATAGGTGGTGCTCAAGTAGTGCACAGAGCCAATAGTAACTTGACTCAATATAGTAGTCAGAAATATTATGTTTAGCTTAAAACATTTTAACTTTTTAAACTGATTTAAATAAATAGTTTGATTAATAAGCATACCTATGCTATTACTTTTTACCTCAAAGTGCTTGTAAATATTGTTCCTGCTTGCCTGCCCATCTGCTAACGTTCAAGCTAGTTTAGATTTACCAAATATATACATATACACACATACACGCACACAGACATACACATAAAGACACATAAGCATTCGCCAAGCAATGTACAAATTTGTAATAACATTTGACCACCCCGTTGGTCGAGTGATTAGCGGCACTGACTACGCAATCGACGGGGCTCGGGTTCGATCCCTGACGGGGATAAGCATTTGCGTGATGAGCATAAATGTTTGTATTTCCGGGTTTCGGTGTTTATTAAATATATTCCAGTATTTATATATGTATTTCTATGTATTAGTATCGTTGACTAACACCCATTATAAATATATTGCATTATGCAAATAATTTGCTTACTTTGGGGTTAAATCAGTAAGTGTAATTTGTCCCGTGAATATTATATTATATTATTATTATTGTACAATTATATTTTAGTTGATATATTTCAATACTTTTTTTTAAGAATTACTTCAATAAATGTTTCTATAACTTCAATAATGTAAACTTGTATTGACCATATTTTTTATTTACGGTTGATGCTGGTTGGTTACCGCTGTTTGATTACTGATATATACAAAAAAAAATATCTTGACTCTTTAACATTTCCCTGTAATTCTACTCATTTTACCTCA
Source organism: Apodemia mormo (assembly GCA_036924255.1). Lineage (NCBI taxonomy): Eukaryota > Metazoa > Arthropoda > Insecta > Lepidoptera > Riodinidae > Apodemia > Apodemia mormo. The sequence continues at coordinate 34,611,083 of JAUPFN010000011.1, forward strand.
CCGGGATAAAAAATGTAAGTTTTAAGTTTTTTATATGTCTAATTATACTATTGGAAAGAAAGATAATCTTTATTTTAATGAGGTAAAAATATTTTAAATTACAAATGAAAGCACATAAACTAAAAAAAATATAAGGTTAAATAGCTTTGGAATATCATCTTGAAAACATCTAGAACATTTCTCGACATTTAAAATATTTTACGTAACCGAATAAAAGTATAAGTTTCAAGTTTATACTAAACTAGCTGTGCCCGCGACTTCGTTCGCGTGGAAAAATTTCTAAAATAAATACTCGCATAGTTCCCGTTCCCGTGGGATTTCCGGGATAAGAACTATCCTATGTCCTTTCTCGGGTCTCAAACTATATTTGTACCAAATTTTATCCAAATCGGTTCAGCGGTTTAGCCGTGAAAACGTAACAGACAGACAGACAGACAGACAGACAGACAGACAGAGTTACTTTCGCATTTATAATATTAGTATGGATGACTATTAATGTTATAATATGAAACACTATTTGTAAGGTAGACCTATTTAAAATACCGTTTTGGGAAAATATTTATTTGCTTGCAACATTATTCACGCAATAATTTGTCTTTGTGTGCGTGTAAACGCAAGTAATTACACGAAGGGTGACGAAGGTCATGCGCACATCGATACGGTTTAGGCTTAAAATATTATTATAAAGCGTTATTACTCTATGATAGTAGACATATAATATTACTCGCAGTCACTAGTCATAACGTAACCTTGTTTTCTTCGCAAAACTTCCACGATCCTCGTTACAAAATCACATTCTCCACTACCCTATAGTTAGTACCAGTAAGCGAGATTTCTTTTAAAGATGCCAATATTGATTTCGTAATCTATATATGTGTGTCCGGGGTAAACTCAAAAAGTATTGCATGGATTTACTTCAAATTTTGCATGAATATTACTAACAGGTCGGGTTAATATATAGACTACATTATCACGCTATCACATACGGGGGAGGAGCTGTGCGGTGTAAACGAAGTCCGCGCGGACGACGTTGCGGGCAACAGCTGGTATAGAAATAATCTCCTCTAACGTAGGTATATCCAAGAATACAGAAATATTCATTGCATTGATTTTATTTAGGTAATGTGGTTATGACGAATAAGGCCTAACCATCCTTATAGGTATCATAACGCCCGGCTCCCTTGCGGAATAGGCAGAGTAAACTGAACGTCTATAGACTCCGGATCACCGCGATTCACTGGTTTGTCGGTTGGCGAGATAAGTGCATTTACCGACATGTTAACGATTATCTACTATTTCTAGCGATAATCGGGACCGACAGCTTTACGTGCTCATCCGAGGCCTCAGAGTGGTAATACACCACTCCGACAGACTCCGAACTGCTACTGAGATTTTAGGTTTTCGAGAGAAACCTCGGGAAAACCTCAATAACACCTTTGCCCGACCCGGAAATCATGATCTGAACCCAATAACCCTTAGATCACAAGGCAGTCTAGTCACCATCCTTATATATGCTTATATATATATATATATATATATATTACAAAAAAGCTTGAAAGAAATACAGACAGACTCTCACATTTATAGTAATACGAGCTGCAGCGTGTAGGCCGCCGCATTTTAAAAGTTTTTGGCGAATCCCGCGGGATCACCTAATTTTTCCAGGATAAAAAGTAGCCTATATGCTATTCCAGATCATCATATACCTGTGTGCAAAATTTTATTAAAATCCGTTCTGTAGTTTTTGCGTGATTAAGTAACAAACATCCATCCAAACATCCAAACTTTCGCATTTATAATATTACTAGCTGCAGCGTGCAGCCCGCTGCATTATAACATTTTTTTGTGAATCCCGCGGGATTACCAACTTTTTTCGGGATAAAAAGTAGCCTATGTGCTATTCCAGGTCACCATCTACCTGTGTGCCAAATTTTATTCAAATCCATTCAGTAGTTTTTGCGTGATTAAGTAACAAACATCCATCCAAACATCCATCCATACATCCAAACTTTCGCATTTATAATATTATATTAATTAATATAGACTAGCTGCAGCGTGCAGCCCGCTGCATTATACACAGTTTTTTGCGCATCCCGCGGGATCACCTCATTTTTCCGGGATAAAAAGTAGCCTATGTGCTATTCCAGGTCATCAGCTACCTGTGTGCCAAATTTCATTCAAATCCGTTCAGTAGTTTTTGCGTGATTGAGTAACAAACATCCATCCAAACATCTATCCAAACATCCATCCATACATCCAAACTTTCGCATTTATAATATTAATATAGATATAGATTAATTAATATAGATTAACATAGATTAAAAATATATATCCTTAAATTTATATGGAAAATCACTCTCCGTAAAATTATGATTCATCTTTCATAAGTAAACATCAATCATTTAAAGAAACTACGCAGAAAAAAAATCTTAGCATTTATAATATTAAGAAACGCAAGCAGTGTTGCATGATCTTTATTTGCTCTTTAAATATTTTCTCGTAGTTCCTTATTAAACATTGCTAATAGAGCAAGATCCCAGGACCGCCAGACGTCACGTATTTTCTGATGGATGAAATGTGGACGATAGAGTAGTGTTAGTATGTACTATGATCGTATGCCTACCTGCTAGCTTGGTCAAACGGCCAATTTCCAGGTATCAGGTAATCAAGGTACATAAAAACATTATTTACTTCACGTAAATTCTCCTGGCTGATTTTCAGATATGTTGTCGAGTGTATAGTTAAAAATAAATTGTCAATACTCCCAGACACTTTCCGTCGGCCATATTGCTTGGCAGACGCTTTAAGGGTCTCAAAATAATTAGTTAACTTCACGTAAATTCTGACGCTCCATTTTTATATATGTTCATCCGACAACAATTTTAAAACATTTGACAAGAAGACAGACCGATCCAAGGGGCCAATCATCCCCTAAACTAAATTTTATTATCTGTGAGTGGGAGCGGGAGAGCATTATCTACGCGCATGAGACTGAGTGAGACCGACTGCGCTGTTAAGTAGAGATGAGACGTATTTACGGGAACAGGTTTCTATACTAGGTTTCAACTAAGAAGTCTCCAAACTAAGCATTCAGTCGTAGAATATATGAGTATCGAGTATTTAGAAGTACTGTAAGCGTACGCATCCCCGATTACACATACAACTTAGTAATGTCAAAGAGGCAAAAGCGTATCGAGTATTTAAAAGTATCACGCGTACGCGTCCGTGAATACGTATACAATATACTACTAATCCTTTGAGATTTGGGACAAGTACACTGCGAAGGACGACTGCTAAATATGCCAGCATTAAGGTCATATTATAATACATACATTAAAAAATCCAAAAAGCTGTCAGTCATAAGCCTGTGAACGTATTAAGGGAATATTTCAATTTTTTTTTTTACATTTTCTTACACTAAGCTAGGTAGGTATTCAATATTCAATCAATTCTCCTAAAGTCGTATATTTGACCGTCTTGTTGGTCGGGTGGTCAGCGAACCTGACTACTCAATCAACGAGGCCCGGGTTCGAATCCCGTTGGTATTTTTGATGTGGTTGTTCATTAAATAAATTATTGTATTAATTACCTCTGTTGTCTATTGTATATCAGTCTATCTGAAGGCTCGGTGTTGCCATTGACTATATAAAATCCCTGGTTGGTTTCCCGGATCAGGCAATCCAAAAATATTTTTTTATCATTTTCTGATAAAAACGAATTGCCTGGGATTGGATTAGTGCTCGTTTGGCAACAGGGTTGCCACATATCACATAGTCACAGCTGCACTCAACAGACACGGCAGCACCGAACAATATTACTCAAGAGAGCACGGCACAACACTGAATACTTATTTGGCACTCCCAAATTTTAAAAACTTTAGCTGTTGGCCTCAAGAGGGCCTTTAAATTACAATAAAGTTAGCTGTCACCTGACCATTTTTTTATTTTATTTAAAAATCATATTAATTAAATATAATTAGTAAAAAAAATAAAGTAAATTAACCGACATCTAAAAATTTTTTAAATTTTTTTTAATTGAAAAAAATTATTTAAAAAAATTTCATTTGTAAAAAATTTGAAAAACCTTAAGTGTTATTTTTAAAAAAATATTTTTTATTTCTAATTAATAAATTGAAAAAAAAATTAAAAATGTCGGCTAACTTTAGTATTATTTATTATAGGTCAATTTTTTTCTTATTTTTGTTGCCATAATTTACTTGTCAACAAAAGTTCTAAAAATTATAAAATATCTGTTCAAGTAATTTTCATGGCCTTAACAGCGCAGTCGGTCTAACTCAGTCTCATACGCGTAGATAATGCTCTCGCGCTTCCACTCACAGAGATATTAAAATTTAGTTTAGGGGATGATTGGCCCCTTGGATCGGTCTGTCTTCTTGTCAAAGGTTTTAAAATTGTTGTCGGATGAACATATATAAAAATGGAGCGTCAGAATTTACGTGAAGTTAACTAATTATTTTGAGACCCTTAAAGCGTCTGCCAAGCAATATGGCCGACGGAAAGTGTCTGGGAGTATTGACAATTTATTTTTAACTATACAGTCAAAAACATATATGAAAATCAGCCAGGAGAATTTACGTGAAGTAAGTAATGTTTTTATGTACCTTGATTACCTGATACCTGGAAATTGGCCGTTTGACCAAGTTAGCAGGTAGGCATACGATCATAGTACATACTAACACTACTCTATCGTCCACATTTCATCCGTCAGAAAATACGTGACGTCTGGCAGCTCTGGGATCTTGGACTATAATAAGGAGTACCACTTTTCAACTTTTTGTACTCACTTTTGAAACGTATTTTTTAGAAAGTTGAAAACAATTTCACTTAAATATTGTAATGCACATTTATTGATGATAAAAAACTGCCGTCTTGGTCAAGTGGTTAGCGGCCCTAAGTACGCAATCAATGGGGCTCCAGTTCAATTCCCAACAAGGATATAAACATGAAAATCTTTAAAAACAACAAAGACAAAAATAATAAGGGTATAAACATTTGTGTGATCAACATGAATGTTTATATTTCTGGGTTTGGGTGTTTATTTTTTTATATCATAGGATAGCAAACAAACGGATAGCGCTCCTGGTGGAAAGAGATTACTATCGCCTATAAACACCAGAGATGTTAATGGTGCGCTGCTATCCATGTAGCATTGATGCCGAATGCATAAGTCTGTCGGATAGTTTACCTTTCAAATCGGAACACGGCAACGGCATCTACGAATGCCATTACGGCGGGAATAGATAGTACCAAAGGTATGGAATGATAAAAGAGGTGGTGTCAACAACCGAGCTAGACTTTGCATAACTTTACTACCTAAGTAGTAGTCACGTTATTAATAACACATATTGCCCTTTTCTTATCATTTACGAGATGCCAAGCTGATCTATTTTTTGAATGGAGTTGACATCAATCGAAGAAAGTAGTACTTACCTTTAAGTATTTACTAGTACTAGCGATCGCCTGTGGCCGAAATTCGACTATAGACATTAGTCTAATCTAATAAAAAATCTCTTAAGTTTGACAACTGACTTTAGCAGTAAAGAAAATATTATGTAGTTAGTATACATGTGAGTAAAATACGGTTGATTTTGCTGGAAGAAATCTCAAAGAGATGAGCACGCCATTGTACATATACCTATTTTCTTTTTAAATAAGTATTGTTTTGTATTTCTGTGTGTACAAAAAGATAAATAAATAAATAAAATATCATATATGTCACATGAAACTAGTGTGTGTAATTTTTTATTAATTAAATGTATTTCTAATGATTTTTATTTAATAACATTATGTTTTCGCAGTCCTTCGCAATGTAAGCTTTAACTGTGCCAAATTTCATACTGCACCGCTCACGCAGTTGTCTTAAAAAAAAGTACAAAGTTTTCCCTTCACTTATTAAAATATAGATAATAGGCTTGCCACCTATCACATTGTAGGACCAAGAATTTTCGGCTAATCGTGGGTGCATTTGTTGTACTTCTGCCTACCCCTTCGGGGATACGGGCGTGAAGATACTTTCTATGTATTAGTATATATAAATAATTTGTTTACTTTCCGGTTAGATTAATCAGTGTTATTTTCCGCTACGTACCTATGTAGATAAGGAAGTTACTGATTTTGCCCTGATTTTCGAAAACCGTGTTTTAACTAGATCTCGTTTTGAGGACCTAGAACTTTTTCCGACTATTTTCACGATGACGTCAGTATGTCTTTGTATGTATGTGTATAATATGCAATGACGTGTACATTATACACATCATTGATAATATGTAAACATCTCATAACATTTGAACGGCTTGACCGATCGAAACTCGGTTGATGACATTCGATTGGTTTCCTCTTAGGTTAGACTTCCTATAAAGTTTGAACCAATTCGGTTATTAAAATTATTCTATGTTTACAGACATAAAACAATCAATTGAGTTGACAGCCATCAAATTTTGTTTACGAGATTTTTTAGAGTACCTATATAACTCTCTCCAAAGGCTTTAAGTTATACAGAATTTGAAGCAAAGGTTTAAATCTTTATAATCATAATTTTTATATCAAATTAGTGTATGAATTTAATACTAAATGTGATTGAAGTTGGTTGAGCCATACATTTTCTTTCAACCGATAAATTATTATCGGCACAGCCGGAGGCTTCCGGCGACTGGGACCACATTAACTGGAACCGCGGTCCCAGTTGCCGGATTGATCTAATTTTAATATTTTTCTTCCGGCGACTCGGACCACTAATAAATTAATTTAAACATCTATTGTTCAATCCAACACTAGTACAGTCAAACAAAAAAATGTTTCACGTAAAATAAAAAACTCTTTGACTCATAAATATCATTTATTTATAAAACTTCGATAAAAGCACATTTTTTGTTATTTTGTATTAAACACTTAAATCATGCTAAAATATTTAACAATTTCAAACAACTAACGATAACTAAATAATTTGACCGCCCCTTATTCGAATAGTTAGAGATCTTGACTAAGCAATCGACGGAGCTCGAGTGCGATTCCTGACAGGGACAAACATTTGTGTGATGAGCACAGATGTTTGTATTTCTGGGTTTGGGTGTTTATTATATATATTTCGGTATCTATATTCAATATTAAATAAATATTTTTGAATTAATAAGTTTTTCTTTCAAAAATATTTATTTATTACTTTAAATATATTTTTGTTTGAGTGTACTGTATGAACTTGAATAATAGATCCTTTTATAAATTTATGCGTGGTCCGAGTCGCTGGAAGAAAAATATTAAAATTAAATCAATCCGGCAACTGGGACCGCGGTTCCAGTTAATGCGGTCCCAGTCGTCGGAAAAAAAACCAAAATTAAAATTAAATCGAGTTTAAAATTCAATATCTGAATATTACTTACAAGATTCTTAAAGCCTAGTAGACTTTATAGTATTAATCTTCATGAATCTAGATGTTGCAATAAATAATTCCTTCAAGAATGACTTAGTATTTTAGCAAATGCACACATTTGCCAATACGTCAATGGTAGGTCAGGTGCAACTGCGCAAAAGACTGTGTAACCGAGTATCGAAAATTGCAAAATATTGAACGTTGCTTTAGTCCTGGAATTACGCAACACGTTAAGCAAGATTGTCCAAATATAAAAGAATTAAACTGAACCGCTCTGTTCATCCGGCGGCAAAATTACGTGCTGGTTGCGTAAGAAAAGTGCGAGGATGTATGAACAGATATCCTAGTCACGGACAACCCATCAATCAAACATCACAGTATTTGCCACATCCATATTTGAATTATGATTGCAATCTTGGTTAGTTCTTAGGATTAATTCATACTGAATTTATATAACCTTAATACAGACTGCGTCTTGGTTTAGTGGTTAGCCTGTTCGGCTCAGATCATGAAGTCCCGAGTTCGATCTCCGGATCGGGCAAAAGTGTTACAAAGGTTTTTTCGAGGTTTTTCTCCAAAAATCCAAAATCCCAGTAGCAGGCAGCAGCTCCGAGTCTAACGGGTGATATCTTAGTCTTACCACTCTTGTGCCGCAGATGAGTAGATAAAAGCAGTGAGACCGGTTATTGCAAGAAATAATCCAACAATCCTTATCAGGTCGATGAAATGCGGCGATGGGATCATCAAGCATCTCGCCAACTGACAAACCGGAGAATCGTGGTGAACCAACAAGTCTATAGACATTCGATTTACTTTGCCTACCCAGGGCGGGCAACCGGGCGCACGGGGCGTGATCTGATGGATTGGCTAAATATTTGTTGACAATATAGCTATTTCAATAGCTATATTGTCAACAAATCAACTGACGGTATTTGACACAGTTTGTAAAGGAAAAAGCTGATAAGATTTTTAATATAAAACGTGTGTAAAACGGTGTATTAGCCTGAAAGTTATTTCAAAAATATTAAGTAAGTTTGCTAAAAACAACGTAATTTTAATATTTGAAAAGCTGTAACTTTTGAAAATTAGATTCGATTTTGATTTTTGAAACGGCCTTAGACGAAGTTTTTTTGTTCTAAAATATTGTATACCTTGTATATACTATTGTATAAATATTAGTGATGGGCCGAATGTGGTTTGAACCGAATTCGAACTTCGGCCGAACATTCGGTGAAAATAGAAAAATTCGGCCGAATTTCGGCCGAACTTCGGTTTAATTTTGGGGCGCTTTCTTAAAAGCGACACGTCGTGACTTTTTTACAAATTTGCTTAAAATTTAATTATTTTATACTAGCTATTTACCTATTTCACTACTTACTACTAGCTATTATATTGTCCGCGGCTTCGCTCGTGTAAAGTAAGAGAAAAAAGTATCCTATGTCAAAAAACTGCGTCTAATTCATAAATTGTGTCATAATCAGTTAATCCGTTCGGAAGTTATCGTTGACGAAAAATCTGGAAAAAGTGTTTTTTCGACATAAATTCGAATTTTTTTCAAATACAGTTTCAAAGATCAACATTAAATCAAGTTTTTAAAAGTTACGGCTTTTCAAATATTAATATTTTGTTGTTTACAGCAAACTTAGCATGTTTAAAATGACTTTCAGACTAATATACCGATTGACTTAACAGTCTAATCAGCTTTTCTTTCTATAAATTGCGTAAAATAAGCAAATTGCATCAAAATCGGTTGATTTATTTGGGATTTAGTAATATCGAAAATTCAAAAAATAACTTTTGATATTGCTTCGACATTTCTGAGTCTGTAAATTACGTAGCTATGAAAATATTTTAGAGGTCAAAAATTGTGTTGAATGCCATTCGAAAGACCAAAATCAGTCATCGCTTTTAAAATATATAGCATTTCAAAAATTTTGAAATTACTGTCATTTACAACGACTTCTACGTACTAACGAATATTAATGTAACAAATTTATGATTTTTGAACTCTGAAAAAAATCTGTAATGTGCTAAGATATAGATAAAGATCTAGCAGAAAGTTTCAGGGATGACCTGCCGGGTCAACCGTTTTACAGATTTTTTGAACTCTTCGAACTCAAAAATCTATGCTGAAGTTTTTTCATTTTTGTTTTTATGTTTTTTTATTTAGTGGAATGTTTCAGGGATGGCCTGCTAAGTCAACTATTTTACGGATTTTTTTTTCGAAAGTATAGCCTATGTTACTCGGGGATGATTTAATATCTTTCCAATGGTGAAACATTTTTTCAAATCGGTTTAGTAGTTTTTGAGTTTAGATGATACAATATACAAAAATATAGAATACAAATTTTTCCTATTTATATAACATTAGCATAGATTTCAAGCAAATTAGAGCAAAGAAGATACTTTCTTCTAGTGCCGAATGTTCGGCATTTAAACCGAATTTCGGCCGAATGTCGAAGTTCGGTTCAAGTTGCCGAAATTCGGTTAAACCGAATGTGAAACGAATTTCGGCCCAACCCTAATAAATATAGAATACCAAAAAATGATTGCTTGAAAAATATCAAAGTTATGTCGAAAAAACACTTTTTTCAAAATTTTTCCTCAACAATTACTCCCAAACGGATAAACCGATTTTGATGCAATTCATGCGTTAAACGTAGTATTTTTTTAGAAATAGAACTGATTAGTTTTTGCACACAGTCGGTACATTAATCTGGAAGTTATATTAAAAGTACTGTTTCGCTAAATTTTTTTAGGGATTTTCAATTCAAATTTTCAGGAAGTCTAAGTTGAGCTGAATCCAAGCAAATGCCACACCCACACATACATACAGACATACTAACGTCATCGTGAAATAGTTGGAAAAAATTCCTAGGACCTCAAAACGTGTAGATCTGGTGAAAACTCGATTTTCGAAAATGAGGGTAATATCAATAACTTCCTTATCTACTTACGTAGTGGGAAGTTAAAAATTAATGTTTATATTATTTTTTTGTTTTGTATAAATTCTTTGGTGAAAAATATTTTGTATTTTGGTTCTGCTAAGATTTTAGCGATTCTGCAATTGCCGAGGTGGAAGAAGCAAGTTTTGGACACAAACAAGTTGAGCCGTCAAGGAGATGTGTTACATTGAAATTTTGAAACTTTTTTGTATAGGAAAGATGCATGAAATTATGCTTTCTTTAGGTGTGAAAAATGTAAAATCAATATATACATTTCATCATATATTCATATATTTTGCACAACTGGTTTGAGATTTTGGCATTAGAGAGTGCTCTACGATCAAAAAAACTTTTACGCCTCTTTCTACAACTATTTCATACACAGAAACTACTTTATATATCACTGTACATATAATTTAATCAAGAATAATTTTTATATTTTCAAAAAATTTGTTAATTGTAACGAAAAAATCGTAAAATAAAGCTCTAACATTTTCCCGTCTGACAGTAAAAATAGGTTCATACTAAATTCATTTATTATTTATAATTAAACGATACGGAATAAGATAAAAAATATTCTTAACGCCCGTATACCCGAAGAGGTAGACAGAGGTACAACGAGTGCACCTACGATTAGCCGAAGATACGTCCTATAATATAATAGTGGCAAGCCTATCGCCAACCTGGCACTTCTCCATTCCCGGGCAACGTTGTTTGTATCAGAAAACTGAAAAAAACACATTTTTGAATTACTTGGTGCGGAAATCGAACCTAGGAAATCGTATGGTCAAACATCGTAACAACACAATACCAGACCACTTGACCACAGAGGCGATAATTAGAGTATTAGATAGATGATAGAAAATCTTTTAAGGGATATAGGTACAAGTCTATCAAAAAATAAGTTTAATAATGATTTTTTTTTCAAAATATCGTGATAAATAATCCATTTTCAAGATAAATATTCACAGGAATAAACAAATATTCACAGGACAAAATACACTTAATGATCTAACCCCAAAGTAAGCAAATTATTTGTTTGTGTTATGGGTGTTAGGCAACGGTACTAATACATCGAAATACATATATAAATACTAGAATATATTTAATAAACACCCAAACCCGGAAATACAAACATATATGCTCATCACATAAATGCTTGTCCCCGTCGGGAATCGAGCCCGAGCCCCGTCGATTGCGTAGTCAGGGGCGCTAACCACTCGAGCAACGGGGCGGTTAAAGATAAATAATATAATATCTGTTTATAGCTAATGCGTATGTGCACAATGTCAACCGACTTCCCAAAAAGTGTTTTTTATTTATTACCACACATCTCGGTCATTTATGAACCGATTTTGAATTTTTTAGGAGGGTATACTTTCTGCATGGTATCATTTTGAATTTGGTGAAGATCTGAAATCAGAAATCAGAAGAACTTTAATTATTTTTGTTTATAGCACTTACCCCGTGCTTAGTAAAACGACGAAATTGATCATATAACAAAGAAGAATTTTGCTACGTCGAGCCTGTCGACACTAGCTCAGCGGTAGAGCGTCCCGGCTTTAGGGAGACGGTCGCAGGTTCAAACCTGCGTGTCAATATTTTTCTTTGTTGTTTTAAAGTTTTTAGGAAAAACTTTATTCAATAAAACTTTTGACAAGTTATTTCGACACGTCAACATTTTTTAAAACTACTACAGGATCGGAAACGCGGCCACACACTTAGAAGATCCGGCGGAAGAAACTCAGCGAGCTTGTCTTTTTTTCGTATGTGTGGTATTTTATTGCACAAAACTAACTCGAAGCTCGTAACAATATCAAATCTCTGCACTTCTCTATATAAACGTTAAATATACCAAATCAATGCACTTCTTAACGTTGAGTATACCAAATCTCTGTACTTCTCTATATAAACGTTAAATATACCAAATCACTGCACTCTTAATGTTGAGTATACCAAATCTCTGTACTTCTCTATATAAACGTTAAATATACCAAATCACTGCACTTCTTAATGTTGAGTATACCAAATCTCTGTACTTCTCTATATAAACGTTAAATATACCAAATCACTGCACTTCTTAATGTTGAGTATACCAAATCTCTGTCTTGTTCTTAATGTTGAGTATACCAAATCTATACTTCTCTATATAAACGTTAAGTATGCCAAATATCTACACTACGACATATATATTCAAGGGACGAATTACTTACTGATCTAACCCCAAAGTAAGCAAATATTTGCTTGTGTTACGGGTGTTAGTCAACGTTACTAATACATAGAAATACATATATAAATACCAAAATATATATATAATAAACACCCAAACACGGAAATACAAACATTTATGCTCATCACACAAATGCTTGTCCCCGTCGGGGATCGAACCCGAGCCCCGTTGATTGCGTAGTCAGGGCCGCTAACCACTCGACCAACGAGGCGGTTAACATATAAACGTTAAGTATGCCAAATCTCTGCACTTCTCTTTAAAATTTTAAGTATGCCAAATCTCGACTCATCCGTGTGCACAATATTTATCGCTTCACGTGTAATTGATATACAACATTAAAAAAAAGCAAAACTATTATTAGTATTAGTCATCTGCAAAGTGACCTGCATATTAATTAAACATTTCTCTTTCGAAGATTTAAAAAGGTTATCGTGTCACTATTTAATTATGCCAAATATGTTTGAATGGGAAACCGCAAAACTTGTATAAGGTGTCTTGATTCCGTTATTTGTTTTATATTGGGCGCGTCTTTCATGAATGAGTATCTATACATTATTATCTTAATGCTACAAACTCACTTTAACGGTGTTTTAATTATTTATATTTGTATAAAACACAAGTAATCATTTCACAGAAATAAATCAAATTAAGAAACTGGAAATGCCAACGAAACAATTAAAAGTAGGTTAAAGGCATAAGAATATATGAATGAAGCCTTAAAATTAGGCTATGATCTTGAATGTCATTGTGCCTAAGCCTCGTAAATCGTAATCTAATCACCCTCCCACAGCGCAATTCCCAAACAACGTAAGTGGGGTGACGCGACGGCTACCAGTATCATTCGCACAGTCGTCGCGTATCCGTGAACTTGGCCTGGTCCAGTCACCCTGGCCCCGAGACCTTATCAGAGGCGCCGCCCGCGGCCTATAATAGCTGGGTCGGCGTCTCCCCTTGCCTCCAGATTGGGCTGTGACTTCAACAGACATGTTCCGTGCCTTGTGCCTTCTAGCTGTGGTTGTGGCAGCTCGCGCCTGCAAGCCTTGCAGTGAGTGTCCATAAATCATATATTATTGTGATATTACTATAAGTGATATTTGTAGCGTTAAAGCACGTGTTACTGTGTTTACATTTCTTACGATTCGGTAAGTTACAGTTGTGATTTTGATTAAGTACTCTTCAAAACCCAGACTCACAATTTACTTCATTTTAAAAGATATTCTTAATAAAGGTAAGATTAATTTATTGCTGAAAATGCTAATGTTATGTATTTGTTATGTTGCGCGGTGCGCCTATTCTTTCTGCTTTAACTTAATAATACTCGCGTTTGTTCGTTTGTTTTTAAATATTTTATGGTCTATAAATCAAGGCCTTTTCGTTTACATTATTTAAAGATAATATTTTAGCTATTTCCGCTTTAATAATTCATTTAAGTTCTGTATAAGATCTTTTTCACAAAAAAATCTCGAAACAATTTTTTTCATGGTTTTCATATGAAATTCATGGTGAAAATTTTTTTCTAAGAAAATTTGCCAATTATGATATAGGTATGAAGTTAAAATATATCATCACACTAATAATATTATTATGGTAATAATACAATAAAGATTTTGTTTTGTTTGAATATATTATAATCTCTGGATCTACAAGGCCGATTTAAATAATTTTTATTACGTTCTAGGGAAATTATTATAAAAAAATAAAATGTGCAACCTAAAAAGTAAAAAAACATTCTGTTGAGGACCGCAAGTTCATGGTAAAATAATTGTGCAGTATCTTTATGAAATTCAAAAGATATTTTGAAAAGTTAAAAAAATATTAAATACAGATAGCTTTTATAATATTATTTTATTCATTACTATCTAATATAATAAATAATATTATAATATTTTAATAATCAATGACGAAATTTTGCATAATAATTTAGATGCAAATTTAAGAAGAAATAAATGTTATACATTGTAAGGTTATAAATATGTTAGTAAATTAGTAAAATTATACATATATGTAATTTGAAAACCACACTAATGAGGCAGCTTAATTTCAGGGAGCTTATTTAATTCTACGTCAAGATGGCTATTCTAAAAATGTTATGGTTAACTTTTTTATTTTAAAGCAATTATTTTGTAATTTTTATTTACATGATGTGATTTTGAGAATATTTTATTGATTTAGACAGAATTTGTAAGAGAAATATAAAAATAAATTGCTTGCACTCATATTATTGTGCAGTTAATAGTAATATATACGTAATTTTTGTGTAATAGATTTGGATTTTTGAAACTGATTTCTATTACGGCAAGTAATTCACGAAAAACTTCGATTACTTCGAATACCACAAGCTTAAGTAAAATGATTACCAGTTATTTAATATTCAAGCTCTACAACTTTTACTAAAATTTACAAATATTTTGCGCAATGACAACCACAATCATCGTGTGTGATTGCGTATTCGATAAACCTGTAGAAAGCTTGTTAATTACCCATCAATCAATTGATTGATTATTTTTATATCATAAAATAGCAAACAAGCAGATCTGATGTAAAGAAAGAACCATCACCTGTAAACACCAAAAATAGTAATGCCATTTGCACCAGTTTACCGGCTACCTTACCCTTCATCCTAGAACATTACAGTGACAAGCATTGACGCTATTGCGGCAGGAATAGTTTAATCGGTGGTACCAAATCCCAAGGGAAACTTTTCCACCTAGAAATAAAATTCTAAATTAAATGAAATTAAAATATTTATTTACAAAAATATGGTTTTTACAAGTTATTAAAAATTAATAATAAGTCACCAACATATGATGATGCACAACATACCATGATGCACAACATGCAAATATTAAAAATTATATTTTCTGAAACCGGATCGGAGCGCGGTCATTTGTTTTTGTACCAAGGAATAGAAACAAACAGATTGTTCTCCAGATGGTAAGATATGACCATCGACGTTAAAGTATACAAATAAAGTTTGGAGGTTGCAATTCAGGTCGCAAAGATGCAATGCATATGCAAAAATTCAAATGATTCAATTGATTCAAATTTTTAGGAAATCAATGAACTTGTGGTGCACCTGTGGTGCAGAAATACGTATATCACTGATGTTGAATAACTTAAATGTTCATAGTGTTAAAATATAAAAGCTTTCTACTTATCATTATTGTGATGGGCAACTTCGAAACCCTACATAGCGCGCACCCCGGCACGCACTTTACCAATTTATTATATCATAAGATAGAAAACAAGCAGATGGATCTCCTGATGAAAGAGTGAACTATCTATAGACACAAAAGATCTTAATGATTCGTTGCTATATTATGACGAGGTCTTATGCGTAAGTTAACCGGCTACCTTACCCTCCAAACCGGAACACGACCGTGACAAGCACTGACGCTATTTCGGCAGGAATAAGTAAGGTGGTGGTACCAAACTCGGGCGAGACAATGCAGACTCTACCACCACTGCTTCACCACCGCCAACGTCTCGCCAGGGTATTTGGTACAACCACCTTACCTATTCCTGCCGCAATAGCATCAATGCTTATCATTATCGTTTTACGGTTTGGAGGGTAAGGTAGCCGGTAGACATATAAATATTCACAGAACAAATTACACTAACTGATCTAACCCCAAATTAAGCAAAAAAGCAAAAAAGTCGATTGCGTAATCAGTCAGTAGATAACCACTCGACCAACGGGACGGTCAAAATATGCATGTGGCATTGCCATCTCGCTACATAGATAGCAACGCATCTTTAACATTTGGTGTCTATTATAGGCAATGGTTCTCTTTCCATCAAAAGACCATCTGCTTGTTTGTTATCTAATGTTATAAAAAATGCCTAGCAACAAGACAATTGATCTATTCTACAAAAAGAGGCCTGTTTCAACAAAAGCAAATTAAATATCTTCACGCCAGATCTCTTACGGGATAGGCAGAAAGAACCGAGTGCCACATATCACGATCCTTGCAGACTTGTTTCGCTTCTTCCATATTCGTTACTTCATACATGCAAAAACAAATCTCACGACTATTTTGTAGGTGTACTAAAGATGTTACTAAACCAAGGAATCTAGGCGGTGATTGTCGTTTGTTGACGTTTTGATGAATACAGTTGAACACTTTCACTATCATACTTAGATATTGAACGTATGTATATACATTACATTACAGAAGTAACAATCAACTTTTTTTTAAGGATCCCATAGTGATACGGCGAGAGTAGCTGTTCCGTTAGGAGGGTAAGGTAGATGGTGTCATCATATGAATCAATCTAAAGTATTTATAGCCGAATCATCTCATTCCATCAGCAGAACTGTCTAGATGATTATTATCATACGATGTAAAAAATCCTGCTAGTCTCATTGATATTCTAAATTCAAAAATTTGCTTGTGTGCGTGTGTGTGTATGTGTGTGTGTGTGTGTGTGTGTGTTTGATACGCCTTGACGCTGGAAACAGCTTAACGGATTTGAATAACATTTTTACAATATGAGGTATTATTTCCACTTTTATTATGCGCAAGATTGTTTTTTTTTTAATATATCATAAGGTAGCAAACAAGCAGATGGGTCTCCTGATGAAAAGAGTCAACCATCGCCTATAGACATTGGTATCTTGTGGCGAAGTCTAATGCCATCTGCATCTGCGGCTACCTTATCCTCCAAATCGACAGTGACAAGCACTGCCGCTATTGGGGCAGGAATAGGTAAGGCGGTGGTACCAGATCCGGGCGAGACAATGCTAAACTCTACCACCTAGTGACTTGCATAGCCAATCGGTGGCCTTTTACGACCTGTCTGGCAGAACGGCAGTTGGCCTATTCTTCAAAGGAGCCCGGGACTAACACGGGGAAAATTTGTGTCTATAAAGTACTAGCTGTGCCCGTAACTTCGTACGCGTGAAAAAATTTCTAAAAAAATGATGTGGTGTCGCGGGACACCAGGTAGGAACGAACTTCCTTCGGCTAAACGGCACTACTCGCTTGTGTACGCGACTGTCGCGCCTGCGCACGTCTCATTTAACGCTTTTATTCCACGCATTTTTCTTACGGTTTTACTATCACATTTTTTTCAGTTCGGTCGCGCAGCAAAATCCCTATCCCCTCCAAGCCTGCCGTAAGGAACTTCGTTCCAATAAAAGTAGCCCAAGTTACTCCTTATTGGAGTAGTTTAAAAGATAGAGTCCGGGGATTTTACCCGCATAGTTCCTGTCCTCGTGGGATTTCCGGGATAAAAGCTATTCTATTTCCTTTCTCGGGTCTCAAACTATCTTTGTACTAAGTTTCACCCAAATCATTCAGTTGTTTAGGCTTGAAGAAGAAACAGACAGACAGAATACTTTTACTTTCGCATTTATGATATTAGTATAGATTAAAAAATTTTCTTCAATGGATCGCAGCTCTACCAGAACGCTTTATTTTTTCTGCCGCAAGTATCAGTTCTTGTCACTGTCGTATTTCAGTTTAGACTCTAAACTAAACCGGTAAGTTCTTCTAGACATACATACATTTCTAATTTTATTTTATTTTATCTGGAAGACGAACAGTAACACTTTATACAATATAAAACCACTTAAAAACTAAACACCATTTATAAGTCAATAAAATTAATGGGGATTAATATAACGCATAGCATTAAATTATAGCGCGCTATGTACACAACGTATAGCGTACGCTATTTAGATTCGCATTCGGCGCTATAATATAACGCCACGCTATATACCTAGCGGCTAGCGTAGGCCGAAGTTGTAACATTCTAACCTACGAAGTTACGAACTACGCGATCTAACGAGTAACGCGCTAGACCGTAGACGCTAGACATTATAACATAGTTTATAGCGTTATAGCGCTCAGTCATCGCTCGCTGTATGACGTTGTGATGAATCACGCACTATCTCGGCCGACTCGCGCGATCATGTGCTCTACTTACATCTATATCTATACATATAATAAAATCGTAGGAAAGTCAAAACTGTACATTGAATATTTTTTAAAAGAATACTTGGGGCGTGATCTACAATCGATATCGAAGCCAAAAATATAGTTTTTAGAATTTTTGTCTGTTTATCTGTTTGTCTGTTTGTCTGTTTGTCTGTTTGTCTGTTTGTCTGTTTGTCTGTTTGTCTGTTTGTCTGTTTGTCTGTTTGTCTGTTTGTCTGTTTGTCTGTTTGTCTGTTTGTCTGTTTGTCTGTTTGTCTGTTTGTCTGTTTGTCTGTTTGTCTGTTTGTCTGTTTGTCTGTTTGTCTGTTTGTCTGTTTGTCTGTTTGTCTGTTTGTCTGTTTGTCTGTTTGTCTGTTTGTCTGTTTGTCTGTTTGTCTGTTTGTCTGTTTGTCTGTTTGTCTGTTTGTCTGTTTGTCTGTTTGTCTGTTTGTCTGTTTGTCTGTTTGTCTGTTTGTCTGTTTGTCTGTTTGTCTGTTTGTCTGTTTGTCTGTTTGTCTGTTTGTCTGTTTGTCTGTTTGTCTGTTTGTCTGTTTGTCTGTTTGTCTGTTTGTCTGTTTGTCTGTTTGTCTGTTTGTCTGTTTGTCTGTTTGTCTGTTTGTCTGTTTGTCTGTTTGTCTGTTTGTCTGTTTGTCTGTTTGTCTGTTTGTCTGTTTGTCTGTTTGTCTGTTTGTCTGTTTGTCTGTTTGTCTGTTTGTCTGTTTGTCTGTTTGTCTGTTTGTCTGTTTGTCTGTTTGTCTGTTTGTCTGTTTGTCTGTTTGTCTGTTTGTCTGTTTGTCTGTTTGTCTGTTTGTCTGTTTGTCTGTTTGTCTGTTTGTCTGTTTGTCTGTTTGTCTGTTTGTCTGTTTGTCTGTTTGTCTGTTTGTCTGTTTGTCTGTTTGTCTGTTTGTCTGTTTGTCTGTTTGTCTGTTTGTCTGTTTGTCTGTTTGTCTGTTTGTCTGTTTGTCTGTTTGTCTGTTTGTCTGTTTGTCTGTTTGTCTGTTTGTCTGTTTGTCTGTTTGTCTGTTTGTCTGTTTGTCTGCATGAATATTACTAACAGGTCGGGTCAACATATAGGCTACATATTGTCACGCTATCACCTAGCGGGCAGGTGCTGTGCGGAGTAAACGAAGTCCGCGCGGACGAAGTCGCTGGCAACAGCTAGTGTTATAATATAATCTATAAAGTAGCGCGCTAGAAAAATATAGTTTATAGTCAATAACGCGCTATTATAAAATAGTTTATTTGAACAATACTAATCTGAATATTATTTTAAAATATTAGGTAATAATTTAATTTATAGCCTACATAATATAATAATAATTTAATTTAATATTAAGTATTAAAAATATTAGGTTTCTGCACTCTCTACAATGTAAACTTTAACTGTGCTAAATTTCACAGTTCAGATCGCGTAGTTGTCGTAAAAAGGTGTACAAAGTTTTTCACATATTAATTTATCATCCATATATTCAGAGGCTCGTCTATATATTCAGAGGATAGCCGTGGTCATTAATCATTTTGCTGTAAAGTTTATAACAGCTTAATCACAGAATACAGAATGCTGTTAGAATAGTCGTGGTCGTCCACTACCTACGCTGCGTAGGCGACAGGCGTAATCAGAAATCAGAAATCAATGATGTTTATCATGTGTTTCAACAATTTCAGGCAAGAATATTTTTTTGTTTCATACTTTGTAGAGAGGAATTAATTAATCAGATTTTGGTCTTGGAAATTACTTTTATTATAATCATATTTTTGGATTTTTGCTAAAAATATGCTCGACGCTTTTGATTTTGATGAACGACAACATTGATTTCATTAACGAATTAAAATAAATAGCTTTTAAGTTATTAGGGAACAAATGAATATCCAAAATTTCATACTACTGTTACGGACTTGTAGTTCTGTTTGTCTGTTTGTCTGTTTGTCTGTTTGTCTGTTTGTCTGTTTGTCTGTTTGTCTGTTTGTCTGTTTGTCTGTTTGTCTGTTTGTCTGTTTGTCTGTTTGTCTGTTTGTCTGTTTGTCTGTTTGTCTGTTTGTCTGTTTGTCTTTTTTTCAATAGTTCGTTATCTATCTATATATATAAAAATCTATCCCTATTTTCCTTGGTCACGACATCACGCCTGAATGGCGGGTAATTTTTTTGTTGTGTTTGTAATTGTAAGGAGAAGGTTCTTATAAAAGAAAAGTCAGCTAGTTGTGTAATAAAATTCTTACTTTTATCTAAATACTTCTGCAACATACAAATATGAAGCATACAAATCATACAAATGCGAAAGGTGTAAAGTTTGTGTAAGGTAAAAGTACGGTTTTGATGAAATTTGGCATTAGATATTTAAAGATCTGTGGTCAAAGATAAGCTAATTTCTTTCAAAATTCATTTCTTAATTCGATATTCTAAAGTTTTGTTCATTACCCGCCTTTATTAGTTACTCAATTCGAGATTTTATCGAAAATAGAAGAGATGGGCGTCTCGTTAAAGCGAAGCTGTTCACAAAATTTCATCTTATTTTAAAAAAAATATGTTTCTGGGACCACAGCCTAATTAATCTATTTGCGACCGAAACTCCACGGATCAGTTACTACATATATTATTATACATGTATCGGTCAAAGTCGTAATTCATAACCTGCCTTTTTGCTTCACCATAGTAAGATAAAGTATTCATGTGGTCTGTGGGTAAAACTAAGCTCAATAATCTATTAACGTTTAAATACGCATGACTCGACTATGTGTAGGTACACTGAGTAACTGAGAATTTTTCCTCAATACATTATAAAGAATTGCAGGCATATGCAACTAATTAGCAACTACAACGTATTGCTACATTCCAAAAGAGATAGCTTAAGATAATAAAGTTTATGGTTTAAGCGTTTTAAAAGTACTGCTAACATCAACACTTACAATGAAATGTTATATATAGAGACACTTTTACGCCTTTTTAACTCCAGACGCTTAAAAGACTTATGCTTTTGCCCTTTACCCGTTTTATAAGCTTTTTTTATTATTATTTTGTTTCATAGGATAGCAAACAATCAAATATTTCTCCTGGTGGAAAATAATAATCATTGCCTATAAACATCAAGATATTAATAGTGTGTCGCTAAACGTGTGACGGGTGAGGAATGTCACAGGCATAGGTTTACCGGCTACCTTCTCTCCAAATCAGAACGACTGAGACAATTAGTACCAACGCTATTGCCACAGAATACTTAGAGACTAACAGAAGTCAATGTTACATACAAGTAATATTCGAGCATAGCATACATAGACACCTCTCACGGACGCGATATCTCGGACTAGTGCGGAACAAACTGTCCCGAACCATTCCGAGATATCGCGTCCGTGAGAGGTGTCTATGTGTGCATTGCTCGAATATCACATGTATGTAGATTGTCTACTGTTTGCCTCCAGTATACTGTGCTATTGCGGCAGGAATAGATAAGGCGTTGGTACCAAAACCCGGTACAGAACTCCACCACTTAGAAGTCATGAAGCTAGTGAAACATGTAGCCAGCTCTCGCCTTTTACAATATGCCTAGCAGTAAAGGAGTCGATTGATTCTTCAAACAGCAATCCGAATCAAACAGGAGTTATTTTTGAAACGAAGTTCCTTTCACACATGGGAATGGCGAATGGGAGCTACAGGGGAAAAAGTATCCAACCAGCACTTGCTATTACATATATTGTTGTAATGCAATTATATATTAGAGACAAATGCTTATGTATATATTTTGTAGTCTTTCAAACAGGACTATTTTTATAGCGTAGGATTTGGACATGGCCTTATGTAAGGGAGGGGAGGGTTAGAGGGTCTAGAAGTAGAAGTTAACCCCCTTAAAAAAACATGTATTCGCGGAATAGATAATATTTATATATATATATATATATATATATATATATATATATATATATATATATATATATATGTATATATATATATATATATATATATATATATATATATATATATATATATATACATATATATAGGTATTTAATAGGTACATTCATTTTGAACGCTTGAGTAATACGAGTATTTTACTTAAATTAACTGTTAACTATAAAAAGAGCTTATTTAACAACTAACATTTTACATATAGAAAACTAGGTTAATTAACATCGTTGATAACAGAGTTACCTCGTGAAATTATTTACGTGTTTGTTGTTAAAGTAGGTTTAGTGGCAGTCAAAAAAATAGTGTTGTCTTTCCTCTGTAAGTCCAGACCCATTGGCTATACATAGGTAGTTACTTAAGGCCCGACCAAATTTTCAGAAGCTTTCAGAATCGATAATGTGTTCGATATCGAATCAATAATTTGTGTCGGCTGATAAAATAAAAATTTAATTTTAAGCCGACACAAAAAACAAAGCGCATGCATAATCAAAATTCGAATAAAAATATTTTAGTGCCTTCAACCAAATTGAAAGTGATCAGGAAAATACTTAGAGTGACAGATGACATAATAGTTACTATCGTAATTATAGTTAAATGTAAAATGATACACTGCCAGGATTACAGACTTCATTCACAAGACTCAGTGCATCGAATTCATGAATTTAGTGGGATATTTTAAACTAATATTTTTAAATTATATTGTAATCGTTTGACAATAATAATTATACCGCACTTTCAATTTAATATTTAGTTCCTAATTTTAAAATTTGACTGGCTCATTAAAAGTAACCCTGGATCATTGATATAAAAATCTAAGATGCACAGTTCCGAACAAAATTTACACTCAAAACTGTCACTAATTACACACAAGTAATTATAGATATTAGATATTTGTATATTTGTCGCAGTGAAATTGTCAATAGCCGTTAGATTATAATCTACCTAGGGATTTTATAATTTGATTAGGTTAGGTTAGCAGTTAAATTATAATATCACTTAGGTAAATTATAATCTAACGGTACTGACAATTTCACTGCGACATATTCAACCTTAAGCGCAAGATTTATAATTGTTTTTACAAATCAATGTTTGAAAAGTAATAAAATTAACAGTATCGCGACCGACGCGATTCTGTTTGAAATGAGCGCACAATCATCATTACATAGTATAAAACAAAGTCGTTTTCTCTGTCTGTCCCTATGTCCTTATGTCCCTATGTATGCTTAAATCTTTAAAACTACGCAACGGATTTTGATGCGGTTTTTTTTAATAGACAAATTGATTCTTGAGGAAGGTTTTTGTATATAAACTTTACTGATATTCCTACGGGAACAAAAGCTACGCGGGTGAAACCGCGAGCAGGTCGCTAGTTCAAAATATTGCGTTCATTTTTAGAGGACGTTTTACAGACACTGACTGTGTATCTTGGGTTTTTTATATCAATGCCTGTCATTTCTTGCCATTAAGCTCATAAGACAAGATCGAAAGCTTAACGAGTCACTATCAGTGTGATTACTAGTTGAAAAATATCTACGAAGACCGAGCGCGTTGACCGGCGGGTAATACGTATCTCGCAAGCGCAAATCGCAATTATCGCAATAATAATAAGAATATGTTGTTGCAAGATAATTATTTTACGCTATTTTAATATTTCGATAATTCTGTTAACTCTTCTTCGGGTCAGCTGGAAGAAATCTCTTTTATTGGAGATAAGATCGCCCATTATATAGTTTGTTTTAAATAAGTTTCTATGTATTACTTTTTTTAAATAGTGTACGATACAGTATTAAATAAATCAAGTAAAATGTCAATACGAATTCACATTTTCAAAAGTAACAAATCTAAAAGAAAGAGAAGGAAAAAATACAAAACAAATTTCTTTCTATGTGATAGAATAATCATTGCAAACCAAATTCTACATCATTATTTCAGATCCTCATTTCTATAATTGAGCATTGTTTATAAATTATAGCTTTCGTGTGTCCTGCGACCTACTAGCACTTTTTACAACAATTTATCCTTACGCCGGTGGCCGACTTACTAAAACGATGTTAATGATTCAAGTTCGACTTCGCTGATAAGATTAAATGCTCTCATATTATCCTAAATTCTTTTTAAGCGGATTAAACGAACGAAAAACGGAACATTTGTAGTAAATCTCACGAAATGCTTGTGATTTACTGGTAACATGGTTTTATTTATGGAATCGATTTAACTTACAGTCGAATATCGATGTACATTTTTTTGTTTTGACAGATAATATAACGCTTTCTGGATTGATTTTACGAGACTTATACAAGACGGTAGATTAAGTTTTTTAATAGGCGGGGCTGGATTACCGGTTAATTTTTAAACCTTTAAATCAACGCAATTAAAATAACGTTTTATAAAGGTTTAGCTCTACATTAAACTGAAAAATATCTGTTTCCTTACAGAGCAAAAATTATGATGGTTTTAATCAACAAATCGATTTATAGAGGTTTTTTAAAAGTATTGCATTGATGTTCGCCGCCCTTAATTTTTGTTTGTGTATGTCGTACAATTCCACAGTTTCGGTTTATACCGGTTTATATAGGTTAATGAAGCGCTCTCATCTCAGATACGCTCTGAGCGAAACCTTTTCTAAAAACCGGTAAATAATACTATTAACCGGTATTTATAAAAGCCTTTCAAGTCCTGTGTAACGCAACTAGGTTGGAACTTATGATCTTGCAACCACCGTGATATTAAGTACTAGCTGTTGCCCACGACTTCGTCCGCGCGGACTTCGTTTACTCCGCACAGCATCCCCCGTAGGTGATAGCTTGATAATATGTAGCCTATATGTTGACACGACCTGTTAGTAATATTCATGCAAAATTTGAAGTAAATCCGTGCAATACTTTTTTAGTTTACCCCGGACATACATACAGACAAACAGATAAACAGACAAAAATTCTAAAAACTATATTTTTGGCTTCGATATCGATTGCCGATCACCCCCAAGTATTCTTTTAAAAAATATTCAATGTACAGTTTTAACTTTCCTACGATTTTATTATATGACAATGTATAGATAATCAAAAAAAATTAAAACATGCGTATTAATCATGTAGGCGGGTGAGAATGTAGTACTTTCATCTCTGAAAGTAGGGTCAAAATATGAACTTCCGACCCAGCAAGCTTAGACAAAGAAGCAATATAAAAAAGATAACGAAGTCAGAAAAGAATAAAATGTATTAGATTGACGTACTATGCGTTCCAACTGAGAATAGGACTGTCAGGATGACATATTGCTCCGCATTTCGCATATTTTGCGTATTTTGCTCCGCATTTTCATAAGTGATGAGTAAGGTGTGCAAAAATTTCTAACAAAGAAATAATTTAAAAAATATATTTTCATTCTAATCGGTATATTTTTTATTTAGATTCAGATCACAGACTTTTGTGTGTATATATATATATATATATATATATATATATATATATATATATATATATATATATATATATATAGATGAACGGCGGCGGAAGGCTGATATATTTTACTACTTTTTTTATTGATGAATATTATATTTTAATACTTTTTAGCCTCTTCTGGACAAATACAACTTAAACCCACTAAAATCGCGAAAAAATTGCCCCCGTCAATTTTGCCTTATGAGTGGTGTAACTAACACGACTTTTTTACATTTATATAGATGAACAGCTACACTGATGTTTTTGGATATTTTTTTATTGATGAAAATAACATTATGAAAACGTTATTTGTTCTTCAATAAATCAGCAATATTTTTTGAACAAATATTTTTAAGCTGACATTACTAATTTCACACTTGTGGTACCTATGAAGTTGATAACAAGCGCGATCCTATTCTTAGTTGGAACGCATAGTAAGCTATGCTAAATCACGTGATCACTCATCATTGGTATCGCAAGTTTGTAGACAATGTTTTAATTCGTAACGATACTATAAAGTAACAGATTGTGTGAACACATAATTTCACTTTCTAGGTTTTAGTTGACAGTCACATTGGCTTTATTTGTTTTTCCAATTTGACATAAAGATCGCGATAATAGTTTCATATTGGCTAGAAAATTGTTTTTGATATCTCAGAGATGATGACGAATTTAGATATCGTTTTGCTACGAAGCGATGTTACTTTGTGTAAGGAAACCTCGAGTTTCTTAAAAATGCTTTTTCACTTATGGTTATAATGGATAACCTTATGAAATCTCTTACTTTGATGATCCATCCATATCGCAGAAGGGGCAGGCAGAATAGCGCATCAAAGCGTACTTGCATTGGTTGGTTTAATGACACATATTAGTCTTCTCTTGCCTCTTACGAGATAACACGCAGTAAGACAGTAGTAGAGAGATCTATTCTTCAACAAAAGAGAAAACATGGGGGAGTGATATTAACCGTATATTATGGACTAACCTCCAGATCGCAATGTTAATAAGTTGATTGTTTTCATCTCTAAATTTAAGATTCTTAAAACCCGTGTACCTACATCGTTTATCGCATCTTTTATGACATAACCTCGATTGCCGAACCGGGGAGTGACTCTGAGTAATGTTGTTAGAAAACACCAACTTTTCTTGTTTTATTTGATTTGTTTAGTGACCGAATTATGTAAAAGAAAAGTTTCTTTTAATGGATTTACTTCATTCAGATAATATTTTGTATGCATGTAAATTGTTTATTTAAACGTCACATGACGTTTATCAATAAAATTATAGAGGTCTGCCGTTATACTCCCATCACGTAACAATTATTGATTAAATTTGCAAGGTTTTATTTGTTTTACTTATACGATCAATTTTTACTTATAGGATCAAGCGATCCTTATTAAAAAAATTAGCTCACTGGTTGACTACTTAATCGACTGAGATCGAAGTTAATTGAATATGAGCCAAATCGGCCAACTTTGGAAAATTCGGCGTTCGCATATACGTATGTATAATTGTTAGCTTAACGACCGAGAACTAGAGTATCTTTGATCGGTAATTTTTGGTAGACAAGTCAATGAGCCAGAAATATTTTTTTTTAGTTTTAGAACTTATAAATCATTTCTCATGTTAGATGAGCAAAACCGGCTAAGGAGTTGCGGAGGTAAACGGGTTGTAAGAATTCGTCTAAAAATTTAATATTGAAACTTGGCTATCGCGATGTCAGAATTCGGAGCGAACCACCAGTTTATACTAAGTTCGCTGAACAACACTCGAATATACAGGTAAATCGCTTATTTCGGTTACATAGAAACCGAACTATTGGCTATACGTGTCTCTGCTATTGTGACAACTAGGAGGTAGAGTTCCTCAACGTCTCGCCCGGGTATGGTACCAACGTCTTAGCTATTCCTGCCGCGTTAGCGTCAGTGCTCGTCACTTTCGTGCTCCGGTTTAGAAGGTGAGACAGCCGGTAAACTTATGCAAGTGGCATTACCATCCCGCCACACGGATATCAACGCACAATTAACATCTTTGGTGTCTATAGGCAATGGTTGTCTCTTTCCATCAGAAGAGCCATTTTCTTGATTGCTAATTTATAATATTATAAATAAAGTCTACTCCTAAAATATTTTTGTGTGTAAACAGGGCCAGATTAAGAACATCTAAAGGCTATCTCAAGTTTAAATAAAACTAGATGCATCCTGCAAACCACCGCAATCCTGGTGTCGCAAATCTTATTCCGGGATAAAAAAATAGCCTATGCTATATCTCCTTGCCCATGGTTTCCCATATAATCACATTTATAATAGGTATTAGTGAGATAACGTTGGTTTGTATTAGAGTTCAACAGGAGTGAAATTCCAAGCAATCAATGATAGTAACATGATAAGTTTCCCCGTGTTGGTCCCGGGCTCCTTTGAAGAATAGGCCAACTGCCGTTCTGCCAGGCAGGTCGTAAAAGGCGACTGAGTGGCTATGCGAGTCACTACCATCGTGACTACTAAAGTTTTGCATCGACTCGACCGGGTCTGGTACCACCGCCTTACCTATTCCTGCCGCAATAGCGTCAGTGCTGGTCACTGTCGTGTTCCGGTTTGGAGAGTAAGGTAACCGGTAAACTTATGCATGTGGCATTTGACCTTGCCACAAGATAGCAACGCACCATTTACATCTTTGGTGTCTATAGGCGATGGTTGACTCTTTCCATCAGGAGACCCATCTGCTTGTTTGCTATCTTATGACATAAAAAAAGTTTGTTCCAGGGATCCCAGTCTATGGTACAGACCGGGATCCCAGGAACAAACTTTTTTTGATTAATAACAAGCTGAATTTTTGTGAACAGCTTCGTTTTGACGAGACAACCATCTTTTCTATTTTCGAAAAATCTGAAATTGGGTAAATAATAAAGTTATGAGGCTTTGTAAATTTTGATTCTGTGAAGGAAAAATATTTATTAATAACAATAATTATTTTTCGACTTTAATCGCTTGATTTATTATGAAAAATACAATGAAACTTTTGGCCTACACATTCGATGGTTTTTCTGGCGAGATTTTGGGATGTTTAAATTGATATTAATCAATTTAATAACAACCTAAATTTCTCACAACAGCTTGTTAATTATTATTGTTATTCAAGGGTAGCATTGTCCTACATGTAAAGTAGAAACTTTTCTTAGTTCAACACTCTAAATTTTTCTTTTTTATCCATCTTTATTAATTACCCGATTCGAGATTTTTCGAAGACAGAAAAGATGGTTGTCTCGTCAAAACGAAGCTATTCACAAAAAATCAGCTTGTTATTAATCAAAAAAAGTTTGTTCCTGGGATCCCGGTCTACCAGCGATGGCCCTCAGGTCTAAAGTTGACCGTATTTTTAATAATCTTACAAAACAAATATCTTTTAGATAAATTATAGAATTAGCAATTTAATCGTAGCAGTTTAATCATAAACTATGTACTTATAATTTTTGAACGCAGTAAAACTGCACCAATCGACTTCCCATTTTTTATAAATCCGGAACCCTGTAAGAGATCGTCACCAAATTAGAATGAGACCACATGGCGAGTATATCCTCTATAACAATAAAAATATTTCAAAATCGGTTTATTAATGACGAAGTTCTGTGGTACTAGGTGGTAGAGTTCTGCATCGTCTCACCCGGGTCTGGTACCACCGCCTTACCTATTCCTG
Organism: Apodemia mormo; assembly: GCA_036924255.1. Taxonomy (NCBI): domain Eukaryota; kingdom Metazoa; phylum Arthropoda; class Insecta; order Lepidoptera; family Riodinidae; genus Apodemia; species Apodemia mormo. The sequence continues at coordinate 34,640,594 of JAUPFN010000011.1, forward strand.
CCGCAATAGCGTCAGTGCTTGTCACTGTCGTGTTTCGGTTGGGAGGGTAAGATAGCCGGTAAACTTATGCATGTGGCATTAGACCTCGCCACAAGATAGCAACGCACCATTAGGTAACATCTTTGGTGTCTATAGGTGATGGTTGACTCTTTCCATCAGGAGACCCATCTGCTTGTTTGCTATATTATATTAAAAAAAATACAGCTTTTTCGTGCTGGCCTGGGCTCCTTTGAAGAATAGGCCAACTGCCGTTCTGTCCGGTAGGTCGTAAAAGGCGACCGATTGACTTTACAAGTCACTATAATCGTGGCTCGAGGTAGAGTTCTGCATCGTCTCGCCTGGGTCTGGTACCACCGCCTTACCTATTCCTGCTGTAATAGCGTCAGTGCTTGTTACTGTCGTATTCCGGTAAAAAGTAGCTTATGTGTATTCCAGATCATTGTCTGACTGTACGCCAATTTTCATTCAAATCCGTTTAGTAGTTTTTGCGTGATTAAGTAACAAACATCCATCTATCTATCCAAACATCCATCCAACCGAACATCCAAACTTTATATAATATTAATATAGATTCTACTTCTCCATATAAAGGTTTCCAAATTTCATACACCTCAACCCCCAAAATTTTCGTAAAAATGGTACCAAGTTTTCACTTCATGCATGAACTCGTATAAAATTAAAATTATGACTGATTTTATAGGATTTGGAAAACAAGGAAGGTGTGGGTACAACCAAAACACGTACGATACATAACATAAAATCGCACGAACTCGTTGTTATTATCTTTAACAATGGTAATTTTAAAATATATTTAAATGTTCTTCCAAATATAAAAGGCGTCTGAGAAGAGATTATATCCAATCTTTATTATCTAGATAAGACACTTTTGAGGACTCATATAAACAACGCCGTAAAATATTGATTTACATTTCATATCTTTTTAGTCCATATTTTTGGTTGCTTCGTTGACCAAGTAGTCAGATCGTTTAGTGTCCAAGTTACGCAAAATATTGATTCTATGCATATAAAGAAATCTGAATCGTATGGAGTCGTTAGAGTGTGTTAACATTCCTTCCCTTTAACTCACGTTGAGAGTGAGAATAAACGGCCACTCTAGGCATCAGCAGCATTTAGGACAAATATTAAAATGTTGGTGACATCTTTAGAAAAGCTTCAGGATTTTTTTAATAAAAAAGACCTGAGTAAATAGTAGCCAGAGTTTGCACGATTGTGTTAAATTCTCCGTCCAGTACAAGCCTTGGGGTAGAGCAATAAAAGTGTTAGCTCTAGGCACATAAGGGACACTAAAATGCCAAATCAGTAAATCTATTTACAAAGAATAATAAAATTTAAATGGGGTCTTTAGAAGAGTTGTACATTAAAAATTGTAAGAGTGCGTTAAAATCCCAGAAATAGAGCGAGAGAAATTAATGCAGAGAAATTAATGCACTACGTATGTGCTTACGGACGTCAGTATATAGAAGTCTTTGACAGTGGATGATAAAAACCATATCAGACCCAAAAGGGGCAATAGGTAGCTCAACATTGACTTACCTATTGTCCCTTCGTTATTTAAAAAAATAGTGTAATGGTTTTATTTATTATAAAAATAAAAATGTTTTGTATTTTAAAATGTACATATTTACCCTTCAATTTCCCCAAAATTTACCGAATATTTCAAACTAGATAAAGCCACGACGTTAAGTCATCACTCATCAGTCGCGACATCTTTAATGTCGTAGCCGGCTGTATGTCTCTCGACATTTTATATTTAAATAGTAGGTAATATTTAATATATAATTTAAGATTAATTATTTTGATCGGGACTTTGTATTATATCAACAATCAAAACAATTAGATAAAACAATCACATTTATATGGTTATATTAAACTACCAAACAACGCCTTTTAAAATCAAAAAATGTTTCATTCAAATAAACATTTACAGGCACTTTTGTCGAGTTGACATTTGTAGAATTTAATGCACACACACTATATGAGATAATCCAGTGGAAAAAACTCATTGGGCTTGTCTGTCGATCGGACAGGATTTTTGTTGCACACAATATTTTTAACTCAGTGTAGTATGACGTGCGACTCATATTCAACCCACTTCCCAAAAGAAGGAATAAATCAATTTGATTGTTTTTTTTTTTCAAATTTGTTACAGAACTCAGTCATTTGTGACCAATTTTGAATTATTTTTTTTTTTGTTTGGTAGTTTACACTTCCAGTATGGTCACATTTAAATTTGGTGAAGATCTGATACAGGGTTTTACACATACAGAAAATGGGAAGTTGGTTGTTGCAGTTTGGCTGTATTTAATTTATCGAGTACTACAATGTACGCAGAAATAACTGTAAATAAAAACATTTCAGGTCAAATTCATTTTATGGCAACATATGTACTTATTCGCCATTAACTTTTATCAACCTTTTAACTCCACAGATTAGATAAGCATATCTTTTAAAGTGTAATGACACAGTTTATATTTCGCGAAGATTTCGCTAACAATCTTTTTATATCCGATTGCGCTAGACGAAGGATAATGATTTTCGAGTGTATTTGCTTATGTGTATTTAGTTAGTACGCTCTGTAGCCTAAACAATTGTTAGAATTACGCTTGAGGAGTGTGAAATTGGTGAGTTATGGTGAAATTGAGTGTCTACTGATTCTGAATATATATATATATATATATATATATATATATATATATATATATATATATATATATATATATATATATATATAAATAAATAAATAATAAATATTCACGGGACAAATTACACTTACTGATCTAACCCCAAAGTAAGCAAATATTTGCTTGTGTTATGGGTGTTAATCAACGATACTAATACATAGAAATACATATATAAATACCAGAATATATATAATAAACACCCAAACCCGGAAATACAAACTTTTATGCTCATCACACAAATGCTTGTCCCCGTCGGGGATCGAACCCGTTGATAGTCAGGGTCGCTAACCACTCGACCAACGGGGCGGTCAAAGCAGCAAACAAGCAGATGCATTGTCATCCATATTGCGGGATAGCAATGCCACATGCATAAGTTCTAAGAGCTACATTATCTTCCACACTGGGACACGACAATGGCAAGCCTTGACGCTATTGCGGCAGAAATAGGTAAAGCGCTGATACCAAATACAGAACAGTTGCAGAACGGACACGATGACATTGACACGTGTAACCAATTGACAGCCTTTGACGAACTGCCTGGTAGAACGGCAGTTGGTCTATTTTTCAAAGGATCCTGGACCAACATGGGAAAAGAACTCTGTCTTATCTTCCTTATTTCTTAACTCGCATAAGACTATCTTATACCTATAAAGGAGCAATTCTTTTATATATTTAAATATATATTCTAAATCTCGGAAACCGCTTCAATGATTTTCATGAAATTTTGTATACCTATAAGCCATACTTGAATCTCGGAATGAGAATCTCGGAAACTGCTTCAACGATTTTCATGAAATATGCAGGGAGTTTCAGAGGCGATAAATCAATATAGCTAGGTTTTATTTTTAGAAAACGTCGATTTTGCTTAAAAAAATACTGAGCAAAGCTTGATCATCCAGGTACCGTTTTTTGTAAGACGGCAATAAGCAAATAACTCTCCTGTTATAGAGAAAAAGCCAATACCAAAGATGTTAATGTTGTGTTTTTATCCGTGACGTGTGGCAGAATAGTAAAGCACTGGTAGACATTACAGAAACTTACTATCTAAAAGTTACGATGGTAGTGACACATATAGCCAACCGTTTGCCATTAACGAACTGCCTGGCAGAATAGCGGATACTCTACACTTCAAAAGGGGCCCAGACCGACTCGGTCATAAATGCCTGATATCGAGGATCTTTCGATCAAAATCTTTAAATAGGTACACTAAGTTAGTTTAAGTTTAGTGCATTAATAGAATCTACAGAACTATTATAGTAATAATAATAAATATTCACGGGACAAACTACACTTACTGATCTAACCCCAAAGTAAGCAAATTATTTGCTTGTGTTATGGGTGTTAGTCAACGATACTAATACATAGAAATACATATATAAATACCAGAATATATTTAATAAACACCCAAACCCGGAAATACAAACATTGATGCTCATCACACAAATGCTTGTACCCGTCGGGGATCGAACCCGAGCCCTGTCGATCGTGTAGTCAGGGTCGCTAACCACTGGACCAACGGGGCGGTCAAATATTGTATGAAACTTAAATATAAACTAGGCCAAACTTAACAAATAGCCCACGTTTTGTTCTGGAAAATGCATTGTTTTGATTCAGATAAAGCTTAATCACGCAGCGGACTATATGGCCGGTCACTCGTCCGCACACTGACAATACAAGTACTTACTAATATGTTCTATATAAATAAAAATGAACACCGAAATGCATATATTACAAATGCGAAATTCTGTTTGTCTGTTACGCTTACACGGCTAAACCTGTGAACCCATTTTAATGAAAGGAGATTGATGAGATCGGCCTCAGCCTACAAGAATGTAGTTTCAGCCGAAATTATCAAATCAATTTAATGTTACAATAAGCCCATATTAGAATTCAACGGACACTTTGGTACCACCGCCTTACCTATTCCTGCCGCAATAGCGTCAGTGCTAGGTGGTCTGTGTCACTGCTAGTCACTGTCGTGTTCCGGTTTGGAGGGTAAGGTAACCAGCCGGCAAACTTATGCATGTGGCATTTGACCTCGCCACAAGATAGCAACGCACCATTAACATCTTTGGTGTCTATAGGCGATGGTTGACTCTTTCCATCAGAAGACCCATCTGCTTGTTTGCTATCTTATGATATAAAAAAAACTTTTTAATAGCAATTAAATTAAAAAAAATAATATATGGAAGTCATCAAACTTGTATGCTTTTTCTTATTTCTGAATCAAGCAAAGATTTCTCTTTTCTGTCATAAAGTTAACACTTTCTTTTATATTTTTTTATTTATGACCAACCAAACAAGTTAAAAATATGTCGGATAGATAAAATGCAAATAGTTAAACACGACATTGCATAAAATTCAGCAAATTGGAAAGCATTAATTACTTTAGTCGAAACTCGAAATTTATAACACAGAAGTATAAACATGCTACCCTTAGTATCAACCATGAAGTATTATAGCTTCATGGTATCAACCTAAAATGACAAAAACAATAAATATTCCATTTTGTTATGGTAATCAAACGTTTTCAATTTTTACTTTTAAGTGGTTAAAATCAAATAACGCGTTTATGATGGATACAAAAATGTATTATATCTAAGTTGACGATATATTGCGACGTGAATGGCATAAAATAGTATGTAATAATTGTGAACTAAAGTATAATTTTTATATTATATAAAATGTCTGTGACACAATTGATATTTTAGACAAAATTAATAATTACTACGATGTTTCTACAAGTGCACAGTTAACTGGTAGAAAATGTTTTTAGACGTTAAGTTCGTCTGTAGATCAATTTGTGCAATAAAGAGTACAAATAAAATAATGTGTTACAATATATAAGCATTTATCAATATTCGTTGCTTTTAAGGCGAACTTCCTATAGACCCTTATCATTTGGCATAAAGATAGTTGAAGATCAGGGATCAAATATAGGATTATGAAAATGATATAGTGAATGAAAGTTTGTTTGAAAGACTATGTAAACGACATGTTAATCTAGCATGTCATTCGTATCTCGGGCGAAGTTGCCTGGGGGCCTATTGCCTATCTTGAACTGACAATCAAAGTGATAATCACTGTGCAAAGTTGACATCAATTAGCTGTCAGTTCCCTTATTTCGTATTGACTAACATGGGTGATCAACGAAAATGACGTCACAAGTACTTGGTGTCGTCGAAAGTCACTATCGTGCACTGGAACGACACTTTTAGTATGGGTAGTTTGACAATTGGTATTGCGTATGCTTAGTGGCCAACGAATGACGTCAAATCGTTGATCACTTTTATGTTTTGAAAGCAACTAGTCTAGAGTAGTTTTTAATGATCAAAATAGTGATTAACACTATTAACCGGCGACGTTTGAAAGGTACAGAAAATGTACTATTGACAATATATAGTTTGTTAATACCATTTTTAGAAGGTTATTATTGTTAAATAATAAATAATGTAGGATACATAAGTCATAACACAATACTGCAATAAAATTAGAATTACATATCTAAGACTAATACATAAAATTTCACATGGTAACAATAATGTTTTATGCAGTATGCTGTTTGTACCGAAGAAAAAATCGACTTGTAAGAGAGTGGTAGAGGATTTAGCATCTTTAAGCTTGCAAAGTGATTTTATTAGTGAAAGAAATGAGCTTCTATTATGGACCCAATAAATGATAACCGATACTGATTTGGTAGATGCTAAATTGAGGTAATTATCACCTGGCAAACCCTTCTAAGTTGGAACTTTAATTTCAAAAAGGGATTGTACAAGTTTTTGATAATTATGGAAATAAATGGTTTGTTATATCACATTTTTAAGATCTTTAACATAGATGAAGAAGATATGACTTTCTTTTCTATGTGATCACAACCAAAACTGAATTTGTAAATGCTAAATTTGCCAACTAATTTTATTAGTGAAAGAAATGAGCTTATTTTATGGAGGATTCTGCTAATTATCATCTGGCAAATTCTTATTAATTGTTCTAATCCCCTTGATTTAAAAAGTAATTGTGCTAGAGTAAGTGTAATTATCAAAATAATATGTATACTTACATATTACTTATAAGAGTAATCAAATCAAAAAGCAATTTATCTGTATAAATTTAATTATTAATTTTGTTGCCTTTATGAACTTATGACTCTATCAATAAATTAGAACTTAGTGTTCTTTTATGTAGGTACTATTGAACTCCTATATCTAGCTATTATTAATTCTGAACATGAAGAGAGCTTCTCTTAGAAAAAATTATCATTGTGTTAAAGCTTAAAGTACCTACCGTACCATATACTTACAATTTTTGATCATTAACACTCAGGCCAACAAAAATGGTCTGAGGATTAACCATTACACTATTAACTATAGCATGTTGATGCAGTGATGCTTGCATATACCATTTTAAATATTTTATTTGATTTCAGATTTAATATTTCATTAATCAGCTACAACTTCTTAGTCACAAAAGTTCTATGTTGATGTTTGCTGGTACCTACTGTACCATGCACTTACAATTTTTAATGATTAACACTCAGGCCAACAAAAATGGTCTGAGGATTAACCATTACACTATTAGCTATAGCATATTGATGCAGTGATGCTTGCATATACCATTTTAAATATTTTATTTGATTTCAGATTTAATATTTCATTAAGCAGCTACAACTTCTTAGTCACAAAAGTTCTTTGTTGATGTTTGCTGGTGGGTCCTAACTACTGAAAAGTGTATAAGAGTGCAGAGAGTGAATTGGTAGTATTTAACAAGCAGAGTAAATTCGAACCCAATAACACTACTAAATAATATCCTAATACATACCTATGTTGCTCTATATGCCGAAGCCAAAACATCAAACACAACTGTTCCAATACAAGAGTTGCAGTAACTATCACATTGTGAATTGCTACCAGCAATACTAAGTGATCCAAAACAGCACCCTGACAGATCTATATAACATGAGGCAAGGCACTAACAGGGAACCACATATGAGGACAAACAATTTAATATAATTGTTTTTTTTTTGAATAAAGACTATGTGAAAAGAAAAAGCATTAACTTGCAGTTTTTATTTTTACCTTGTACCTACTAAAAAAACTTTACAGTTTTGTAATAATTATAACAAAATGTAAAATTTTTTTAGCTGAAAAATAACCAGCCATAAGATTTAATTTTATTAAATAATAATAAACTTCTACACTTAGAATACATTATACAAAATGTTTTCCAGCTTTTAAGTATTATGTGAATGCTACTTATGTATCTAGCAAGACAGCGTAGCTAGTTTACTTATTATGTAGCTTTACTGGCTTAGTAGTTTTTTTGTATATTTGGACATATTTAAACCATAACACATACTGTGATTATAAACGATAAATTCAGACAGTTTCAACTGACAAAATCTTTAACTTCAAAATTTGAAATTATTGTGCAGGAATAATTTGGTACATTACTGATCTAGCATACTTTTATGCAAATTGAATATATTGGTTGAAGATATGGGTTTTTTTCTGTCTAATAAAGCATAGCCTATATTAATTTATAAATTGAAAATTTCGGCTAATATGTGGCAGAGTTTTGCATTGTCTCGCCCAAGTCTGGTATTACAGCCTTACTTATTCCTGCCGCAATAATGTTATTGCTTATCACTGTTTGTTTTGGACGATGAAAAAGCTGGTAAAGTTATACATGTATAAGACCCCATCACAAGGATAGCAACGCACCATTATCATCTTTAGTGTCTATAGGCAATGGTTGACTCTCAGTGAGGGGAGCCTTTGCTTGTTTGCTATCTTTTGATATAAAAAAGGCAGTTATCATCTGGCAAATTCTTTATTTTTTCTAATTCTTCAATTTTAAATTTATTTTCCTTTTTTCCCCCCTTAGTTTAAAAAAGAAAATCTGTGTTAGATTAGGTAATATTAAAACAAATAGGTATAATAGTAATAAAAGAAACAATCTATTCATATAAATTTATTTTATTATATGACCACACAGATAGTAATACACCATTAACATCTTTGGTGTCTAGGCGATTAATTCTTCCAAGAGCCATTTGCTTGTTTGTTATCCTATAATATAATAAGAGAAACTTGTCTTGCTATGCAAACAACTTTATTTTGACGTAGGAATTAGTTCAATTATAACTGTTACGCTCATCACACATGGTTAAGATACTATAATATTTTATCTTGAGATACCCTAATATAAAAGTATACAGTATCTTAAGGTGGCTAAGATACAATAATATTAAAATTTGTTCATTTTATCATGAGTCTGCCTCGTTGCCTCACATATTCTTTGTAGGAGTTCTTTAAACAGCTGATTAACTATGAGTGATATGGTCTTACTTCTTGATTTGTTAGACAGCTCTTCAGACGATTTTATTATAGAATATAAAATTAAAATTGCAGTAGCACATTCCTAACAAAATTAACTTTGAATGAAAAACCATCAAAGACATGTCAATTGTTCAAGGGCGGACCCCTAGCTTGTCATAAAAGGCAATAGCTTTCGTGTGTAATTTTCCCCCCTCTCCCTCTAGCCTGGATGCAGCACGACGCCGGGAGCATCCCGCACTGCTTACAGTAGTAACTACATTATTATATATATTACATAACACTTTTAAATTATCTTTTTCAACATTCCTTATGTGCACAATGTGCAAATAATCTGTTTCATGAGCTCAGCACACTTATTCCTAAGTAGGCTTTTAAAACACATTTCTTTATACTTTGAACACTGAACAGCATCGGCACTTGGTAAAACTCCATGATGATTTGTATTGATATTATTTTATAATAATTAGTACTGTTTTAATTAGTTTTTATTCATTTACACCAACCAGTTTCACATTTTAACGCTTTTACTGATGATAGTAACAAATCAATACCTTATTTAAATTATTGAGGTTATTGTATTGATTTGTTACCCTGATGATGCACTATACATATCTTTATCGTTGCATTTGTCTCTGTTTGCATATAATTCAATTTCTGAAGATTACCTTAAACAGAAAAACTTTTGGTTAAAAACTTTGTAAGCTACAACACAACACAAACATTGGGCGAGTCAGAGGTGCAACTATGCACTTATTACTAACATGCAGTATGAGGTTTTATGTTTTTTTCTCAACTCTTTTTATAAAATGAAGACAAACGGACTGTCTAATTATTTTGTCATATTGACAATACGGAAGTAATAAAAAAAATTAAATTTGTATGTTTTTTTATTACCTCTCAAAGCTCTAGCTATTGGATAGGATCAAACATGTCTAGTTGTAAAAAAATTAGCACACTTTAGACACTTTCATTTGATTAAATATTAAATTTACATTCTACCTGTTAACTTCAATAATACCAATATCATGCCTTAGTCCTAACAGCAATCTAAAAACTATTTTAATCAATGAATATAATATCTGCAAGTTAGGGGTTCTGCTATTTACCTCTTGGCTAGATTTATACCCATATCTTCATTCCAGATTATTCATGTTTTTCAATTAGATCATATTTTTTACTGCTTATATGCAGATGTTATATACTACTTTTATGTAAAAGGTAAGTAATACAATGCAATGACAATCAATAGATCTAAACTACTAAGTTATTACTCAACTTGCTCTCTGCCATTGAGTCTGGCTGGATAGAAAGCCTCCGGAGAAGTGACTGTAACATTTCGGTATCTTTTGGCAAATTCGACCGACAATTTAATTTCTTTTAACTATTAATTTGCTTCAAGAGAGCATTCTAAACTTATTATTATTATATTGGTTTGGTGGCTATCCAGTTAGTACGGATTCTGCCAATATCAAGTCAGTCATGGAAGAGACACATAAAAAGAGTTGTCCGGTGACTATATCAGTTACAAGTTGAGGAATCTAAAACAAAACAAACACAAAGATTAGTAAACTTACACAACTACAACATTATGGATTAGGAGTTAATACTATGTACATGAATCTATATACAAACATAAAAGTGGAGAAAATGGGATCAACAAAGGAATTTTAAAGCTTAATAGTTAATTTTGTTAGTCTAAACTTATTATTATTATTATTTTAATTCAGTGGCTTTCCCGTTGGTACGGATTCTGCCAATATCAAGTCAGTCATGGGAGAGACACAAAATGAAGATTGTCCGGTACCTAGGTCAATTACACGTTGAGAGATCTAAAACAAAACAAACACAAAGATTAGTACAATAAACTTACACAACTACAGTGATATGAGTTAGAAGCTAATGCTATGCACATATATATAACTATCTACAGATATAGGGGAGGGTAAGAGGGTTCAACATAAATGATTAACATAAAATAATTCACAGCTTAATTTTATTGGCGGCAATAAAAGCAACAAGAGTTTTAATAAAAGGGGTATGGACAAAAGCGAGGAGGCATTGCATATTAGTAGGACGAGGTATGTCTGGTGGCAGGGTGTCATACAAAGAATATGTTAACTTGGGGCAAGAAAAGAAGATGTGATCAATAGTTCCTTCATCAAGGCCACATTCGCAAATAGAGGAATCACGAATTCTCAATTTAGCAAGATGAACGGGGGTGCATGCATGGCCCAGACGGAGTCTACATATTGTAGAAGTTATATCTTTACAGGAATCACGGAAACGAAAGAACCAAGGTTTAGTTGGAATTGTTTCCTGTATGCTGGCATAGTATTTGCCTTTATAGCATTTTGATCTTGCCCATGCACTGTCCCAGTTGGACATCAAGTCCACTCTGGCAGTAGCACGTAGGTCATAAGAGAATATCTCATTGTGTATTGGCAGGCCTGATTGAATAGCCTCCTTGGCCAGTTGATCAGCAATTTCATTTCCCCTGATGCCAGAATGACCTGGGACCCAGGCCAAAGTGAAGTCTAAACCATCACTAGCTGCTTGAGAGAGAATCAACCTGATGTTGAGGATGATAGGATATTTTATCTTGGCATGGAATGGATTGGACGCGATAGCTTGTAGACAACTTTGGGAATCTGTCAGAATTAATGTTTTTTTAAACTTATGAGAGAATGCAAAAGTAGCAGCTTCCAGAATAGCTACAGATTCTCCAGAAAAAATTGAAAAGGCAGGAGGGGACCTAAAATTCAATATTACTCTATATTTGGGGATCCAGACTGAGGAACCAACACACTCTCTTTCGGATGATTTGGATGCATCTGTATACATCACCAGGTAATCCACGAAGTCTGTGGCTAATCTCCTATTGACAATCGCATCTGCAAAAGGGTCGTCTTTCATGGCTCCAAAATCTAAGATTATTCTAGGATTGAAAGTGAGGGCCGAGTAGGGGACTACGAAGAGAGGATTCATAGGTGATTTGTAGAGGGGGGATGTACAGTTAGTGAGTTTTAGGTAGCTATTGACAAGGCAAGGAACCTTTTTATGGGTCCAGTAGGCTGTAGTGGAGGTGGCTTCAGTGAGTTCTCTGAGTTTAGGGAAAAGAGGATGGGATGACAAGTGGGCAATATTATACACAAATCTGTCACAAAGGAATTGCCTTCTGAGAGACAGGGGAGGCTCAAAACACTCTAACTGCATGGCATTGATAGGAGATGATTTCATTGCTCCGATAATAATGCGAAGGCATTTTGACTGGATTTTGTCAAAGACAGAAATGGCTTGCTTGTTACAAGGCTCTAAGAGAAAGGAACCATAGTCAAAGTGGCTTCGGATCAATGCATTGTATAGAATTTTTTGGCAGAATGGGTGAGAGCCCCACCAAACTCCTGATAGGGAGCGTAGTATGTTGATGTTACGCTCACATTTTTCAGCTACATAAGTAAGATGGGCAGTTCCTGACAGTTTAAGAGTCCCAAATGACACCTAAAAATTTAACTTTATTTGCTTGGGGAACTAGATCACCGTTTATAAAGATAGAATAAGTTGGGATGGATCTTTTTCTTGTAAACAATACGGAGGAACATTTGGGTGTGGATAATGAAAGTCCATGGTCTGTTAGCCAATCACTAAGGTATGACAAGGCTGAATTCATTCTACTTGTAGCTTTATCTATAGAGTCACCGGAGTATAAAAGTGCAATATCATCCGCATATTGCAGAATAGAGCAAAAGCTGTTAACTGTTGAATCAAGGTTAGTAGTGTAAAGGTTGTAGAGCAAGGGGCTTAATACAGATCCTTGAGGAAGGCCTTTCCAGACTGTACGGGAAGATACTATAGATCCATTAACTCTAACAGAAATGTATCTATGAGAGAGAAGATTTGTAATGAAGTTTGTCATCTTCACTGGGACACTCAGCTGGTGCATTTTTTGCCTGAGTATTGGAAGAAGGACATTATCATAGGCTGATGCAATGTCAAGAAAGACACCTAAGAGAAAGTGATTTTTGGAAAAGGCGAGGCGGATCTCAGTTGAAAAGTAACTTAGACTATCCATTGTACCAACGCCCTTCCTAAAGCCATACTGGGAAGGTGAAAGTATTTTCTGGCTCTCGAGAAACCACTCAAGCCTGTTCTTGACAAGATGCTCCATAACCTTACACAAAGTTGAAGCTAATGCTATGGGTCTGTAGCTGCAAGCCTGTGACGGGTCTTTACCTGTCTTTAAGATTGGGAGAATAGTCTGACATCTCCACTCTTCAGGAATAATACCTGATAGATATATAGAATTAATTATATCAAGATAATATTCTTTTGAGTAATGGCCAGATTTTTGCAAGAAGCTGTAAGGGATTCCGTCAGACCCAGGGGTAGAATCTCTAAGGTGGTCTATGACCAAAGAAAGTTCGTCCATAGAGAAAGGTTTGTCAAACTCATGTCTATCCAGGTTTAGAGGTAGAGAGGCTACCTCAGGGTTAGCTTCCTCTCTAGTTGGGACCCAGGGAGGAGCCAAATTACTAGCAAATTTTTCTACACATGTGGGATCTATATTCAAGGATGTGTTATCTGTAAATGAGCCACGAAAACGTTTAATATTTCTCCAGACTAATGACGGGGGAGATCTGGGGGAGAGAGAATTACAAAAAAGCTGCCAGCCATCTTTCTTTTTCTTCGATAGTAGTCTTTTGGTTTGGGCAGAAACATCTTGGTAATTAATAAAGTTATCCCTGTTCATATTTAGAGAGTAAGAGTGTTCAGCTTCTTTTCTCTTAGTAACCATCAAGGAACACTCTGAGTCCCACCATGGGGGGGATGAAATCATGTCCTTGGGAGATTTTTTTAATGGAATAGACTTATTTGCAGAATCAACTAGGATGGACGAAAATGCTGCATAAGATGATTGTGGGCCGATTACACCAGGGGGTGGGAGACTGTGTACACCAGAGTTAGTATGTGAAACAAATTCATCCCAGTTAGCTTTGGATATTTTATGCTTCAGGAGAGGACAAAATTGTTTGACTGGGACTGTTTGAGTGATGACAGATAGCAGAATGGGAAAATGATCACTTCCATAAGAAGAACTAAGAGTGGACCAGTTCATTCTGGTTGTTAGGTTTGGGGAGCATAGTGTGAGGTCAACTACACTGTTTGGGTTTTGGTCTGGATAAACCCTGCGAGTTGGGGAGCCATTATTCAATATGCACAAGTTTAAATCATCCACCAGGTCAACAACATATGGGGCAGTAGAGTCTGTTGTATGAGAACCCCACAAATTATGATGGCAATTAAAGTCACCCATCACGCAAATGGGAGGGGAAAGAGATGACAGGATGCTACTCAATTCAAGAATACAGGCAGGTTCTGGGTGGGGAATATAAATAGATACGAAAGTGATATCTAGAGCTTTCACGGCCACTATATTAAAATTATCACTGTAAGAAGGTAAAGGGATTTGTGTGTAAGGAATACAGCACTTAATCAGTATGAGAGTTCCGGCATAGCCGTCACTCCTGTCATCCCGGAGACAGGAAAAACCGGGGATACGAAAATGTAACCCGGGTCTCAGCCAAGTCTCCGAGATGGCTAATAAAGAAGGTTTAAAATCGTTAATTAAATTAATTAAATCAGTTTTCTTATTTTTAAGACTCCAGCAGTTCCATTGGAGAATGGACAGAGCCATTATGGGATGCTAGTTTAGAGAGGTTTTCCAGTTGGAGTATCACGCTGTTCGGTAGGGCATCATTGAATCGGGTTAAAATACTGGTTAGGGTATTTAGAAGGTTGTATAAGAGATTGTCATCAGGAGAAGACAACCCCACAGGGTATGCTGAACCATTACTTAGGCTCGGGGCTGGGTCATTGAAAATTTGGGAGTGAGTAATTTTATTGTAACCTCTATCAAGAGACTTGGTTCTAACGTTACGAGGGATATTAATAGTTTTCTTATAGGAGTGATGCAGGTTATGTGTGGGTGCAATTTGTGACATTGGACGGCGGGGGGGAATTTGGGAGGGAGAGGTAATTTCAGTGGTAATTTCGGCATAAGGTCGGCGGACAGCAGGGAAACGAGCAGCAGCATCTGAGTAGGAAACATTCTCCTGGGACATTACCAACTTTATTGATTTCTGACGTTTGTATTCCGGGCAGTTGTTATCTATGGCTTGATGGTTACCTGAGCAGTACAGGCATGATGGAGTACGCTCACATGTATCACCAGTGTGGTCACCAGCACAACGATAGCACCTAGGTTTCGCCCTGCATTGGTCTTTTATGTGGCCAAAGCGGCAGCATTTGAAACACTGAATAGTTGGAAGGATATAATTTTCGATAGGAAGGGAAGAATAATACAAAAATATCTTTGGCGGAAGGATTTGCCCTGTGAAAGTTAAAACTACAGATTGAGTGGGAATCCACTCTACTACATCATTCTTGTAGGCTTTCCTGTGCAGTCTACGGGCTTTGATAATCTGACCACAGTTAGATGGGGTTTCCGACACCGTAGCAAGTTCTTCCATATTAATATCAATAGGCACGCCTCTTGCTATACCCATCCTGGTGATGTTGTAAGAGGGGATTGAAGCAGCAAATTTGTTATCTGAAATCGCTGGGTTGGTAAGGAAGTTATTAGCGTCTTCGGCCGACTTAAACTCTACTGCTACACGGTTTCGACCTATATTTTTTATACCGTCTTTGGCAATATTATTTATTTTGGCAGTGTGGAGCATTTGGCCAACCTTAATGGCTCTAATGGAAGAACCTGTAACAAGGTCATTTTCTGTACGCGCTAGGTGGACAACAAAGGGGCCATTGTCGGAGTCCGTGTATCGCTTTTTATTTTCAAAATCCGGGTGTGTATAAACAGTCTGTATTGCTGCTGCTACATTGCCGGGTTGGGTTGCTGGGATTTTTGGAGTTGGAGTAGGCAGATTCGAAGAATAGATATCATCCTTGCGCTTAGACCCAACTCTAGATGATATCTCCTGGGAATAATCGTTAGTAATATCAGGGGGCTCGGAGTCGCTTACACCCGCCGCCATGGCGAATGTTTTAAAACTTACATCTAACACTTACACAACACTTATAAACGGAAGAATACCTGACAAACACAAAACCAATCACCACAAATATTAAATCACTCAACACAAAAATACTGAAAATACGCCTATAATACAGCTGAAAAAAAACACGTATCTCTTCCAATCACTCTGACAGCAGAATCCCCTAGTCTAAACTTATTTTGAGGTTATTGTTATTTGTTTACTATTATGACATTTGACAATTGACATTAGTCTGAAGAATACAAACCGACCAAAACAAAGTACCATAATAAACCCTTATAAGCATTTGCGTTTATCTAGCTTTTTTATTTAGAGGCATAATATCGATAAAATAGTGCGGCGACAAGTCAAACCACTGGAACGACAGCTGGAAAGCGACGAAAGTCACCGGCTCTAAAAGCGATACGCAATACCAATTTTCACTGTTGTCAGTTGCCAACCAATTTTGAGTGTTCATCAAATGTCAGTTGATCACTATAAATGTCAAAGATAGGCAATAGGCCCCCTGGTCACCTAGAAATAAATATTCAGAAAACAGATAAAATGAAAGTACGCTCATTACCCAATGATTTCCAGTAGAAAGTGTAAGTTTGTTTTTTCTACGCAGTTTACCGCATACCTAATTATTTGTTGCGGAAAATATTTAACGTTTTTCATCTCGCGAAAGTTTTGATTTTGTGCCTTGTACTTTTCCTTTTACTGTGGCCTTGATTTTGGAGTTCCGTAAGAAAAAATATGATATAAAAAGAAAAGTCCTAACTCACCGACTGACATCTCAACACCCATACTAAACCCTTGGACCAAAAAAGCTAGAAACTTTTACACAGGTTGTTCTTATGATGTAGACGAAGAAAAAAAGATAGGATTTTTTTGAAATTCATCCCCTAATATGGTGAAATAGGGGTGAAATATTCTATGAAATTTCTTAGACTGACTGTTATTTAATTCGCGGACGAAGCTTCGCAGTTCAGCTGGTTACAGATAGTAGGGGAGTCCAAGAGGTGATTTCGGGATTTACTTGAGCGTGTCAGATTACGCTTACCCCCCCCCCCCCTCGCTTACTGTTCAGGCTGTCTACCAAATATAAGCCCTTCATATAGAGGCGGGTAACTAGGGCAGAAAAAAATGCGGAAACTTCGGATTGTGAAAATTGTCAGATTACGTTTTTTATGCAACTTTGTAACTTGAATCGTCAGATTTTCTATATTTCAGCTGGCAATTACCCCACAATACATTAATCTAACGCGCTTCAATGTTTCCAAGTCACTGGTTTTTTTTACTTTTTTGATCTGTAGGTTTACTCCCCTACCATTGAAATGAGACATATTATACAACCTTTTATTTTTTCTTTAATATAATCTACAACATCCAATAAGTCCCTACGACGCTCGAGTAACTAACTACGCATTTAGCGTCTTGGGCTCCCCTAGCACAGAATACATAATAGTACTAAGTACCCCTACTACAAGAATATCTCGATAACATTAATTGCTGAAACAATGATTTTAACAGAATGTACTCTCTCTAAACTCTACGGAAATAAATTTTAACCGTTTTCTAAATATGTATAACTAGGTGACCACGCAGCTTCACCCGCGAGAATGACAAGATATGAACGGAATGCTAGATTAAATGTCGTCTATATAGTTTTTCAAACAAATGTTCATCCCCTATTTCAGCCGCCGAGGGGCTGATTTACAAAAAAGATAGCTATTATAGCCTAGCATTAAAATCGGTTAAGCGGTTTAGCCGTGAAAGCATAACAGAGTTTTTTTTAATATCAAGTATTTTCAAAGTAAGTAACTAAAGTAGTACATTTTTTATATCATAATACAGCAAACAAGCAGATGGGTCTCCTGATGGAAAGAGTCAACCATCGCCTATAGACACCAAAGATGTTAATGGTGCGTTGCTATATTGTGGCGAGGTCTAATGCCACATACATAAGTTTACCGGCTACCTTACCCTCCAAACCGGAACACGACAGTGACAAGCACTGACGCTATTGCGGCAGGAATAGGTAAAGCGGTGGTACCAGACCCGGGCGAGACAATGCAGAACTCTACCACCTAGTAGTCACGATGGTAGTGACTCGCATAGCCAATCGGTCACCTTTTACGACCTGCCTGGCAGAATGGCAGTTGGTCTATTCTTCAAAGGAGCCCGAAACCAACACGGGGAAACTGAGTTTATTTTTAATTTCAAGTGTTTCAAAAGTAAGTATATAATATATAGGGATTTTGAGTTTTGACCGTCTCGTTGGTGGTATGGTTAGCTATCCTGCATACACAATTACTGGGACTCGGATTCGATTCCCAACAGAGACAAACATTTGTATGATGAGCGTAGGAGTTTGTATTTCTAGGGTGTTTATTAAATATATTTCAATATTTATATAATATGAATTTCTTTTTTATGTCTTAGTTCGTAGCAAATAATGTCGTAAGCAAATAATTTGCTTACTTTGGGGTTTGATCAATTCGAGTATATTGTCCAGTGAATATATTATTATAAGCATTAAAAATTGTGATGGAGTTGTGCAAAGAAGAAAGAAAAGAAAACAATGTCAAAAAATGTGTTCAATATATACCATCGACCTCCAGAAAATACTTTTTTAGATTCAATTTGAAAGAATTAAGTGCATATAATAATTACTGGGTACCTTACACTATAAACTAAAACCACAGAATATACTTATAATAGTTACTATCGTAACTAAAACACAAGGTCTGAGTGCTAAGTGTGAGTTTTTCTTTTCGCATTCGATCGTGAGCGCGTTTGGAGTTTACTAGGAATTTGTATGTGATTTGTACAGCGCCACGTAGTGGTAAACGTGAGAAACCAGTTTACCACTATGTGGCGCTGTAGAAATCACATACAAATTCCTAGTAAACTCGAAACGCGCTCACGATCGAATGCGAAAAGAAAAACTCACACTTAGCACTCTGACGCCACTGCGAAAGGAAAATACAATACGCGATACTAAACGGTAGGCGTATCACCTAACGTTTGCAATCCACCAACGATTAGCGATGACTCTTAAACGTAACGAAAAAATCATCAAAAACGTCGCCAATTGCTTGCTGGTCACTAGATGCACTTTTTTCAATGTCAAAGCACCAAAACTAATCAAGCAGCAACGACTGACACTAATATACAAGACTGTTATGTGTCTTGCAATAACTAAACAATTACGATAGTTTCGCATTGCGAGTAACGTGATAACCCCGCCGGTAAGACTTAAAATCTGCTATCTAATATTGCTCCGGGCTCCTTTGAAGAATACGTCAACTGCGGCTTGCCAGGCAGGTCGTGAAGGTCGACCGATTGGCTATGTGAGTCACTACCATCGTGGCTACTAGGTGGTAGAATTCTGCATTGTCTGGTACCACCGCTTACATATTTCTACCGCAATAGTGCCAGTACTTGTCACTGTCGTGTTCTGGTTTGGCGGGTAAGGTAGCCGGTAAACTTATGCATGTTTTATCAGACCTCGCCACAATATAGCAAGGCACCATTAACATCTTTAGTACCTATCTATAGGCGATGGTTAACACTTTCCATCAGGAGACCATCCATTATGATATAAAAAAAAACATTAATTTACGATACTAGTGACAACTAAAGCCAATCATTGGTTTCTCACGAACTGCCTACTTAATATTTTTTACCACTTACAAACTTTCAGCATGTGGAGTGACCCGCGGTGCGCGAGTCGTAGGCGGAGGGGCACTTATGCCTGGGGAGTTCCCCTGGCTGGCGGCTTTGAGAAAAGACGGGAAACTCATTTGTGGTGCTACCGTCGTAGCAAGAGACCATCTTATCACGGCAACGCATTGTGTTAACGAGTGAGTATCAGATTATAACAGTCTCATTAATAAAAGAAGATCAAAACAATTTTTAACGCAGTAAACCTACAGCAACCGACATCCCATTTCCCATATCTCCGGAACCCTGCATCAGATCTTCGTCTCGCCACAAGGTAGCAACGCACCATTAACACATTTGATCTATAGGCGATGATTGAATCTTTCCATCAGGAGACCCATTTGCTTGTTTGCTATCTATATCTATAAAAAACAAGAATTCAAGATGATACACTGACAAACATAACATTGGAAGTAATAGCATGGTACCATGTCATTTAAAAAACTTTTCTCCCATTCCCGCCCACGCAAAATACATTCAAAGACATATATTCATACTAATCATTGATATAAAAAACCCAAGATACACAATCAGTGTCTAAAAAACGTCCTCTAACAATAAGCGCAATATTTTAAATTGTGCGCTCATTTCAAATAGAATCGCGTCGGTTGCGATACCAAAGATAATTTAGCGATACTGTCAATTTTATTACTTTTCGTACATTGCTTTGTAAAAACAACTATGTCTTGCGCTTAAGGTTGGATATGCAAAAACATATATTTCTGGCATACTTATAACTACTTGTGTGAAATTAGGGACAGTTTTGAGTGTCAGTTTTGTTCGGGACTGTGCATCTTGGATTTTTTATATTAATGATACTAATATTATAAATGGGAAAGTGTGTGTGTTTGTTCGTCCGTCTATCACGGCAAAACGGAGCGACGAGTTGACGTGATTTTTTAAGTGGAGATACTTAAAGGGATGGAGAGTGACATAGGCTACTTTTTGCGCTCCTAATTTACGCGAACAAAGCCGCGGCAAATGCTGGTACTTTCACAAATGAACGTATACTCTCATGTTAATAAATTACGATTTACGATGCAGACATATTGGTGTAATACCGAGGATCATACCGAGCAAACTTAACGATAACGCGAGTATAGCCCTAAATCAAATAAGTAGGTCGTATGCAAATTGTCACCAATTTCTGCGGCTCGTGGGACAATTTATTATAAATTGGCCGTTTTGCCCATATAAAAACATAAAATGCAAAAGCCTTTATATCTCTTCGACAATAATGACACCATAATTTCTCCAAGAACACGTGTACAACACATTTAACGGATCCTCGGTGTCATATTATCATGGGTATGACAAGATGATTAGTTGAGTTAGTACTTAAAAATGTATAGTCAGCTGCAATTTTTTCGTTGCTCCACAATGAGTTGCCTTTTCAACTCTGTTATTCCAAGAAAAGAATTTATAATTATTATTATATTTATGCATATTAAAAAATGTAATTGATATGTGTGTTTGTACATCTTACTCAATATAATAAACGTGAAAGTTACAAACACAAACTTGAGTACATACAAACTTGAGTAAAATCTTCATCCATTTAAAGATCAATTATTTAAAAAAGACTAATCCTTATTCCTCATTCGTCCTTTTCGATTCACACAAAATTTTGGGTACGTAGCTGGTATGAAGCGCATCTTGTAGAAGTAATTGAAAAAAAATTATAGAGACCTGAGTTAATGCAAAAACCCATTGTCATTTTGGTAAACGAATTACCAAGACTGAAAGAATATTTGTGGTCAAATATGAACGAAATCGGTCATGAAAGAGATCTGAAACACTAATGGTATGAAAGACAAGAAGAAAGAATTGTATCGTTGTTATAAGAATGCCACTAAAACCTTAGTGAAAGAAAAGCGTGAAAGAGAATGTTGTCTCCAAAATGAATAGGATTAAATCTAAGGATGGTGACATTCTTACAAGCACAGAAAGCGTGTTAAAACGATGGAGTGAATATTTTGGAGATATGTATGATGCTGTTCAGGACGCTGCCTCCGTCTCTGACTCAGTTAGTGATTCAGAGACGGTGGAAGCATGCCAGGACATTACTATGCAAGAGATCGTATGGGCGATAAGAAGTATGAAAAATGGAAAGGCTGCGGGAATAGATAAGGTGACTGCTGAGATGATCAAATACGGTGGTCCTGCCGTCTGGAACTTTTTTTGGGTCCTCTGCAATACATGTTGGAGGACCGGTAGAGTACCCGAAGACTGGCGGCACGCGGTCATCGTGTCCTTGTATAAAGGCAAGGGCTCACGTATAGACTGCAATAACTATAGGGCCATCAGTTTGATCAGCTTAGCATCAAAGATGTATGGTAAGATCATTGAAAGGAGAATGCAAGGGAAGTCCGAGGAAATGTTATGGGAGGCTCAAGGGGGTTTCAGATCTGGAAGAGGATGTATGGATCAAGTTTTCTCACTCCGCAACATCGTAGAGAAGCATATGGCTGTCGGCCAGAAGGTTTTCTGCGGTTTTGTGGATTTGGAGAAAGCGTTTGTCTTGGAAATTGGAAATTCCAAAAATTTGGAAAATCCTAGTTATGGGTTAGATGGGCGTCTGCTGCGTGCTTTGCAATCCATGTACTGGGATTGCAAAGCATGTGTGCGGGTGGACGGCAACATATCACCCTGGTTCGATGTCAATATCGGCGTCAAGCAGGGTTGTGTGTTGTCAGCTCGTCTGTTTATTCTATATCTGGATAAGTGTCTCCAAATATTAAGGTCATTGAATGTGGTAATGCGTATGAGTGATCTAGTGGTGAACTGCCTGCTTTATGCAGATGACGCTGTACTTCTAGGCTCAACTCCATCTGAGCTGGAAACACTGGTCACAGTTATGAATGAGGATTGTAAGAGTATGAGCTTACATTTGAATGCGAAGAAAACTAAAGTTTTAGTATTTGAAAGAGAAGCAACCAGAACGGACGTAAGAGTTGTGGTAGATGATGTAGTGCTGGAACAAGTGGATGAGTTTGTATATCTTGGATGTGCTTTTAGCAGGGATGGAAGGTACACTGCTTATGTTGAAAGAAGAGTGTGTGCAGGGAACAGAGTGAATGGAGCGTTAGGGAGATTACTTAATAGCACAATTTGAAGTCAGGGTGCCCGTCTAGCCCTGCATAATCATGTGCTTATCCCAACGCTATTGTATGTAAGTGAGAGTTGGGTATGTCAGAAAGGGCATGAAAGTAGAATCAACGTGGTTGACATGAGGTCGCTAAGAAAAATATGTGGTGTGACACTCGCGGACCGGGTTCGTAATGTCCAAGTGAGAGAGAGGTTAGGTTTGAAAGAAAGTGTCGGTGTAAAGATGAGAAAGGGCATGCTCCGTTGGTTCGGACATGTAGAAAGAATAGTAGATGAAAGGTTAACAAAACAGATATACAATGCGAATGTGGAAGGATGTAGGTACCGGGGAAGACCAAGACTGACATACCACGATCAGATTGATCGAGTACTGTCCGAAGGTGATGTCAAGAGTCTTCGCAACCGGTGTGTGTGTATGAAGAGAGTGATGAATGTGGAGGAAGCGAGACAAGCCTGCAAGAATCGTGATGTATGGCACTCGGTTCTCTGCCTACCCCGTAAGGGATCTGGCGTGAAGATATGTATGTAATGTTATATTTAAACTTTGATCACAGTTCGGTGCGAACTTTGCGGTGATGGACAGAAAATAATGCAATGAATTAGTGCATGTCATCGCATAAATTAAACATATATTTCCTAATAAATTTAAAATATTAAGACATCCTGTTGCAGTTGCAGCAGCAGCTGACCAATGTTTATAACACTTGTTTAAGATTTACTCTAACTTATTTATTTTTGATAACGGCAAACTGGTTTCTCTTTTTCGAAGCTTTCTCATAGCATGTGTAAACGTCTGTTTTTTTTTACAAAAACAAGCACCGTATGTATCTACATATTATGACTGCAGTGATTGTAGGCTATTACTGTACCTGACTGTACAGAGGCGACACAAAATTAAATCTACATTTTTTAATGGAAATCTTTTGGAGACGCGCTATAAATGGCGGCTTCTGTCGTACGCAATATTCAGTAATGAGTATAATTCAAATTTGTGATAAATACTTTTTGGTAGTACCTTTTCCGAATTTAGGTCACTAGTCCAGCCACTAAGTATGCACTGAAACTCATATTAAATCTTATTTTTTGCCCATTATTTATGAAGATTAGTTTTTTTTTTTTACTTTTTGATTTTACGTAATTAAATGAAGCAATCTACCTATTTATCAGTTAAAAGAGCTATGCCAATTGCCGTCACGGCACACGGAATTTGCTGCCAAGACGCGCTAACAGATGTCATTAAATATTATCATGCGTATTAATTACCGTGTAAACGGAACGAACTTACAACAAATTAGTAAACATTCACATAAACCATTTTTCCCACCTTGTGAAATTTGTGGTGATTTTCATCGAAATATTTGTCAATTTTTAACAAGTATAGCTTGATATTTACGATAACCGGGACCGACAACGTTAACAATAATTGTAATATTTCAATCAATGTATTTGTCAAAACCGAAAACGATCTTGTGATCGTTAATGTTTTAAAAACTCATATTAAACCACGTTGTATTTCCGTTATGAATATTATTCATGTTCAATGTTCATGTTTTGATTATGTAAATTTACTTTTTACTTACCATCAACTTTTAACTTTTAAACACTTTAGACATAATGAGGTTTTCAAGTCCTTAAATTATTACGAGAATCGATTATTATGAGCGCGCAGCATTAAAATGTAATTTATGAACTACTATCATTTGTGATTTAAGGACTTATTAATGGGACTTTTTCATATAAGGAAAATAGGATTTGAAGTTAATTTTCATTTTGAATTTGTTATATATATATATATATATATATATATATATATATATATATATATATATACATATATATATATATATATATTATTCCATAGCACGTTCCTAATAATGGATGTCCTCATCTATTTAAATAAAAACGAATTGCTGAAATTGTTTCATATTGCCATGAAATTCAAGAAAAGGCTTGAAAATCGTACGGAAAAGTTTATAAATTTCTTAAATATAAAAAGTAAGTAGCGAGACAGAAGATAGTGCGGAAGATATTCAATATTTTGTAATAGGGTGTAATCGAATTATTTTATTGTAATTGTATTTCATCACATGGCTCTACAAGATTTTACGGTACGTAAACGCTATATAAAAAAAGACATTAAATCACGTGACACTAAACGCGTGTTACGTTACATCGTGGTAAAATGTCATATTGTTTTTGTCTTTTTAATAGAAACTACAGAGTATGTAATGTAGGTATATAGGACCACGCCGTAATGTCATTTGGACGCCATAACAGTCATTAGTTAAAAGTATATTTTATCAATAAAATTATAATCAAATAACAACTTGAAAAGCAAAACTTCAATTTACGCAAGGTCTACAATTAAATATGTTAAAAATGCAAATAGTTAAAACAAATTATGCATATTTGTATTGACATAACTCCTACGCTGCTCTTAGCCAATGATTAACTTTCACTTCCCCATTGTGCATCGCTCAGACGTTGTATTGTTGAATAGGTATCGAGACTCATATTATTATCTAGACACGACGACCATTCAATTTTTAATCTAACCTAAGTGTGTCTCATCTTCTGTATGATCATTATCTGTATTATATCATTATCAGTATAAATAAAATTATAGAGAGATGCTGTTGGCACAAAAACCACTGGGTATTTTTTGTGTTACTTTTTGAATACTTGGTCCTTTTCTAAAAAATATATGTATAGATAAGATATAGATAGATAGGACAGCAACAGCCAACAAGATAATGAACCTACTGATGGATAGAGAAAACAATTTCCCGTAGACACCAGTAATATAAATGATGCGGTTCTATCTGTATGGCAGACATGTAATCGCAAATAAATAAATTTATCGGCTACCTTGCCCTTCGAACTCCTGTTCTCTAGAAGGTGGCTGATAAATTGTGATAAACACGACGACGACAAACACCGACACTATTACGAGTAGTAGGGATTCGTTGGTTCCCGACCACCCGGGTCGTTGGGTCTGGATCCCTGTTTCTGTCCCACCTGTGTTTCTGACCCACTTGGTGGTCGGTTAAAACTAAAAAAAAAAAAAAAAAAAAAAAAAAAAAAATTTGGTGTCAAAATGGGGGTTTCCGGGTACGCCCGATCGATTGCAAGCATCCGTTTTTTGATATCTCGCACGGTTGCAAAGTTAGCATTCCTGGCTCTCCTTCGTTATCTAATCACCTCATTATCATTAAGCTCGAACGCCCGTCACACAATCGCACTATTAAAAGCTCATTAGGACGTCTCGCATTGCGTATCACTTGCAACTAATGAATATGGAATAAAATAAATATCATCAAGCTGATTCCCGTGTCGAGAAGGCAGAGCGAGCGTCTTAACGTTCCACTGCGATTCACCTGTTCAGCGGACAAAAGCACGATTATGGCGATCATTCTATTATCATTTTAGCAGCCTGTAAGACTTTTACTTTTTTTTTTTTTCATAGTAATTTATATCATTAACATCGTGAGTACTGACTAGTTGGTGAGTTCTGCAACGTCTCGACCGGGTTGAGTACCAACACCTTGACCCATCTTATTACATACATCATCAGTGCTAGTCGCTGTGGTGGTGCTATTATTACTGGGTCTGTGTGCTTATTAAATATATTCCAGTACTTGTATGCATGTAAAAAAGTATCTTCACGGCCATATCCCCGAAGAGGTAGACAGAGGTACAACTAATGCTCCCACGATTAGCCGAAGATACTAAGTTCCACAACGTGATAGGTGACAATCCCGACCCAGGAATCGAACCTAGGACCTCATGTGGCAAGCATCGTCACCGCACCATTATGCCGCAGAGGTGATTTGTTTGAATGTATTTATTTAGTGTTGTTGACAAACACCCATATTGCATGATGTCTGGGCTAGCAGGATCGGTCACTTCCGGTATCAAAAGCTTCACATGCTCTTAAGGTATGTGGGTGTTTCGCAATACACAAGTATGAACTTCACTAACGATTCATTGGAATGTTGTATCATAATTGCTAATGCGAATGTGATGAGCAACAAGATTTGTAACAGAACGTGTTCGCTAATGTTAATTGCTTAAAACTTCCTATATAAACCTTGGATGAAAGCACATCTACAATATATCAAATAATTATTTTAACAGAGATAGTGCTACATTATTGTAACGTGTGTGTGTGTGTTATTGTGTTCACGTGCTACTTCGATAATATGGATGTAAGTATCTCATTTATTGCTCTTATAATATCTTATATATTAAATATGTGTAATGAATGTAGATATAATATTTTTGTCGTTTCATATTTTTACAATATTATTCATGTATTTCACCGGAGAGGAAAGTATACTTGTATGATGAACGTACACATATTTTTTCAGATTTGGTTAGAAAATAATATTTATACCTACATGCACACACAGAAATGATGTATGTGTTAAATCTATACATATGTGTACTACATGTATACTGAACAGAAATTTTATTCAGTCGTTAAGGCGTGTAAGAACTTGTAACAAATATACACGCACAAACTTTAGATTTATAACATAGTATTAGGATTTTACGTTAGCTATGTCGTAGTGTCTAATATTTGGTATTATGTCCTTTACAGAATTCCTCGAGCATCCTTGAAGAGAACACTTTAAAACATTATTATTATCCACTGTCTGACGACGACGAGTCAGATTTACAATTGACACAGCCATTGAAAATAAAAAGAACACGTAGCAGCAGCAGTTTGGACGACCTATTTGAAAAGCCAGCCAAAAAGAAGAAAAAAATGTCGTCCTGCGTTGGAAGGGCGTCTCGAGATGGTGGAATGGCATACATATCAACCAATACCGACGATGGGGCGCAAGCCACACACTTTGTAAAAATAGAAGTTTACGATCTAAAAAAACTGGCGAGGATACCCCCAACTGATCATTGGAAACATGCAACCACTCGGATTAAATATTATGCGGCAAGTCATAGGCTCAACAAAATCAATGAAGTGATCTATGATATATCTAAGGAAATAGCCGATGCACCTGACGTAAAAAAATATCACTTCGACAAAAATACTTGATATTGTTCTTTCAATGACTGATTTTTTAAGTATGCTATTGTATAAAGTTTCAATGTAATTAGAGATAATAATGTGATTAATACTTGAATACTTAAATAAAGGTTTTATTTTTGTTATCCCATTTGTTTTTTTTGTATTCCTATGACATACAGGGTAAAATAATACAACGAAATTTCTTTATCAATTATATTTTATTACAGAAAAAGTATTTAAACAAATTATTTACAATTTTATCATTAATAACAGTATTAGTAGTAAACATATTAGTGAAGTTAAACATACATACTCCATAATATCTGAAATATATAAAAACTAGACAGTAAATTCCACACATAGAACTAAAACAATTTTGAATTACTTTATTATTATAATTCCACTTCTTACAATTTGTTACCAAAAATGACTCATGATAACCAGTTGGCTTTCTCCCGAAAGAATCAAAATATTCCCCAACACCATGTTTATCAATGCATATTGCTACCCAATGAGAACCAGGCTTTGTATCAGGATCTAAATTTGATATAGAATAAAAGGGTAAGCTAACATGTACTGGTATACGATTAGCTGCAAAAACATTAAGCTTTAAGCTACCATTAACCATATCCAGAAACTTTTGGATTTCTATAGAATCCATCATAGTATTTAATTTTTAAAAGCGTCTATTTTTAAAGATATGCTGAATGAAATTGACAGTAAATACACTAGCAATACAATATATAAGTACAATTTCATAAATTAATTTAAATTAAGATTAGCTATTATAATCTATAATAACCTCTCTATTTTTGTTTATTTCTATAACATTATCAAATTCTGCATATACTATACAATTTACAGTTGATGACAAAGTGCCTTCAAACCGTACTTCTATTCTAACACTTCCACGTTTTACTAAATTCCAATGAGTTGTAGAGTTTGCACTTAAGTCTGGAGTCATATCAAAAGCCATTAGACAGTACCCGTTTGCAAAAGCTTCTTTAGATATCGAATTACCTTCATTTAAAAAGTGTATACCGGTCCCAGAGAATAATGTATGATAAACGCTGGTAAAAGCATTGTCGGAAAAATTGGGAGTTAATGTTTTCGGTGGTATTTGCTGTCCATCTACATATACACTAAGCAGATTGAGGTTGTTGTGTTTAAAATCGAAGGGATTCGTTTCGAAACTGCCATTAAATGCTTTATTGCTAACGAATCCTATAATACACCTTTTAGGCATTTGCCCAAGAAATACATTATCAAGAACTTTCCCTTGAACACCAGATGGAATAGTTAATACTTTTACTTCAGCTCTAGCAACTGGGTACTTAGCTGTGGTTGTTGCTAGTACTTTTTCGTGTGCAAGTAATATTGATGGATTGATTCTTGCTTTACGGATTATGAGCGAAGCATTTATTATATTAACTTTGAATTTATTTTCTACTGTGGACGATATGAGATTAAAAGAATCTTTCGAACGAACTAATTTTAACCGCATTTCAATACCATTAACTAAAAATTTCCCTTGATTAAATATATCACCATGTAAATGACCTATCATTTCAATAGTTGAACTCTGCTTTGATAGTTGCTGTCGCTTAGCAAATCCTTCGTTAGTTGCGTCACACGAAGTAAACTTTCCTGGAGTATCTTCATACCATAAACCACAGGTAAGATGGGAAGCTTTCGCTGCTGGACCATAATTTAATAAAGTTTCTATGTACGCACGATATGCATATGTGTTATTTGGTGGAGAAACAAGTTTCTGATTTAAATAAATATCCAACTGACTAAAAAGCGAGTGTAGCCAATTATTTACAGGTGCAACATTGGCATCGACAGCTAATCTTGATGAATCAATATTTTCTATTCGTGCACTGATACTAATCATTGTGTGTGATAAGTCAATATATTCATCACCAGCACCAGGTATTAAAAACTCGATAGGGCCATCATCAGTTAGCGATGATATCGGACGATATTGCATCCATTGACCACTCTCTATACTTGTTTGTGTTGTCGGTAAAGCAAAGATATCCAATTCTGATTTCACACATTCACAAGAATTATTGTGTAGGAACGCCATTTTTAATTTCCAAAAATATCTTTTTTATTTTTGAGAGCTCCTTTAAGAGTTCTTCTTTGTTTTGATGTCTTCTTGTGAGTGATAGACTTAAGTCTTTGCCTTTTATTTTTATAACCGGATCCTGCCATTATGGAGTCGAGTTTTTCATCAGCTTTTCTTTTTAAATTAGAAGTAGCGGTTCGGAATCGAGTTTTTATCGATTCATCAAGAGGTTGAGCTCCAACCAAATCACTTAGAAGACCAACTCCAGCGTTTAATGCTTCTTTTCCAAGAACCTTTGCGCCACTTTTTAAAATTGGAAATACTGACCTAAATAAACCCCCTAGAAAACTCCCTATGCCATGTCCACGTTGATATGGTGTTCCTTTATAAATTATACCTACACCAGATCCTGCTTGTGCAGAGTAATAGTGATGATAGGGACATACCATTTTTATATATTTAATGTAATATTAAGAACTTATTTTTTTGAAATGAAGCTTAATACATGAGGTTCCAAATTGAAATGGTACTCTTTCACCAATGCTCGTTCTTATATCAATTTCTATCACATCAAATTCCCTACGTAAAACAGGAAGATAGTGTGCAGGAGAAAATACATTAATTTTGTAGGCTCCATAAATATATTTCGTAGGATCTAATGGAATTATTCTCAGTAAAGATGACATTACATCTCCTATTATCTGTGGATGTACTATATCGGAGTAAATAAATAGTTGTGACGGTAGACCTAAATGTAAGTTTATTGGATACTTACCAATATTCTGCCTAACAAAATTTGTATTGGGTTCGAACCCAAGTTGAAGTGACAATTTGGGGTTAGCTGTTATTCGAGTAATGTTACTTGTCATATTTGTTACGGCGACAAGTCTTGATATTTCATCGTGTTGAAACTTTACTTTCCCATTTAATAAAGGATTTGCATTGAATGCGTTTAAGAAGTTACTAATATTTTCGTAGTTTGTTGCTGGTATATGGGATTTATATTCAACGTTAGCATAATCTGTTTTTGAATCGGGTAAATATACTTTTTTAGAAATGTATACTACATTTTCATGATCCTGTACATTTAACATACTACACGGATAGTGACATTCAACTAGACCGACCACCCATTCTCCTTCTAGCTTAATAGTTTTAGGTAGTTTAGTGAAGAAGTTTGCTGTTGTGTTTTCTGGAAAGTAGCCCATGGAGCTGTTACTAAGTAACGTTAAATAAAAACTATTATCCATTATATTTTCTTTAAATTTGATATAGGAACCCAAGTATTAAATTTATTCGGATAACCTACCCACTTCACAAGCACTTCTTTTCTGATTCCAGAATAACGTGAACCTATTATTTTATCAATTTTAAAATACGATGTGGGGTCATAAGAAACTTTTTGTAATTCATTCTCATAAAATGTACCTACAATTCCCTCGTTTAGAATATCTTTTATGGTATAAATCAATACAGGCTTACGTTTTACCGAGGCCACTATAAAAAATTCATCACTCCAATTAGTCTCATAGCCTTTTTTAAATATATGCTTATATTTAGTAATTCTAACGTAGTCGCCTATACTTAATTTTGGATCCTGATTATTGTGTACCATTTTTTTCCCCTGTAATCGTCCTTCGTTGATATTACGCCATACAGTCATTATATTATTAAAATTAACATCAACTGGGCGCATTTTTATAGTCGAATGAAAACTATAATTATAGGAATAGACTAATTCTTGCAATATATCTATGTATCTATATGTATTTTTGTGGGTGAAGTATCGCCACATTTTCGTTTTGAGAGTTCTCTGAAACCTTTCCACTATACTAGCCTTAATATCAGGGTTATTCGTTGTGTAATAATTAATATTCTTATTCATTAAATATTGTCTTACATCTTTTGATACGAATTCGGTTCCCTTATCCGATTGTATGTGACTAGGTGTGGCCTTTGCCTCGCAAAATATGCTCTCAAAACAATTTTTTATTGATTGTGAATTCTTTTTAATTAAGGGTCTAACAAATGCATATTTACTAAATACATCAATAACACACAAAATATAATTATAACCATCATTATATTGACTATACTTTCTCATATCACTTAAATCTACTTGCCAGAGTTCATTTAAGTTTGATAAGATATATCTGTTTCTTGGAAATTTTCTTTTTATAGGTTTATGAAGAGTATAAGTTTCCTGTTTTTGCAGCCATTCTTGAACTTGTTTTCGATTCATTTTACCTTTCATTGCTCTAGTTAATGCATTTACACTACTATATCCCGCCGGATTTGCTATATCATAGTAAGTACTATGTATATCTAATAAGGTGTCCATCTTTCCCAATCTATTTTTCTTCCTGGTTTAGATAATTTCGGTGTATTTAGTTTTGTAGGAGTATTAAGACGAAAATCTTCTACATACAATTCATTCATGAATTTATTTATTTCAGGATTACCAACACATATTAGTGGTACTTTAATATCTTTTAATGCTTTTGCAAACTTTTCCCACCCATCAGGTTTATATTTTAAGGGTCGGAGAGTTATATTTATGAGATCTATTATATTGCTTTGAGGTAAATGTTCTTTGTTGATCACAACAGTACCATCATCATTCCAGGAAATTTTATCGTTATTTTTATAAAGAGTATCTAAAAGAATGCTACCTTTCTTTTTGTAAGTTTTAGGAATAAGTCGTTTCAAATAATCAGCCGTGTAGTGTTTTAGTAATATATCCGGAGATTCCGGTGTCTGTACGTCCTGAACTGGTGATAACTCTTTTACAAATGGAATCATCTGCTTCTCGCTTGTGTTGTCTTTAACTTCTTCAATTGTGATAGGTAACTTTAAAGGTTTTTTATCTTCTTGTATTAAGTGTAAGTATTTCTGTAATTCTTGGAGGTATAATGACCATTTTTCACGATCATCAATTTTACTTTTTAATATTTTTTGCATTTCCTTGTCTAATCTTGACAAAGAATCATCAGAAATATTTTCTCTTTTCTTTAGTCGCTCCAATGCGTCTGGTTCAATCAATATCATTTTCTTTGTAGTATCCATTTTGTTTTTATTTATTTATTATGTAATTCAATAATCCACTTAATACTGTGCTAAGAATAATAGGAAGAAAAGCCCCACCTTTCTGTATAATGATTCGCTTTCTTAACCTATGTTTACCCTTCGACACTAGCAAACGCAACAGCTTTTTATATTTCTTTAATTTAGACTTTTCTGTTTCCTTCAATATTATTTTACCATTCAGAACATTATAAATACATTCACAAATACAGTTTATTTCCTCATCGCTACAGACTTTTAATAAGGCTGTACGATGTTTGGGTTTCAGTGTATGTAAAGCTCTTAATAAATCTTGATGTGTCTTCACTCTTTTCGACATAGCTCTACACTGAGAAATTTTAAGGTGTAAAATAGTTTATAAACGGTATCAAAAAACAACTGCACTGCAGAATGTTACCCGAAGACTTAGTGACATCTGCAAGTTTTCCATCAAAAATTTTATAAACGTTTTCACAAATAAGATCTAATTCATTATCACTGTAAGATTGTATTAAAAGTTTGCGATATTTTGATTTAAAAGTGTATAAAATTTTTCTACTGGACTTTGCAGTAGACGCTGTTTCACCGACACCATTCATCGGATACTATTAAGAATCTCATCGTTCAAATCGTATTTAAATCCTTTTTTCGGTACATACACTATACAATGTTCATTTAAGGGAAATATTTTCGTCTTAAACCGATATGCGTCATTCGTAGCTTGTTTTAAATCTATCATCAAATACCCATGAGGCTCATTAGTAGCATCTCTGTAAGATTCTTCCACGAATTTTGGATTGTCGGGAAACACCTGACGGGCCAAATGTTTTATTTGTGTCCTATCTCGAGGATTTTTGAAATATATGAGATAGCTGGTATTTAGAGAAATATCTCTCTGACCTCTGCCCTGATGGAATAAGTTTTGGGTTATGTAAAATACACTTAAATTTCTGTGGTGGCTTCCTTTCGTGAAGATATCAACTATACGACCATCCGATTCTCTCATAAGATCATCGATAATGAGTAATTGAGGGTGTTTCCCATTAAACATATTCATATCAGGTATTCCTTGGATATATGTCACATCTATTCTATTATAAAGTGGTTGCATTTCATCATAACACCATAATATTTTATCAAACTTGACATCACATATATCTTTTATGTAAGTCAAAAAATTTGAAACAAAGTTAGACTTTCCACATCCACTAGGTCCAGCCACTATCGATGTGAATGGATGAATAAAGTGAATCATTTTTATTCCGTATTATATTAAACGTCTACCTCTTTATAAACAATAATTTATAATGGCATATGAAGAAATAAAACAGAGTCTTTATATACAAATAAATTTATTGCTCAGAACACATTTATACTATACATATTTTTACACAAATTATTTTATTTATTTATTTATTTTATAGAAAGAAACTTATTACTATACAAAGTATGTCATTTCACTTAAGTGCTACGGAGTTTATATTCTTAAAACTACAGTTACAAATATTAAAAATACTTAAAACTACGTTACATTTATTACAAATTACAAACAAAAATATTTACAATTTCTTTAAATTATCTTATTGAATAATGCCCCCATGCGAGGGTGTCTGTTGAATTAGGTATTAAATACCTTTTAGTATCATTAGAAGACAAACAAATCTTATTAATTTTTTGAGTAAAAACTATGTGCTTAATCGATCTGAATCTATACATTTCCGCTAATTTGATTGTGTTATTCATTAAACAGGACTCAAAATCTTTGAATGTTAATTTCTTAGTAACACTCTTATTAACACCCTTAGCTTTAGTTATTAATTTATTATCAACTATCATTGAATACATTTTTGATCGCAACCCAACAAATTCACGAAATATTTGCCCATTATTTTCATCTTTGAAAACCCCGATTTTTTTCTTGTTTATCAGGTTATAATTATAAATATTATTTTCCGGGTAATCTGAAGTATCGAAATATTTTTCTAAATCTGGTTTAATATCACTGTAAAAGTTTTTCGTATATATTTGGTATATTAAACTATCTGTATCAGTATATAGTAATTTTGGGCTTAAAAACTTACTTTTCATATAGGTGTAATGAAAATCAAACATTAAGGTTTTTGAAATATCCAGTATACAAAATCCGAGATATATTGGTTTATTGTATTCAAGTTTTACCTTTTTGAGTTGAACAGCTACTAAGTTTTCGGAAAATATAGAAAGACTATGAAATTCGGGACGTGCAATAAGTGATTGAGCTCCTTGGGTCTTTCCAAGATTTTCCCAATGGGTAAGTAACTTAACATCAACTCTTTTTTCTATGTTTTCCATCGTTTTACCAAATATTGAATTATTCATTAACTTATAGAAATCTTTTTCAAACTCATTTTTTGATAAAGTTCGAAGAGATGTGTTAAGATCTATGTATTGTTTTAACCAAGGACTTTGTCTAAATTTTAAAATTCTATGAACCTTTTTAAGTATTAAGCCCAGTGACAAACACTGTTTAAGATTTCGGTAATGAATTACGTATTTTGTTTTATTATTTAAATTTGTTACTAATTTGGGGTGAATAGATTGGTCTGTGCAAATACGTTCAGGACATAAAGGTAAATCTGAGTGAGTATCATGTAGGTTTTCAGGATATTCCAAATCTACTTCTACTATGTATCCATAATCAGAATCGTCAGAAACATCGAATTTTGTGTTGACATCTACCCATTCAAAGTTATTTATTGGAAGATATTGTGACATTGCCCACCCATATAAATTATTGGCATCCAAATATATCAGATAGGAATCAGGTTGTTCCTTATTATAATCTTCCATGTATTGATTGTTTGCTTTAGCATAGCGATTACTACACTGTGAAATACCACCTCGTATACCTGATTTTAAAAAAGAAATTATCTCAAAGTCTGTTAATAACTCCAATTCCACTTTTGTTAATTTCATCATGGCATCCCAACTTAACCCTGGTGCTGTGTAATAGTGACATGGATCCAAATAGTAAGTAGTTAAACATACATTTCTAAAATTCTCGAATACATCGGTCAGCAATAAAACATCTGTTTTTAAATATAGATCGGAATAATCACCCATATTTTTACATTTAAAATGTTGCCACACGTCCTTTGCATGTTTATAATCTTCATCTGACACATTAGAATCGGACATTGAATTATAAAACCTTTCCTTAGGGGGTAACGTTGTTAAATTTAAAGAATGAAATGATTGCATTTGTTCATACGGATAAATTCCTTTTCGCTTTACACGTACAAAGTCCTCATTATTTGGAAAGTTTTTACGTAATTCAATAAATTGTTCATTATTTAGGTTTTGAGATAATTTTTCTAAACTACTGGACATAAACTTTAAAGAATCTATAAATCGTATACTAATACTACGATTGTTGATCTTTATAGTTTTTGAAAAAGATATGTATTTTTCTTTGTTTTGTGGTATTACTTGAATGTTACCTTCAACTACGTGTAAAGCACGGACTATAAAGTGAGCATCATAATGGCTCATGTTATGTAATATGACTGGTACAAAGTCAGGCGTTACATATTTCTTACCACAAATTGTATGTGCAAAACCTTTAAATTCGCCGGTATATGAATCATACACGGTGAAATCTTCACAATTTAAATCTAAATCACAAACGTAACATTTACTATCATGTGTTGTAAAGTTTACATTTTGTTCAGATAGTGGTTTTGGTGATTTGCGGAAAGTGTTACGTTCTAAAATGTTTTCTAAATCTTTAATTAAACTCTGAATAAATACACACTCACAATCATTTCCTTTATAAGATACATATTTTGAAATGCTATCATCATATGAACATTTAATATAATAACCAAAGCTATATACATCATGTTTCTGTACATTTTCTGTGTGTGATGCACATGGATTATTCGAACAACTATAAATTGGCCTTAAAAATGATTCGAAATCTGCATATATTACAAATGGAATTTTTAGTTTTCTGTGATAGCTTTCAAATTTTAACTTATTGCTGTGTGTTAGTGTACCAAACCAATCCTTCCTTAAAGCATTTACGGATGGAATTTCCGTACGGATTTGCATACAATCACTTTTTTGGTGATTCATTAAAGCATCTTTCTTAGTAAAGAATAGTAAACACCCATCGCAAATAAAAATTGCATTGTTTCGATTAGTAACTTGTTTTGACAATAAACGAGATAAGTTTTTAATGTAGCAATAATGATTAGTGTTGCCATGTGTTAATAACAATAAATTTACGTGAACAGGTCTACGTTGTTTTGTATGGTGTAAAGGCCCAACTACGATATTTTTTTTTTCTTTTTTACTGTACTCTAAACCAAAAACATTAATGCTTAGATTATTTAAAATTTCAAATTTTGAAATATCACGTAATTTTACTGGGAATGCTATTTGATTAAATTTTAATTTATTAGAGTGTTGGCTATAAGCAGTGACTCTATCAGAATGGTTTTGTGCAGGATATAAAGCGGAGAGAATTGCCCATTTGAAACAAAGAACATCTGTGTTTTTCACATTAATAACTGCCTTTTTAGAACGTATGTCACGTGGAAGCTCAATAAAAGAACTACCCCGACAGGGATTAAACTTTCCTACATTCAAATCTAATTCGGTCAGGTGTTGAAGGCTCCAACCACTATCTTTCCTTTCAAATTCACTAATCTTATTGGTTAAGATACTATAAACAGATGTAATTAGTTCATTAACATCAGTACTCATACAAACAATATAGTTGGAAGTCTGAAAATCAAATGAATTTTTTAAATCTTTCGTTTGCTGAATAAAACTCCCCCGCAATATAAAATTAACCTTAAATGTAGTAAATTGTTTTATACATTCGGAGAGTAGTTGCACAACACTGTTATTGATTGAAGAAAAATATAATTCCGGGGTTGTAAAATCCTTGGAAGAATTCGTACCTATCCTATATGTTAGTAATCGGTCTTTAAATGCAGTTTCAATTATATCTACGTTTTCCAAGGAGTGTTTCAATTTAAATAAGTTATTTTTATGTAAATGACTATTAACATGATTGGAAAAATACCTTTTTTTTACATTAACGTTGCAAGTAGTACACTTCATCATTTTCACAGTAGATGGTGTACATTCTTGAATCGACGTCTCTATATTATGAAATGTATGATCTTTAGATGTAGATGGTATTGCACCTGGTTCTCCACAACCCACTTGGATGAAAGTACTGAAAATTTATTAATAATTTAGAAACTGCATATGGCGGGTATATAAATAATAATATTTCATATAACAATAAATTGCGTTTACCTTTCAATAGTTTCACACATGTTGTAGAGTTCTGAGTCTAAATATTGAGAGTCAACGAAAGGCTGTGATCTATTTCGGTGACCATGACAAAACTCATCTTCATTGATTCGGCGATGTTTTTCATGATTGCCATTTTGATAATTATCTTCAGATTTACGTTTACATTGAGCTTGTTCCTTCTCTACTTTGCAACATATTTCATATAGTTCAGCATCGTAGCACGAATCATATAGTGACTCAACTAAAGTATCGTTACTTAATTCAAAATATAAACTTTTTATAAAAGACATTTTTACAGTTGGTTGTACGACAACTGCGTTAAAATATACAATAATAGCACTTGTTTAGTGCAACGCTGTTATATATATGGCACCTTTCCACGCCCACTTCATTAACTAAAGACCTTTAAAATTCTTTTAAAATTGTTAACTGATGACTAAAATTAATCACCAATCACATTATTATCTCTAATTACATTGAAACTTTATACAATAGCATACTTAAAAAATCAGTAATTGAAAGAACAATATCAAGTATTTTTGTCGAAGTGATATTTTTTTACGTCAGGTGCATCGGCTATTTCCTTAGATATATCATAGATCACTTCATTGATTTTGTTGAGCCTATGACTTGCCGCATAATATTTAATCCGAGTGGTTGCATGTTTCCAATGATCAGTTGGGGGTATCCTCGCCAGTTTTTTTAGATCGTAAACTTCTATTTTTACAAAGTGTGTGGCTTGCGCCCCATCGTCGGTATTGGTTGATATGTATGCCATTCCACCATCTCGAGACGCCCTTCCAACGCAGGACGACATTTTTTTCTTCTTTTTGGCTGGCTTTTCAAATAGGTCGTCCAAACTGCTGCTGCTACGTGTTCTTTTTATTTTCAATGGCTGTGTCAATTGTAAATCTGACTCGTCGTCGTCAGACAGTGGATAATAATAATGTTTTAAAGTGTTCTCTTCAAGGATGCTCGAGGAATTCTGTAAAGGACATAATACCAAATATTAGACACTACGACATAGCTAACGTAAAATCCTAATACTATGTTATAAATCTAAAGTTTGTGCGTGTATATTTGTTACAAGTTCTTACACGCCTTAACGACTGAATAAAATTTCTGTTCAGTATACATGTAGTACACATATGTATAGATTTAACACATACATCATTTCTGTGTGTGCATGTAGGTATAAATATTATTTTCTAACCAAATCTGAAAAAATATGTGTACGTTCATCATACAAGTATACTTTCCTCTCCGGTGAAATACATGAATAATATTGTAAAAATATGAAACGACAAAAATATTATATCTACATTCATTACACATATTTAATATATAAGATATTATAAGAGCAATAAATGAGATACTTACATCCATATTATCGAAGTAGCACGTGAACACAATAACACACACACACACGTTACAATAATGTAGCACTATCTCTGTTAAAATAATTATTTGATATATTGTAGATGTGCTTTCATCCAAGGTTTATATAGGAAGTTTTAAGCAATTAACATTAGCGAACACGTTCTGTTACAAATCTTGTTGCTCATCACATTCGCATTAGCAATTATGATACAACATTCCAATGAATCGTTAGTGAAGTTCATACTTGTGTATTGCGAAACACCCACATACCTTAAGAGCATGTGAAGCTTTTGATACCGGAAGTGACCGATCCTGCTAGCCCAGACATCATGCAATATGGGTGTTTGTCAATAACACTAAATAAATACATTCAAACAAATCACCTCTGCGGCATAATGGTGCGGTGACGATGCTTGCCACATGAGGTCCTAGGTTCGATTCCTGGGTCGGGATTGTCACCTATCACGTTGTGGAACTTAGTATCTTCGGCTAATCGTGGGAGCATTAGTTGTACCTCTGTCTACCTCTTCGGGGATATGGCCGTGAAGATACTTTTTTACATGCATACAAGTACTGGAATATATTTAATAAGCACACAGACCCAGTAATAATAGCACCACCACAGCGACTAGCACTGATGATGTATGTAATAAGATGGGTCAAGGTGGTGGTACTCAACCCGGTCGAGACGTTGCAGAACTCACCAACTAGTCAGTACTCACGATGTTAATGATATAAATTACTATGAAAAAAAAAAAAGTAAAAGTCTTACAGGCTGCTAAAATGATAATAGAATGATCGCCATAATCGTGCTTTTGTCCGCTGAACAGGTGAATCGCAGTGGAACGTTAAGACGCTCGCTCTGCCTTCTCGACACGGGAATCAGCTTGATGATATTTATTTTATTCCATATTCATTAGTTGCAAGTGATACGCAATGCGAGACGTCCTAATGAGCTTTTAATAGTGCGATTGTGTGACGGGCGTTCGAGCTTAATGATAATGAGGTGATTAGATAACGAAGGAGAGCCAGGAATGCTAACTTTGCAACCGTGCGAGATATCAAAAAACGGATGCTTGCAATCGATCGGGCGTACCCGGAAACCCCCATTTTGACACCAAATTTTTTTTTTTTTTTTTTTTTTTTTTTTTAGTTTTGACCGATCACCAAGTGGGTCAGAAACACAGGTGGGACAGAAACAGGGATCCAGACCCAACGACCCGGGTGGTCGGGAACCAACGAATCCCTACTACTATTACGACAGGAATACTATTAGGCGATGATACCAAACTCGGGCGAGGCGTTGCAAAACTCTGCATCCTAATTTTGAGTCACGATGTTAGTGACACGTGTTAGCCTTTTCGCGCCTTTTACGAGATGCGTAGCAGTAAGGCAGTTGATTTACTCCTTTATAAAGACGTTCGGATCAACACAGCATAAGCTATACGTTCATAATATGTATTACTATAAAAACAGTCAGACTAAGAACATAGAGCGAGAAGAACGATTTCTCAAGGAGCTAGATGGCGAAATGGCACTAAAAATGCAAATCCAAAAAACAGTTTAAAACGCATAATAAATTTTTAATAGCGCCCTTACAGAAGCGCTAGGCTTCGTGCAAGTATGTGCACACGCATTCACGCAGTACACTTGCGTCGGGTAACGAGGGCGCGATAAAACACGCGCACACTTATCGCGCACAGATACCATCGGTATCTTATCTTTCGTTACAATCGTTATAAGATTTTATCACGCAGCCTACACGTGAATCTCTAGTATTTAAGTTTGATTAAACCCAGTTATTTTACAGTTTAATAAAACACATTTATCAACCGATGTGTGACTGTCATTTAGTCGGCGTAATATTGGTGACCCCGACGTGATATGAACACGCAACCTTCTGATCAACGAAGGCGCGTTAAAACACGTACACACTTATCGCGCACAGATACCATTGGTATCTTATCTCTCGTTACACGTCGTTTGTAAATGGCAAAGTATATAGTAAATAGTTAAATTGTCAACAGAGGGCGCTGAACAACAATCTAGACTAGAAAGTTAAGCTAGTTAAGTTAAGTTAAGCTAGTTTAAACCTAGGACTAGAAAAGTCCTAGGTTTGAACTAGCTTAACTTTAGAACAAAACCAATGACGTTTTAATCCGGAACAATCGCAATATTCGTTCTAACTTCTTACTGACATGAGTTTCATGCTAATCCTGAATGGATGGATGAGCCAACAAGACGTGTCTACTTCACAAACATCATCACAAACTTTCACATTTATGACTGAATTAGATAATGATTTTAAATATAGAATTCATACCCATTACTCGTAACTTTAATCGATTGCTATGTTCCAAACGCGCACTCGTTAGAACTTTATTTGAGACTAAAATCAGTGAAATCGGCGAAAAAACTTAGAAAACGACCACCATTTGAAGTTTCAAGAAACCTTATTAGCGTCTAATTGCCCCGCATTTACGATATTTGGATTGGATCAATCGTGTAAAAATTAAACAAATCGAGTGATCCCGCTTCTACCGGAAATCTATAATTTTTTTGAAATATAGCAGTATAACCAAACATAATTTTTTATTCCACAGTTTAGTATAATCTGTATGACCTTATGATCTAATGAATGGCTATTTGATACGATGGACTTTCGATTTATAACTCTCATTTACAACAAAAAACCAATAAATCAAAATGAAGAGGCACTGTTACGCAAATTATACTTAATTGTATCCGATAGCTGATTTGAAACCTGTTTTAGATTTTACAGCAATACCTAGTAGATATTCTTGGTCACAGACTAAATAGATGTACAAGTTGACTGGAAAAAGACCAAACGTACTGAAGGAGAGTGTTTAGAACTCGATTCCGATACCGAATATCCATGCTAATATTATAAACTAGCTGTCCCGGCAAACGTTGTTTTGCTAAATATATTTATAATAGTATTTTTCTACTACATAATGGATGTTGTCATACATATAAACCTTCCTCTTGAATCACTCTATATATTAAAAAAACCGCATCAAAATCCGTTGCGTAGTTTTAAAGATCTGAGCATACATAGGGATTAGGGACAGACAGCGGAAAGCGACTTTGTTTTATACTATGTAGTGATGCGAAATTAACTTTGTCTGTTTGTCTCTTCTTCACGCCTAAACCACTAAATCGATTTGGTGCAAAGATAGTTTGAGTTCCAAAAAAGGACATAGGATAGTTTTCATCCCGGAAATTCCACGGGAACCGGAACTATACGAATAAAACCCCGTGACTGTCTATATTTTTAACCACGGTAATAAGGAGTAACTTAGACTACTTTTATTTTAGAAGCTTTTCCACGCGCACGAAGTTGTGGGCACAGATATTGTAAAATAAATAAGTACTTAAGTACATTTAAATGCTGACTCGCTACATCATTCGCATGACCAAAAATCACGACTTCCTTTTGCTCAATCGGATAAAAAGCAGCCTATGTTACTCCTAAATAATGTAGCTTTCTAAAGATGAAAGATTTTTTTAAATCGGTCAAGTAGTTTCTAAGTTAAATTGTATAAACAAACAAAACAAAAAATCAAATCTTTCTTCTGTATAATATTAAATATTACTACACTATTTTCGTTAAGATTTACTTTGTAGTTAAGTAATTTTTTCTTTATTATTTTTATTATTTTTCTGTTTGTCGCTGTCCTTCAATATGTGCGTATGTGTCCTTCAATATGTACAGTCTTTAACCAATTAACATGTATTTGTAACTTTGACATAAAATACTACGGGTGTCTTGACCTCTATAGGGCTTACGTTTTCCTTAACATTACGCAAGGAGCCTAAAATATATGCGATATTTGTTGTTTATCGTTGCGTCGTGCAGAAGTTTAATGACAAAATAGAAAGTATTTTCATTAAAATTATAACCTGCAAGAAGTTAATAGCTGTTAATAAATCTTTGTATAGTAGAAAATAGTTTTCTTATAGAAATTAATGCAATGCATGACCACACTTTAAAACTAGTTGTGTGCATTATACTCGTAATACGTTTTTGGGAAAGTATAGATAGACGACGGATCTTTTATATCACGAGAGCAGTCTATCTGCTACCCTCTGCTATAAAAACCCCGACCTATCTCAATCTTCGCCAGTGTGGGTCCGGGCTACTTGAAAAAAAAAGATAGCAATATGCGTTGTCACTTACATCTCGACTATTTTTTTTGTTTCGCTGCTGTAACAATTTTGCTTTTTGTGTAGGTCATGTAACAATATCATTTTGACTAGTAGGTGATAGAGGTATTAAGTGTGCAGGTTTGGACAGCAGTGTGTAACTATAATAATATGTACTAAATAAGAAACTATATGTCGGGGACAAAAGGAAAATATAAGATGTCAGATTTGAGAAAATATAAGATGTCGAAATTAAGAAAATATGTGATGTGGAAATTAAGAAACTTCGTACCTATATGTCGTTGAAATAAAGAAACTATTTCGGGAAATTAAGAAAATATTATATGTCGAAATTAAGGAAATATAAGATGTGGAAATTAAGAAACTATAT
Source organism: Apodemia mormo (assembly GCA_036924255.1). Classification (NCBI taxonomy): domain Eukaryota; kingdom Metazoa; phylum Arthropoda; class Insecta; order Lepidoptera; family Riodinidae; genus Apodemia; species Apodemia mormo. Next base: position 34,684,940 of record JAUPFN010000011.1, read on the forward strand.
GTAGTAAATTAAGAAACTATTTCGGGAAGTTAAGAAAATATAAGATGTCGAAGTTAAGAAAATATAAGATGTGAAAATTAAGCAACTTTTGTTGCAGAAATTAAGAAAATATAAGATTTCAAAAATATGAAACTATAAAATATTGATAAATAAAGTCAAGCTGCCCCAAATGTTATTAATGTAATCGATTAAAAACTTAAAACGTATTGATCAAATTTACGCCTACATATATAATTTTTCCTAAGTTTGAATAATTAGAAAAAGTGTTAGACTGTCGCATTGGTCTTGTAGTTAAACTACGAGACAAACGAAACGGTCTAAAAATTTATTCAAAATTCATTTACCGAATGGAACAAAACATGTTATAGGGTTTTTCTATTTAGAAAATTCCACTATTAGTCCGAATCCAAATTAAGGTGCGGGGTCTAAAAATAGCACGTAAAGCTTAAATCTCCCGTGGGAAAAAAATCTTTCACCTATACATACAAAAAAAAAGGAAAATAATTTATTTGCAAGAATATGCAGTTACTTACTTATATAATCGACCGATACGGAGTACAAATAAATAAATGAATAATAAATATTCAGAGGACAAATTAAACCTACTGATCTAACCCCAAAGTAATTAAATTATTTGCTTGTGTTATGGGTGTTAGTCAATGATACTACTAGAATATATTTAATAAACACCGAAACCCGGAAATACAAACATTTATGCTCATCGCACAAATACTTGTCCCCGTCGGGGATCGAATCTACAAAAACCTATAAAGTCTATAAAGCAAACAAATATATAGGGTAGAAGTACCTACCGGTTGTGGTTACTGTGCCATTTGTGGCCATTGAATGTCATAATTTTTAAAAATAGGTCTATATGTACACAATTTACTTATAAAGATTCGGTTACGTGCGTAAATGTGAAAATATAATACCAATCTTATTTTACATTATCATTTTTTGTACATTGATTCTAATTTCAAGTGGCCAGAAACGGTTCTAATATGGCCAAAACCGGAACTTCTACTATATGGCATTTTTTAAATTTCATTACAATTTCATGTTATCAAAAAAACATTTACACCTAAGAAATATTTGTCTAGTAATAAATTAACAACTCTTTATAGAATTTATTTAAAGGTAATTTTTTTATATAATATACATTTTTTATAAATACTGAGTCTTTGGCTATGAACATAAAATTTACCGCTGTTTTAAAAATATGAAATCAGAAGTACTTTATTCAATAAAACTTTTTACAAGTTATTTTGACGCGTCAACATTTTTTTAAACTACTACCGGATCGGAAACGCGGCCACACACTGAGAAGATCCGGCGGAAGAAACTCTATGAGTTCCAAAGTCAGTGATGCGTTACTATCTAGTGAAGATTTAATAATAACACAGAATACGACAGTGACAAGCACTGATGCTATAGCGGTCGGTAAGTATATGGTAACAAGTCCGGGCGTTATATTATAGTAATCTGTCCATCCGAGTGCTAAGTGTGAGTTTTTCTTTTCGCATTCGATCGTAAACGCGTTTGGAGTTTACTAGGAATTTGTATGTGATTTGTACAGCGCCACCTAGTGGTAAATTGGTTTCTCTCGTTTCGTTTCGTTCGAACACGCTCACGATCGAATGCGAAAAGAAAAACTCACACTTAGCACTCTGTATAATTATTTCAATGTCACTCATTGTAATTCGGGTCTAGGTTGTCGTCCGTAGCATCGCATTGGATGCGCTTGCCCTGCATACATTTGTTTCGATGCTGCAATACACTGTCTTGCTCTCTGGTCACGTATAATGACGTAACATTTCTTTTAACTAGATAAAATACCTTTATTATGAATACAAATCCATACTTCCATACATAATATTATAAATGCGAAAACCTGTCTGTTTTGTTTTCACGGCTCAACCAATAAACCCATTCTAATAAAATTTGGCATGGAAATTGTTGTTGAAAATAGTAGTTACAAAAATTTACCCCTAAGAGGCTGAGATAATAAATAATAAATAAATACAAATATTCACGGGACGAATTACACTTAGTGATCTAACCCCAAAGTAAGCAAATTATTTGCTTGTGTTATGGGTGTTAGTCAACGATACTACGAGTAATACATAGAAATACATATAGGTATAAATACTAGAATATATTTAATAAACACCCAAATCCGTAAATACAAACATTTATGCTCATCACACAAATGCTTGTCCCCGTCGGGGATCGAACCCGAGCCCTGTCGATTGCTTAGTCACAGTCGCTGACCACTCGACCAATGGGGCGGTCTAAGATAAGGGATGAAAGTTTATATGAAAAATATATCGGTGACATGTTGATCTTCTGGGCCAGGCTGGGTTGGTCAGCTAGTTCAGGCTATTTCAGGGCCAATGATTCCGTGACAAAACTTTAATCTCGCGTAGGGTTGCAAGGTCAGCTATTCCAACCATAACAATAGCTTTTAACACCATGTTATGTTATTTTCAGAATAGAAGCATCTCGTCTCACCGTGCTAGTAGGAGAACATGATGTGAACAACTCAAGATCGGAAGGTTTCTCCGTGGCCCACGTGTTCCAGCATCCAGACTTCAACCGCTACACCTATGACAATGACATTGCTGTGATACGGCTGACAAACCCTTTACCGGACAAGCTTTATCGACCAGCATGTTTACCAGGCAAGTACCACTAGGTATAAATACAATAAAGAATACACAGATAGAAAAAAATTAAAAGGTGTTTTTTGGATACCCGATTGAAAATAATTTCTTTTCGTTGTATTTTTGTGTTTGTATTAAGTAATTATTAAATAAAAAATATATACATTTAGAATACGCAGAAAAGCTGAATCGATTAAAAAACCTTTTAGTTTTCACATCAGGAAGTGCCTCAAAAATCATTGGAGAAAGGTGTCAGTTTTTAATGTCATTTTTTTTATTTTCACCCACATTTTTTTATTGTCACACGTTTTTAATATATCTATGAGTAACTAAAAGTAAGTAAGTAAGTATCTTCACGCCCGTATCCCCGAAGGGGTAGGCAGAGGTACAACAATGGCACCCACGATTAGCCGAAGATACTTGGTCCCACAAAATGTGATAGGTGGCAAGCCTATCGCCAACCGGGCACTTTCCAATCCCGGGCTATTTTGTGTTTATCAGAAGTATAATATGAGTAACTATTATAATTTTAATCTGTGCCTTCAGCCCGTAAACAAATGACGTGTGATAAGAAACCGTTCCAAAATTCAAAATTGATACCATGAAACGAGTCACGATATATGACAAAAAAAATTAATATACAGATAGATACTACAGATTTATAAAATAGTAAGTATAAATAAAATAGATAAACAAATTTTGTCAGTAATATTAACATTTGAAAATACTACGATTTTATGTCGTAAGGCGCTTTACAATTAGGTACGGTTTGCGTAAACTAGTGCTCAGAGAAATAGATGGAAGGCGTATCTATACAAGATAGAAGTCGTACCTATTATGAATTCGATACGAATGACCCAATTCGCACAAGTAGTACTTGCAAACGTTAAAATACCGCAATACTAAGGTAAACAACGATTACGTAGTACAGAAAATAATGTGTTGTTAAACCCCATGTATTTACATATATCATTAAAAGTGCTAAAAGTCCTTTATATAAGTATTACGCAAAGAAATAAATCTACATTAATATATTATCGCAGGAAACAAACGACGGATGATATTTGTCCGCTTAGGGTTCGCAGGTGGAATCGCACACCTAGCCATATATTAGCAAATCTACAAAAAATGTAATATTGAATTGTGTCGGCCGAAGTGTTCGAAAGTGGCCTAAAACCTGAAACCGAAATGTATACCTACCAAAAAATACCTATTAAGGTCTATACTGTATATTTACTTATATATTATGAAATGTAAAATGAATGTATAAATTCGTTTCAAATTAAGCGCAAATTCTACCTCACATGGAGTACTTACTGTTCTCATCTCTGGGCCGGAGCTCCCCAGTACCAGCTTCTTACCTTGATCGCATTCAACGTAGAACGATTTGAATTGTTGACGATCAGGCTATTAACTATTTCGCAACGGCTTGACTCCTTGGCATTACGCAGAGATGTAAGTTCGCTCTGCATCTTTTATCGCATCTATCATGGAGAATGTTCCGACGAGTTGTTTAGATTAATTCCTGCTGCTGAATTTCATCATCGGACATCGTGTCAAAATTAAAAGTTCTATACTCACCATCTCGGTGTCTGGAAATCCACAACCGTGCGGTTCTCTCGGCATTTTTGCCTCGCACTACATTTTTTTGTGGAATCAATTACCGACAGGGGTTTTTTCGAACAAATACGACTTGGGGACCTTCAAAAAAAAGCTTACTCATTTTTAAAAGGTTGGCAACGCAACTGCATCCTCCATAAAAAAATTCCTCTCTCTTCAGATACAGGAACTGGTTTATTGCGCGAACAAAGTGCCCTATCAACGTGTAATTTATTTAGCGTAGAGCTTCTGAATCCAAACGTTGGCTTAGATCTTGTCGAAGAACGAAAGGGTAAGAGGCAAGCGAGGTCATAATTTTGCAACTTATTAATACTTGACCAGGGTCTCGATTTTTGGTGGGTCAAACAAAGGACGCTTATGGTCTGATAGTGACATGTGTTTAATTTGTGTAGGGTATGCTGTGATGAGTATATCAGGATTGAATAGTTATCAACCTTCATCTCCTATGCTACTAATATTATTTGTTTAAAATTGAATTGAATATTTATTTTGTCCAAATTTTTATTTGCTATTTTTTCTACATATTCCGACCAATCAAACGCGCCCTTATACATTTTAACACTGACACCATCTTGACACTATTATTTTTATGAATCACGTCATTACGTTCTACCTACATGATGAAATTAGTGGTTTCATCGCCTAGATTGTCTATTGAGTTTGCCTAACGGAAGTTACGGTAATGAAGACCAAAGTTTATTCAAACAAATATAATTTAATTTACGATAACCTTTTACTTTGCCCAACCCGTTATTATTGCTGCAAAACACAATGCTCTTTAATTGACATGTGTTGAGTCATAAACTATAGCTGGGTCAATAATTCTTTTATCGTTTAAATACCGCTCTTTTGACCAAGTTTCAACAAAGAGAAGATTACGTGTGTGCAAGATACACTTTTTAAATGCTTTTGCCGATTATTATGTTTTTTCTCGATAGATTGACATAAATATCACACGCTCGAGGAGGTAAGCAGAGGCACAACCAGTGTACCCACGATTAGCCGAAGATACTTAGCCTCCAAAGTGATAGGTGGCAAGGGCATAGGTGACTGCCCGATTAACTTATCCAATCCTAGGCAACGTTGTTTTTATCAGAAAACTGAAAAACACATTTTTTAAATTGCCCGACGCGGGAATTGCATCCGGGGCCTCATATGGTCAACATTGACACCGATAGACCACTATAATATATAAATAACGTATTGACCACTGATCATGAGTTGAATCCTCGGGTCGCGCAAAAATGTTATTGAGGTTTTCTAAATGATTTTCTTAAAAATAAAAACCCTCAGTACCAGCTCACAGACTGGCGAGTGGTTTAGTGCCACCATCTGCCCCGGGTGAGCATATAAAGTTATTGGTCCCGATTATCGCTAGAAATATACGATCGAATCGTTAATAGGTCGTTAAAATGCGGCAACGGGGAACACCACTCATCTGGAAATCCGTTAAACCGGTGAATTGTGATGACCTAGAAAGTCTATAGACATTCATTTCACTCTGCCTATTCCGCAAGGGAATTAAATTGATGATACTTTTAAAATAAGATTCCGTATACTCATGCAGCAACAAAAGTTACGGATAGCAACGCACCGATAACATATTTGGTGTTTAAAAGCGATGGTTACATTTTTTATAGAGCGCTATTTGCTTTTATGCGTTTTTATGCTTTAAAAACCTACGTGTTCTGAACATTCACTGTCCCTGTCGGACATCAAACTCAAGCACTATCGATTGCGCAAATGGGAACGCTAACCATTCGATCAACGAGTTGACCGAATCATAACTCGTACATAACAATAAAGTCGTAAAATACATTTTCTAGCTGAGCAATTTGCTCGCCCCAAAACCCCGGTTTCGCAGTAGTATTTGGACCAACTGCAACTGCATGAACTTAATCATTTCGAAATAAAAAATACATTAGCATAATATTTTGTTCTCACAATCAAATATTTTTTTTAGATGACGCAGACGCACTAGACGGCGCCAACGCGATTGTTTCTGGTTGGGGAAGCACAATCGAAAAAGGTCCTCATTCAAATATTCCTATAAAAGTAAGTCCTTAATATCTAATTTAACTAGCTATTACTCATTCGCTTACCCAAAAAATATTACTTCCTTTTGTTCGGTCCCGTAAAAAGCAGAGTACAACCTGCTTTATGAATGTGGCTATCATACAAAAAAAAATTTCATATCCGATGATCCGCCGACCATTCAAAAATTAGCACGTTTAAACAAACAAAAATCTTTTTAGCTACTTGTGATAGGCGGTATCTTCCTCCGTGTTAGTCCGGGCTGCTTTTGAAGAATAGACCACTTGCTATTGTGCCAGTCAGTTCGTAAAAGGCGACCGATTGGCTATACGTGTTACAATACATCGTTGCTACTAGATGGTAGAGTTCTGCAACGTCTCTCCTCGGTACTTGGTACCCATTCCTGTTGCGTCAATATTTGTCACTGTCGCGTTCCGGTTTAGAGGGTAGGTTAGCCAATGATATATGTGGCATTAACACCCTGCCACACGGATAGCAACTCAACTTTAACATCTTTGGCATCTATAGACGATGGTTTGTCTTTACATTAGGAGAGCCATCTGCTTGTTTGCTATGTACTAATATATAAAAAAATTATATCCAAAACTAGCCGTTTCCTGTGCATAGGTCCTGAACCAACAGGAAAATTGGGAGAAAATGTAGCCTACGCCATTCCAAAAATAATATTTTCGTATTTTACTGACCTGATTATGACTAACGCTTATTTCCAGCGATAACTAAGACTGATAACTTTTTCATACTAGGCACAAGCGTATTACATACACCATATTATAGACTCTGACCTGCTACTGAGTTTTTGATTTTCGAATATAACATCAAAAGATCAATAAGGGTCAGCTCACATTGACTCAGAGTCGAGGCGAAGTCATGTTTTTAAAACTTTAAAGTGTATTCATATCTATTTCCATTAGGTAACGTACAAAGTTTTGTATAATTCACTCGACAAAGCGTCGCGTTGACGCGCGAAATCACTCGCCAATGCGCGCACAATGTCTTTGTAATTTTATAACACTTGCGTTACTTAATAGAAATACAAGTAAAGAATACAAAAATTAAAAAATACAAACCTTTTACTTGATTTATTATACTCAGGTTACATATTACATCTTATACCTAACGAAATAGGGATGAATTTACTTTAAGTCTAAAAACACCACGCGTCGCTTTGTTTCGACCTTGCATCCTTGTGAGCTGACCTAAGGCTACGTCCGCACAGACTGGTGACTTGCTTAGCGCCTAGAATCTAGCGAACCACCTAGCGAGTATCTTCGGATCGGCCGCACTGCGCGCTTGGCGCCTAGCGTTTTACTAAGATACTCGCTAGGTGGTTCGCTAGGCTGAAGGCGCTAAGCAAGCCGCCGCGCCTGCCTGTGCGTACGTAGCCTAACACTTTTGGCCATCTCAGTAATCAAAACTAGGATCAATATCCGAACCACTCTGTTTAAATAGATCATTAATATACTAGAGTTTTCAGGCACAAGTGCAGATATGGTCTGACGAGGATTGCACTGGAGCTGGTTACGGCCGTCGAAAGGTGACACCACGCATGATCTGTGCTAACGCACCAGAACGGGACGCATGCACTGGGGATTCTGGAGGACCACTGCTTATGTCACATCCACATTATACGCTTGTGGGTAAGGCGTTTTCTGTATTATCAATGCACCAGTATTATAGCACTCAGCCCACGTGATTTAAAATGGTAAAGTTGTGAAGCATAAACATTGAGCTGTGAGATTCACTCTTTCTTCGAAGAGTTAATAGTCAGGCAATATGGTTCCTGCAAGAGAATTCCAACCATTCATATAAATATGTTTCTATTAATTATAACTAGTAATCGCCCTCTGGTAATATTTGACCATATCACTACATAGTGTAAAACAAAGTCGCTTTCTCTATCTGTCCCTATGTATGCTTAAATCTTTAAAACTGTGCAACGGATTTTGATGCTGTTTTTAATAGATAGATTGATTTTTGAGGAAGGTTTTAGTATATAAACTCTTCCGATATTCCCACAGAAATAAAAGCTACGCGGGTGAAACCGCGGGCAGGTCGCTAATAGATACTAAACAATAAAATCTCTTATAAGTTTGATAACATACTTTAATCATAAACAAAATAGTTTCTGTCAAATGAATGGTAGCATGTGTAACATTCATTTTTATTAATTTAACGTGATTCTAAAGTGTATTATATAAAATACTAGCTTTCTGCACTCTTTCCGCAATGCAACTTTAATTATCAAAAATAACATGCTCCTCCGTTCGCGTTATTGTCGTAAAAAGAGATACAAAGTTTTCGCTTAATATAGTTTTTTTTGTCTTCACTAATTGTCGCTTGTCATTTGCGATACGAACAGCTTTTATAAAGCAAAATAATATTAACACACTGCTACTCAGACTACTAGTGAGAAAATTCAATAAATAATTACCTTTCTCAGAAATCAGAACCGGGACCTCTTGATTTGAGTCAAACTGAATAAATGCTAAACCAACGATGAACGAAGCACTATTTTGCCTCCTAAAAATATTGCGGTGGCCGGTAAACTTCCGTATATTGTGGCTTTTCCGGTCACGCAGACAACAACACATAATTAACATCTTTGATGTCTCGGGTCGCTGGTCGTGGTAAAGTTCTAAAATGTCTCGTCAGGATTTTATAACAGCTCCTTAACTTTAACGCTTCAACTTGTTTATTTTTCTATGATGCGATAAAAATTAGGAGGTCTGTCTATTCTTTCCTGTGTTATGCAATAAAATGTTTAGACCGAAAAATGGCCAATTGCTATGAGTTTCTTATACATAATTATCTAGCAAGTGCCTGATCAAAATGATGTCTAATATCATTACTCTAATTTAAAATTGTGTTTTTTTTAGGAATCGTATCCTGGGGCAGAGGATGTGCTAGACAAGGTTATCCAGGAGTATATGCTAGAGTTGACAGATTCATGCCTTGGCTCCGAGTCGCTCTACGGCATGCATGCACATGTTCTCCACCTGGAGTTTAAAAGTTTCATGATATAAGGCTCTAGCGACGGCCTAACTTCTTAAGACCTAAGGCCTTACACAGAGTAGAGCTTGATTTTCTTTCAGAGTAGGTATAGGAGTTACAGCTCCTTTTATTTCACTTAAAATCACTTAAAGTTATTTGTTTTTTGTCACTGTTATATCAAGGGTCATGAATCACGACCGTTATATTTTATTAGTAACGATTATTGTCACAGTGGGTGCAATTTATTCAGTATGCTACATCGCCGCGCAGTGATTACAATTTATAAGTGATTAGCGAAGTGAAATAACATATTAAACAAATTCTCTCCTCTAGCTGGTGGCACGGTGTTGCTCAAATGTTGTTGCTATGTCTCTTTCGCACGATGGATTTCTGCGAATTATAAGCTTGGCCCGCGTGAAATTAAATCACGCTCGCGTTATATGTAACAGACGGTTTAGGTGCATATAACTGGTGTGACACGTGAATTATTTTATAACGAGTGATATAACCAGTGATGCGTGAAATGTGCCATGCCTATTTCAGAGCTATTCGGCTAGATACCAAATCACAAAAATTGATTCCTAGGGTAAAAACAAAGCATGTCTGGACCATCTAGACAGCTACGATGGTTACTGCAGTCGTGCTTTTTAAAAGGCTCTATAAAAATGTTTTTGCTTGAAAATATTCCTTAGATTTGGCATTTTGGCGCTCCTTACCCAACGCCTAGAACGACTGCTCCTCTTACTTGTCGTCGTCCCTAACGGCGCCGTAGAGCTCAAACCAAACCAACGCTACACACATTTCACAGATTCAGATCGGTTTAACTGACATAAAGAAAGAAGTCTAGGACCAAATCTATGATAGCTGTAAAGGAAAAAGTTACCATATTATACATAGATGGGCCGGCAAAGCTAAGTATATGTAATTAAAATTTTAGGACTTTCAAATCTAATGCCGTACCAAACTGTGTGACTCACAAAATAAGTCTCGAAAGCTGTCACGGACTATTGTTATTAGAACCATTACTGTTACATCGATAACATTAAGGCTACGTCTGCACGGACAGGCGGCTTGCTTAGCGTCTAGTACTTCGCGCCCTTTTGACAAAAACCAACACGTTTGTTTACTTTGACAGGTCGCTAAGCAATTAGCTAATTAGCTGAGCCCCCAAGCGCGCGGTGCGGCCGATCGCGAATATTATAGAGCGTTCGTTTTACTAAGCTACTCGCTATATGGTTCGCTTGACTCTAGGCACTTTAGTGTAAGCCACCTGTCTGTGCGGACTTAAAATGAATCGTTCAATTCGATATTCAAATAAATACCGCAAATTTGTTTCGTAAACATTTTTTTTCTTTCATGCAGGTTTATAAAACATATATATAGAGTTTGCCTACTGAAATATATTACTTTGATTTGAGCAGATATAATTTTTCTGTAATTTTTATACTATAGATTATTCAGAGTTACGAAAACGTTGAACCACGAAGTTTTTTTAGGTTGTTCAACATATTTTTAGGTATTGTAAGTGGTTCATAACAATATTATGGCTTTTTAGTATTTACTGTTATATTTATTCATCCTTGTAGTCCTGATGAGGCTCTAATATAACTAATTTTATGAGGCTAAATTGAAATGTGAGGCTAAAACACTCAATGTTTGTGAGGCTAAAACACACTAAATGGATGGTATTGAATCTTGATTCAATACCATCCTTTTCTTTACTTTAGTTAAAGCCAAAATCATATTAACGTTGATCTGGCGTCCGCGTTCCTCCAAATTTTGTAATGAGCGCAAAAATGCGTTGCGAGCTTTCGCGATACCTCGCTTAAATTAAACGTTAGAAAAACCGATACGCTAGGTCTACGCCAGTATGATAATGTCTTTAAGCTTAAACTAATTGTACTCTAAGTATTTATTTTATCTTATAAAAGTCTAGAATTATGATGCTACCCTGACAGCTAAATAAATGAAAAAGGCTAAAAGTACCCATACTTATAATAAACCGATCGTTCTGATCATGGGCGCGGGCAGCAGGGTGCAAGGGGGTGCAATTTTACCCCCCTAGCAGAAAATAATAATTTTTATATTAAGTTACAGTTTGAAAATAAAAAGGCTTCCACGTTACTGTCACATAATATAGGTAAATGTAAAATTCCAAATTTTATATTAATTAATAGTATGCTAAATGTGTAGATGCAGATTGGATGCAGATGCACCTCTCTGAAAGTATGCCTGGTGGCGCTCATAGCTCTCATTTAATCATGTTTACATTTGTCTATGAAAATGACAGATTTCTTATACATATATTGTAAAATAATAAATAAGATCATGAAATCAATTTTAGCAAACTGTAGCGTGGATTGAAAGGTGAAATTCATCTGTTTGAGTATTTATGAAAATATGTTTTTTAATTAATTTTTTATTATTAATTCATATATTATTGCTAACCTGATATTTAAATTAACTTTACATGGGTCTATTGACTCTAAAAACATATAGCTCTTTAAAATAGACTCTGAAACAGAGTGGCTAGTACAAGAATGGACTTAAATGGCGGTTGATGTGCGATGTAGAACCGCGCGAATAGTCAGCTTCTTTGTTCTAACTAGTAGGCATCTCCGACACGATAACGCGTGTTGTCTATACAGTATTCTATTTTCATATAAGCAGTCGGAACGTGAATCATACCTACGCGCATCTAGGTCGGTAATTGGAATACACTCGACTCGGTACACAACAGAGTGCTAAGTGTGAGTTTTTCTTTTCGCATTCGATCGTGAGCGCGTTTGGAGTTTACTAGGAATTTGTATGTGATTTGTACAGCGCCACCTAGTGGTAAACGTGAGAAACCAGTTTTCCACTAGGTGGCGCTGTACAAATCACATACAAATTCCTAGTAAACTCGAAACGCGCTCACGATCGAATACGAAAAGAAAACTCACACTTAACACTCTGAACAATCGCGAATGCGCTGCAGTGACGAACGAGTGGTATGATGGTTTTTTAAGCAGTATCAGAGCGATTTGTAAATATTTGACTGAAATAAGTACAAATACTTATATAATATGGCAAAAAGCAATTATAGACTATTGTTGGTTGCTTGAATTCTTTTATACCGTACCTAGAGATAACATTTTTTTAATTATCTGTAATTAAAAATACTGTAGGCGAGCAGCCTTATCTCGTATTGAGGTACCGCGTGACTAGGTAATTAAGAAGGGGGCCGAATCCGTAAATTATATTAAGGGGTAAGCTATAGCCGAAGCCGAATGATAGATAATATTAATGTGTCTCCGCACAACTTCAGTCAATAGACCATATATTTTAAGAATCTTCTCCTTCACTTCTAAAATATCTGCTTCTTAAAAAGTCTTACAAAAAATATTTTTAGAAATTAAAACTGGTGGTGTTAAATACTACCTTAAACCAAAGTAAAATAAATTACAAATTAAGTCTGTTATAAATAGGTCTTAAAATAAACACAATCAGTATTATAAGATTTAGAATAATTTAAATTGGCTGTGATTTAGTAAGTTATATTATTATAGACATAATTTAGATGTAGATGTAACAGCGCTGTTTTACCATTGCCCTGTTTCGTTGTACTTAATAATATTGGTACTTACTACTTATTTAGTTACCGATATTACCACTTACCGTTATAAATTATAATTTTTCTTTAATAAATTACATACTATTTGAAATATATATCTTTTTTAACGTCTTAATTAGTTTTATTTACTATAGTGTTAAACATTCATTTACCAGAATACAGAACAACTCAAAAGAGTATGGCGTGGTTGCAAAAACTTCATCAGTGAATTGTGTTGTTATCTACTTGGGGCGACTACTTGTTTATTTTGCTGGTGCAAGGACCTAAAGTAGCTTTTAGCTACCACTACAATATCCATCCATCATTCCCGCAATGTGATGTTGCTCACCAATTGCAAACTCCAAGTTCCAGTAGCTTTGCCTAGCTTTGGTCGTTGATCCCCCCGTGTTGGTCCCGGGCTCCTTTGAAACTGCCAACTGCCGTTCCGCTAGGCAGATCGTAAAAGGCAACCGATTGGGTATGCGAGTCACAACCATCGTGGCTACTAGTTGGTAGAGTTCTGCTTTCTACAAGTCTGGTACAACCGCCTTACCTAATCCTACCGCAATAGCGTCAGTGCAAGGCACTGACGTGTACCGGTTTAGAGGGTAAGGTAGCTGATGAACTTACGCAATTGGCATTAGACCTCGCCACAAGATAGCAACGCATCATTAACATCTGCTGTCTATATACGATAGTTGACTCTTTCCATCAGGAGACCCATCTGCTTCTTTGCTATCTTATGATATTAAAAAAACTGGTTGACCCAAATATACTTATACACCCAAATATACCCTGAGCCCATTACTTACGTTCTATGTACCGAACTCTAAGATTTGTTTTAAATTCGTTTGGCTCGGTTTATTAAATCTTCAAGTTCGTTCGGATCCTACATACATTTTATTTTCCCTGCCCTATTTCATTTTCCTTTTTCAACCCGACCCAAAACTTTCCAGGATATCTTTCTTCCATCAACAATTACTTCGTCTAGCCTTAACAACTGTCCGTCAAGATTAGCATTGTACGGGTTCTTGTTAACTAGTACACTATTAGATTGATAAATGATAGATGATATTGATTATTATATTGATTTAATATTGATGATACACTTGATATGAAATGATTAGTGAGGACGCGTAGCGCTCTTGATGGCTAAATGCGAACTGTCTTATTATATTAATTAAAATAATAATGAATAATGTGTGTCGTGTAAAATGATGAATTGCATATGTTACGGTTGCACCGTACAAGCATTATTTTAATGATGTAGAGTCTGATTTTAGTTTTTCTTTTCTTTTAACTGTTCTTTTTACTAACTAGTCGCTAAAAACCATGTAAAAAGCTTATTATACCTACTACCAGGCCTCTGACACTCGCCTATCCTATACCTACCGCGATAAGCACCTACAGCGCACGACAACACGGCGTTGCAAATCAGTTTGGGCCGCCCCATAGATAAATATGTGTATTACTATATGGCCGCCCCGTGCTTATGAGTACACGCGTACCTGTACGACGGCCTGTCGATCATCGTCGCGACGTAACGTTTATCGCTGTAGGTACTCTTACAAAATGAGGAATCGTAATACAAATAGGTACTGTGTGGATGGCTGTCGCAATAAACAGAAGGATTCAAAGTTTTCGTTTTTTACTTTACCGAAAGATTCTGAAAGGTAAGAAATGTTTACTAATTGGTCGAGTGGTTAGTGACCCTGACTACGCAATCGACGGGGCTCGGGTTCGACAAACATTTGTGTAATGAGCATAGATGTTTGTATTTCTGAGTTGAGTGTTTATTATATAGTGTTTATTTTAATAGCAATTAAATTTTAAAAAGTAATATATTTCGGTTTCTATATATGTATTAATATCGTTGACTAGCACCAATATCATAAGAAAATAATTTGCTTATTTTTGGATTAGATCAATTCGTGTATTTGTCAAGGAATATTTATTATTATTTATTTATTATTTTTGTTTTGTTTAGTTGTCTCGTAATTTTTATAAGTAGGTTTTAAGTACTATAGGCATCGACGGATTCTGTAGATTTATCATGCCCCATTATTGCAACTTGAAATGCGCCACAAATTATATTTTAACATTAATTAATAAAGTAGAAAAAAACAGTATTTTCACGTCTGTATCCCCGAAGGGGTAGGCAGAGGTACAACAAGTGCACCCACGATTAGCCGAAGATACTTGGTCCCACAAATGTGATAGATGGCAAGCCTATTGCCAACCGGTCACTTTCCAATCCCAGGCAACTTTGTGTTTATCAGAAAACTGAAAAATCACTTTTTTTATGTGCCCGACCCGGGAATCGAACCTGGGACCTCATGTGGTCAACGCCAACGCTGGACCACTAGACCACAGAGGCGATCACATTAATTAATTATTAATAAAAATCATTTTCCCCGTGTTGGTCAGAGTTTCTTTGAAGAATAGAGTAACTGCCGCTATACCAGGCAAGTTGTAAAAGGTGACCGATTTGCTATACGTGTCACTACCATCGTGACTACTAAATATGTGGTAGAGTTCCACATCGTCTCACCCGGGTATATGATACCACTGCTTTACCTGCTTCTGCCGCAATAGCGTCAATGCTTGTCATTATCATGAAGTATTAGGTATAGGTGGAGCTAGCACTCGTATTAATCACTTGAAACACATTTTTACATTATATCTCTGTCTATGAGGTCTCTCCATCTCTTTTTATACAGCTGTGTTAGAAAGAGTGGGTAAGACCTCAGAAGATGGCAGCAGTATTTAAAATTGTGTTTCAAGTAGATATTAGAAGTGCTGCCTCCAGATATAATACAGCTTCATGGTCACTATCGTGTTCTGTTTTGGGGGTTAAAGTTGAGCGGTAGAATTATGTGTATAGCATTGCCATCCCGCTGCACAGATAGCAACGCATCATTAACATCTTTGGTGTCTATTGGCGATAGAGTATATTTGAGACAACCCTGATTTCATTAGAAAGGATAAGAGTTACGCGGTAGCAAGAGATGCAATTTCTAGGTAAATATAACCGTAGCTAATCAAGCGCCGCGCGATCTGAATTCAACTTAATTGTATTGTATCAAGAGTCCCTATTTCTTTAAACCTGTACTTGTACTATTATATATTCTATTCTGCTTCGTTGAAAGGCATTTTGAATAATTGTTATTGATATCGTCTACATACGGATGTTTTTAAGGTCTGAACACTAATTCAAAATTAATAGTACTCTAATTTTAAAGAATCCGACACTGGTGATTACTATTTTATAGAAGAACGACACGCGGTAGTGATCACTTATCGTCAGCTGTGGACAAACCTAACGATAAGTGATCAAAACCGCGCGTGTTCATATGCAATACCAAAAGTTTTATAAATGTATGCCTTTTAAGAATTAAAATGTTTGAAGATATCTAATTTGTATCCATTTGAGAATATTTCAACCAACGATTGCTTTCAGAGAGGTAGTGTGACACTAAAAGTGCTTTGGGAATCGCACGTTTGTAAACTTTCAGACAAAATATTTTGTTCCACAGCAAATTTTCACATGAGTAATTAAACTGAACGTTGTGTTGTGTATAGTATAGTAATATTAATAATTAGCTATAACTCGCGACTTTGTTCGTGTGATCCAAAATCATAACTTCCTTTAGCCCACTCGGCTAAAAAGTGGTCTATATGTCGCAGTGAAATTGTCAATAGCCGTTAGATTGTAATCTACCTAGGCATTTTATAATTTGGTTAGGTTAGGTTAGCAGTTAAATTATCATATCACTTAGGTAGATTATAATCTAACGGTACTGACAATTTCACTGCGACATATATATCGTTTAAACTCCTCTCTCTTTCAGTGAAACTGTCCTTTCACACAGAGAGATAACATTAAAATTGGTCTTGCCCCCGTTTACAAGATTACCCGGTGAAATCAGAACGACAGACGGAAATTTTAAAAATGGCTGTTTAGGTATTAGTGTCCAAAATATAACACACTGCACTTGAAAAAATCTAATTATTTTGAAATCACAGACTGACACTTCAATTTTATTTATATGTATCTATGTGTGTATGTATGTATGTAAAGTAATAGCTAGTTCTTAATATTTTTGTTTAGGTGAAAACTTATGATCTACTGTTATAGTGTTTCTGGAAGTCAACCGCTTTTTAACCAAAACGGATTTTCAAACTTTGTAACGCGAGTATTGTATACTCTTTATTATTTTTTCAACATTCTGTTTTCACGGGGTAATCTCCAGAGTGGCTGGACCTGTTTTAATGGAACTTTTACTGAAAGATAGAGGAGTTTATATAGCAGGACTTAGGCTACTTTTAGTAACAAAGTCGCGAATAACAGCTAAAGAAGAATAATAATACAAAGATCGTTGTTAAAATATAATAAGTTTTGATGTGATAACTGCCACGTCTATTCAGTTCACAAATTAGGTTTATGACGAATGTAAACTTGTTAATGTACCTACATAAGTCATGCAGGTAATTCGGGCGCCGTTTTTCCAACTTATAATCAGGAATGTTTAGAAATTTTAAATCGCATCCATTTCTTTATATTGTCAAAACAGCCTTGGTATCTTGTATTAAATATTTTAGTATAATAAATTAAAAACGAATGGATTTACTCAAAAGAGGACATGACACTGACGAAACTGGTTGTGTTCCTGATGAATGTCTAAACTAAACTCAGACTTCTAGCAAAACTGACAGATGGCTTAACTAAGTTTTAATAAACTTTTTCAGGACACTCTAGAATCTAGAATGTAGAATGACCTGAAAAAGTTTAGTAAAAAATCTAGAGTGTCCTGAAAAAGTTTACTATAGTATATATAGAGTCCAGTTAGTATATATAGAGTCTAGATAATAGAACATAATCTAATTCGGCCATTTTACTTTGTAAGTTAAGATGTCTTGGCATATTTCTGACAGTTTTTCTATAAATTTTGACAGTTAAATATAGAAAATGCGTCGGAAAGAAACCAGCAGGCAGTTGTTAACGCCCATGCCAAAGAAAAAAAAAAATAAAAGAAACCAGCAAAACTTAGATAAATTTTGTGTACTCTGACAGATCTAAGTAAGTTTGGTAGACATCGTCATTAAGTTTTTCTCATCATTGAACTGTTCGAGCTAAAGCTTTTTTAGACATACTCTTTTTTGACCGAAAATACGTATGAAAAAATTGCGACACTGAACATTCAGTGTCACAATCATATAACATTCAAGGAAATTACATTCTACCCGGAATGTTCACACGCGCTTCAAAATCATTCCGAAGAGTACCACGACATAGGTGGAGTGTGTCTCTTTCTACTATATAAAGCGCCAATCGCCATATATATATATATATATATATATATATATATATATATATATATATATATATATATATATATATATATATATATATATATATATATATATATATATATACTGCGGCCATGCGTAGTTTACAAATACTACAAAGTAATTCTACTAATTTGAGAAACAGCTTTGCATTGCATAAGTAATTACGTAATAATTAAAATAAGCACATTTTACAACTCACTACATTAATTACAATACATTTTATGCTAATGTATTTATCGTTATGTATTATTAAAAGAGATTTAACGATTACCGAATATATAAAAATCTACCATACTTTTATTTACACTGGCAATTGCAAGAAAGGCCAACATCCACTTTTCCTTTTGTCGTTGTCTTGCTCAGAACGTTTTTCCCCTCTGTTAAGTAAGAAACAAATGTCAACTTTATGGGTAACAAAAAAAGTACATTTTTATTAATAAAATATTGCGTTATCATATTTAAGTTCCTTGATAACATTAATTTTATGACTCCTTTAGGAGCATTACATATTGTTCTGACTATCTAATCTGTGGTTCTAACTTCTATGGTCTATGGTTCTGTCATTGTGTTAAAGTTTGCGCCAAAAAGCGGCAACGCGAAAAAATAAGAGATACATAAACAAGCTTCAAAAAGTTTTCTAAAAAAGTGATTAATTTAAACATTTAATTATTGATTTAAAGAGATTACATTATATTAAGCGCAGAGTATAAAAAGTTATACACAAAATGAACTTTTCAGACAATGAAGGCGTAAGTTTATTACTGATTATTTGTGAATAAATTGTGGTAAAATATACAATAGAATCTTTTATGGTTACGTTGATAATTTAAAGTTTTAGATTGCAGTAAATGCAATCTCTTAGCTTGTGATACTTTATTTGATCAATTATTGTATTGATCTATATCGTCCCCGTTGAGCGAAAATTAACTAAATCGAGTTATGTATTTATTTTTTATTTTATAATGTGAATCAGCGTTTCCATCTCTTTATTACTGTCTCACTCTCATTTCTGTAGCTTGCATAGATTTTGAGAATTTTTGAAATGCGAAAATTCACTAAATAATAATTATTATGAGCACTATAAATGTAAATAAAATACATTAAGTATACATAATATTTCCCTAATTTATATTTAGTATAACTTGTTCTCATAAATCACTAACTCAATTTTGTTCGTTTAGAATTCAATAGAATCAGTTCAACATTTTAAAGTACAATTAACTAACTTGACTTGATGATCTTTCTCTCTCAATTGGACTGTAATTTATACAAAAATTTCCGAGAGAATAATTATTAACTCAGGCCGATAAATTAACTAACTCATAAATACGTCAACAGATAGATACGTGGAGTAAAATTCACCAAATGTTTATCAATTCCTACTAAAGTGAAACTTTGTTTTTATAATCATTATTACAATATTTTCTTCAAAGTGGTATAAGAATTTTAAAAATCTAACTCCCCTGTAGCAAGTTATTGCCATTTCAATTTTCCGAACTTTCAAATGCGATTATCTCGAAACACACTTTTTAGACTTGAATTAATTTTCACTTTACGGGGACGATATGAAACTTAAAAACAAAAGTTATTGTTAATAATTTCTTGCATCTTTGTGGATACAGGCATGCAAATACTCATATTTTTTTATAATTTTGTTAAAATAAAAAGTTATGTGACAAAGGTTGCTTGTTAAAGGCTTGTTATTAAGTTCCCGAAAAACTAGATTAACCTGATAATTAAAAACTAGCAACTTATATCACTACTAGTAGTATCACAGGATAATGAAAACAACATTTAATAATAGTCCTGTTTTTTATCTGCAGCAACAAAAACCATGAAAAATCAAATAGATTGCCACAAGTTGTATTATAGCTAGTGACAATTTACATAAAAATATGAGTACACATTTGTAAAATTAACTATGTTTTAGTTGTTATATGAGTACTGTATGTTCAGGATGAAACTTCAAGTGTTGATAGCACTTCAAACACAGACAACACATCACGGAGTGAGACACCAACAAATTCACGTGTTGCAAAAAGAAGACGAGGAAAGAAAAAAGTAGCAAAACAAGTTAAGCCTCCTTACAAATTTAAGTAAGTGCTTCATCTGATTTGTATACAATATTAGACAATTAGAGGTAATATGTGATGGATATTAGCAATATGGACATACAAATTAAAATATCTACCGTGACTGCTAATAAGATATTATTCACTTCCTTCTATTGAACTCATTAATAATGTTAATCCATTTGAAAACCAGCTATTACTATTGTAATTAGATATCAGAAGTACTGAATAGTTAAAACCCTTAACTAGATTTTTTTAATTTGATTCAACCTCTTCCCTTCATAAGGGATCCTTTGTGGAGATGTGTTAAGTAGATGTTTATTTTTATTAAATTATCCCCTTAATACATTATTTTAGTCTGATTTGTGTTTTCTTTCTGATTTTACACTAAAAGTAATGTACATGTATCTGCCTTGTATAGAGTATACCTGTTATCAGCTACCCCTATTGTAATTAATTTAATTATTTGGAATCAGGACATGGATCACTTGAACAGAATTAAGCGGAAGGAAACTGTAATTTTCCATACCAACTCGGCACATTTGCATAATTTTATTATGGCTGAAAAAAATCACTTGGATAAACAATTAAGGCCATGATTCCAGTCTGGTACTTGATATTCTTATTATGAGTACTGGTACTTTAATTGCCCAGAAGAAATAAAAGGAGAGGGGGATTTTTGGGCCCAAATGTAAAGGGTTGAAGTATGGTTCAAAAAAATGATACTATTTTTCTATTTCAAAATTCAAAATATGAGCTTTATCCGCTTTCTGAGAAAAAAGAAATCACGAAAATAAATTTGTAGTACTATAATTGTATAATCGATAAAATTATAATCGATTTACGTAAATAATTTTAATCGAAATATAAGCTCGTAAATATATGTAAAAGTGTATTTTTGATTAATATTTAGTATAATCAACAGTAAATACCATCATTATTTTACAGACCATTTGTAATATAAAAAGAAAAAATATAATCGATACAATTTATATAATCGATTGACTGGGTTACCTCACACTTAATACGATTTAGCGTCTGTGGATTTAATACAGCTAAAATTGACAATTACAACTGACATCACTGACGGCTCGCAAGAGTCGCACTCGCAAGTCGCGGACTTCACTCTTCGCTATTTTACGTACCTACCTACAGAGAGGCATCCTTTAATTTGTGGATTTCAAAAATGTGTGTTTTAGTATTGTGTCAATTTATAAACATGAAGCATAGTTGCCTGTATTACAAGTATCAGTTGTTTATATAATAGTAAACGGTTACAGTGAGTTAAACTATACCATAGTACCGTAACCTTACTTCTAGTGAATATCTTATATCTCTGTTCTCAGATTGGTAAAATCTGTAAAATTTTCAGTATTTATATAACGTTAAACTAGCTATTAATTAACACAATATTCATCTTATTACAAGGGGGCCCAAGTTTGTATGCAACGGTATCAGTCTCCTTTTCTCACATGTATATTTCTAATAAAAAATATTTAATAAAAAATACTTAATAAAAAATAAATGTAAAGCAATATTTTAGTGAATCAATGTCCTATCTTGTACTTGAATAGATTGTTAATAATGTGGAGATTATGGTTTTTTTTATCATAGTTGTAGTGCGAAGGAAGATCATGGTCAGCCTTTATTTGGCTGTCAATTCAATCATCACCTAGGGGAGGGTGATCCACAGATATTTGCTGTGGTGGGAAGTAACAGAGTATCAATATATGAATGTCCAGAAGGTGGTGGATTTAAGTTTCTTCAATGTTATGCTGACCCAGATGTGAGTATGGCAACATAGTTATGCTTCAATATTGAAATGACTTATATTGTTTCTCAACACAGTGTTTCCTTAAAATATATACAGGAGGAATACAAAGGAGATAACTAATTTAAAAGTTTTAT
This sequence comes from Apodemia mormo, assembly GCA_036924255.1. Classification (NCBI taxonomy): domain Eukaryota; kingdom Metazoa; phylum Arthropoda; class Insecta; order Lepidoptera; family Riodinidae; genus Apodemia; species Apodemia mormo. The sequence continues at coordinate 34,707,193 of JAUPFN010000011.1, forward strand.
AAAAAATTGTGTTCGAAAACAGTTTTTAATTTAAATATTGTGCCTGTATTATTGCAGGGAAAAGATTTTTTGATTCGAATTGAATGGTACAAGAAAAGCTGCAATGTTGACCTGGTATTAAGAAATTCTATGCTATAAATGTAATATTCATAGAATGAGTATTTACAAAACAGATTTATTGTGTTGGTTGAACTAGACCTGCTTCCTGCCAGCTCATTCTTAAAATACGATTGGTCAAACATGTCACTACCATGGCAATTACTAGGTGACAGATTTACTCACTCAGGTTTTTGTCGATACTTATCGATGTTGTGTCCCACTTTGAACCATAGGGTAAATTTATACATGTGGCATTTCAACTTCCCTCACAGATGGCAATTCACCATCAACATCAATAAGCAATGTTTTTTTTATAGAGAAAGCCATCTTGTGTGCTATTTAAAAGTTTGTACTGATCCGTAACATAACTAAATTATTAATTCCACTAACCATTTAATATATTTACTCCAAAGTTTATTCTTAAAGTAACAATGCAAAATAAATATTTTTTTAATTATATATGCTCTATTGTAATAATAAATTATAATTAAAAACCAAAAAATGCTGGATAAAAAAAATTGAATAAATATTATCCTTTTGTCTCAATTTAATATTTTATAACCAACGGTCTTTTGATCTATAGCAACCACTAGAGAAATTAAGGATTAATATTCCGAATATATCATTTTTTTTAAATTATACTTTTCTATATAATTAAGCTATATATTTTTGTTTACTTTAAATCAGTTTTAATCTGCCGAGTGTCAAAATCTAAAATCTTGTTTAATTTATTAATATACAATTTTTTCTAGGCTGATGAAACTTTTTATACCTGTGCTTGGTCATATGAAGAAGAAACTGGTCTACCACTATTAGCAGTTGCTGGATCACGAGGGATTGTCCGAATCTTTCATCCTGCCACACAAACTTGTATTAAACATTATATAGGCCATGGTCATGCTATAAATGAAGTAAAATTCCATCCACGTGACCCTAATTTACTTCTATCAGCAAGTAAAGACCATGCCTTGCGATTATGGAACATTATGACGGATGTATGTATTGCAATCTTTGGTGGAGTTGAAGGCCACAGAGATGAAGTTTTAAGTGCTGATTTTGACCTAAAAGGGGAAAGGATTATGTCTTGTGGAATGGATCACTCTTTAAAACTTTGGAGGCTTGACAAGCCATCAATGCACGAGGCTATTAAGCAAAGTTATAGCTTCAATCCTCATAGAGCACTCCGACCATTCAATTCCTTGAAAGAGCATTTTCCAGATTTTTCAACAAGAGACATACATAGGAATTATGTAGATTGTGTGAGATGGATGGGTGATCTTATTTTGTCCAAGGTAATTTTAGAAAACTAAAAATAATGTAAGCATTATATTATAAAAAACAAGTCACAAGAGTTAGATAATAATTTATGTTGTAACATCTTATTATGATTAAGATGAATTTGGCGTTAAAATCCAGTTGTGTAACCTTTCAAACAAATGTTAATATTACCACATTTGCATGAACAACATGACAACTTCATGAAGGTCCACTTGCACCAAAATAGATACTTTTCAAATTACTTTTATTGTGATTGATTTAAAAGTCTTTTAATAGTTTGATGCAAGTATACATAAAGCTCAGTGAATTTTACATACCACTTATAAACAGCTAAATGACCTGTGCAGTTTTATCCGTGACTAGAGTAACTTGTCATTAATATATTCTGTAATAAACAGTATTATAAAACGCGAAACTGTTTGGTGTTAATAAATAAAATCCAAGTAAAACAGTACATGTGCTTATACATTATACAAGGTGTCTTTTACCTGATACGAAAGCCGAAAGTATTTTGTTCAGAATCAGCAGTGGAATTTTTCAATAATAATAATAATAACTTTTATTGTCAAAATAATACAGTAGACATGGTACACAATTTAGATCTTATTTAATACTAACTGAAGATATATTAATATATAAATAAATAGGTTACTACCTAAAGATTTCTTCTAGACTTCGAAAATTTTATTTATTTTAGCATAATTGTGTAAAACGGCCGTTCTATAGGGCTAATAGTTAATAAAAGCGAGGTGGTACACCACTGTCGACAGATATTTAAATCTTTTAGTACTTTAATACTATAATAATTAATATGTATTACTATAGCTACCTAATTGGCTTATGTTTAACAATTTTCTAAACAGCACTTGTGTTTTTATAATTAAAAAGAAACCTTAAGTAACAAATAAACAATATTATTAAAAATAAGACGGTGTCATGTAAAAAAACTTTACCTCCCATGCTAGTTTATAACTGAGTTACGGCGAGGTAAGATTCTCACTTCAAACGAAAAAGAATGTTTCTCTTATGAGTATAAGCGCTATGATTCTTTGCATTGCTATGATTCATGCAGTTACAATAGCAAATGGCATTTGAACAATTGAACAAAAAATAACACAGTATATAAAGAAAAAACAGAATTTCTAGGTATATTTCTTAGTTATTAATTCACAGTATGTTATCAATTTTATATGAATACATAATATACTTACACATGTCCAATATACCTAATATACACATAGTATACATACATAAGTGTAGTATATATTAAAGTAAAAGGTTATATTTATACATACGTACACATATACATACATACATATACACATACATGCATATACACACACACATATATATATATATATATATATATATATATATATATATATATATATATATATATATATATATGCATACATACACACAAATACATACTCATATACAATTTATCTAAAAATTTTCATCAACTTCTCTGTTTCATCATAGTCTAGGTTTCTTTTAACGCCCTAGTTAAATAGTTTTTTAAGTGCATTATATTTTATTCAAAAATTGTGTAAAATTCTGTTAATGGGGGGAAGCACTGTTTTGTGGGAACAATGTTTGGAAAATTTTGTTTATTTACCTAATTATTTTTCACTTGCAACACCAAAATTCTTACCACTGAATAATTCTGATAGTCCAAAGCCTGATGGAAAATGTTATCATATGTTTAATAGTCCCACCGGGTGTGGGCAATTGACACGTAGGGTGAACGCAGTGAATCAAACGCGACCCCAGCGTAAATGAGATAAATTATTTTTTTGTTTCAGTCTTGTGAAAATGCAATAATCTGTTGGAAGCCAGGTAGGTTAGAAGACACTGAGTTACGCCCAGGTGATAACACTGTTACCATTGTACACAGGTTCGATTACAAAGAATGTGAGATTTGGTTTATTAGATTTGCAGTGGATTATAGTCAAAGGGTTGGTACAATAATTAATATAATGTTTTTTTAAATCGTTACTTGTATGACATTATCCTTTGGTAATTTTTAGTTAGTAATTTTATATCAATCAAGTATTATTTCTGATAAACAGATTTACTAATTGCTGAATATATTGTTCTCTTTTAACTGAATTAACATAATGTAATTTAATTTATATGTAGTGTATAAATTAAAAGTAATTTAATTTTTAAATCATATGATAACAAATAATTAGATGGATCTCCTTATGAAAAGATATAACCATCGCCTAGACATTAACGATGTTAATGGTGTGTTGCTATTCATCTGATGGAATGATAATAGAAATTGGCACACAAAAGAGACAAGCACTGATGCTCTTGCAGCAGGAATAGGAGGCAGATGCCAAATCCAGATGATCCTTGCAGCACTCAACCACCTAGTAGTCACGATAGTGGTATCTTTGGAGTCATTCGACCTTAACAAATTACCTGGTAAGAAGGCAGATAGTCTATAAAAAAGGCTCAGACCAATATAAGTAAAAATCATCTAATATATTTAAATTCTTGGACAAACTATTTAGTTTCTTCACCATTTATTAATCCACAAAATAAATAATTACTTATTGGTACTTATTTTTAATATTATAATACAGCAAACAAGCAGATGTGTCTCCAAAGATGTTAATAGTGCGTTCCTATCTTGTGGCGAGGTCTAATGTCACATACACAAGTTAACTGGCTACCTTACCCTCCAAACCGGAACACGACAGTGACAAACACTGGCGCTATTATGGCAGGAATAGGTAAGGTGGTGACACCAGACCCAAGCAAAACAATGCAGTACTCTACCACCTAGTACCTACGTTGGTAGTGACTCGTATAGCCAATCGGTCGCCTTTTACGACCTGCCTGGCAGAGCGGCAACTGGCCTATTCTTCAAAGGAGCCCGGGACTAACACGGAGGATAACACATATATATATATATATATATATATATATATATATATATATATATATATATATATATATATATATATATATATATATATATATATATATATATATATATATATATATATATATATATATATATATATATATATATATATATATATATATATATATTGTGAATGGTATGCAGGTGATCGCGCTCGGTAACCAATGTGGCAAGACTATGGTGTGGGAGCTGGGTAGTGTAGCCGGCGGGTCGCGCGTGTCGCAGCTGGTGCACCCGCGCTGTGCCGCTGCTGTCAGACAAGTGGGTATTAATGTTCATCACTCTTATCATATTTTAGCTGTTAATATTCCACTTCTGAATGATGATACCTCCTGCTAACTTGTTGAAAATTGATAATGGTTTGTAGTGACATGGAAACAAATTAAATTAACATTTATCCAAAACGCTAGCTAAAAAAACAACCAATCTTATTGCGATCGTATTCAGGATACTGTTGTTGGCTCCCCACAATATGCACACAAGGTACCCATATCTTTTGCGAAATGTGCAATAAGAACAATCTGCTGTCGCGAACATCCCTGATTCATGGCTAAAACGGAGCAGCCCCATCAACACCCTGAACGTACGAACGTAATTATACTGGACTGAAGGGCACCGTAGGATTTTTATAAGTACTTGACCAAGATGCAAGTGCAAAAAAAGTTGCAATAGGCTCTAAATGACGTCATGTTGACGTTTAAAAATGTGCTCTGGATATTAAAATTGGAATACTTTTCAGTTTTCTAGTTGTGAACCATGGATAGCACTTGTTTCAGTGTTTTTCTCTCTGCCTCAGATTTTGCTTGTTGTAGGCCAGTCTATGGAGGGGCCACGTATGCTATCCCATCAGATTCATGAGGACAAATCATCACAATAGCACCATGTCAAGACAGAATCATATAAATCTAGCTCTATTCTACTGCTTCATGACACCAAAAAAATCACAGCTCTTACGATTTCAACGAGACCTCCCTCGCTCTCTAACATGTTGCGTTCAGGAACTTCATTTGTTCAAACTTCGAAATCTGCTATTGGTATATATAGTATAGTATTAAAGTAACACAAAACTAAGTTTGTATAGTATGCGAGTTTTTATAGTATCATTCAGTTTGCAGTCCTGAGTTTTGCATTACGATGAAACTTCTGTGAATTCATTAATGTGTTAACTTAATATTCTTAGTAGTGAACAAATGCTTGTGCAGGCATTTAACATCCACACCATTTACGTGAACATCCCAATTTCCAGTGCGAATGTTTTGAGCTTGTTGTTTTACCATTGTTTTTAAACACTGTTATTCTATCTCGCCTCTTAATTTGAATCCGAAGAAAGAAATAGATGGTCTGTAACTTCTGAACTTTAATGACTGAGCTCTGAATTCATGTTGCCAATTGATATATTTTATTTTGTTAACAGGTTACACTTTCTCGTAACGGGAAAGTACTCCTGACTTGCTGTGACGATGGCACTATTTGGAGGTGGGATCGAGTGAACAATGGAAACAATTGAATGCTATTTGTATTGTTTTATAAAGTGTCTGAGACTAAATTAATTGACTAGAAAAGTATTGTTATTTCTGTTTTTTGGCAGGTATGTAAAACCCCATTATTCTGAAACGTAAATTATATGAGCAATATTTTAAACTATTACATTGACTGCAGCCCTCATGTTACAAATTTCCAGCTTCAAAGGAATCTTAACTTTTGACAGCGTGTGGTTATAATCTCGTTCTATGTATTTTTTTAATTTTTAAGTACTGATTATGACATGTCATCTATTTCTATCTTTGAAAAATAATGATCCAAATCATGGGTGTTCATATAGAATAAAACTACGAAAGATGCAGGCAATTGTTCTCTGTATGAAATATCTGCGGCTTAAGTACCACATAAAAATATCAAAGCTCTATAATGTACGCCCAATAAAAAGGCAAATAGACTAAAGAGTTTTTGTAATTTTGTTGTGGCTTTTCATAATATCAATATTTTTTTTTTAATAAATATTGATAAACGTTTAACCTTCCTCTACTATTTCATTAGCTTAGTTATGTTTCTAACAGCATTTCCTGTAATGGTTTTCCTGTAAAAATGTTGTTCACAGACTTAAAAAAAAATGTATTACAAGTTATTTAAATACAAGTTACGCTGAACCAATTTGGATGAAATTTGGCTTTTTATCCCAGAAAAATAATTTGTTCCAATGGGATTAAAAAACTTTTATATGCAGCAAACTGCAGGATGCAGCTAGTATAATCATATAATCATATTTTGAGTGCCATACTTATTGTCACCCAAACGCACAATACGAGATCCCCGTAAAGTCAGTTTTATTCGAATGATCATAATATAGTTAGATTCAGATTGCCTCAAACGTTGACAACCTACACTAGGCTAATAATGTTTTGATAACAATAATCTGAGGCGCCGGGAAAAGTAACACGGTGCTCTGATTGGCTAATTCAAAATGGGTATTTTGTCGCACATATTTACAGCTCACTGGATTGGTTGTTACTAATTGTTGCGTTTCGGTTAAGATTACCTATAACATCAATAAGTCTGATGTGTTGACAGAATAATTGATCTGTTATTAGGTCTCTAGTCTATTTACTCAATGACCTTGAAGTATGAATCAAGCAAATCCAATCTGAGCATAATCGGCTAACGAGACAGGAAGCTAACATCTTAGTCTATAAAGCAATTTGAACTCATACTGATAAACAATGATGTTTTAGAAAAGATGACGTAATATTCATACTGCGCGGCGTTTAGATTTCATTCCTCTCCGACATTTATACATACTTACTTCTCAAAGTCAAAACATTTTTATTCAAATTATCCTATACAGACACTTTTGACGAGTCAACATTTTTTGAGTTACTACCGGATCGGAAACGCGGCCATTCTTGCGTATACATGGGTTACATCAATGAATGCAACGGATAATACGGTACGAATGATAAAGAAAAGGATAGCTATAAATCTAGAGTTGCGTTTGAAATACGCTAGAACATAAATGACGACAATTGTCATATTTGAGTGCCTCGATTTCAGCGCCCTTGTGCGTCATCTACATCCACGTTTACTAGCAATGAATTGTATGTATATCATTGTTGGTAAATGTTGAAAGTAACTGAGTGAATTGACTTGAATAAAAATACGAATTTATTACAAATTTCATTTAATGACAACAGATTACAGCTACAGGTCAACATAACGAATCACAAGGGCCTAGGTGTTATCACGTGAACTATAATTATTTAACATTGCCTAAACGTGTTTTAATAATAATCCCTTTTGTACTTTAATCATAACTTCTAAAGTAACTACAAATTGTGAATTTTATCAAGTAGGTTTTTGCCGGGATTGTAAGTCGATTTTTTATCTGTTATGCAACAATAGAAACTAATTAAGATTCTATCAGCCGTGTTCAAACCACTGTAACTTCAGATTCTAGTCCAAAACAAAATTGCATTCACTATTTTTCCAACTTTAATTGTGGTATTTTATCTTTAAATTTCAATTGGACCTAATACGAAATATCGTAGCTGCGCTTGATAAGCTCCATATGTGATATTTGTTAGGTTTTGGGAAAAAATTTAATATTAAATTAATAAAAAGTCCATTTGTTAATTTAACACCAATTATGAAATAACAAATAGTTATTATTGTTAATTTAATGACACGTTTTTTGTTGCATCCAAAACCTTACAAATATCACAATATACGGAACTTGTCAGGCATAGCGACGATATGTGGTATATACTTATACAATAGATTATTCCAAACTGGTTTAGATTCTAATTCTGTAAAAAAGAAAATCCATACGGAATGAATACATTTCTTTTTTTGAAGTCTATTAAAGCTTTTTTCGAACTGATACATTTAGGGATCTGTAAAATAGGCGATACATTCAGTGGGTAATTGAAATTAATAGCACAATATTTATTTGTATAAAAAACACATAATAAATTGACTGAAAATAAGTGGTTTTTGAGAAAACTTTAAAAAATGTTGACAGGAATAGGCTTGTCTCCACTAAAAATGAATTGGATATATAGGTAGTAGTTTTTAATGATTAATTACGACATGGACATAACAAAAAACTAAACTATTTGTTAGCATTAATAATATTTTTAGGATATAAATTCAGCAAAAATAGACATTGGCAGTGAACTGGAATGTATCATTAATTGAGAAACAATAGGGCGTTTTAAAAGTACAAAAGGGATAGTCTCGAACATCAAATTCTAGGCTAAACACCGATTATACGACCCTATATTAACTACATACATTCAGTACAATCTATCAACTAAATTACACTTAATTTAAATGACACTGTAATTGAATCAAGTCAATTTTAATAAATTCAGTCTTTAAAAATTCAATAAACGACGGTAAACGAAACACATTGACAGGTATTCCAAAAAGTAAATTACTGACAAGAATGAACATATTTTGTGTTATAACACCGAAATATTTCTCGTTTTCGGTTAAATATAATTCGTTCATCACACACTACACATTGATATTAAATACAGATAACTTAAGTAAAACTTAACTAATACGCATATCGCAAATACAACACCTAAAGTAACTTTACTCACGAATATAGATTCGACACCAAACCCACCAAGACATGTAACACCGTCGCGACTTGTGTTAGTATTTAGGCGACACATGTCTACAACTGGCGTAAACAATTGCCTGGCATTTCCTTAAAATGAAATAGATGTAAATGAGCTTACAAATCGGTCCACAAATAGGTTTGCATGTCTGCTGGTTTGGCGTATTCACTGATATAGGTTAACATATACTAAAATACATTAAAATGTAAAAATGTCAATTTTCAATATATTTGACAATTCATTAGATTAATTAATTTCAGAACGTCATCAATAAACATATTAATACGTATAATATTCTTATTTTGATGAAAGTATACATTAAGTATATTAAAATGCATCCAATAAAAATGCACAATTTTAATAAACTGCCATAAAACAACCAGAGGAATATATTAGTCATAAAAAACCTTATGTAGTCATAAAATGTTTATAATTAGACCAACGCGGTTTATGTGTTTCGATAACCTTGTACTCGCCTATCTTCTTACATATGTAATTGCTTCCAGATCTGAATGTCAAAATACAGCTTTTATACCTAGTATGTTTTGCTGGTGAAACAGAGAGATGACATAGCTTCATTGAAAATTTAAAAAAAGGACAAATAGAAAGAAAAAAATATGTCCATTCAATGGTATGTGACGCTATATGAAGTCAGTAAAAAATCTTGATTGCATATTAGACAAAGAAAATATATGTCATATAACAAATACATCGAACATCGAACCCCAGCCTCATCGATTTTCAGTCAGAATAATTATAATGTCTGAATGACTTTGTCTTCTTCTTAAAATCTTCCGTTAAAAATATTTGTACATATTCCTCTGGCATAAATAATGACTAGAAAAACAATCTCACTAACATCACAACAAAGGTTGAGCTAACCACTAGGTACAAGCATATCAAACACGAACACACAAACATATTTTTTGAATTGGCATATTTTTGCAACATTGCATATGTCTTGTATTTACAATACACCCAAGAACGATATATTACTAACGCTAATGATGTACCTACTGTCTAGAACGAAATATACAAAATATTATTCCACTATTTAAGGAGCCTGTTTCACAATGTGCAGCAATGTATGTAGAAATATCTTAATGAGACTACACAAAACTACCTTCAATTATCCCATCCGGAAAGGTCTACATTTCTTTCAACATTCATAAATTTGTTCCACATTTACATTTGAAGTAAAAAAAGGCAATCTGATGATACTTGGCGGACAGCGAAAAATAAAACACATATTTTTGTCCGCTGGCATGTTTTCTTTCTCCCGCTATAATATTTAATTCGACAATATACATTGATTTGTATAATAGTAGTAGTATCGTAGAATCGCATGGCATGAGAAATGAGAACAAATTATTGTGTTGCATACCAAATATCAAATTCATAACCTAAGTATTGAAATTGTCATTTATAATTGAAATATCATCAGTCTAGGCTCCAAGATACTAAATCAATGCTGGATCCTATATAATTTATGAAGAAAACGTTCATTTTTTTATTTCAAACAGGATTGATGATCAGACATTGCAGAACAGGCTCTAATGTTTTAAAGGCACATAAATAAATTCAAGTAAATCACTTTAGTAACTATCCAATAGAATGAGTTTAAATAAAGCTGCTAAAGGCGAATGCAATTAGAAATAAGGCTAAAATCGTTTTCTGTTTACGTCAGTGATGAATAATGCCAGTTTCATTAATTCCATTCGATTTTAGAAAAAAATAAAGTAAATTTTGTAATATATTATACAATATATAAATAATAAAATCATACCCAAACCAATATGGCATATTTGATTATTAGAGATTAAAATGCACACTGTTAATAGTTAATAGTTTTGTTAAATTATAAAATAATAAGATTTGCAAATACTTGAAATTGTTATTATTATTTTACGGAGCTTATTTCGTAAAGCATTAAAATTATTTCCTAAAACTTTAAATTGACCTCATCTCTAAAAAGTTAGTGCAAACAATTGCACAGTCGTTATAAATATTGTGCTGACAGAGGTGAGTGGAAAATATTAGACGTTAAACATGACCGGTAAAGCAACCTTAAACAATATCTACTGTACAGCCTGCATCATGCAAAAAATATTAGAAAATATCCAAGACAAACCTTCATTGAAGGCGCAGGATGTTAATCTTTAAAATATAATACTGTATAAATATTAAATACTCGATATATATTTAAAATTTTATTCAAAAGAATTTTTGGATCGTGTCTTTCTGTTAAACTTGCTGAAGTCAAACATTCACTCAACATTACTTGTATTAATTAGCGTTAATTCATTATTTCCCTGACTTCAGTTTATCATGGATGTCATTTATTGAGTATCCTCTGTTTTTCACTAACTAGTAATTGGAAGCAAATTTGCAAAAATACTGGCTTATTTTACAATAACTTTAGAATAAGCATTTAGTTTCATGGTATATATATACTTGAATGTTTTAGATTTACTTCAAACTTCGATGTTTTATCTATTGTTTCATCACATAAGCAAATTTTATAGACTTGATTATTATAGTAATAACACGAATGCACGTGATGCAAAATCATTTTTGAATGCCCACAAGTGTGTGCAAAAGTGAATTTAGCACATACGTTCTAAGACTACTTGTACACTATCTCTCTTCGAGCGCTCTAAATTCGTCCACATCTAAACATTATTTGAATTTAATAATTTTAGCCAACTTTTAATAATACTGGACGTTGATTACACGTTTATTTCTTATATTAAAACAATTAGGTTATATTTTATTTACACAAAAGGAATGAATTGGAATTGGGTCTGCTAGGTAAATTAAACCACAGTTTAACTCTGCATTTTAACAACATTATTTCAGTTTGGTGTTTACGGTGTTTATTTAACAGCATATTTTTATGCAAAACATCTAACATAAATTACCTACGTTTTAAATACAATTCTTATCAATCTAATATTTGCTAAGCAACAAACTGTTATAAATATATTATATAAATAATATTATAAATAGAATGCTATGTAAATATCATAAACCGATTACTGTTTGTTATAGAATAAAATCATTTTAAAGCAATTAGACACAGTACAGGTCAGAGTACATATATTATTAGATTCGAATATGTAATAAGCAAGTTTAAAAAGCATTTTAACAATAGCTTATTGTCTACTTTTTTAACGCATTTAGTTTTGCGAATCACTATAGTTTTCAAACTCGGTGGTCTTGTGGCATCGGCCAACACTATCTTTATTGCGAATAGTGTAATTCGTGTCGTAGATTTAATGGTATCAGTCCAGTAAAGATGGATGACCAATTACTTCAGTTTTCATTTTTTCCCTGCCTTGAATGCCCAGCTTTTCGAAAAATTGGACATCTGTCACATCGTGACTTAATTGGGCTAATCACATGTGCACATTAATTAACATTCATAACTACCGCTTGTGATGTTTTTTAATGTTTATATATATATATATATATATATATATATATATATATATATATATATATATATATATATATATATGTGTTCAACCCTGTCCTCGCCTAACGTTTCATATCATACACCATCTAGACCATCTAATGACCTTTAATGTAAGCTTTAAGCATTTTAAAAGTACATCAGTTAAGCAACTCCATACAACTTGGGCAAGCACTTAATTGGACGCATTATTTAGTTCATACTTTAGAAACTAAATGAAGAGCTCGACTAAGTTGGGGCGATGCGTTATTTTGCATTATTTTATAACTATCAAATCTTTCTAATCGATTATTTTACTTAATAACAAGTAGTAAATCCAATCGAAATATACTTAATATGCTACTATCAAAATGAGTGTCTAAAAAACTACGAGCGCAGACCACCAACATAATTGTTTAAAAAAATCTTTGAGGTTTCTTGGGATCAACTTGTATTTCGTCTTAAGATATAAAAAAATCTGCATTGACATAAAAATTATGTTTCAATGACATTATGTAATTTTTTTACTTTTTACTATTTACTATATTGGAGCTTACCCGCTCCCTATATTGGGTCAGTAAAATTAAACCATTTGTTTTTGGTTTTTGAAAATAGTACATACATTAATACATTAATATTCAATATACTTTAATACTTAATAATCTGGTAAGACTTTTCAATCAAATGCAAGCTTCATGTTTTAAATCATATTGAATCGGATCGAATCTAGATAGCCATGCCAACATTAAAAAAAATTTAAAGTGTTCAGACCTGTCAAAATTAACATAGAAAATCCCATTTTATTAACAATAAAATTTATGTCGGAAGCTATATTTTAATGCTTGTAATAAGATAAATATTATTAAACCAAGTGAATTTAGAAAACTGTAGTATTTAAATCTGATTTTACTTTTATATCACTGAACGATACAATTTTAAGTCTACATCTACCTACTGGTTGACTTCTCACAACACCAAGTAATATATTTATTTATATTTTATGATAACTAGCTCTAGAAGGTAGTTACTTTTTACGATACCTATATAGTATTATTGTTGAATGATAAAGACATGATTGTTTTAAATTGCAAAATGTGTAAGGTGCCTGAATATTTTTCTGGTGGCAAAATTGACTAAATTTTAGTGGTAATTCACATAGTTATTTATATCTAAAATTACTAATTACATCTCGCATATAATCATTGTTTTAGAAAATGCATATCAGATCGATTACAACTCTATGTCTAACAAATATAATTTTTTATTAGCTCAGTTTGATTTAAAATAAAATTGTATTTAACTTAAAATTCACTTAGTCTGTATTGCTTATTGTTAATAATATAATTAAATAATTTACAGGGCACCGGTGCAATAAATTAATTCCATTTATTGCCATTTTTAGGAATAAAATTTTTATTAAAATATATTGTATCAAAATAACACGGTAAAAATTATATTATTATCAATGTTCGAAATAGACTTATTTTTTATGTTTTATAACATTATGTTAGTTTATTTTCATTATAAAACTATTAATATTGTCATATTCTAGAATAAGAAGGAACACAATGTTTGAGAAATTAGAAGGTAATTAATTAATCTTGATACTTAGTTTTACCCAAATATATCACATAATGAATATTTTGCAAGAAATTTTATAGTTTCCGAAAAAATCTGATTATAATCTGTGTAAATGTCTATTTAACTATAAAATTGCTTTTCCATTAAAACAAAAGTGCTACTTAACATTTAGAAGAAATATTGTTAGCAATGCGCTAAGCGTCACAATATTTTTGATTCCGCACGTTTTAAAAATCGTTTTCCTTTGGAATATTTTACCATTCTCTATTCGGATAATCGTAGATCTTCCATCTCCCGCATAGAGTATCAGTCAGTCAATTGATAATTAGGCGGTCACCTGACACGGCCAGAAGGAGAGCGCAGGTGGGATCGTATGTAACCGGTTCTGTAATCCACTTTGTCGCAATTACGACCTGAACCGTCATTTCCCCGCTGACGACTGCGGCTCCATCTATAAAAAATGATGAAATTGAGGATGTGTAATTGTTTAAATGAGCTTTAAGGACACCTAATTGTCAACAAAAAATTAAGAAAAATTTTTTTTTTTGCTTCAAATTGATTTTAAAAATGTTTTTTTACCATTTTGTTTATCGATACACTAAATTAGAAAAATACTAGACACTCTCTCTCTCTTACTCAAGATATTTAATTTATAATTTCGGGTATGGATACAATATAAAGGAATGCACCTTCTTCAGAGAACATGTGTTAATTTATTCTATCAAATGTGGCTCACAGCGTAACAATCATTAAAAGGAAAACTTGTATAGGGAAATCAGACGTTAGTCATAATTGGTAACAGTATACACCTAAGATTTATTTTATTTGTATTATTGCATCTACTTAATTTTAATTTCCAATCGAGGCCCAAAAGCATGTATGTGTTGATTGTTCATGCTTGATATCAAATTCAAATTGTCACCCACAAAATGTTGTCTAGACGCGAATAGTAAAAAAGGAATGAAATCCCTGTGTAGAAATATATTAGATAACAAATTCATACATTGAAGAAACTTAAAAATACTTTCACCTCGTACACAAATGAAAACATACACACACAAATCTACTATTACTTTTGTGATTTACGCGAGCTTATGATTGGTATGGAATACACATCTGTTTTTTACAAGTGACTTGACTTTTTTGAATTGACTAAATCAATTTTTACTTATTGGATTGATGTTTTTAAAAATTCTTAAGCCTTAAAATTTAATTTAGTAAAGTAATTGTGATTAAAATACAAGTAAACACGAAAACATCGTTTTCCTGCAGGAAAACGGGCAAAGCAGAAAGCGCGCTTGTTGGACACACCACCAGCGGCCATTGGAGGCTATTTAACCTGGCCTGTAAGATAAGGTAATATAGGCCTTTGAACCAACTATTTAGATAGTGGCCGCCTGGTTAAATAGAGTTAATATTGTCACATCGATTTTTTGTCTGCTGAATAAGTAGAGGGAAATTAACCTTATTAGACAAATTGACTTGTCGATATAAAGGATTATCTATCGCCTATCGTTAGCAAATTAACAAGTCAAAAAAGATAAAAACATTGTTCACTTAAGTTTTTCCACTAATGACTAAAAGATTTGATTTCTCTTAAGGTATCACTTTCAGAAATGATTGTAAACTAAATCTTTATAGATGGTTGGACACGAAAACTCAAACTACACAAATAAAATTTAAAAATCCTTTTATTAGATAGAATATTCAGACTACAGTAAAGAGCTTTATTTCAACAAATGTATAATATTACAATCACAGAATTAAATATTGGGTGCCATCTGACTAAATTCAAAAAATGTATGTTTATAAGACGCAGAACATTAAAACTATTTTTATTTAGTGGTCATAATAAAGGAAGAAATAGCATTTATTCGACATAGGTAAGCTCGGTTACACTTATCGACATCAAAACACAAAGTTAACATTTGTTTTATAGGATAACAAGATATATATATTAATGAAAAATAACGTAACTTAAAAAACAAATTATATTTACATAAAATGCAATTTAATTGAAATATCTTAAAAGGTTGAAATTGCCCAGATAAAAAACCATATTCCACTGTAATTTCCATCACAATGCTTACAATTATATAAAAAAATTGATTATCTTTTATGAGACAGCATTATACTAAATTCGAATGTATTTTTAATTTTTGTAATTTAAACAGGTTTTATAATATCTGTTGATGTGCTTAAAAATAGTACATAATGAACACATTACCTTTATCGTTAAGGAAATGTATAGATTGCCGCTAGCGGAACTATATCGCTATCATATCAGTTATTAATTGTTGTGTGTATATTAATTGAGTCATAGCAGTTTATCGCTCGCAGTAACGAGTTAGTCGCTTCCCGATTTGTTATATAAATGTGAAGCAGGTTTGTTATTTAGGTCTACAGCCAGAAAAATAACCTCTGCATAGTAGCGGGGCTCTGTTGACTTGTTAAAGCCACGGATTAAATGAATTCGCCGTTCAAGGCAATTTCTAAGTTTGTCAGCGTAGCTTGTATTCAAAGAATTACGAAGGTATACTACTTACCGATGAAATAAAATCACTCCAAGAGTAATTTGTATACCTTGTCATCTCATTCGGTATGATAAAATAGTACAACATGGTCTATTTATATTTTTTAACAATATAATATATTTACAAATGTATTAAAAATTTAAGTGATAGAAACGTTTGCTCATTATGCGTGGCGATACGTTTTCTTCCCAATGCCGTATCTATTAGTATTCATGTGGTCTGTGCGTAAATCTACCCAGCTAGTTACACAAATGTGCAAAATATTGTTATGTTGCCTTTAGCACCGACACAAAAAAAATATAAATGACACTGGATGAAGAATACTATTTTACGATCTTTAAGCAGTCATGTCTATTTGCTTTTTCATCGATGTTCTCTAACTGCTGGCATTAGCTATCTATACACTTTCTATGTTTAATGGGATTAGAACTTTACTAGATACGAATATTCTTTTTAAATCTAATAATATAAAATGAATAAACATTTTAAATGACATCTGTCGATATACTTTATAATAATATATAATAAGAATTTTTTTACATACTTAGAATGGAAAGTTTGCAAACTAATATTCATGTACTACATGTTTAAATACAAAGCACCAAACAACACAAATTAATAAAAACTAGCACCTACCGTTTCTAGTTAGTAACAAATTCTTGGGCAGCCAGTAATAGTAAGCAAAATAAAAAGAAAAGACATTAAAAAATCATTAGTGTCTATTGCAAAATGTGTAATTGCAAATAAAACAATGGAATTCCTAAGTATTGTGTCGTAAAATTGCAAAGTAAAAATTTGTAGACAATAACAGAGTGTCCACTAAACCCGGATGGGAACAATTTCAAAAACTCACTAAATCAACAAGGTATAAAAAGTTTAACAGAATAAAGCTCTTGTGAATATAAGCAGTACTGTGTACACTAGGAATTTCACCACATATTGAATAATTACTAAATCGTAACCACATTCAAGGATTGTCTGAATGAACCGCCATGAAGGGCAATAGGTGATTACCGTTTTTGCAATTGCATTGTTTTTAAACCCATGTTACATCTAGACTACTTACTGTATTATAATAAAATTTTATGCAAATCCGTCCAGCTATTGAGTCGTCGGGCAGGGGTGGTACCAAACCCGGGCGTAACATTCACAAGCTCTTATCACCTAGTCCAGAAATGTTATACTGTGTCTAGTAAACACAGAGACTTTATATCTTATTGGCTGTTTTTAAAGATTTCGTTAAATGTTACCCAATTAGAGATCAAATTTTTAAATCTCATTCTTAGCGAATTGCATCAGCTACCAGTATGTCAAATTTCAAACTGGTTTTGGGCTGTCCATAAATAATGAGTCAGCATATTTTTAATACAGATTATACTGAATATAAAAAGTCATACAGCGCATGATTGATATTCGGGACTCTGTCAAAGTGCGTCGTATAGCTGTGCAGTGTAAACATGCTCAACCGATTCAAGCGTAATCTCTACTAGTGTCAGTATTGTTCTAGCGAGTGAAATCTGTGTATACTAAGAACTGACTAAATCATTTAATTATTTTAACACATATAAGTATTTCAAAATATTTGTACAAAAAAATAAAATTTGGGATGTACTGAGAAAATTTCATTGGTAACTTCGTAAATAATTGTAGTTTTTTTATAATTTAAGGGCGGTTTTTACCTTAACAAGCTAAAGGAAACTAAAAGTCGACTATACATTGTCAGGGAAAATCACGGCAAGCCTTTGAAACAAGTAAAAGAATAACTTCAAAATTGTACAATTTTAATTTTTGTAAAGCACTTTAAAATCTTTTGTATACTAATCTCACTAAATTCTTTACTGTTAATACAGTAAGACAACTTTTATGATAACTTTCCAGTGATACTCTCAGAAAAATACAGCATAGAATACATCAATAATAAGGATTTTCTATTGAGATTTCGTATGAAACCAGGCAATCATTGTGGTGTGTACTCTCGCAAAAAAATCTAATTTTGACGTAAAATGTGCGTTCTTTGATTTTATCAGTCAACGATAATTGTTTTGTGTAGTGCTAGTAGGAGAACAGTATACTATATCGTTATCTGTCACAAGAACATATATAAGAACTTATATGAAATACCCTTTCCATCAATATACAAAATTCCTTTTTGATTCATTTTTTAATTGTATGAGTTCACTGAAGTGTGTATAAATAAAACAAAGCATCTATTTATATGTTGCGTTTTATGAGGAAATTAATCATTCTTAGAAATGTAATAAAAATGTAAAAAAAATGATTGCATTAAATATAATATTGTCTTAATCTTTTCAATAAAGATAAAGAAAACATACCTTAATAGCCTCATAATGTAATCAGGCCAGTTGTCGGGGAGCATGACGAGAGAGAAGCCGACCGAGATAAGTATGATGCCAGCTAGTTTCATACCCTCGAACTCAACTCCATACAGCACTACATCTAAACCTGTTAATAAAACAAATTAATTCTAAAATTTACTACACTATATACTTATGTATATGTTGGATGACATTCGCTAAACATTAAAATATATGCAATGCAGAGTATTAGACTCTGGGGATTTAAATCGTATAGGTATGTACAAGTAGGTAGGGTATATATGATTTCGTAAGATTGATCCGTTAAACTATTGAAGATATTGAAATTAACATAGCCATGCTATCAGACTTTCTCAACATATAAGTTTTTCCATGTTACTACTACAAAATGCTACGTAAAAGAAAATTTTTAGTCTTTTCATACCATCAGTAGTATACTTTTGTTTCATTATTGACAATGAAAACACTTGAGCCATTATAGCAGTTAGATTGGCAAACTTTTTCGCAGTTTTGAGGTAGTATGTTTTTTTTTTTGAGATTGTGGTGATAAAAGAGTATTAGTAAATGTACTCGAATAAAATCCCATATCTATTGACATCTATAATGGGTTTTAATGTATTTGATTCTAACCAAATCGAAGCAACTTCACGTCAGCTACGGTAAACGACGCAAAGGACAGATTCACTTCACTTCACTTTAATATTGGCACAAGAGTTTAATTTCAGCATTTATGTGAACTGTAAAAAAATTAAAAAAATTACCTGCAGACATTGGGACGGCCATGATGAGTCCAAGAGAAACAAATATATTGTACGTCACTATGTTACCAAATTGAAACACCAAGTGAAAAACTGTAAAAGGTAAAATATAAATTTGTTAGAATATATTTTATAATGACCTATATTAGAAGAACTTTGCGGTGGTAGATAAAGCTGGTTAAATTAGCAATTTGACCTTAATGGGAATGTTCACGTGTTAGTTCGGAAGAATAGGACGTGTTAGTTCACGTGTTAGTTCGTAAAAATATTTCTTCATTTAAGAAAAATAGTGATGTACATAATGTAAACACAAGGGACAAAAACAATCTTGCTCTGCATGTATCACGACTCCACAGAATAAGTAACTCTTTTATGGGGCAATCTATACGCTTTTACAATAAACTTCCAAATGCTATTAAAGATCTACCAATACACAAATTTAAAAAATGTATCAAATCTAAACTTTGTAAAAAAGGTTACTATAAAATATCTGAATATTTGGATGATAATAAGGCATGGGATTCTCCTCATAGCAGTCTCACAGTAATTATATTATTCATAAATACATTGTAATTGTAATTGTAAAAACATTGTTTAAAAAAAATGTATATGCACAAAAAAAGACAAGCCCGCTGAGTTTCTTCCGCCGGATCTTCTCAGTGTATGGCCGCGTTTACGATCCGGTAGTAACTCAAAAAATGTTGACTCGTCAAAAGTGCCTGTAAAAGATAATTTGAATAAAAATGTTTTGACTTTTACTTTGACTTTGTGTGCCTTCTTACTACTGGAGAGCCTTCTTCTCCACTTCTTGGAGAATGGACGTTAAGCAGACCTCCTCTTGAACCAACACTGTTGATAGTTTTAGCAACAATGACTCCAGCTTCCCATAATTCGCCAAAATAATGCGAAACGATAATAAAAACGACTACAAACCTAAGGGATTCAATGCGACTGACTGCTTATTATTCCCGAGTACAATTTTATAATTGTAAACATTGCTATGCGGACGACAGTACTGGTGATGCTACATACTCCGGCCGTAGCGGTATTTCTCGGGAACACGTCTAAGAGGGCCGGAACAAGCTCGTGTCTGAACTCGAGAATCGACTAACCGATGTCTCAGAATGGGGTCGTCAAAATCTTGTTAAATTTAACCCCAAAAGGACGCAGCTTTGTGCGTTCACCGCTAAAAAATACCCTTTGTCGGGTTATCACCTCGGTTCGAGAACATTTACCTGACAGCCTCAGCCGGTATTGAAATACTGGGAGTCGACATATCGAACAACGCTCAGTTCCGCGGTCATTTGGAAGGAAAGGCTAAACTAGCCTCCAAAAAGCTTGGCGTACTCAGTAGAGCAAAGCAGTACTTCATGCCAGCCCATCGCCTTCAACTTTACTACAAAGCCCAAATTCGACCTCATATGGAGTACTGTTCTCACCTCTGGGCCGGAACTCCCAGTACCAGCTTCTTCCTCTTGATCGCATTCAACGTAGAGCGGTTCGAATCGTCGACGATCAGGCTATTTCTAATCGGCTTGATTCTTTGGCGTGACGCAGAAGTATAGGTTCGCTCTGCATCTTTTACCGTATGTATCATGGAGTGTTCCGAAGAGTTATTCGGACTAATTCCTGCCGCTAAATTCCATCATCGGACATCGCTTCAAAATTTAAAGTTCCATCTTCACCATCTCGATGTCTGGAAATCCACAACCGTGCGCTTTTATCGGCACTTTTTGCTTTTTGCCTCGCACTACTCCTTTGTGGAATCAATTACCCTCGGGGTTGTTTCCCTTCAAGTTCAAACTTAGGGACCTTCAAGAAACGAGCTTATTCATTCTTAGACCGGCAAAGCAGCTGCAAGACCCCGGCTGTTGTCCATGGGCGGCGGTGATCACTTACCATCAGGTGCACCACCTGCTCGTTTGCCCCCTCTGCTATAAAAAAAATGTCCAATACCACACTTTTAGAACTTCACTTTGGAAGTCGTACTCATTTGGAAAAATCCTGCCTGTAATTGTTTCCACATAGGAGTAGTGCGGGGCAAAAAGTGCTTCGGGAGTCGCACGGTTGTCGATTTCCAAACATCGAAATGATGAAGATAAAACTTTGAATTTTGTCGCGATTGGCGATTGGCCGATGTTGAAGTTTGGCGACAGGAATTAATCCAAACAGTACCTCTGAACATTCCCTATGATAGATTCGATAGAAAATGCAGGACGAACGAGACGCTTGAAGTGTTTATTGAATCCAAACATTAATAACCTGCAAGAAAATTTGGCATCCTTGCTAACTTTGAGTACTTCAGGCGTTTTCTATTTACAAAGCGCAAGTTAGTACGCTATCTCCTTTGGGCTATTTCGGCAACCTACCCGTTAGGTACTTTGGATTAAATCGATTGGTGCCCTAAGCAAATAATCTATTATCAGCGGACTTAATCTGTTCAACGCAAGAGCATCGTTTCTCTATTCGGGTGTAAATAGTAAAAATTTAGCAACGCTGACTGGAGTGAGTCCGAATTCAAAAAATCAATGAAAGTGTCAAAGTACCGATACTAAAGAAATAGAAAATTTAGAGACCAACACATTATAATTATTACAATAAGCTTGTGTACGCTAATAATGAATCGGACATATTGTAGTTTTTGATAATTAATTATGATATGGTGAACCAAAAACTTAAATATGTTTTATAAAAGATAAGGACTAATATTACTAAGATATAAATTCTGCAAATATAGACATTAATGGCTAATTGCAATAACTTCGTCTTAGCTTAGGACAGTATTTACTCTTTAGTAACATGTCACTTTCTTTTCATTTATAATAAGAAGTGACAACATACTATTTAGGATTTTCCTAAGCTAAGACAATGTTAGTGCAATTGGCCTAAGTCACGTGACAATAAACGCAAATCTAGAAACTTTACGTCAAGCCGTGATAAAACGTCATCTTGATGGTGTCATTTTCATAGAAACCACAGATTAAATGTCATATCCTTGGACAGGTACCTTCTAGGTAAGCGCGTTCCATCTTAGGCCTAATCTTAGCTTACCATCAGGCGAGATCGAGGTCAAGCGCTTACCTATCGATAATTTAAAAAAATGTAGATATTACGATGACGTGATGTCATAACAATTCAGAACGTTTTTGCGGTAAATTTTAATTTCAACTTTAAAACGCGAATTTTTTATTATAACTACGTTATTTCACACAAATAATTAGGTATTTTATTAATATACTTAATATGGTAAATTATTAAACAGCTTTTAAAATTTAGTCAACTAGCCTATTAGACTAGAGATGGACAGATGTCCTACGATATCACACACGTTTTCTGAACCTCAAACTCGTATGAAAAATTTCATGATAAGTAATGAGGACGAGAAATAATAAGAAACCAACAAACTCATGTTTGAATTAATGATATTACTAGCTGCGGCGTCCAGCCCGCTGCGATATAAAAGTTTTTGGTGAATCCCGCAGGATCAACTATTTTTCCGGGATAAAAAGTATTCTACGTCCTATTCCAGGTCATTATTTACCTGTGTGCCAAATTTCATTCAAATCCATTCAGTAGTTTTTGCATGATTGGGTAACAAACATCCAAACTTTTGCATTTATATATTATTTTTTTTTATAGAAGAGGGGCAAACGAGCAGGAGGTGCACCTGATGGTAAGTGATCACCGCCGCCCATGGACAATACCAGAAATATATATCCACAATACCAGAGGTCTTGCAATTGCGTTGCCGGCCTTTTAAGAATGAGTAAGCTCTTTATAGAAATAATTAATAGATTAATATAGATTTATCTAGGATGATTTAAAATATTTGCTGACATTGCCTGTACCAAATATGTTTTTACGTAATCCGAAAAATTCTGTGTATTAAAATTGTCATAGCAATACCAAATAATTTAGTCTAACGTATTGTATTTTTATTTTATTGAAACATGTTGTTAAACGAGCACAGTGAAAAACCTCTTTATTTTTCACACTTCTACAACTCTCAAAATAAACAAAACTAGCAAATGGTTTTCATTATAAAGGGACGTCCATAGTAGAACACTTCTCCAATCTCGACCTAGTTTCTCGCGAGTTGGACAACATGTCGCACATTCAAAGTGCATAATTTTGTTTATTTTCATAAGAAGACTGATACATTAGAAAACGTAATAACATACTAAAGACTGAAACGCCTAGCCTATAATATTCCAGAATATACGGAGAATGCCGGGGCCTCTTTTGAAAAATATGCCATGTGTTTTCACACCCTGCAATCCGTAAACAGTAGATTGCATCACGACTACAATATGGTAGATTTTTACAACGTCCAAATCAAGTTTGATACCAGCGCCTTACCTTTCCTCTCGCAATAACACTAATACTAAACTGTATACCACGCATGTATGCGTGCATAGATTGTAAGGGTGCCTGTGTTTACGTACAGAGTTTTTTTATTTCATACGATTGCAAACAAGCAAAAGGTTCTCCTTATACAGTGTGTAAAAAAACCCTGTCCGATCGTCAAAAGCATTATTTGGTAGTTTAATACAAACTTATTTGTGACATTATTTTATAGATATTAATACATAAATTTTCAAAATATTTGCTTGATTTAAGGGAAAGTTGCTCAATTTTTGTACTAAAGTAAGGCTCTTTAAACTTTGATATTTTCGTTATTTTAATAAAAATAATTATATTATTATTATTTTTTTGATAATGTCATTGACCTACCTATATACCTCTTTCGGATCGGACAGGGTTTTCTTTACACCCTGCAGAGATAACCATCCCCTATGAACACCAAAGATGTTAATGGTGCTTTGCTGTCTGTGAAGCGGAGTTGAAATGTCACATGTGTAAGTATATCAGCTACCTTTTCTTGCAAAACCGACACGACAGCGACAGGCACTATTACGATTTAAATAGGTGAGCTATAAGTATAATATTAAATTTGTTCTACTTTCCGTACTTTCTACTCTCTACTTCCCTGTGCTGGTCTGGAACACTTATGAATTATAGATCATATCTCTGCTTAAAGTAGATCGCAATAGAGCAAATCGTGACCATTAACTTGTAGTTATCTATAACGACTCGCCTGAAAACGATATGATTGTATTTGTCACAGACATATCATACTAGTTTTGTGGCCTGAGAAGCTTAAACTTACAATTATGACTATTCGCGCCACGGCGATGGCAAAGCACATTTATTGCCAACAAGGTACAGTTGTTTCTTACCATCTAAAGAGACGTTTCTTACTTGCTTGCATAATCCATAACAAATAAAATATAACTTACTAAGCAATGCTATGCTGGTCACCAAAAGTGGTATCCAAGGCATCCGATGTGCTGGCAGCATCTCTGTGCCGGTGAGATACAGGGCGAGGCAGACTGGCCACAGAAAAGTCGCGTTCACTACCCCCAAGATAGAAAAGAATAGAGCACGCTGGCCGGAGTTCACTTCGCCCATCACTTTTCTAAATAGCACCTGTAGGACACATTTTATACGTTAAATAATACAATAAATAAAATGTTGACGATCAGTGTCGATTCATCTTAGTGTCATGCTTATTTCCAGCCTCGCCTTGGGGACGCGGGAGTAGTGGGAAAGAGCCAAGAGGAATCATCGCTCTAAGCGCCAGGTGGCAAGGGAAGGTAAATTGCAAAGTCAAAAAAAGTTAGTTGATCAAAAATCAAAGTCATATTGACTCTTTTCTTTGACTTTCGCGGTGGTGTACACTCGAAATTCTTGCCGGAAGGTCAAACGATAAATAAATGATATTATTTGTTATACGGCGTTTAAGAGAGCAAAACCGACGAAAATGCCAGATTTTTTAAAAGAAAATTCCGGAAAAAGCATTTAAAAATGTTTTGATGATTTGATTATTCGTTGGCGTAAGTGTATCACTACGCAAGGAGCATACTTTAAAAACTATCAAATAAAGGACCATGGGGGATTTTGTATGGACTCCGTCCCCACCCTTCAACAGTCACAAGATACCGTTCATTATGTTCATTAGGATCCAAAAAAACAAAATATACATGTTTAGTTGCATAAGCAATTAGGTTTTTCATAAAAAAAATCGTTTCGGGTATTTTTGAACTAAAATATTTTTTTCGTTAACAAAATCATATTAAATTTAGCGCCTCTGAAGTTTAGTGGTCCGGTGTCGGCGTTGGCCACATGAGGTCCTGAGTTCGATTCATTTTTCTAATAAAAACAACGTTGCCCGGGATCGGAAAAGTGCTCGGTTGGCGATAGGGTTGCCACCTGTCACAATATGGGACCAAGTACCTTCGGCTAATCGTGGGTGCACTTAGGTCGTACCCTCTGGCTCCTTCTTCTGGCATACGGGAAGATACTTTTATATTATATATAGACAAATGATCATTCTGTACAAACAAAGTTTAGTTTTAGAACTGAAGAACCACTGAAAGACTATAATAATGTGTAACTTAATATTATTAAATTTGTATGTATTAATGTGGAAGGCTGCAGATACACGGGAAGACCATGACTGACATTTAACGATCTAGTTACCCGGATAGTGTCTGTGTCGTTCACCTTACTAAGCTAGTGAAGTGCAAGTATTAGTCCGACTGTATTCATGCAGTCTACGACAGTAAACGGTACGGAAAAATCACCTCTGAGGGGTTGGGTTCATATACCTGTTAGCCTAACTTCCTTCATCCTTAGGCCCTAGCTCCCTACAACGCTAGCCCTAATGTAAGGTGTAATATATACACTTGCCAGCATAATGCAACCTAAGGTAGCATATGGAACCCTACGAGAAGAATAAGTGGCAGAGTTCTGGTTATTTGCTCAAAGTTAATTAAACAGGTTGATTTGAACTATTTATAACTTAACTTATTTTTGTTCTATATTTTCTCACCTTTTAAACCTTCCTTGGACTTCAAAAATTAATTCAAAACCAAAATTAACCAAATCGGTTCAGCCGTTCTCGAGTTATAGCGAGACTAACGAACAGCAATTGATTTTTATATATATACTAGCTGACCCGGCAAACGTTGTTCTGCCTTTTTAACTACTCTTATTTTTTTTCTATATTTTCTCACCTTTTAAACCTTCCCTGGACTTCAACAATTAATTCAAAACCAAAATTAGCCAAATCGGTTCAGCCGTTCTCGAGTTTTAGCGAAACTAACGAACAGCAATTGATTTTTATATATATAGACTAGCTGTTGCCTGCGACTTTGTCCGCGCGGACTTCGTTTACTCCGCATAGCACCTCCCCCGAAGGTGATAGCGTGATAATATGTAGCCTATATGTTGACCCGACCTGTTAGTAATATTCATGCAAAATTTGAAGTAAATCCATGCAGTACTTTTGAGTTTACCCCGGACATACATACAGACAAACAGACAAAAATTCTAAAAACTATATTTTTGGCTTCGATATCGATTGTAGATCACGCCCCAAGTATTCTTTTAAAAAAATATTCAATGTACAGTTTTGACTTTCCTACGATTTTATTATATGTATAGATAACAGAAAACACTTTTTTTTTGTCTCTGGAAAAATCATGGTTATTTTTATATGAAGACATTGAGGTCGCTATTTTCTTTTCCTTTTTATTTTACACTATGTAAATATGTAAATAAAAATATTACGAAATCAAATAAAAAATATATAATTAGTTATAGCTGCACTGTGCAGCCTGCTGCATTACAGAAGTGTTTGGCGAATCCCGCGGGATAACCTAATTTTTGCGGGATAAATAATAAGATAAATAGCCTATGTGCTATTCCAGGTCAACATCTACCTGTGTACCAAATTTCATTCAAATCCGTTTAGTAGTTTTTGTGTGATTGAGTAACAAACATCCATCCAAATATCTAAACTTTCGCATTTATAATATAGAAGATTTCTTAAACCCCACATATCTGAACTTTATCGTCATAATAAGAAATAATCTACCTTACTAGCAGCTTTACATGGTAATTGTTTCAAATCTGTTGGAAGGTTGAGACGTTTCTTCCCATAGTCCTTTGCATCGTTTCCCGGTATAGAGTAGTATATGTATATGTATTTCTATGTTTTAGTATCGTCGTCTATAATTTGCTTACTTTGGGGTTAAATCAATTCGTGTAATTTGCTTGGCGATATTTATTATTATTTGCTAGCTGCACCATGAAACTCGCTGGATTATAAACGTAAAACACTTTCATTAAGATGAATCCCACGGGAACAACTTATTTTTCCGAGACTAAAATTATCCTATGTTAGTTCTAGGTTTTCATCTACATATATAGCAAATTTCATGCAATTCGTACCAGCTGTTTTTACATGATTTAGTAACAAACATATAAACTTTCACATTTATAATATGTATAAGATATTAACATTCAATATAAAAATTGGTAAAGTACGTGTCGGGCCACGCGCAATTTAGGGTTCGGAAGTTGCCCATTACAATAATTCGGACTAAGAAGAGGGCTTTTATATTATCATACTATGAACATTTAAGCTATTCAGCGTCAAAGACAAATATATATCCGCACTACAGGTTCAGAGATTGAGTAATCGTGAGAGTGGACGTGAATTTAAGCAGACCTCCGCTTGAACTAATACTAATAATAGTTTTTCATAACCAAAATTGGTTTCCCCAATATTACTTTTTTAATAGTGTTTAACAATGACTTCAGCTTCACCAAAATATGCAGAATGCGAAATAATAATAAAAAAAATTGGTAAAGTGCGTGTCGGGCCACGCGCAATGTAGGGTTCCGAAGTTACCCATAATAGTAATGCGGATTAAGAAGAGTGCTTTTATAGTTTCATGCTATGAACATTTAAGCTATTCAACGTCAAAGAGAAATATATATCCGCACCACAGGTTCACCGCCTATAAAAACTTTTCTAAGTACATTTTATAAATTGGTCGACTATTACCCAAAAACTTGTAAAGCCTTCTAAGCCGTGATAGTTTTCCTTTTAATTTCATTATATTTACTACTAGCATGATTTTTTTCTCGGCCCCAAACCGTTTGAATACTTGACTCTAACAAAAATTAGCACTTAAAAGCTTCATATTTTATAAACGAGTCTCTTAATCAAGAACTTGTTTTCACAAACCTACAATGTTTTTAAAAACCTATCTAACGATACCAACTTCAAATAAAAATTAACACTTTACATGTAGGGGAGCTACCCAGAAAAAAAAATTAATAATTTATGTTACCACTTTGTTGACGTGACCAATATGTGTATTCGTGCCAAATTCAGTTCAAATGCCAAATTCGTGCCAGTTTTCTAGTAATAAGCATTTTTGAGTTCTCGTGCGGACGGATGGACGGAAGGACGGACATAGCCGAACTATAACGGTTCCTAGTTTACTTCAGAACCCTGACAAGCCCAAGTAACATTTTTGCCCTACTCTGGAATCGAAACTGGTACTTCATGATCTAATTAACTGCCTATCGAGACACTAGATATAAGAAAATGTCCTGGAATAAAAATACTACTACATTTGTTGCACAATATCGGTATAGTCTATGTTTTAGAACAGCATGATATCGATTACACTATTTCAGGACTTACTATTTGTTTTATTGATAGATTGTTACTTTCGTATAAATAGCTTCAAGTCTTCGTAGTTTGGTTACGTCATAATTCTAGCGGTATGTACCGCTACAGAAGGGTAATTTCCCACAAGCCCTATACAACGATTTTTAATTTAGAGTTATTTGTATACAATTGTAACATACATATAATAATTCATATCATGAGTTGGTGTAAGCTCAGAATACATTTTTTTTCTAAACATTATATTTTACGACTTTGTAAGAGTGATTAATATGTTAAATTACAGTACTACGAGTTTTTGAGCTATGCTGTAGACATAAGATGGATGAAAATAATCTAAAATTTTGAATATTAATGAAAACAGTACCAAACTGCGGTTAGGGGGTAGATTATTTTTTCCCAAATTTCCAATGTACGTTATTACTAGCCAGGCAACCGAGCGTTGCTCGGATGATGTTTTTTCATGTGAAAACGATTTTCACGGAGATGACACTTATATCAAATTTAATTTTAAAAGACTTTCTAAATTCAAAATATTGTCAAAATCGTTAGAACCGCTTGGAGAGGGAGTTATATACAGGGGCGTAGGTACTGCCGTATCAGCCGTATCAATGATACGGGGCCGCCGGACTATAGGGGCCCCGAATATGCGTAAGTAAAAATTCGTAAAATGTTATTTTCAGTCATTTAAACTCATAGTACTTCCCGAGAAAAATCTGTGAATAAGATGACCCTGCGGTCCACCCCTGAAACTTTCTCTAAGTTAGGGTATTTTAAACTTAATGCGCTCAAAAATATACTACATAAGCATCGATTTTTCAGCACGAAAATTCAAATCGTTAGTTTTTGTTTAAATTCACGTTATTTTAATTTTCGAAAAGCAGCAACTTTTAAATGGGATTATCGATTTTGACCATTGGAACAATATTCAACACAGTTTTTTTCAATTTAAAACATTATGTTGTCTTGGTTTCAATATCAGTTTGTTAAATAATCTCGGAAGTTATGACGAATAAACTGATCAAATGTTGAAATCAATCTGTACATTAGTCAGAATATACCACAAGTGCAGTGATGAAATTTTTCAACTATAACTACCGAATGGATAAACTGATTTTAATGAAATTTACATATACAATACAATGTACAATAACATGGAAGATATTTAAGACAACGTTTTTTAAAATATTTTCCATGTTATTTTTT
Organism: Apodemia mormo; assembly: GCA_036924255.1. Taxonomy (NCBI): domain Eukaryota; kingdom Metazoa; phylum Arthropoda; class Insecta; order Lepidoptera; family Riodinidae; genus Apodemia; species Apodemia mormo. Next base: position 34,737,549 of record JAUPFN010000011.1, read on the forward strand.
TTAGATTTTTTCAAAATTTCCCATAATCACTAGAGCTGAATCGGATCGAATTTTCAGTAAGTCTAAGTTTGGCAAAGCCCAATAGAAAGCTGTCAACCGCATTTCGATCGATAAAGCCATTCAAAAGCTACGAGAGGCTTACATATCTACATACATACATACAGACATACTAACGTCATCGTGATTATAGTCGGAAAACTTCCTAAGCCTCAAAACATGAAGATCTGGTGAAAACTCGATTTTCCAAAATCGGAGTGAAATCAATAACTTTACCAGGACGTTAAAAATCCAAAGAATGTTCGTCAAAATATTTCTGGATTAGGAAGCCCTAATCAATTAGCGGTATGAAGTATACCTGACGAACTAACCTCGTTCCTAGTATTTATACAAAAAAAAATCATAAAAATCGGTCAACCCGTTTCGGAGGACTGTGACCACAAACCAGACAGACTGTGACCCAATTTCAGGGTGAAACAAGTTTTTATAAACTTTTTCCTCCTTTTTGGCCTCAAAACATGAAGATCTGCTAAAAACTCGATTTTCTAAAATCGGAGTGAAATTAATATCTTCCTTTACCGGGACGTTAAAAATACAAAGAATGTCGTCAAAATATTTCTGGATTAGGACGCTCTAATCAATTAGCGGTATGAAATATACTTGATGAACTAACCTCATTCCTAGCATTTATACAAAAAAATCACAAAAATCGGTCAACCCGTTTCGGAGGACTATGACCACTAACACCCTGAAACAAGTTTTTATATGTCAGATTTTGATACAACGAAAGCATTTTCGTCTATATGTCGCCGTGAAATTATCAATGCCGTTAGATTATAATTTACCTAGGGAACAATTCCGTTACATTGTAATCTAGCTAAGTGATATTATAATTTAACTGCTAACCTAACCAAATTATAAACTCCCTAGGTAGATTATAATTTTTTTTTTTTTATATCACAAAATAGCAAACAAGCAGATGGGTCTCCTGATGGAAAGAGTCAACCATCGCCTATAGATACCAAATATGTTAATGGTGCGTTGCTATCTTGTGGCGAGGTCTAATGCCACATGAATAAGTTTACCGGCTACCTTACCCTCCAAACCGGAACACGACAGCGACAAGCACTGACGCTATTGCGGCAGGAATAGGTAAGGCGGTGGTACCAGACCCGGGCGAGACAATGCAGAACTCTACCACCTAGTAGCCACGATGGTAGTGACTCGATAGCCAATCGGTCGCCTTTTACGACCTGCCTGGCAGAACGGCAGTTGGCCTATTCTACAAAGGAGGCCGGGACCAACACGGCGAAAAAATAATCTAACGGTATTGACAATTTCACGGCGATATATATATATATATATATATATATATATATATATATATAGTAAATGGCGATTGGCCATTTACCAACGTCTTCCATTCCAGATGGGGATAGAAGTCACAACTCGCCCGTATTTCGTACCACCATGTTACATTTCATGTCGCAGAAGCGTCAGTGTTTTTCACTGCAGCGTCACAGTATACTGGAGACTAACAGTAAGTAATCAATCTACATACAGTGATATTCGAGCAACGCACACATAGACACCTCTCACGGACGCGATATCTCGGAATGGTTCGGTGCAGTTTGTTCCGCACCAGTCCGAGATATCGCGTCCGTGAGAGGTGTCTATTTGTGCTATGCTCGAATATTACTTGTATGGAACATTGACTTCTGTTAATCTCTAAGTATTCTGTGGCAGCGTGCTGATTAGATTTACGTTACCGGTAAACTAACATCCCCGCAGGATCAATCATCATCAGTCATCTGCTTGTCAGCTATTAAGAGTATGATTTTTTTTATAGAAGAGGGGGCAAACGAGTAGGAGGTGCACCTGATGGTAAGTGATCATCGCCGCCCATGGACATCCGCAATACCAGAGGTCTTGCAGTTGCGTAAGTCGTATCCGTTTGGAAACACCCCTGCCGGTAATTGATTTCACAACAAAGAAGTGCGAGGAAAAAGTGCCGAGAGAAACGCACAGTTGGGGATTTCCAGGCATCAAGATGGTGAGGATGGAATTTCATATTTTGACGCGTTGTCCGATGATGGAATTCGGCGGCAGGGATTAATCCAAATAACTCGTCGGAACACTCCCCATGAAAAATACGATAGAAGACATTGAGTGAACATGATATAAAAAAACTAATACTCTAAACTTAATAATTCAAATATTTAAGGTTGTAGACGAGTATTAACAATGCCCAGTAAGTACATGTCAATTTAATTGCATTATTTTCATGTAAAATAGATTTTCATGTTTACTTCATATCAAATAGAGATATTATCAACATTTAATAAACACGTTTTAGCGTCGAATATCGCCAGCAACGCACGCGATTCAATTGCGATAAAATCAAAGGTTAATAATATAAATATAACATTGATTTCTAACATTCACATAAAACAGAAGGAAAAGCACGCCTTCATCGCTAACGACTGTTTACGGGTTACTGTTTAACCTCCATCATAAAAAAGAGTGTGTGTGTGGTCATTTTTTTTAGTCAATATTGATCAGAAGGCGTAATGCACACAAAAAACTTCCATTTAATCATTTTTGGTGTTACTTTAATTAATTTTGTATTTGTACCTCATTGGTAGAATACCTTATTGCTCTCTTTGTCGAATTTTTTAAATGTAGGTAGATTATAGCAGTATAATTTCTTCTGAGTTATATTGTGATAAAATATTCGTTCTCCTTATTCGTTATGTCTCTCTTCTATCGCGCGCGACATCCTAATCATCATCATCATCCTAAACGGACTAGTAAATTACCATTTCCCCTACGCCTCATAGCTGTCTCTACTTTACTTCTTGTTATGCATTAAGCATTTACTTGACCTTGGATGGCCGGTAATAGCGTAATTACAGGCTACAGCACGCGAGTTTGTCATGTTTAGTAGATCTATTCATTTAGACAACCTGAACTGTTGATAAACATCCATGTCGCCTCTGTGGTCTATTGGTCCAGTGTCGGTGTTGACCACATAAGCTCCCGGGTTCGATTCCCAGATGGGGCAAATCAAGTGTGTTATTTCAGATTTCTGATTAAAACAATATTGCCTGTTGGTGCACTTATCACATTGTGGGACTAAGTATCTTCGACTAACCGTGGTTGCAATGGTGCCACCTCTGCCTACCTCTTCGGCGATACAGTCGCGAACTTAATACACTTTTATAAATATCCAAATATTCCAGTAATATGGCAATTGTGAACTGATATATTTGTTTGATTTTTATGACTCTCATTTTATTGTTCAATTATTACGAATTATTCAGAAAAAAGTAAAATTGGTCAACATTTTTAAACGAAGGTACCCTAACGAAATAATTTGCTGAAGATTTTTTTTAATGATCAATATATAATTTCTGATATGAGATGAAAAAAAATTGCGAATGGAGGTTATTTTAGGTAGTTTATTATTAACGACTAGCTGACCCGGCAAACGTTGTTTTGCCTTACATATTAGGAATCCATAGCGGACAAACAACGTGACACGTAATTTATATAAGACTACGGGATTGTCCTTCCACGCAGCCAAATTGTCATTAAACTTTATATGGTGGTTAAGTATTCTTAAATTTTCTAATTTTCCGCGCAATTTTCTTAATATTTTCTTTTATAAGAACATTCTCCTTACAATTACAAACACAAAAAATTGGTCCAACCATTCAGGCGTGATGTCGTGACCAAGGAAAATAGGGATTGATATATATATATATATATATATATATATATATATATATATATATATATATATATATATATATAACCGATTACCGATTTGGCTAATTTTCGTATTCATGGAGGTTCAGGTTAGGTTTAAAAGGTGAAAAAATGTAGAAAAAAAAACGGAAAAATAGACACAAAATTGGCAGAACAACGTTTGCCGGGTCAGCTAGTCTGTAATAAATTGGATCAATTTGTGTTTGCATTGAAAATAAACTATGATTAATAAATACCGAGGACGATTATTGCGAAAACACAAAGGTTCTTTGTTTACTACGAAACCCCCAAAATATCAATAATAAATGAATGATTGTTAGCTATGTTTACATTTTTTTTTTGTAAAGCACATATTGAAATGTTACTGAAACACTGCAACATAGATAAGTTTGCAACACTAATGTAATTGAAAGTTTTATCCAGGGTTGTCACTAATATCATTATTCGCGGATTTTCAACATCGGTTTTAATATCAGCAGCCGCATCAGCAACAATCGATATTGAGTAATAGACTATACCCGAATGAGCAAAAGATGCGAATGAAGTGGCGGGTAACAGCTAGTCAAAAATAAATCCATACTATATTAATATTATAAATGCGAAAGTAACTCTGTCTGTCTGTCTATCTGTCTCTTCACGCCTAAACCACTGAACCGATTTAGATGTTTGGTACAAAGATAGTTTAAGACCCGAGACAGGACATAGGATGGTTTTAATCCCGGAATACCACGGGAACGGAAATGAAAATCATCTATATTTTAAAGCACGGTAATAAGGAGTAACTGAGGCTAATTTTATTTTAGATTTTTTCCACGCGGACCAAGTCGCGGGCACAGCTAGGATAAATATAAATCTCTCAAAGGTCCTTTTGTATACGTATTCGCAAAAACATTACGACCCGCCTAGGCGCGATTCTCAAACAAAAGCAAAATTAACTTATCTAAAATAACGTCGTACAAAAGAGAACATATATACTTACTGTATTATAATTGTTGTTTATTACCTACGGGGGTGGTCACGCAAAAAAATCACATCGCCGTTGCGTGCTCACAAAACATGAACAATTATTTTTTTAACTACTTATTAATAATAACTTTGAGCGTTTTAAATGATTTTCTTATACATTTTTTCTACTACATAGTACAGCAAAAAAATCTGACGAAGTAATGGTAAGAGAGATCTTTTGCTCATAAATATAGACAAGTTAAAAACGTAAAAAATGTCAAAATCGACACAAATACATATTTTTTTAAATCATATATCGTTATATTGCTAGTTGCTACACGTCTGAAAATATTTGCGCCGTAAAACACTAGTATAGTTATTTATTTACATCTGACATTTTCTATCGTAAGTACTGGGAGAAATTCCATTATTTTTTTATGTATACTTACATAAGATATGCTTGACAAATTGGAACTTATGTTTTTTTTATAAATATATCAAGTGCATTGCTATCTTGTGGCGAGGTCTTAATGCCACATGCATAAGTTTACCGGCTACCTTACCCTCCAAACCGAAACACAACAGTGCGTGGCCGCGTATCCAATCCGGTAGTAGTTTTAAAAAATTAATGTGTCAAAATAACTTGTAAAAAGTTTTATTGAATAAACTGCTTCAGATTTCTGATTTCATTCATATGAAATTGATAACCCCCGTTTTTTCTTTGGTTGAAAAGATTAGTAAAAATTCAATTGTAGGTTTAGGCAATTTAGTGTCATATCATATTAATGACTACTTTCACTATTTACACTACAAGAGCTATTAAGCTTTGGCAGTGTAACTAGTAAAATGTTAGGTCTCTTTATTTTTTTAAAGCCTATATGATTATCTATACATATAAAATCGTAGAAAAGTCAAAACTGCACATTGAATATTTTTTTAAAAGAATACTTGGAGCGTGATCTATAATCGATATCGAAGCCAAAAACTTTTTTTTTATGGAAGACAGGGCAAAAGAGCAGGAGGTGCAGCTGATGTTAAGTGGTCACCGCCGCCCATGGACATCTGCAATACCAGAGGCCTTGCAGTTGCGTTGCCGCCTTTTAAAAATGAGTAAGCTCTTTTCTTGAAGATCCCTATGTCGTATCTATTCGAAAAAACCCTTGCCGGTAATTGATTCCACAAAAGAGTAGTGCGAGGCAAAAAGTGCCGGGAGAACAGCACGGTTGTGGATTTCCAGACTTCAAGATGATGTGGGTGGAACTTCAAATTTTGATGCGATGTCCGGTGATGGAAGTTAGCAGTAGGAATTAATTCAAACAACTCGTCGGAACACTCTCCATGATAAATACGATAAAAGACGCAGAGTGAGCTTACATCTCTGCGTAATGCCAAGGAGTCAAGTCGTTTCGAAATAGCCTGATCGTCAATGATTCGAACCGCTCTACGTTGAATGCGGTCAAGTGGAAGAAGCTGGTACTGGGAAGTTCCGGCCGAGAGATGAGAGCAGTACTCCATATGAGGCCGAATTTACGCCTTATAAAGTTGGAGACGATGGGCCGGCAAGAAGTACTGCTTCGCTCGGCTGAGCACACCGAGCTTTTTGGAGGCTAGTTTCGCCTTGCCTTCTAGATGACCGCGAAATTGAACGGTATTCGTTATGTTGACTCCCAGGATACCGACACTGGCTGAGGCTGTCAGGAGAGTATTCTTAAATCGAGGTGATACGACAAGGGGTGTCTTTTTTGCGGTGAACGCGCAAAACTGTGTCTTTGGAGTTAAATGTGACCAAGTTTTGACGACCCCATTCCAAGACATCAGTAAGTCGTTTCTCGACTTCAGACACAAGCTTTTTTCGGCTCTCTTCGAAGTGTTCCCGAGAAATACCGCTGCGGCCAGAGTAATTAGCATCACCAGTACTATCACCTGCATAGCAATGTATGTTACTAATTCGCAACATATCATTGATATGCAGAAGAAAAAGTGTCGGTGATAGCACGCAGCCTTGGGGAACATCAGTATTGACGGGTTTAAAGTCGGAGCATGCACCGTCGACTACGACCTTGATGCTCCGATCAGCCAAAAAACTGGTCATCCACTCGCACAATTTCTCAGGAAGCCCGAAGGAAGGCAGCTTTGCGAGAAGCGCTTTGTGCCATACCCGATCAAAGGTCTTAGCTATGTCCAAACTTACAGCCAGTGCCTCCCCCTTGGACTCAACTGCTTCCGCCCATCGATGTGTCAAATATACTAGCGGACCACCAGCTGAGCGGCCGCGACGGAAACCGTACTGACGGTCACTAATCAGTTGGTGCTCTTCCAAATATTTCAGGAGCTCACAGTTGATGATGGTTTCCATAATTTTGGAGAACAAAGAGGTTATGGCTATGGGCCGGTAATTGGACGGGCTAGAGCTATTTCCTTTTTTGGGAATGGGATGCATTTGAGCTGTCTTCTACGATTTTGGTACCACGCCGAGTGAATAGGAGAGTCGAAACAGGCGCGTTAATACTGGCGCCAACTCCGGAGCGCACACTTTAAGCACAATAGAAGGGATGCCATCCGGCCCACTGGACTTGTGGACGTACAAGGAAAAAAGCACTTTTTTCCTTGGACGTTTCCTCGAAGGAAGGCGAACTAATTTCTCACCAATTCTGTCAGTGTTCCGATTTTGTCTTGGCGATAGCTCTTTTGAAAAACCTAGAGGCAGAATTGTACTCCGTTCGTAATGTGCTGGTTTTTACATCACGAGATGCCGACGCAGCAGCCCAAGCCCGGTAGCAGTTCTGCTTTCGGCGTGAAGCCGTTTTGCAGGAGCGACGAAACCAAGGCTGAGACTTACCACCAACTGGCACTGCAGAAAATGGAATGAAAAGTTCCATGCCCTGCAGTACCACATCAGCGATAGAGTCAGCAACGACACTCGGATCATCCAGCTTGAAGCACATTCGCCCCCATGGGTAGGACGCAAAAAAAGACCGCATCCCATCCCAATCTGCTGACCTATAGTACCAAACGCGACGACGGCCTGCAAAAGGAGGCCGTGGTAGGCGCGTAACCGGCACTTGCTCCGGATCAGGCAGAGGTCTGACGTACCAAGTGGGACGTCCACAGATACCTGGTAGTCATCCGGATGAGAGATCAGCAGAAGGTCCAACAGTGAAGGCGTATTGTCGTCCACATCTGGAACACGCGTAGGCGAAGTAACCAGTTGTGTTAGACCATACGCCAAGGCAAAATCGTGAACAGACCTCCCCGCGTGATCTGTAGTGCGAGAACATAGCCATTCGGCGTGATGGGCATTAAAATCACCCAAGATCACGATCTCAACGGAGGGGGTCTGTTGTAACACGGAATCTACAGCCGTTTGTATGCGCTCAACGAGCCTGTCAACTTCAGTATTTCCGCTATGGGACCTGTAAAGGCACGCGTAGAAACGGGAATGGTCGTCGCAGTCTACACATAGCCAGAGGATGGATAGGTTCAAGTTTACCGAGGTACCGACCTTCAAGTTTACTGAGGCGCCGGTAACAGATATCTTCTCTGACGTAGGCGCACACACCAGCCCGCGGTACAAAGGCATGTTCCAATTTGTACCCCGGGTAGGAGAGGTAAGTAGTATCAGCCGGAGAAGATATTTGTGTCTCGGTCAAAATGAGCAAGGCTGGCTTCGCCGTCTCCAGATGGTAGTGGACGGCGTTCAGGTTAGAATGAAGCCCCCTGATATTGCAGAAGCCCACGGCAAGCGCGGAAAAGAATGCCATGTCCTTCATGCCGCGATAGCCCCAGACAGGTTTTTGAAAGAGCGCAATTTTGCCCCCCCCCCCCCTCCCTTAATACGCGGGGCAACCTGAGCTTCCGTGATCTGGCTGCTTAAGAAATACAGAGCACGGATGCCCAGAGGGGGATTCTCCACCGCTAGCGCAAGTGGTACCCCCCCTGGGGTAAAATTCCTTTAAACCGCGCTTTCATGTCTGCTGGAGGGGAGGGAGGGGGGGGCGGGGGGGTAGGCCTCCGGGACTCTCACAAACCGAACGAAACACAACAGCAAAGGTGTTGCTTCACGACGGTGTTAAGTGAGATAGTGGTACCTCCCCGGGCGTGCCGGCTCATTCAGCTGCTATTGCAGGATGGCACTACCACTAATTTGGTTGACTGACTGCACCAGTGAAGTAACTTTGTAACAAAATTACCCCCTCTCTCCCCCCCCCCCCCGGTGGGCGTTGTGGTCGTCACGTCCCTACGCCGGCATAATATAGTTTTTAGAATTTTTGTCTGTTTGTATGTTTGTCTGTATATCTGTTTAGTCTTAGTATAATATATTATAATACATATTATGGTGTTTGTTTTAGGTATATCTGAAAAAACTGTGACAAAAATTACTAAAGAAGGTGAGGTTGCTGCCAGTACATCATCAAAAATTTCAACTCCAGGAAAACATCGTCCTAGAGAAAAAAGGGTTAAGCTGGATGATTTTGAGCTTTGTGCAATACGTCATAAAATTCACGAATTTTATGTTGTGAAGAAGGAGTTGCCAACTCTTACTAAATTTTTGCATGAAATGAGAAATGAAATAGATTTCAAGGGTAGTCGTACCACTTTGTGGAGAACTATGAAGGAGTTAGGTTTCTTTTTCAAAAAATGTAGATCTAAAAGAAATCTACTAATGGAGAGACACGATATTGTGGCATGGCGTTTTCGGTATTTAGAAACAATCCGAAATAATCGTCTAGGTGAGCAACGACCAGTCGTATACTTGGATGAAACATATATTCACTCCACATACTGTGCTGGCAAATGTTGGCAAAGTGAATCTGAAGAAGGGGTTTTGTCATCAGATTCAAAAGGGCCAAGATGGATAATTGTACATGCAGGCGGTAAAATGGGGTTTATACCGAATGCGCAGTTGATTTTTAAATCTCAGACTAAATCAGGAGATTATCACGATGACATGAATAGACAAAATTTCATGAAATGGATTGAAGAGAAGCTTTTGCCAAATCTGCCTCCTCGGTCAGTAGTGGTAATGGACAATGCGTCATACCATTCAGTAGTGGTGAATAAAGCACCCACCATGTCAAGTACAAAAGCAGAAATGCAAGAATGGATTACCAGGAAAGGCCTTGCATATTTACCAACTATGGTAAAAGGCCAATTGTTTGAAATTATTAATGATCATAAAGATCCACCTCTTTACGAAGTAGATTTATTGTTGCAAGAACACGGCCATAAAGTTGTAAGACTTCCTCCGTACCATTGTGACCTGAACCCAATCGAGCTCATATGGAGTCTTTTGAAAAAAAGAATTGCTGAAAAGAACGTGGGCCAGGAAGCAAAAAATATTGTTAAAATTACTGAAGAGGCATTTTGCAGTATCACGCAAGAAGAGTGGATAAAAGAATGTTGCCACGTGGAAACCATAGAAGACAAATACTTTAATACTGGAATTACTGTTGATAATGAAATTGATCGCTTTATAATAGAAGTACGAGATGAAAGCGACACTTCAGACGATAGTGACCCTGGAGATAGTGATACCAGTATCATATCCGGTGTTACCCCTTTGCACGAGCACAATTATTATTTTAAAAAGTGATATTGTTGTATTGTTGTTAAAACATTAATGCAAATTTGCCCCGCAAATAAACAATCATTATGGTTAAATAACAGGAGTTTCATTTCTATAAATATCTTATACACCCCGTTTGTAATATTAGTTAATAATAATTATTAGTTAAAAATATTAGGTAATAATATAATCTCCCAATTATTAGGTAATATAATCTTCAGTACCTGGCCACACTCAATTAAGCGCTACCAACATGATGGCGAAGGGAATTCTTTAGTGAAACGGTCTATAACAGGTCGGGTCAACATATAGGCTACATATTGTCACGTTATCACCTACTAGGGGAGGAGCAGTGCGAAGTAAACGAAGTCCGCGCGGATCTCAATTTTAAAATTTTTAACAGACTATTTCAGAAAGTCACCTTGAATATTGCAAAGCCAGCCGCCGCACAAGCTGCCAGCACCACGCCGCCGAGGGTCGAGCTCCCGGTGATGCCGTCCATGTACGCCAGCAGCGCTATACCGGTGTCGCACAGGATTGCCGCCACTATCTACAACGTAACATCTACTTGACACTTTGTTTATGTTTTGTAACGTCCACAATGTTGGAGACTCCCGTATTGATCCTGACCGTTTGACGAGTAGACCACCTGCCTTCAGCCAGGGATTCTGTTATATATATATATATATATATATATATATATATATATATATATATATATATATATATATATATATATATATATATATATATATATATATAAAATTCTCTAATCTCTCTAATCTAAATATCTAAATATATATATATATATATATATATATATATATATATATATATATATATATATATATATATAATCATAATATTAGTGACCATAGTCCTCCGGCTTGACCGATTTTTATAAAAATTTATATACATATTCAGTAGGTGTTTAATGAATCTCTTTGAACTATTGAACTAATGTGACAACACAAGGTAAATAAAACTTTGGTTGCCTGGTCTATTAGAGAACAACGTTTATTAGAACCAAATTGTATATATAAAAGCATTCTTATAAAACATTAGCGTGATCTAAATATGTACAGTGACATCTAGTTACAAATTTGAGAAATAAAAGTTTTACTGATTGAACATACCGCCCGCCAAGGACATTAAGTGACGAAATGTCCTTAAAAATAGAAATCAGTAAAAAGTGACCTAAACTTAAAATCAAAACAATTAACTCTGTATAATCAAAAGAAACAAAATAACTTTATAATTAACTAAACCAAAAACAAAATAACAATCAATAAGTAATTGCCCTTGTTACATTCTTAGCATATTAACAAAAATAGATCGTTTTAATTACATAATATTATAACAATGTGCAGTGCATTAATTGCTATCTGACCTTATAAACTATCTACTTATTTAGTAGGATACATATTTTGATATACGATTTTTAACATTAGACTTCTTAGCGCTAATATTGACCACACGGGTGACATTATCATTGCCTACATGCTTTTGTGTTACTTGAGTCTTAAGTACTGACCTAAACAATAACCGTCGACTGGATGGTAAATAATTCTCCTTTACCAGCACTAAGTCACCAATATTTTGTTCTAGTACACAAAAAATTCCTTTTTTACTAAATTTAATAAACATTCTTGCGACTAACATTGCCAGAAACATTGTAACTTTCTTTGAATGAATTGCCACCTCTTTAATGAATTTACATTTGATTTTTAATAATGATTATTATGTGATACTGTTCGTCGAGACACACCAATAAGAAAGTGTCCTAGTGTTAAGGCAGTGGAATATAAGGATCTGAACTAATTTCTGTTAGTGAACGTGAATTGAGACAAGCTTGCTCTGGTTAAGTAGTATAGTTATTTCTTCTAACATAAGAGGCGTCTCATCAATGACCTATTTTCTTTTAATAAGTTGGTCAAGACTCGTGATAGTCTCAGTAAAGAAGAAAACCGATGAAAAGGGATTTATCAAAAATTGTACTATAATGTAATTTTACGATTGCTTCTAAAGTTTTGAGGTAATTTGGCCTTCTATATAAAATATAATTTAGTTTAAAAAACAATGGGCTTAAACTCCAAATTTTATGATTTTGGTAGAACACCAATCGACTGGATCGTGTTCAAGTGACACTTGAAACTATTGTCAGGAACCTAGAGTAGTTAGGATATTAGGAATCCTATTGGCCACACACGTTTTCCATCTACTAGGATGTCTGTTTAGCAATGCGATAACGAATGTTGAATCCAACCAAGCCTTCATATTATTTTTATCGATATTAAGACCGATGGCTGCTTCGACCAGCAGTCTTGATAAAAGCACTGCGCCATATAATTTAAACCGGGGTATACTGACTTGCTTGATTGGAGAAACTCTGGCCTTGATTGCCTTCAAGGAAACCTGAGTTCTTTCACGACTGTTAACCGCTCTAAGAAACACTACTACTGCATAATCTGATTTTGAAGCATTCCAGAAGTGATTCAACACCCGAATAGTATCTGTTGTTTTACTATGTAACCAACTGGACTTGGTGGTTAAGGTAAGTTGTGACAGCTCTCAGTAAACCAGGTATTAGTTAATTTAGATGTTATCTGCTCATCGCAGCTTATACCTGCTAGAAATAGCCTTTGTATAATCATTTTTGCTTGTATTATAGTAAATGCAATACATTCCAATGGATTATAGAGTTGAGCGATAACTAATATTATTGAACTTTTTCTTTCAGATGCAAACGGCGGCGGAAGCTTTAACGAGTACCGGTATTGATCTTTGCAGCGATTCCTGGTAATTTCTAAGACTTTATTTGTACTATCTTTTTCTTGCATTATATAAATTTCAACTCCTTTTACAGTAGAACATCCTGTCATCGGATTGTTTATATTAAAGGAATGTGTTACTTTCGGTGCGGCTCCTGGGAATTCCTTACCTCCATCAGTATTCACTTGAATTAAACTTTTAGAAAGGTAAGAAGACGAAGCAGTTCCGAAAGTGACCTTAATTTGCTCATAATCTTTTATTATTTTATTTTCAGGTTTTAGGCGCCGAACAAGGCGTTGAAATATTAAGCTTTCTTCTGCAATATTCACTTGGGGACACATTTTAATCATGTCACCGATCAGGATTATCTGGTGAATTCTCCATCTTAAAATTAATTGGCGCAAGTTGGCCAGTAACTTTAGGCTTATCTTCAAATCATCATTGAGTGAAAGTTCTTGTGTGTTTTTACTTGAAGCATTAAACTTGTCAATGATCTTTGTAGTTTTGTTATAATTCCTAATGACCGCATGATGTGATAAGTTTAAAAGGTATGCAGTTTGATTGTTCTTGCTTTTTCCCACAGGTAGCATATATCCTAGCCTTTCATTTCCACTTATTGCATCCAAATAAGACTTTTTTACATCTATATTTTTAGACAATCTCCTTTCTAGAGTTTTAAATGTTGTTACAGCTATATTTCCCGCTAAGCAATTCAGATATCTATCTCGAGACGGAAGTTCGACTATGCAGCAGTCCTCTTTTGTACTTTTCGTTGTACTATTATGAATATTTTCACATTGTTGCTCTTCTTCTGACCATCTAGCTATTGTACTGTTTGCTTGTTCTTCTATTTTCCCAAACTTTTGCAATGCATTATTTTCCTGGAAGTGTGCATGCATTGCTGCTACACTCATAGGATTCTCTTGGAAATGATCGAGACGATCATTAACTGTACCCGATAAAATCCATCCTAATGTTGTACTTTGAGCGACGAGAGTACCATTTGGACTTCTTTTTATGCCATCTCTCAATATTTGGCTGTACACATTGGCACCTAATAAAATATCAATTTTATTAGGACTGTTGAACTGAGGATCTGCGAGACATAATTTGTTTACCTCTATCCAGTTAAGACTGTTGACCTTTTGTTCTGGCAGATATGATGTTATATTCTGTAAAACATAAGCCTTGACTGAAATATTAAAATCGCTGTTAATCCGCGATTTCAAGTTAATGTTTACTATATATTTTGACGTTACAGCTTTATCACCTCCAATACCAGTAATTGTACCGCTCACAAGAATTTTCTTTAGGTTCAATAACTGTACCGTCGCTTCGGTGATAAAACAAGCTTGGGAACCTTGATCTAATAAAGCACGTATTAAATGGTTTGTACCAGATTTAGATACGGCGTTTATTAGTGCAGTGGGTAGTAGAACCTGTCTAAGTCCTGTGGCTTTCCTTACCGACAGACACGAAACTGCTTGTTGAGCATTAGTGGCAGTACTGTTAACTTCAAGACTCTCTTCAGCTGTGAAGGGCTGATGAGATGAGCTTTCCTGCGGATGTAACAAAGAGTGATGTCGTTTATTGCAAATTCGACATGTCGTAGGCTTTTTGCAGTTATACACAGTATGGTTACTGCCTAAACAATTAAAGCACATTGAGTTTTTCCCAACAAAATCACGCCTTTGAGCATATTCTGCATTCGCAAATTTTTTGCAAAAACATAATTTATGATTTTCTGAACAAAATTCACAACGTAAGAGAGGTCTATTTCTAACCAATAAAGCTTTGGGTCTTACATTAGAACTATTACTTTTATGCACTTGATTTTGCCGTGTGTCTATAAATTCTAAAGCGCGAAAACGGCTTTCAATAAAATTTTTAAATTGGTCTAAAGTTGGCAATTCATCCAAATTGCCTGAGCTAGATATGTGTAGCTCCCATTGCTTACGCGTTTCACAGTCTAGTTTAAAAGTAACTATGTGGATAATAATAATGTCCCATGTGCTCACATCAATTTTTATATTCTTCAATGCATTCAAACAATCAACAGTATTATCCAATAATTCCTTCAAACCTGATGCCGATTCGACGTTTAAACGTCTTTGTCCAAATAACCGTTTTAGAATACAATTAGCCAAATATTTTTTGTTATTGTATCGCTTTTCTAAAAGAGACCAACATTGACTATAATTAGCCTCAGTGATCGGAGTGTATCTTATTAATTGTTCGGCTTCGCCGGTTAAGTGAGATTTTAAGTAATGTAGTTTTTGTACATCTTCTAAGGATTCGTTGTTATGAACTAATGAGGTAAATAAATCGCGGAACGTTGTCCATTCTGAGTAATCGCCGGAAAATGTAGGTATAGTTATTTTTGGAAGTCTCACTAACCGGTTAGACCTTTCACTATCTTTCTTAAAACTAGACTCACTTTCAACCGTTACAAATTGTTGAACTGCAGCTTTTAAAGATGATTTAAAAATTAAATAGTAGTCTTCTGTATTTTCATAGATCTCTTTAATTATATAATTGGTATTAGCTAGCTCTTGCGGCTTAGATATTTCATGAAGTTTTGTATTATTTGTCCTAAATAACGACCAATCTCTTTCTAAATTCTCTAGCCTAGCTTCTACATACTCTTTAGTTATTCTGTCCTTAGGACTCTTTTTAAAATTAGTCAAACCTTTTCTTATAGAATTATGAAGATCGAGTTGGACATTTAGTAATCCTTCCATATTTACTCAAATTATTTTGAAATAAATACTAGAAGTTTTAAAATAACTTTACTTACAATATTTTTAAAGTTAGTTATTTTATCTTAAGTATGAAAAGTTAACTTTAGCTATATTGTCTTAAAATTTTCACAAGTCTTTTAATCTTAAAATCTGTAGAAATTTGGGCATAGGTTCCCCGTATTTACGTTTTTTGCGAAACTATTCTAAGTCCTAACTACATACAAATTATTCTAAGTTAATATTCTAATCACTTAAATACTACAAGTCCATTAATTTTCTTATTTCTGTTGCAAGTTTTTCGAATAGATGAAATAAAGTTCACTTTTCCTTGACAAAATATGTTAATATAAAGATTGTTACTCACGGTTTTCACTTTCTATTTATTTCACCTGTACTTGTATGCACATTGCACTCCTCCAATATCACCATTAGTATTTTTCCTTGATTGCTCAGCGTGTGTGTCCTCCACCTCGCCGTACTGCCAGCCAGTCGCAGCTCCACTCCAGGGCTGCGGCCGTAATTACGTACTCTCCGTCTCATGCAGCAATCCACTGCGAGTACGTACCTGTGGTGTCTCCGACCACAGTGTTCTTCAAAAAAGTCTATCCGCTTCGATAGGACCAATGTTTAATGATTCTCTTTGAACTATTGAACTAATGTGACAACACAAGGTAAATAAAACTTTGGTTGCCTGGTCTATTAGAGAACAACATTTATTAGAACCAAATTGTATATATAAAAGCATTCTTATAAAACATTAGCGTGATCTAAATATGTACAGTGACATCTAGTTACAAATTTGAGAAATAAAAGTTTTACTGATTGAACAAGGTCTAAGAATCGGTTACTATCTATTATTCATACTCCTAAGTGATAACGGTTGTCCACCCCTAATTTTTTTTATTTTTTGGTCTTTGTATATTTATATTTTTATAATATGGTATTAATAATTTCAATAATTTATACGGCAAAACAACGTTTGCTAGATTAGCTAGTTTTATATAAATTTACTTGCTCCTTTCCAAATTGGAATAAACGATTTTTCGAAAGGTAAGGCGTAATCTTGTTACATATTTTCATTCTAGGTTAGGGGCGAATTTGATTTCCAGTCACATATATATATATATATATATATATATATATATATATATATATATATATATATATATATATATATATATATATATATATATATATATATACAGGGTATAACAAAAATAAGCACTAATACTGAAGGAGCGTTCAGGATGTGTGGTTAGCTCTTTAATTATACATTTTTAATAAATAAAAACTATGAAATTTCTGAGAAAATGAATGTCAAAGTTTTTTTTCAAAATGATCTGTGGCAGCCCTGAAGTATAGCACGCAGTAACGTACGCGCACGGTTTACGCAGCTATGAAAGGTCACAATCATATGATAGATGTCAATGAACTGCTAGACGCACAACAAAGTACTAATTACTTGACAGAGTAAATAATGTAGATATTATTTAAAGAGTTTTTTTATATTTTTTTCTACCAGGACTGATGTTGGAATAAACCCATGAGGGTCCTTAGTTTGATTACCAGGCTGGACAATTTGATTCATAGGTAACTTAACTGGGTTTTGATAGCCATAATTATTACATTATGTTAAAAAAAACACTGTCCGACTATTGGTGTCACTCGATAGCATATTACGATCATATTAAAATAATTATTAATTACTATACTCATATTCAATAAAAAAAATCTCATAAAATTTTATTAATCGTAAATACCTACCTAGTAGTCTCATACCTAGTTTACGTAAGGCAAACCTGCGGCTATTAGGCATTTCATGCAGGAAAATCTCCCGCCTGGCAACAAAATTATATCAGCTGTGTACCTAAAATTTATTGTGACCTGGATTATTATTTCTAACTCTGAGTGAAACTATTAGTTTGGTACATACATTCTAAAACAATCGTGGCAAATAATCCAATATAACTAATTAAGGTATCTTTTTGTTATGAAAACACATTACATAAATTACTTCATCACACAATATCCACCTTCAAAGTCAACTATTCACATGTGTTTTCAGTGTAGGTACCTAAATCTATTCCGTGATTCATAGGCATTTTACAATGTATTATCTGGCATGGTTTCAACTTACAAACTGTTTTAATGGCATAATACTTACCTCTAGTACCTACCCTGTTTGCTTCTAACTTCACATAACAAGGTGTCTAAATAGGTAATTAGTTTTTGAGCAGGTAAATCATAGCTATTATCACTTTTTTTACACACAATTCTAAAAACTTAGTAAAACTTTCTCGTTGATAACACGACACTTCGCAAAATAAATATGCATTATCATTAAGAATTAAGACACAACACAACCTTTTATAAGCATTTTTGACAAATAAACCTACGCATTGATTAGCCTAGAAGTCCTTTGATTTGAAGTATTACCGACATCGCGCTAGGCGTCTCAACGCGGCGCAACGCGGTCTCAACCAAGCGCCCGACTTAAGGCCTTGCTCACACACACTACTGAATATTTTCCGCGGGAATTTTAATTGCGCAAATTAATTTTCGTTACATATGAAATTTGACATGGCTAGCACTGCTAAAAAAATGTCAAGAATCGGAATGTTCCCGGTGAGTTGATAGGCTCGTTTGTCACTATCACTACATGGCTGATGGAACTTAGTACCTACCTAAAGTTTGTTTTAGGTGCGCCTCTTCTTACCTTTTTTTATGTTATTGAGATAGGCAAACTAGCAGACGTGCCACCTGATGGTAAGTGGTCGACGTCGCTAATGAACAAAAATGGGATACCTGGGCTGGAACTAGCCCAGGTATTCCATTCATGTGTTAGAGACATAAGATGTTAAGATCCTGAGACATAAGATGTTAAGTCTCGGTGCCAGTAATTACAGTGCCTGTCTTGCCCTTCTCTCCGAAACACAGCAAAGCTGTTTCACGGGAGAAATTGGCAAGACCTTTCTAAGTAGTAGTTATTTCAGGAAAAAGATAATTTTTGACTACGTTTTTTTGATTACATTTTAGATCAAAGATTTTATAAAATACTAGCCGTTGCTCGCGGCTTCGCACGCGTGGTTAGAGTTTTTTGTGAATGTCAAAAATAAACCACGCAAGCGAAACCAACGAAAACTATTGCTAATTTTAGCGATTGCCGGGATTACATATCAACCTGTTCATTCATTCAGAAAAATTAATCTTTTTCATCAAAATATTGTTTATCATACTGGAAATGAAAAAGTATTAAGTTAACTTTAAAGCCGCCGCCGGTCGTTTGTACAGGCCTTTAGAACTTACACGTGTTTTGCGGCTTATACAAAGTGCAACGAAACGCTTTGATTGGCGAAAAGACCACTTTCGGAAAGAGACAAGACACTCCCTTTTTTCTGCCATTTTGTTTTTATGTAAAATCATACTAATATGTAGTTCCGTATAGTTTTAGTCAACATTTTTGTCACTTTTATGATAAGAGTGATGCCGGTTTAGGCGTTTCTTCGTAAGGTACTGGGTTCGATTCTCAGTTCGCCTGGTAGAATGGAGGGTAATTCTTCTTAAGGCACTCAAACTAACACGGGAAATGATTTTTGAAGTGAAAACTTCTTTAGGCGCGTTGAGCGTTTTGGTAGAGGGTAAAATCCTCGTTTCGCGTCACCGACATGCTAATGATAATAGTATATCTATAGCTATGTTTTGCATATAGTTTTAATTACTCTCAACTTAATAGTTCCGTTTTCACTTCTATCGGCAGTCCCACGACTGCTACTGTTTTTTTTTTTATTTATGGTGCAAGGGGTCCCACCACCACCTTCGGGACCCAAGACAACCTGACTGCTGTACAATGAAAGAGGTCCTGGCACCGGCTTCCTCCAGAGAGGTTCGGAGGTTAGACGACAGTCGCTACGGCAAACTCAAACTCGTTCCTAGCGCAAGCGTGGAGAATAACCGGAATAAACTCTAAGATGAAGAAGATTATTTTTAAATTTGTTTCACTGAACCCTAATTAGTTCGGAAAAGTACCTAGATAATTGTAAAGGAATTTTTATTTTTTTATTCAGTTGCCGTTTGTCTTTGGAGAGCGTAACTATTGCTATTATTGCCGATTTTTTATGAATCTTACTTAATACCCATTGATTGGAAATCGCGATTTTAAAAATGCCACGTAGAAATAATAATGACCGTCACCTTTACACTAATAGTGAATTTTACGAAATGATGCTATGTGTTGGTGCTGCTAGGAATGGTAGCATTAATGAAGCGAGGGAGATTTACCGACAACGGTTTATTGATGGAAGGCCACCAGCAGAACAACGTCATTTACCTCCGTACTCAGTATTCCGTAACATGTGTTTACGATTTCAGCGTACTGGTTCCTTCCACCGCGAACGAAACGTTGGACGTCCTAATTCAAGAGTAGGTACTGCTATTGAGACTCGGATTCTAAATCATTTTGACGAGAATCCTCGGACCAGCACACGCCGATGCAGTGCTATGTTAAATGTAAACCATATGGTGGTGTGGCGTACTCTGCAGGATGATGGACGACATCCCTACCATTTTTCAAGGACTCAGGAGATAGGACTTGCAGACCATATGCCCAGAATGGACTTTTGTAGGTGGTACCAGAACCGTGCTGAAGCAAATCCCGAATTTGCTTTTAATATTTTATGGACAGATGAGGCTTCTTTCACAAGAAATGGTGTGCTCAATTTGCACAACGAGCATGTGTGGGCACATAATAACCCGCATGCCTCGAGTGAAAGTAGCTTTCAGCACCAGTGGAGAATTAATGTCTGGGCAGGCATCGTTGGGGACTATGTTTTGGGGCCGACTATTTTACCTCAGGGTCTTAACGCTCAAAGGTACCTACAACACCTGAGAGAGGATTTAGAAGAACATCTGGAAAATCTTCCACTGAATGTATATCGTAATATAATTTTTCAGCACGATGGAGCACCCGCTCACTTTGCACGCCCTGTGCGTGATTATTTAAACGATCGATTTGCAGAGTGGATAGGTCGAAGTGGCCCGGTGCCTTGGCCACCTCGTTCTCCAGATCTCACGTGCCTAGACTACTTTTTATGGGGTTATGTGAATAATAAAGTTTACTCTGTGGAATGTCATACACGTGAAGAGATGGAAGGTAAAATTAATGCAGCATTTAGGTCCATAACCCCACATATGTTGCATAATGTAAAATGTAAAATTCATAATGTAAAATTGATAACCTATGTTACGCAGAACTGCTCTTTGCATTGAGAAGGGTGGTGGTCATTTTGAACCTTACTTATAAATTAATTTGAAGACAGTGTTGTTTTATTATTGCCTGTAAATAGTGAATTTGGATTAATGTATAATAATTAATCAGTGACGAAAGTGATATGTAAAAAATTGCTTATTAAATGTGTGTAAGTACAAGTACGCGGTATTCTTCATGTCTATGTGTGCGTCACGCTATTCATTCAACGTGTTGCTGACGTCACATCACTTCCATCTTCAAGGTAGGGGTGTGAAAATAAACTTTAATTTCTTATTTTACTAAATTTATATGAAACAAAAAATGTGTGCCTTTTGGTATAATATTTTACCAGGTGTTTGTTTAGTTCATGTACACGTATACCCTTGAAAGTTAGTGCTTATTTTTGTTATACCCTGTATATATAAAATCAATTACTGTCCGTTAGTCTCGCTAAAAGTCGAGAATGGCTGGACCGATTTGGCTAGTATAAAATATAAATATTCACGGGACAAATCACACTTACTGATCTAACCCCAGTGTAAGCAAATTATTTGCTTGTGTTATGGGTGTTAACTGTTAGTTAACGATACTATATCTATACTAATACATAGACATATATATACAGGAATATATTTAATAAACACTCAAACCCGGAAATACAAACATTTATGCTCATCACACAAATGCTTGTCCCTATCGGGGATCGAACCTGAGCCCAGTCGGCGTACGGCATTTGACGTAGTTTTTTAAGTACTAAAATATTGTAGCAGGTCATGAATTAATTTAATGTTTTAAACAATTACTTTTAATTGTTGAAGTGATGACGTCATGAACTATAATCTAGTCAAGTTCAAAACGTTTAGGAACATTTTTCAAGATATTCGATGCGTATGCGAGCGTGGGTGCGCGC
This sequence comes from Apodemia mormo, assembly GCA_036924255.1. Taxonomy (NCBI): domain Eukaryota; kingdom Metazoa; phylum Arthropoda; class Insecta; order Lepidoptera; family Riodinidae; genus Apodemia; species Apodemia mormo. The sequence goes on from JAUPFN010000011.1 coordinate 34,759,496, forward strand.
ATGGAAGGGTAGGTGCGTGTATGCGAAAAATAAGCATATACGGGGTCGGGTGCGCCGTGCCCAACCTAGTAAGGTGTAGTGCCCACCCCAGGGTGTTGGCTTCCCAATTCAAAATTCTACCCTGGTCACCTTTTAATTTTTTATGGTCCCTTTCCTGAAAAGGAAAAATGGGACCCTAATAGGATCTCATTGTTGTCCATTTGTCCATATTTATATTGCAGTTTTTGCGATTTCAAAAGGAAATCAAAACCTATAGCGTACTTCAAGTTGACTTAGAATTATGAAATTTGACAAGAACCAATGTCAATCAATCATCTAAAGGAAAAAAATCCGAAAACTGTACATTTTTAGTTACATCACAAAAATATAAGTTGTAATATGCGAGTCCAATTCGCACTTGACCTGTTTTTTTGTAGTGGAGACCCAAGCCCCCTTGAAAAATAACTCTAGATACGCCAATGCGAGCGTAGGTGTGTATATGTATGTGAGCATGAGTATGTGCAAGTATACGTGATTGCGCGCATGCAAGCGTGAGTGCATATTAGTGTAAGTGCGTTTCGTGCGACGCATGTGAATCAATTTTATACCAGTTAATGCAATCTTTTCGTGGTACTGCAAACATTTAACAAATAATCTATATTAATATTATAAATGAAAAAGTTTGGATGTTTAGATGGATGGATGGATGTTTCTTACTCTATCACACAAAAATTACTGAACGGATTTGAATTAAATTTGGCACACAGGTAGATGATGACCTGGAATAGTACATAGGCTACTTTTTATCTCGGAAAAATTTGGTAATCTTTAAAAAAATGTATAATGCAGCGGACTGTAAACTGCAGCTTATAATATGATACGAAGATAATATATATAAACATAATAAACTCACCCTAACTCCCACAAACTGCTCATGTAATATGACCCATGACAACAAGTACACACAGGATACATTAGTAGCGAAGAGAGCAACCACATCAGTAGACAATAGTATCTTGAGTGAGTAAGTATACATGTAGATAGTCACTACCCAAAGTAGGCAGAATAAACCACAACGACTGAGAAAACGACCTGATTGAAAAAAAAAAATAATTAATCTCCAAAGAAAAGGTGAAGAGTGTCGTTGGTTTGAAATTACCAACATGTTCTACAAATAACAGTTAAAAACAGGATCACAAAAACTTTCAACAGTAAGAACAAAAAAACCAGGCTAAGGCTGGCTTTCCATTGGGTGGATAATATATTTATTTGAATGCTTGCTGTCACAATAAAAATCCAAACTGGAACACGACAATGACAAGCGGCATTGCCGCAGGAACAGGCTAGGCAGTGGTACCAAATACCTGAGCGAGACGTTACGGAACTCTACCATCTAGTAGTCACGATGGTTGACATGTATTGCCAATTGGTCACCTTTTTACGACCTGCCTGGCAGAACGGCAGTTGATCTTTATTTCCATGGGGCCCGGACCAATATGGGGAAATCTTCATATTGAATCACTCTATTATTCCTGTTTATTTAGTACATTGTATATATGCACAAACTAATACAATCATTTTAGTATTTTCATGACAAACATTTATGGCAATTGATCACGTCACCTAAAAACCACTGACTTATTAGGCTATTTTTTCATTATATTTGTGATTGTGAGGTCAAAACTTAGATGTAAGAAAATATTTGAAATATCCCACAAATAAGTGAAAATTTTGAATTTAAACACAAGTATGGAGATTAGATTCCTTTTCATACGGTAATATAGTATTGCAAAGCCACTTGTAATTAATATTTGTAATTAATTAATATTTGTAAAACATTATTGTAATTAATATTGTTATTTGTAAAACATTATTGTAATTTGTAAAACATTATTGTAATTTGTAAAACATTATTGTAATTTGTAAAACATTATTGTAATTTATTGTAATTAATATTTGTAAAACATATTGTTCCTCAATTTGTCACAAGTTTCATATTATATTGGACGAAGTATATTACATCCACCAGTAAACTGCTATGTTGCTTGCAAAGAGAAACAATAAAATCAAATTAAAACTTATAAAAAATGCCATAAAAATTAAAGTAACCTTATTAATCATTAAAATCTAAACAGAAGTGAACATTTGTTGCTATAATGAATGTTCACGACTGTAAAAAATTATCATTATAGGACTGGAACTGGCTGCACTGAACTCTATAACTTAAGGACTGCAGTTATAAATAACTTCTTTTCCATTTTTGTTTTGAGCCTGTGCTTTTCACTGATGTGTTAGTTTCTATGGTAAGGTAGCCAATATACACATGCACATAGCTTTACATCCTACCACAAGGATTGCAACCCATGATTAACTGTTCTAGTCTCTTTAACTAATCTTTCAATTAATACTGCTTTCTACCTTTTCTTCTACTAATTTTATAAATAACTAGCTGTTGCCCCCGACTTCGTCCGCGCAGACTTCGTTTACTCCACACAGCTCCTCCCCCGTAGGTGATAGCGTGATAATATGTAGCCTATATGTTGACCCGACCTGTTAGTAATATTCATGCAAAATTTGAAGTAAATCCATGCAGTTCTTTTTAAGTTTACCTCGGACATACATACAGACACAACACAACACACAACACAACAGAAAGAAATTCTAAAAATTATATTTTTGGCTTCGATATCGATTGTTGATCACACCCCAAGTATTCTTTAAAAAAAAAAAATTTTCAATGTACAGTTTTGACTTTCCTACGATTTTATTATATGTAAAGATAAAAAGTATTTTTTTTTATAGAAGACGGGGCAAACGAACAGGAGGTGCACATGATAGTAAATGATTACCACCGCCCATGAACATCCGCAATACCAGAGGTCTTGCAGTTGCGTTGCCGGCCTTTTAAGAATGAGTATGCTCTTTTCTTGAAGGCCCCCTAGTAGTATAGTATAAAATCCACTTTTCCCAGAGACATTTTCATTGTTTATGTGCTTTCTCAGTATCATTTTGCTAAATTAAAGTTAATAGTGAACAATAATTCTTAACTCATGGCAAGAAGCGGGAAGTCTAAAGTTACACTACTAGTACTTAGTGTCTAAATACTTACCGAAAGTAAATCCCTTTTCTTTAAAGTCGGTAAATGCATCAGAAACAATGGCATTAGCTGATTTACATTTGTTATGAATTAACATAACCATAATGTACAATGGATAAAAAAAAATAAGCCAGTTTGTACAGAACCAAGCAGTGAAAAATGGTGCATTATATTGATACTGAAACAAAATATAGTAATTTTATGATAGTTTAAACAAACACTGCGAATCGCCTCTGTGGTCTAGTAATCGCCTCTGTGGTCTAGTGGTCTGGTGTCGGAGTTGTCCACATGAGGTCCCCGGTTCCATTCCTGGGTCAGGCAATTCAGTAATGTGTTTTTTTCAGTTTTCTGATAAAATCAACATTGTCCGGAATTGGAAAATGCCCAGTTGGCGGTAGGCTTGCCACCTATCAAATTGTGAGGCCCAGTATTTTCGGCTAATCATGGGTGCACTTGTCGTACCTCTGCCTACCCTTTCGGGGATACGGGCGTGAAGATACTTTTTTTAACAAACAAAACACTGCCTAATCTGTGAGGAAACTGACATTATGATGTTTATTATTTTTTGTATTACTCAAATATACAATGAATTAATGACTCGAAGTTGTATGAACCACAGATTGGTAATTTATATCCCTACAAAGTATGAATATTTAGACAAGTTGTTAGTGAAGAACTTGATGTAATAATAATGTGGTTTTTGATAATTATTTTATTATAAATTCATTTAAAATAATAAAATGTAAATAAAGAGGATAATAAATATTGCTGGACAAATTACATGAATTGGTTGATCCAACACTAAAACAACAAATTATTTCCTTACAATATGGGTGTTAGTTAACTATACGAAAATATGGCAATACATATATATTATTACTGAAATATATTTAATAACCACCCTAATTCAGATGTGCAAACATCTAATCTCGTCATACATAATATCCATGTCAAGAATTGAACCCGAGCACCATCCGATTGCGTAGTCAAAATTGCTAACCACTGGATCAACAAGGTGGTTTAAAATTGGAAAGTTTATTTCAATTTAAAAAAAGTTAAAAAAATATTTTTATAATTCAATAATTAATTCGCCTCTGTGTTCTAGTGGTGCGATGTCAGCAATGACCACATGAGGTCCCAAATTCAATTCCCAGGTCAGGCAAATAAAAAAAATGTGTTTTTTCAGTTTTTGATAAAAACAATGTTGCCCGGGATTGGATAAGTGCCCATTCGGCGATAGGCTTGCTACCTATCATATTATGGGACTTAGTATCTTCGGCTAATCGTGGGTGCACTGGTTGTACCTCTGCCTACCTTTTCGGAGATACCAGTGTAAAGATACTTTTCTTCAATAATTGATATTTTTACTAAAAAAAAATATCTTCACCCCATATAGGTAGGCAGAGACAGTCAACACTGACATTGGACTAGACCACAGAGGCGACCTGATATTTTTATATCCTCTGAATTTGCAATTAACTTATTTATATTCAATAAAAAAAATATATATCTTTTAATTATTACTAGCAATTGCCCTTTATCGTAACGTAATTTGTTTTGTGTTAAACACAAATATCTACAAGTTCTCACCCAAATTTTGTACCACCACCTTACCTATTTGTGCCACAATAATGTTAATACTCTTCAGTGTTGTCTTTCAGTTTAGATGGTAAGGTAACTTATGCATGTGGGATTTTCATTCCACAACATGGATAGTAACACACCATTTACATGTATGTTATCTATAGGCAATGGTTGTCTCTTTCCCTCAGAAAAGCTATCTGCCTGTCTGCTATTGTGGGATAAAAAGGGAATCTTCTGCATCAATATGTGATCATTGCTTTTTTCTTATTTTCTTTAATTTGTAAGATAGCAAACAAGCAGACAACTCTCCTGATAAAAAATCCATCGCCTATAGACACCAAAGATGTTAATGGTACATTGCTGTTATTGTGGTAGGGTTAATGCCAAATGCATAAGTTTACCAGCTACCTTACCCTCCAAACCAGAATACGACAGTGACAAGCACTGGCGCTATTGCAACAGAAATAGGTAAGGCTGTGATACCAGACCCGGGCGAAACAGTTTTATCCTAAATAGCTTACCTTTTTATTTTTACTTGTAAGTTTTTAATGAAAACTGTAAGGATAAGGGCATCTGATATTTTTATTAATATTTGTTATTATACTCACATGTGTATGAGTTCTTACAGTGTAATTATTGCTTACGGCTGTATCGTCAACTATAACATTTTCTAAAATTGGATGAGTATACTTTTGAAGGTACATAAATTTAATGCATTGAGTTACTGTAACCCAGGAAACCACAATTGTTATTGTGACACATAAACCATAGTATATCTGAAAATAAAACAATCATCAATAAAAAGAGTTAAAAATTTAATACAGTGAATCACACGGGTATAACTTATATACCGACGAACAGTGTAAAAAGTATCCTATGTGCTGTTCCAGGTCATCATCTATCTGTGTGCTAAATTTCATTGAAATCAGTCAAGAGGTCTTAAGGTGAAGCACTCGGACAATCGCTTTCAATCATTTTTTTCCTGTTTTTCTTTTTTTTTATAACTTAAAACATCTATGTCAAATCAACCAATAGTTGGAATCGACCCCTTTCGATTTGGATGAATTTTGGTCAGAAGTTTTCTTTTATCATAAAACGAAGTTCTGCCAAAGGAAAAAAAATATTTTTTTTTTCGAAAGATATACAAATTCAAAATTTCACGATTTTTCCAGTTTTTCAATTTTGTTTTTGCAATATCTCGAATGCTATTATAGATACAGGAATGGGCTTTCGTTTGTTTAAAAGGAGACACGTGGGGCTATAGAAAAAAAAAATTTTTGGAAAAAAATTTTGAAAAATGCCAAATTTGTAAAATTTTGAATTTTTGAAAATCGTCAAAAATGAAGACCGCCATGAAAATTTTGGCTCAATTTTTTTTGTATGATACCTTGTAATGATCTTAAAAGATCCTGAAATTTTTGGATAGGGTTTTTTTTTAAATTCAAAAATGTGAATTTTTAAATTTAAATTTGAATTGTTATTAAAGTAAATTTGAATGTAAAATTGAATTTTTGATTTGTAAATACTCAAAATTACAATATTATGTATCTGCATAACTTTAACTTGTATAGAAGTTGCAAAAAACAAAACTAATTTTTTTTCTGAAATTAAAATTTATTTTTTTGAAATTCAAAAATTCATATTTTCTAAATAAAAAAAAACCCCTATCCAAAAATTTCAGGATCTTTTAAGATCATTACAAGGTATCATACAAAAAAAGTTGAGCCAAAATTTTCATGGCGGTCTTCATTTTTGACGATTTTCAAAAATTCAAAATTTTACAAATTTAGCATTTTTCAAAATTTTTTTCCAAAATATTTTTTTATCAATAGCCCCAAGTGTCCCCTTTTAAACAAACGAAAGCCCATTCCTGTATCTTTAATAGCATTCGAGATATTGCAAAAACAAAATTGAAAAACTGGAAAAATCGTGAAATTTTGAATTTGTATATCTTTCGAAAAAAAAAATATTTTTTTTCCTTTGGCAGAACTTCGTTTTATGGTAAAAGAAAACTTCTGACCAAAATTCATCCAAATCGAAAGGGGTCGATTCCAACTATTGGTCAATTTGACATGGAATGACCCATATGGCTGTTTTCAATTTAATTTTTTTTAATATCAGAATAATAGCATATTACTGTTTGTTAAAATTAATAAAAAACAGAATATCGTCGTTGATACTGCAAAACCGCGTAACTAACAACAGACAATACCGCGTAACTTAGATGTGGCAAACTTTACAAGAGAACGAAAAAACTGTAAATCTTCTCCAATACTAATCAAATACGTGTCTTAACTTTTAGTTATTTAGAAAAGTGTATTAATGAGCTTATATAATAATATCTAATTGAATCCAATCAAAATTAAGCTAAAAAATACATCATCATACAAATACAATTTTTTTTGAGACTGCGACCAAATCTACTTCAACTTAGGTAAATTTTAATGTTTTTTTTTTGACATATTCTTATTGTATAATTTTTTGCTATTACTTTTGACATGTTATTTCTTCTTCTTCATTATACGAATGACATTTATCAGAGAATTCTGCCAGTGTCAAGTAAACTTAGGAAGTCACACGTGTTAACCATTTCTTGAAATGGAATTAAGGAGGCTTCTTTTTGGATTGTAGGCTTCTTCTAAGTAAGTTTAAAAAAAACCTACAATCCAAAAAGAAGCCTCCTTAATTCCATTTCAAGAAATGGTTAACACGTGTGACTTCCTAAGTTTACATGTTATTTAAATTTACTATTAATTTATTTTTGAAATGCATATGACATTCAATAAGTGATACAAATGTATCCTATTTTGAATAAAAATTATTGATATTGATATATTGATAAACATAGAAAGTGTGTCATTTTTTTTTATTATAGTAGAGGGGGCAAAGAGCAGATGGTGCACCTGATGGTAAGGGATCACCGCCGCCCATGGACATCCACAATACCGGGGATATTGCAGCTGCATTGCCGGCCTTTTAAAAATGAATAAGATCGTTTCTTGAAGGTCCCTAAGTCGTATCCATTCGGAAACACCCCCGAGGGTAATAGATTCCACAAAGGAGTAATGCGAGGCAAAAAGTGTTGACAAAAGCGCACGGTTGTGGATTTCCAGACATCGAGGTGGTGAGGATGGAACTTTAAATTTTGACGTGATGTCCGATGGTGGAATTTAGCGGCAGGCATTAGTCCGAACAACTCGTCGGAACACTCCCCATGATAAATACGGTAAAAGACGCAGAGCGAGCCTACATCTCTGCGTAACGCCAAAGAGTCAAGCTGATTAGAAATAGCCTGGTCGTCGACGATTCGAACCGCTCTACGTTGAATGCGATCAAGAGGAAGAAGCTGGTACTGAGGAGCTCCCGCCCAGAGGTGAGAACAGTACTCCATGTGAGGTAGAATTTGGGCCTTGTAAAGTTGGAGGCGATGGGCTGGCATGAAGTACTGCTTTGTTCTACTGAGTACACCAAGCTTTTTGGAGGCTAGTTTAGCCTTCCCTTCCAAATGACCGAGGAACTGAACGTTGTTCGATATGTCGACTCCCACAATTCCAATACTGGCTGAGGCTGTCAGGAGAGTGTTTTCGAACCGAGGTGATACGACAAAGGGTGTTTTTTTTTTGCGGTGAACGCACAGAGCTGCGTCTTTTTGGGGTTAAATGTAATAAGGTTTTGACGACCCCATTCTGAGACATCAGTTAGTTGATTCTCGAGTTCAGACACGAGCTTGACCCGGCCCTCTTCAACGTGTTCCCGAGAAATACCGCTACGGCCGGAGTATGTAGCATCAACAGTACTGTCGTCCGCATAGCAATGTATGTTACTAATTCGCAACATATCATTGATATGCAGAAGAAACAGTGTCGGTGATAACACGCAGCCTTGGGGAACACCAGCATTGACAGGTTTAAGATCGGAGCATGCACCGTCGACAACGACCTTAATGCTCCGATCAGCCAAAAAACTGGTGATCCACTTGCATAGTTTCTCGGGAAGCCCATAGGAAGGCAGCTTTGAGAGAAGCGCTTTATGCCATACCCGATCGAAGGCCTTCGCTATGTTTAAACTAACTGCTAATGCCTCCCCCTTGGACTCAACTGCCTCCGCCCAACGATGTGTCAGGTATACTAGAAGATCACAAGCTGAGCGGCCACGACGGAAACCGTACTGACGGTCACTAATCAGCTGGTGCTCTTCTAAATACTTCAGGAGCTGACAGTTTATAAGTGTCTCCATGACTTTGGAGAACAAGGAGGTTATGGCAATTGGCCGATAGTTTGACGGATTAGAGCGATCTCCTTTTTTAGGAATGGGATGCACTAAAGCTGTTTTCCATGAATTCGGTACCACGCCGAGTGAATAGGAGAGCCGGAATAGGTGCGTCAATACTGGCGCCAAATCTGGAGCACATACTTTAAGCACAACAGGAGAGATGCCATCAGGCCCACTCGACTTGTGGATGTCCAAAGAAAGAAGTGCTTTACGCACAGCTGACTGCCGAAACTGCGCTTCTGGCATGGAACTATCACACTGCGGGATGGTAGGCGGTGTGTTCCTTCGGTTATCCAGAGTCGAGTTGGCCGCAAAGAACGAGCCCAGAAGATCGGCTTTCTCCTTTGCGGTATGGGCCAGAGAGTCATTGTCTCTGTGCAAGGATGGAAATGAAGGCTGGGAGAAATTCCCTAAGACAGCCTTGGCGAGAGACCAGAACGCATGAGTGCCAGAAGGAAAGCGAACTAATTTCTCACCAATTCTGCCAATGTGTTCCGCTTTTGCCTTGGCGATAGCTCTTTTGAAGAATCTCGAGGAAGAGTTGTACTCCTTTCGTAATGCGCTAGTTTTTACATCACGAGATGCCGACGCAGCAGCCCAAGCTCGGTAGCATTCCTGCTTTCGGCGTAAAGCCGCTTTGCAGTGGCGACCAAACCAAGGCTGAGACTTACCACTGATGGGCACCACAGAAAACGGAATGAAAAGTTCCATGCCCTGCAGCACCACATCAGCGACAGCATTCGGATCATCCAGCGAGAAGCACAACCGCCCCCATGGGTAGGATGCAAGGAAAGACCGCATCCCGTCCCAATCTACTGACCTATAGTGCCAAACGCGACGACAGCCTGCAAAGGGAGGCCGTGATGGGCGCGTGTCCGGCACTTTGCTCCGTATCAGGCAGTGGTCCGACGCGCCAAGTGGAGCGTCCACCGATACCTGATAACGATCCGGGTCAGAGGTCAGCAGGAGATCCAACAATGAAGGCGTATGGCCATCCACATCGGGAACACGCGTAGGCGAGGTTACCAATTGTGTTAGACCATACGCCAAGGCAAAATCGTGAACAGACCTCCCCGCATGATCGGTGGTGCGAGAACAAAGCCATTCGGCGTGGTGGGCATTAAAATCACCCAAGATCATGATCTCTGCGGAGGGGGTCTGCTCTAACACGGAATCCACAGCCGTTTGTAAGCACTCAATGAGTCGGTCAACTTCAGTATTCCCGCTATGGGACCTGTATAGGCACGCGTAGCTGCGTGGATGGTCGTCGCAAGCTACTCGTAACCAGAGGATGGATAGGTCCTTACCTTCAAGTTTGCCGAGGCGCCGGTAACAGATATCTTCTGACGTATGCACACACACCAGCCCGCGGTACAAAGGAATGTTCCAGTTTGTGCCCCGGGTAGGAGAGGTAGGAAGTATTAGCCGGAGAAGATATCTGTGTCTCGGTCAAGAAGAGCAAAGCTGGCTTCGCCGTCTCGAGATGGTAGTGGACGGCTTTCAGGTTGGAATGAAGGCCCCTGATATTGCAGAAATCCACAGTAAACGTGGTTGGGGGTGCCATGGTCTTCTTGCTCTGTTTGCCCCGGACAGAATTGTCTATGAGTGCAATTTTACAACCCCCCCCCCAGAATACGCAGGGCAGCCTGAGCATCCATGATCTGGCTGGAATCCAGAGCACGGACGCTCAGGGGGGGGATTCTAAACTGCTGGTGCAAGTGGTACCCCCTGGGGTAGTTTTTTTAAATAGCGCATTCATAGTGTGCGGGGGGGGGGGGGGTTTAGACCTACGGGACTCTCACAAACCAGACGAAACACAGCTACACAGCGGAGCTGCTACTTTACGTCGGTGTCAAGTGAGAGAGTGGTATCTCCCCGGGCGTGCCGGCCTATTCAGTTGCTAATGCAGTTGTACTAATTTGGTTCACTGACTGCACCGGTGCTAGATAATTTTTGAACAAAAATTATCCCACACGAGGGCGATGGGGTCGTCACATCCCTACGTCATGACTCCTGACCAAAACCGCTTGCTCAATATGAAACTTTATTTACCCTATCTCAGATTAGTAAGATTATAGTTTCGCTGAAGGTACCCTTAAACCTTTAATACAATGCTTGTTTTTACAGTTTTTACAGTGATTTTTGTTTGTATTTAGAAAAAAGATTACTTGTGCTTAATTTATAAAAAAAAACTTTAAACCCCTTGGATTGATAAAATGATTTGTTTGAAATATACTAGCATTTATCTTAATTCCAAAAACCCTTCAGTTATTGAAGACGTTTCAAAGTTCTTTCACATATTTTCTTGTATGACAACTCGCCATTGTTCTTTATTTAAAGGTAATTAATAATAAGTATAATGCCATTTGACATCAAGATCAAAATGATCTTTTAGTAGGTAGTTATTTATGAACAATAAATATTTTTAAACATGTAGTAAAAAGACCTTATTTTTAGTGAATTACATAAGACTGACTCAAAAAATCTTGTCCAGTTTTTAGATAATTGAAAATACAAATGTCAACGCACTGTACTATCGGCATTTTTTGTTTACAAGAGAAAAGAAAAAATAGTATGTATCCAATATTTTTTAGTTATTATAAAAACAAAGTAAAAAAGATCGTAACAAAACTTTTAATCAACATTTCTGTTTTTTTCTTCCATAAACAGTTCATAAAGTTACACAAATTTGGTCAACAAAGCGACTTCATGCATTCCTGGTTCTATCATATTCTTTATTTGAATTCTCTATGTGAAAATTCAAATAAAGAATATGATAGAAACAGGATTCTCTTTATGAGTAGCATGTCTTGCAATTTTACAAGCTAAAGTTATGGAGTTAATGTTGAATTTTCTATGAGCCCATTGGGTAAGTTACTAAAATTTACGACGTCTATAAAGCTAGAATGGTCGAATGGGCAGAATCACTCGTTTCTTAGGTCAAAATTAAGTGCTCATTTAGTGCTAATTTAGTGCTGCAAAATCAAATTTTACGCCCAAATAGGATGATCAAAAATTAGAAAACTGCTAGCTTATATATAAGCTAGCATTGTACTCCCGGTTATAACACTTCTGGTGTTTAGCAGAATTTCGCATTAGCATTAATAATTTAGCGCTCATTGAGTGCTGACAATATATATAAAAGAATTGCAAAAAAAAAACCATTTTAGGAAATATTTTAGAATACTGCTAGCTTATAATTAAGCTAGCATTAAACTCCCGGTTATGACGCTTCTAGTGTTAAGCAGAATTTCGCGTTAGCAATAATAATTTAGCGCTCATTGAGTGCTGACAATATATATAAAAGAATTGCAAAAAAAAAATTTTTCCGATTTTAGGAAATATTTTAGAATACTGCTAGCTTATAATTAAGCTAGCATTAAACTCCCGGTTATGACGCTTCTAGTGTTAAGCAGAATTTCGCGTTAGCAATAATAATTTAGCGCTCATTGAGTGCTGACAATATATATAAAAGAATTGCAAAAAAAAAATTTTTCCGATTTTAGGAAATATTTTAGAATACTGCTAGCTTATAATTAAGCTAGCATTGTACTGCCAGTTATAACGCTCATAGAGCTAAGTAGGACTAAATGCCAGCATTAATATTTTAGTGCTCATTGAGTGCTTCACATATATGTGAGAGAAATAAAGAGAAAATTTTTTTTTGATTTTGAAATCGATTATAGAAAACTGCTAGCTTACAATTAAGCTAGCATTGCTCTGTCGGTTATAGGACTTATAGTGCTAAGTGGAACCAAGTGTTAGCAGTACTGATTGAGTGCTGATTAAGTGCTTCAAATATATGCAAGGGAGATCGTGAGAAATTTTTTTTTCGATTTTGAAATCGATAATAAAAAATTGCTAGCTTATAATTAAGCTAGCATTGGTCTGCTGGTTATAACGCTCATAGTGCTAAGTGGAACCAAGTGTAAGTAGTAATAATTAAGTGCTCATTGAGTGCTTAAAATATATGCAAGAAAAGTGAAAAGAAAATTTTTTTTCGATTTTGGAATCGATTAGAGAAAACTGCTAGCATATAATTATTCTAACAGTCTACTGCTGGCTGTTACACTAATAGTGCTAAGCAGAAATAGGTGTTAGCAGCAATATTTTGGTAATTTGCAGCAGTAATTTTTTTTTTGATCAAAGAAAACTGCTAGCAATGAGCGCTAAATTATTATTGCTAACGCGAAATTCTGCTTAACACCAGAAGCGTCATAACCGGGAGTTTAATGCTAGCTTAATTATAAGCTAGCTAGCAGTATTCTAAAATATTTCCTAAAATCGGAAATATTTTTTTTTGAAATTCTTTTATATATATTGTCAGCACTCAATGAGTGCTAAATTATTATTGCTAACGCGAAATTCTGCTTGACACCAGAAGCGTCATAACCGGGAGTACAGTGCTAGCTTAATTATAAGCTAGCAGTATTCTAAAATATTTCCTAAAATCGGAAAAAATTTTTTTTTGCAATTCTTTTATATATATTGTCAGCACTCAATGAGCGCTAAATTATTATTGCTAACGCGAAATTCTGCTTAACACTAGAAGCGTCATAACCGGGAGTTTAATGCTAGCTTAATTATAAGCTAGCAGTATTCTAAAATATTTCCTAAAATGGTTTTTTTTTGTAATTCTTTTATATATATTGTCAGCACTCAATGAGCGCTAAATTATTAATGCTAACGCGAAATTCTGCTAAACACCAGAAGTGTTATAACCGGGAGTACAATGCTAGCTTACATATAAGCTAGCAGTTTTCTAATTTTTGATCATCCTATTTGGGCGTAAAATTTGATTTTGCAGCACTAAATTAGCACTAAATGAGCACTTAATTTTGACCTAAGAAACGAGTGATTCTGCCCATTCGACCATTCTAGCTTTACAGACGTAAATTTACGAGCTCTTCTCAGTAAAGCAGAGCAATAGTCGAAACTAAATCAAAGCGTACAGAAAAGAGGTTGATTATTATTAAAATACTTTTATGACGTGACATTTTTTACTAAAAACTCAAGCCATATTTTTGTGTTGCATTTTATGGAACACTGAATCTTGTACATTTCTGATTGAAGGACTCGAACAGCCAATCGGTGGCCTTTTACGACCTGCTCGGCAATTTTTAAGTGGAGATAGTTGAAGGGATGGAGAGTGATATAGGCTACTTTTTGTCCCTTTCTAACCCCCCACTTCCCACGAAAAGTGGAATATTATCTTATTAAATACATACCTTTTTTGCCACTTTAGAGCAACATGAGCGAGGGCATGTTTTATCCCTTCTATCGTCATCCTGACTACTGCCTGCAGATTCACTATAGGCCTGCTGTAAAAAAGGCTGTGTTGTCAAAGCTGGTGCAGAAGATACCGAAGTCTGAGGTGTTAGAGGTGCTCGGGGACTGAGAGGCGTCGGTGGCCCGTTAGGACGTTCTCTCTCCACATCTCCACTACCTTGCTCACTCTCTACAACTTCTTCGCTAGTGATAATAACAGAAGGTGTACGAACTCTTTTAGGATTGAAAATAGTAGGCACGTCTCCATCCCGTGCCATATTTTGTTAAACTTCACAGGTAAAGCATTCTAACAGATCTTGCCATGGTTTTAAAATTTATTAAAAGAAAAACGTAGCTTTAAATTTAATTTACACACCGTACTATTCATCCATAAGATTTGAATTAAATTATCATATCATTCTCGTCGGCTATTGATCATAATAAAACATATTTGTTTTGAAATAATAAAATTCGTTGTTTATTTTATTAACACTATTACAATATACAAACACCATTCAATGGAAGTTCTTAAATAAAATACTATCCCGACCATTTTCTCTGTTTCCAATTACCTACATTAAACATTTTACATCAATTTAAAAAAGTAAAAACCAAAGAGTATATAATCATTAGTCACTACGTTTTAGCAAAAACTAAAAACAAATGTTTATAAGATTTTACAATTTTGTACTTTAAATTTAGTGTTATTTAGATCTAAGATCACTTAATAGGAATAATAAACAGATTAGTTAAACAGAGTGGCACAATCACAAATGACCAAGGAACTTATATACGATAACTGGAATTGTTACGAAGCAATATTTGAAAAATAAAAATGTACTTTATTCGGTTACTAATAAAGTTGACATTTGTTTTTTTACTTAAAAGAGGGGAAAAGCGTTCTGAGCAAGACACGAACAAGAGTGGATGTTGTCCCTTTCTTGCAATTGCCAGTGTAAATAAAACTATCTAATGGTAGATTTTTATATATTCGGTAATCATTAAATCCCTTTTATTCATACACGTCAATAAATACATTAGCATGAAATGTATTATTATTATATGCTTATTTTAATTATTACGTAATTACTTATGCAACGCAAAGCTGTTTCTCAAATTAGTAGAATTACTGAGTAGTAACTTGCAAACTACGCATGGCCGCACTTATATATGGCGATTGGCGCTTTATTTAGTAAAAAGAGACAAATTCCACCCATGTGGTACTCTTCGGAACGATTTTGAAGCGCGTGTGAACATTCCGGGTAGAATGTAACTTCCTTGCAAATGACAAAACGTAATAACCACAGATAAGTAAATTATAGCAATCTGAGCCATGAAGTATTAGGTATAGGTGGAGCTAGCACTCGTATTAATCACTTGAAACTAAATAAAATAATATTTCTATACTCTTTGCTTGAAACCAAGGAATAAGTTCCTTGCTTGAAACCAAGGAAGTTACATTCTACCCGGAATGTGCACACGCACTTCAAAATCGGCCCGAAAAGTACCACGAAATGGGTGGATTGTGTTTTTTTCTACTAAATAAAGCGCCAATATATAAGTGCGGCCCTGCGTATTTTGCAAATAACTACTAAGTAATTCTACTAATTTTAGAAACAGCTTTGCATTGCATAAGTAATTACGTAATAATTAAAATAAGCACATTTTAGAACTCACAGTGTAAATTACAATAAATTTTATACTAATGTATTTATCGACGTGTATGAATAAAAGGGATTTAACGATTACCGAATATATAAAAATATTACCAAATATATATAAATCTACAATCAGTTTTATTTACACTGGCAATTGCAAGAAAGGGACAAAATCCACTCTTGTCGTTGTCTTGCTCAGAAAGGTTTTCCCTCTGTTAAGTAAGAAACAAATGTCAACTTTATGTGTAACGAAATAAAGTACATTTTTATTTTTCAAATATTGCTTCGTAATAATTCCAGTTATCGTATATAAGTTCCTTGCTTGAAACAAATACCTACCTTATATATCTCTCTCTGAGGTCTCACCACCTCTTATTAGGGGCCGTTCATAAAATACGTTCGCATACAAGGGGGGGGGGGGGGTCTGGCTGAGTGTGACAAGATGTGACAAGGGGGGACGGGGGGTATACGGCAACGTGACGTTCGCCGTTTATTATTTTTTGACATGAACGCTAGTTCTGTGGCGCGACTCTAGCGGCGTTGCGATCCGTCACAACGGGTTTTTCCAATACTTAAGACAGTAACGTTTCCACGTACCCTGCGCGTAATGTTATTATAATAACTAAATAAATATTTTTAATTTTCAGAATTTGTGTACTATCATTTAGAATTTATCATACTCAGCAGGGGGGGGGGGGGTCTTAGTTTTTGTGACGAAATATTTCTAGGGGGGTCACAAAAAGTGTGACACAGCGTGACAATGGGGGGGGAGGGGGTCAAAAAAAGCTGATTTTAGTGTGACGTATTTTATGAACGGCCCCTTATACAGCTGTGTTAGAAAGAAAGGATGAGACCTCAGAAGATGACAGCAGTATTTAAAGTTGTGTTTCAAGTAGGTATTAGAAGTGTTGCCTCCAGATATAATACGAGCACGCTAGTCACAGAAATCCGTAAACAGTGAAACTAAGTTAGTTGAGTTAATTACTAAGTTAGTTTCTCTGTCTACGCAGAAATCATATATAGTTGGTACATAATTCCGTGAAGCTTCAAGCTAGTAATAAACTTTAAGACGGCTGTACACATTGGGCCAAGGTATTGGGCTAACATATTGGGCCAAAATAGGGAATTGTTGGTGGCCCTATATTTTTTATTTTTTTTAATAACCTAACAATTCACTATTTTGGCCCAACTTGCTGGCCCAATACCAAATAAGCTTTTTCCTCTTTGCCCAATACCTTGGCCCAATGTGTACAGCCCATTAGGAGTATATTGTTCTGTGATGTACAGCACCTATAATTAATATATATTAGGTGCGTCTGGGTCACTGAATTTGGCCCCACTTTTTTTGATTTTTGAATTTTTTTATTTTTAATTATTTGTTCGTCGTTTGTTCGATCATAAAAACAATGAAATTCTTAATTATTAATTATTTTTTATCTAATAAGCTAGCCACCAATATTTCAAACAGGGTTAGCAGATAGTTATATGATAGTTGTATATTGTAATGAAATTAATAATTCCTAAATTCATTACGTAGTTGAAAAAATGTAAATATAATGCCCAAAAAATCTGTTTTTGTTGAAATGATATTTATTTATAAGTTTAAGAAATATATTGCAGGGATATTTAGTAGAAATACATTTAATTTGGAAGAATAAACTCAGTATGTGTATATATATAGATACTCAATAAACAGGATTTTATTAAAAGAAAATATTTACGTCTATATTAATTCAATTATTATCATCGAGATGTATCTTGATTTATCATTACATAGTATATAACAAAGTCACTTTCTCTGTCTGTCCCTATGTCCTTATGTCCCTATGTATGCTTAAATGTTTAAAACTACGCAACGGATTTTGATGCGGTTTTTTTTGATAGATAGATTGATTCTTGGAGAAGGTTTTGGTATATAAACCTTTCCGATACGCTCACGGGAACAAAAGCTACGCGGTTGAAACCGCGGACAGGTCGCTAGTATTATATATATATATATATATATATATATATATATATATATATATATATATATATATATATATATATATATATATATATATATATATAGTTAGGTATATAGGTAGTATAGGCTTAGTTTTTTTTTTATTTCAAATCAATTATACTATTAAATAAGAAGCACATAAATGTTTTATCTAATAAAATAAAAGTAATTAGATCCTAAAAATTCTTTTAAAAAATTACATTTTTTAATTTTTTTTAATATCTACTTTTCAACTTTTTTATAATTTTTTTGGCCACAATTTATTTGTTATAAAATTTTTACTATATTTTATTATACCTATCTATATCTATCTATCTATATTTTTTTACTTTACCTATTCAGCAATTGAATTTAAAGCTTATCTGTTCTTAGTTTAAAAAATATAAAAATTAATTATTGTACAATTTTTGTCTATTAATTTACTTATTATTACAGCAAACAATTAAAACTATATCGATGTAGTGAATATATCACATGTCGGTATAGTAAAATTTGATTTTATGATGAAAAAATTTGGTTTTTTTCAAAATTGAAAAAATTTGAAAAAAACATGACGCATAAAAAAAATCTGCACATTTTTTGAGGTTAACTAATAGTTTGTCAACAGCCATATACTTATATGGGTGATTCTCTGTAAGGACGTCTTAAATCTGTACAAAATCTATTATTACCATAATAGAGGTCAGTGACTATAACCCAGAAGTTAGTGAGTGTGTTCAAAACATTTCATTCTGAGTCTCTAAGCTCAATGGGCTAAGACTTGGACATACTTTCTAGTCTAGATTTAAATGTCAAAACCTATAGAACAAGTGTCAAAATTAAGCAATGGCCTCTTGACTTACAAAGTAAAACGATGTCATTAGAATATTTCTAAGTATCTATATAGAGAATATGCAAAATCTTAGTTCATAATTCTGACAATCTTATTTAGATTTCAAAGCTTAGAAGTTGTGCCGAATACACTCAATTTTCATAGGTATTCTGCAAATTATTCTGTCAATTTTTGTGTCAAAAATATGAAAATCGGTATGTAAATATTTTGGGTCAGGAATTGTTCTGAACAATTCCAATTTGTACTATAATTATTTTATCTGTGCCATAAAAAATTGACGGAATAATTTGCTGAATAGGTACCTATGAAAATTGAGTGTGTTCAGTACAACGTCTAAGCTTTGAAATCTAAATAAGATTGCCAGAATTATGAACTAAGCATTAACTAAGGTAGTCTGACCTGTCTGAGTAAAAGCTTATTTTGAGTCTCTGAGCTCAGCCGTAAGGTAAAATAAGAGAATTATTTCCGAAACAAAAAGATCTCAATTATATTTAGGCAATTCATAACAATTTTCAACTTTACAATTTCCATTCAACAGCATTTAAACTATACTATTGTTACGTACTTCGGGTTCGTAATTGTAAGAAAACACAACTTATATTAAATCCATGTATTTACAAAACAAATACACAAAACAGCACAATATAATACTTAAACACACTGATTAACACTAGTCCTCACTGTACTATCACTAAACTTAACCGACTACACCAGGGGTTCCCAAAGTGTGCGCCGCGGCGCCCTGGGGCGCCGTAGGAAGTAAAGAGGGGCGCCGTGAGTCGATCATCTATCTATCATTATTCGAAACCACAAATATACGCGGGTGCCTTTTTAAGTGTTTCGCTCACTCGCCAAAGTACGTACGCGCCTGAAAACTGTTGATACCCCCCCCCCCCACGTTTTTACCTCGCCGCGCTCGCTTACTCGTAGTTCTTAGGTACCTGCCTATTACTTTCGACTGTCTTTTTTTCGGGCGCCGCGCCGCGCCGTGACAAAATACTAAACTTGTAAATGCGCCGCGGGTTTTGAAAGATTGTGAACCCCTGGACTACGCAATAAAACACTTCTCGCTTCGCACTTGTCGCTCGTACTATCACTCTCGATCGCTTTATAAAAACTGCTTTACATTCGTCAACACATCTCTATTTATACCCAGGGTAATGTTCTTAAAATAATCGTGAAGGTTCGTCAATCATCTCGTAAATAATAGACTAGCAAAAAGCAGAGCTTTGTAAGGGCTCGCAAAGTTATACTACCTAGTAATATTGTTAGGAAAATATTTTTATGAGAATAACATCTTTTAATGTATGGACTTCATTTATAATTATCTAACCTAAATAAAGCCAGCGTATTTTTATCCAAACATTATATTAACGCAGAAAAATAAAAACAAAATAAAAAAACATGTTTCTAAGACAATTTTTTTTTAAACTTACAAGAAAAATTCTTTAAAATTTTCTTGATTTATTAAAAACACAATTTTTTTTATTATCAATGTTATCTAAACAGAACAAATATAAAGGTTATCTACTAAAATTTTACACCATATTTTCTGGTCTACCTATAGTTAGTTCGGCCTACCTATAATATGTAGCAACTCAAGATCCATCTCACGCCACCAAATCGTCGCCGCTCTTAAAACCTAATATTGATAGAAATCAATTTTCATTTGTGGTATCTTGCAAAAGAGTTTTCAAGGAAATGGGTATTAAAAATGAAAGTTAATTTTATAAAGAAAAACACATTATAACATTTTGCTAAGAGAAGATCGATTTTCAAAATAATTTTTTTTTTATTTAATTAACCTTCAAAAATTGTGGGATGAATATTGGACATACCGCAGGCACAAAAAATTGGCGGTAGAAACTCAGCGAATAAATTTTTCGAATTTTTCTTTCAGAGAAACCCTCGGGGTTCGATTCCCGAGTCAGACAAATTAAAAATGTGTATTTTTCAATTTTCTAATAAAAACAACGATACCCGGGATTGGAAAGATGTCCGGTTGGTGATAAGCTGGTCACCTATCACGTTGTGGGACTAAGACGTATCTTCGGCTAATCGTGAATGCACACGTTGTACCTCTGCCTACCTCTTCGGGGATACGGGCATGATACCTTTACTAGCTTTTTTTAGCTTTTTACATTTAATTTAATAGCACATAGGCTACTTTTTATCCCGGAAAAAGTGGGCAATCCCGTGAGATCCACCAAAATAATGTATAATGTAGCGGGCTGCACGCAGCAGCTAGTATCTCATAATTCGCATAGCATTGTATCGATAAACTATCTATGAATATCGATGCGCATCGCCCATATCTAACTCTGACTCAAATATCATTCAAATTTCACAATTGCCTTATGCTTCAATTAGCAATCTTATTGGTTGTATACTGTATAGCTCCATATAAAGTACGATGGTTCCCCAGTCACCAATGACTGGTGGTCAGGAAGGCCTTGACATGACCAAAGAATACTACCTGGAATGTTCACGTGCGGTTCAAAATCGTTCCGAAGAGTACAACGACATTGGTGGAGTGTGTCTCTTTCTACTAGCGTGTCCATATATAATCTTTGAGTGATAGGACAATTACATTCCAAACAAGTTTAAAATAAAATGGTAAAATGCGTGTCAGGCCACGCGCAATGCAGGGTTTCAAAATTGTCCCTCTTATAATGAGGGCTAAGAAGAGGACTTCTATTCTTTCATATTACACTACATTTAACCTATTTAACGTCAATGATGAATATGTCCGCACCACAGATTCACCGCCTGTAAATACTCCTCAAAGACATTTTATGACTTGGTTGAGCTTTACTTTTTGCCACCGTGGCCGAAGATTCTCATTTCTTGGGAAGCTGCAAGAAAAATATTACAATCTATTAGGCACATACCAGTAGTTAGCAGTTACTACAACACACTTGACTACTTTAGTATTATAGAAGAAAATTACATAAATTATGTTCTTATTTCATTATGATGACCTTGCTTACGAACGTATTCTGTTTGATTGAATTTCTTCGTATTCTCGCTTTCGAATAGGCATGTGTCGTTCGTTCAATCAGAAAGAATCGTATCTAAACTGACGTGTCGTCAAAAAGACCCGGTTCTTATGACCCGTTCAATCGAATGAATGATATGGTTTAACACTTCAATTTAAACATGGGTTGTGATTTCAGATCACAAGTCTCACGAGTCACGAGATAAGATGCAATGCATTAATTGGTTTTGTTTCAATTAACAATTTATTGTATGTATTAGTGATTATTTTATAATGTACATCTTAAGAGATTTTAAGGGTTCCGTAACCGAAAGTCAAAAAGCGGAACTCTTTTAAATTCATCATATTCTTCTGTCTGTCTTTGCATTTATTCGTTCGTTTGTCCGTCCGTATGTCGCTCATTTTACTACGTTTGATTGAAATTTTGAATTCATTAAATACACTTACTTATGCAGTGCAATTGCAGTACAATTTTTTTATTTATATATTAAGTTTTCTCTAGTAAACAACGTAATTTTAATATTCGAAAAGCCATTGAAAATTTGACTTGATTTAAAATAAATATTATTCAAATTTGTTTTGAGAAAAGTATTGTTACGAATAATCTAGAAACGTGTAGAATTGGAGAGATAACGCTGGAGAGATCTAGAAATAAAAGAAAGAGATAGCTACTCCTATTGACAAACAAATAGTTGACCTAAGCTATGCCATAATTGACTTTGTGGTATATAGCATAAGGTTGAAAGTAGCGTGTACTAGGATTTATGACTCATAACTTGTTTACAATAAGAAGTAATAAGAAGTAATTCACTGTTTCACGATACATTTAGATTTTTTGATCCAGGTAGAACTTTACCCTGGGTATAAATAGAGATGTGTTGACAAATACAGGGCAGGTTTATATTTTTTTTTTTATATTATAAGATAGCAAACAAGCAGATGGGTCTCCTGATGGAAAGAGTCAACCATCGCCTATAGACACCAAAGATGTTAATGGTGCGTTGCTATCTTGTGGCGAGGTCTAATGCCACATGCATAAGTTTACCGGCTACCTTACCCTCCAAACCGGAACACGACAGCAACAAGAACTGACGCTATTGCGGCAGGAATAGATAAGGCGGTGGTACCAGACCCGGGCGAGACAATGCAGAACTCTACCACCGTGTTATGCTGAAGGCGCATTTGCGTCTAGCGTCACAAAGCTTCATACAATGACACGATAAACGGCATTTATCGTGTCATTACTCGAAGCTTTGTGACGATAGACGCAAGTGCGGCTCCAGCATAAGTCACATTACGTAAAGAGGTTCCTTCCTTATGCATTGGCCGCGCTTGCGTGCAACTTGTGCAAATTTTTATGCTTCTAAACACTTCGGTGGCTATGTTAGTCAGCATCTTAAATAGACAGGATTATATTTTCTTTTTATATCTGACAAGCTTTAATTAGGGCGAGCGAAGCGAGCCCTACACTAGGGCACTTTTTGTGCACTTTTGTGGTACCTATTACTGAAAAAGTATCGCATTTTGAGGTTTGAGCTTTGACCTGGTAATTTAAATTCATGTCTAGATATGATCTACCATTAAAATGCCATTTTATAAACATTAAAAAAATGGAAGATACACGTTGTATTAGAATTTTATTACTACTAACGCCATCTAATATCAACGCCATAACGCCATCAAATATTAAAATTACGTTGTTTTTAGCAAACTTACTTAATATTTTTGAAATAACTTTCAGGCTAATATACTGATTGACTTCAAAATCTTATCAGCTTTTCTCCTTTAAAACTGCGTCAAGTACCGTTAATTGGATAAAAATCGGTCAATTTGTTTGGAATCTATCAATGACGAACATTTTTTTTTTAAAAAATGTTTTTTGACATTGCTTCGAAATTTTTGAACCTACCGATTATTTAGCTAAAGCAATAGTTAAAAAAGTATTTTCATGCCCATATCCCTAAAGGGGTAGGCAGAGGTACAACAAGTGTACCCACGATTAGCTGAAGATACTTGGTCCCACGAATGTGATAGGTGGCAAGCCTATCGCCAACCAGTCATTTTCCAATCCCGAGCAACTTCTCAGAAAACTAAAAAACACTTTTTTTTAATGTGCCCGATCCGGGAATCGAGCCCGGGACCTCATGTGGTTAACGCCAACGCTGGACCACTAGACCACAGACGCGGCAATAGTTAAATGACATTTGAATTTGACCTTTTGCAATTTGATCAATTTGATCATCGTTTCCAAAATATACAGTTTTTCAAAAATCAATATACTGCAACTTTTATCAAAATAGACTTCATGCAGTCTATTTTGATAAAATTTTCAGTATTGCAGCAGTGCAGTATGATTGTTTCGTTGGTTCATTCATGTTTTTTTGCTGTTTTTTGTGACTTAGCACTTGACACATTTCAACATTTCTTAGAACTGAAAAAATCTATGCTTATAGTTTTTACTCTTTTCAGCTTAAAATACCTTAATTTAGCGGGAAGTTTTAGGGATGGCCTGCAATGTCAACCGTTTACAGATTTTTCACAATATGATTATTGAAGACAGTAGAATTGTATTTTTTTTTATATCATAAGATAGCAAACAAGCAGATGAGTCTCCTGATGAAAAGAGTCAACCATCGCCTATAGACACCAAAGATGTTAATGGTGCGTTGCTATATTAATTGATTAATATTGTATTAAGATCAATTTTCAATCTTAGCACGAGGGTAAAAAGCTAAAAAAAAGGTATTTTCATGCCCGTATCCCCAAAGAGGTAGGCAGAAGTACAACGTATGCATCCACGATTAGCCCAAGATACATCTTAGTCCCACAACTCGACAGGTGACCAACCCATCACCAATCGGGTACTTTTCCATTCCCGGACAACGTTGTTTTTATTAGAAACCTGAAAAATCACATTTTTGATTTGTCTGACTCGGAAATCGAACTCCGAGGGTTTCTCTGAGAGAAAAATTCGAAAAATTTATTCGCTCTGTTTCAACCGCCAATTCTTGTGCGCCAATTCAACCGCCAATGCCTGCGGTAAGTCCAATATTAATCCTAAAAATTTTTAAGGTTAATTAAATAAAACATTTTTTGATATCGAAAATCGACGTAAGCCAGGCCTTACCGATTTTAGAATAATAAATATTTATCTTAGCGAAATGTTAAATTTATAGTTGAAACTAGTTTATCACTCACTTGTACTTTTATTTCACTATTATTATACGCTAAATTATTTAATTTTATCGACCGGTTTCGCTTTTTAAAGCATCTTCAGGACGTAATATTACGTCATAATTACGTAAAAGCGAAACCGGTCGATAAAATTAAATAATATAGTGTATAATAATAGTGAAATAAAAGTACAAGTGAGTGATAAGCTAGTTTCAACTAAAAATAATGGAATTTCACCAAGTGCCGACGATTGAAAGTGTAAAATCGAAATGTTAAAAATGCGTTTTTCTTTATTAGATCAAGTTTCATTTTTAATACCCATGTTTCCTTGAAAACTCTTTTACAAGAAAGCTACCATATATAAAAATTGATTTCTATCAATATTAGACTTTAAGAGCGAAGTGGTGGCGCGAGATAGATCTTGAGTTGCTGCATATTATAGGTAGACTGTACTAAAAAATATTATAGGTAGACCAGAAAGTATGGTGTAAAATTTTAGTAGATAGCCTTTATATTTGTTCTGTGTAGATAAAAGAACTTATATACGATAACTGGAATTATTACGAAGCAATATTTGAAAAATAAAAATATACTTTATGTCGTAATAAATAAAGTTGACATTTGTTTCTTACTTAACAGAGGGGGAAAACGTTCTGAGCAAGACAACGACAAGAGTGGATGTTGTCCCTTTCTTGCAATTGCCAGTGTAAATAAAATTATCTGATGGTAGATATCGTTAAATCCCTTTTATTCATACACGTCGATAAATACATGAGCATAAAATGTATTGTAATTAATACAGTGAGTTCTAAAATGTGCTTTTTTTAATTATTACGTTATTACTTATGCAATGCAAAAACTGTTTCTCAAATAAGTAGATTTACTTAGTAGTAATTTGCAAACTTCGCATGGCCGCACTTATATATGGCGATTGACGCTTTATTTAGTAGAAAGAGACACACTCCACCCATGTCGTGGTACTCTTCGGAACGATTTTGAAGCGCGTGTGAACATTCCGTGTAGAATGTAACTTCCTTGGTGTAGATAACATTGATAATAATAAAAATCGTGTTTTTGATAAATCAAGAAAATTTGAAAGAATTTTTCTTGTAAGTGCTAAAAAAATTTAGTCCTAGAAACGTGTTTTTTTTTTAATTTTGGTTTTATTTCCGGCGCCCTCCTGAACCAAAGTCTGACGACGCCTTTGATGCAAATATAATGTTTGGGTAAAAATACACTGGACTTTTTTAGGTTAGATATGTGGCGCCGCTGGTCCGTATCGCTGAAGGTTTATAGTGATGGAACCAACGGGCCACAGTGGTTATCCCAGCGTGATCCTTCCACATCCATCCGTGACGTCGTCAGCCTTCACAGCGATGACGTCATCCCGACGTGATCATCACCACTAACAGCTATCAACATGCCACAGTGGTGACCCTCGGCAAAACAACACGCATCAGTCT
This sequence comes from Apodemia mormo, assembly GCA_036924255.1. Taxonomy (NCBI): domain Eukaryota; kingdom Metazoa; phylum Arthropoda; class Insecta; order Lepidoptera; family Riodinidae; genus Apodemia; species Apodemia mormo. Next base: position 34,785,826 of record JAUPFN010000011.1, read on the forward strand.
TCTGACCATTAGCGTCTAATATACTCCCCTCTGCTTCCAAAGCATCAGCCAGCTTCACAAGCTACGCCTCATCTACGCTTTCCGGAATCAACTTCGAACTGCACACGTTCACTGGATTTCCATGCAGCAAACCCTGTCCCGCTCGTTCCGACTCATTGCGATTTGCGAACCACAGCGGAGGCGCACTCGTCCCGACTCACCGAGGACGGTGCATATTCGGCTCGTCTCGACTCACCGCAGACTCGAGCACTCAAGGCACATACGCTTCACTGGCACTACCAGATCGACCTTCGGTCTTGGGGGAAAGAACTGTAACGGCTCAAACAATCACAAACGCTACAAGAAAAAATAATAATGGACAAAAATCAATAACAAATGGAGAAAATGAAATTCAAAATAAAATCCTGAATCGCGATATCACAATTATTTATCTTGTAACACTATATACAAGTTTTAACGTTTCTCAAATGGACTTCGGTCCCCAGGCAGTTCACCTTGCCTGGCTGGAAAGATCTTCCTTTTTCCCTTACTTGTCCTTGCGAGCCTTTACAAAGCTTTGCTTTTTGCTAGTCTATATTAATGTTGCAAATTATCTAGAAACGTGAAGAGTTTGCTGGAGAGATCTAGAATTAAAAGAAAGGGATAGCTACTTCTATTGATAAACAACAGCCGCCGTTACCCAAGCAGCTATGCCATAATGGATCTTCTGCTATACTGTTTAAGGGTGAAAGTGGCGTGTGCTGGGACTTGTGTACATTATAATTGTGGTTTACGCGAGGATTTCGGAACGTTCGGGAATGATGTGTGGGATGTGTTGGTGAATGGTTTTACAGTTTTATACAGCGATTGGACAGCGATACTTGAGACGATTAGCGTAAAGTGATATAGTACAGTGAATACGAGAAGTGTTTTATTCTGTGTATTCGGCTAATTCTAGTGTTACTATAGTGAGTGTTCTTAGTGTTAATCAGTATATTACCGTATCGCATTGTGTTGTTTTGTATATTTGTGTTGTAAATACACGGTTTTAGTATAAGTAGTGTTTCATTACACAGTACGAACGCGAAGCACGTGACATTAATATTATAGATTTAATTATTAGACATTAATATAAGGATGGATGGATGTTTGTTACTCAATCACGCAAAAACCTTTAAATGGATTTAAAGGTTTTTGCGCGTAGATATAGATGATTACCTGGAATAGCACATATACTACTGTTTATCCCGGAAAAATAAGTAGGTTCCGCGAGATTCACCAAAAAGTTTTATAATGCGGCGGGTTGCACGCTGCGCCTAGTGATAATATAAAAATTAATTGCAGATCTTTTGGTGTAAACGTTTGCAATGTAACAATATAGATGTTTCCTAAAACAGCGCTATTTTTTAAGCAAGGGCATTTTAAGCACGTTTCATATGCAAAAGATTAACTGCCAAGCAAGTCTACCTTTCTGTAGGCAGACAGATAAGAGTCAGTCATATGACGTCCTTGACTCTTGTCATATGACACTTGTTTCATTGCTATGTGTGGCACGGGTACTTTGGTTGTTCAAACTTTGAACACATTTTCAAAGTCCCGTGCCACATAGCAAGGCTTTAGAAAACTGAAAAAACACAATTGTAAATATTTTATATATATATATATATATATATATATATATATATATATATATATATATATATATATATATATATATATATATATATATATATATTTATATGATAAGATAGCAAACAAGCAGATGCTATCTTGTGGCGAGGTCTAATGCCACATGCATAAGTTTACCGGCTACCTTACCCTCCAAACAGGAACACGACAGCGACAAGCACTGACGCTATTGCGGCAGGAATAGGTAAGGCGGTGGTACAAGACCCGGGCGAGACAATGCAGAACTCTACCACCTAGTAGCCACGATGGTAGTGACTCGATAGCCAATCGGTCGCTTTTTACGACCTGCCTAGCAGAACGGCAGTTGGCCTGTTCTTCGAAGGCGGCCGGGAACAACACGGCGCAAATATTTAAAATTTATTTATGTACTTATATTGTTTTTGTTGTATTTATTTCTGAATGTTGAATTTTTGACTTGATGTTGTCGAATATCGAACATCAAACTTTTGGATGAATTAGGCGCCCCATAGACCTACAATAATATTGCGCAATATTACGTATTGTGCAATATTATTGACTGTTTGTGGTTAATATTGAAGATTGCTCAAAGATTGAACGAAAGTTTGAGCAGGTTTAATTTTTATTGTACAATACTTTTTATTGCACTGTGAAGGTTTAATGTTGCATAATATTTTTCACTTCAGGGTTTAGCTCGGTCGCGGTCGGTCAGTCACGGTGTTTAGCATAGACTAGTATATAATATCGGGGTGTTTAGTATGTGGTATTTTCGTAAATTTAAGCAAAATAGCAAGCAAGAATGCTATAAAAGATAAAAACACGGAGTTTTTACTTGAGTGTGCAGAATTGTATAGAGATTTATTTAATAAAATCTCCAGTATAGTTGCCGCCATAAGTTCGTCGTCAGACATGTTGCTTGTATGAAAATATTGATCAGACTGTTTTGTCAATTTTATTGAGTGAATTTACTGAACGTTTGGAATTAATGGGGTACTCAATATTATTGCACAATAAAAGTATTACGCAATCATATTGTAGGTCTATGGACCGCTTTATATACATTGTTCCATGATCAGACTTTAATTTTTCAATATAATTGCAGGTACAGACTAGAGATTTACTTTCACAATTTAACAAAAATGTTAACATATGTTATTATCTTCCTGATTAGTTGCGAACAAAGCAAAGAATCAAGCAGTGTTAAAATTACATATTTATATACGAAAAGTTATGTTTGGATTATTAAATATAGGCAAATTTTACGTGCAAAACGGGTTATATGTTTTCTGTGGATTTCAAATTAACCATAAATATTTGTCTATGTTTTTTGCATATCTTCTACCAGATGGCAGCACAAAGTAGTTCCTATTGGCATCGACAGAGGGAGATAATTGGTTAGCCTACTTGAAGCATCCGGGAACCTCGCTATAGTAGTAGACATGGCGGGTATGAGCCTGGCTAAATGACGAAATAAATTTTGTTTGCTAATAAAAAACGTGATAATTTCGTAGAAAAAGTGTTCATACTGAAAGACTAATTAAGTTAAATTGGATTAGGACAAAAATGCAGAATGTCGGACAGTCTGAAAACCGAAATAACGATAAGGTGAATGTGCAACTTGATGTGGTAAAATCGTCCACTCCTCAGAGTTCGGCTTCGAGTCCGGCCAAATCTGAAAGCGAAACGTATTCAGGAGCGCCTGCAAAATACATGACGGATTCTTCAGAAAGCGAGGATGATTCTGTGTCCGAGGTAAAACGTGTTTTGTTTTCGGTAGAGGCGGTGGCAGTAAGAAATTGTGATAATCTGTACCGCTAAATGCTGCTCGGGACATCTTGTACAAGACTGACCACTTAATTCACTATATGATGGAGTGTCTTTCAATCATCTTTACGTTTTATCAAGCATAGAACGTTACAACAAAATCATTTTACGTTCCTGATACGGTCAATGTTGCTTGCCAAATTATCCGTAAAACGTCAGAAAGTCATAGGTACATACGTCCTACTGAGTAATGCATGAAATTATTTATGCCAGCCGCCCCTAGACAATGTCCATCTGATCGCTTGTAATTCTTTTACATGGACTAACATATCGTAAGATAATTTTCATTGTCTATTTGTGTTTTGAATGGGGTCTGATTTACGGTGGCCATGTTTCTTGAATCACATGCATTTAGTCAATGCGAAGTGTAAAATACTGTGTCTCTTTGACGTTACTATAAAATAATTGCGTGAATTATATAATTTTTGTGTGTATCTATCAGAAAGGCAATTAAAAGTTGTTGTGTTTTGTATCGTAACGCGTATGCGAGTTGGTCACAACGCCCGCAGCAATTCGCGCAAAAATGTTGGTTATTGATGAATTGCAAGGACCATTGTTACAAACAATTAGTAATAAATTCATCTGTAAGCACCACATTAACAGTTTGTCTTACATATATCTCATTGGTGTTATAGATCTTGCTGGCTTGTTTGTGCCTTAGCAGGCCAGACCTGTTGGTAAGTGGAAGATCACATTGGGTGCCGAAAGCTTCAACACCAATCACAGTTTGAGTGGTTCTTACTGTTAACCTGCATAATGTGTTTGTCGTTGGCCAGTTACAAATTAAATTGCATTGTCTTCTAATGTTGAATGGTCCTTGTGATTCTAACATGTTGTAAACTTTGTTTTGCCAAGTTATGCTTGTTCTAATCTTTGTTTCTAACATTGATAATTAATTTTAATGACTGAACTTTTATATAGTACATCTTAACTAATATTGCAATGTTTTGTAAATAACATTTTCCTTGTATTGAACAAATACAAAACAAATTAATTTGAAAACTGATATTGAATGCTGAGTAGATAACATAATGTTAACATAGCAAGATTCTGTTTTGATGTGTTTATGATTTGGCAATTTTTTTTCACACACCTTATTCATGATTTGAGCTTGAAATTTGTTAGCAATTAGAAATGTTTATACTAAAGGTAATTTAAGAAATCATTTTAAAAACGGGTATGATAAATAATGTTGTTTTATATAGGTAATTAACCTTTTATTTAAAACCTGTGACAAATGTTTTCATTTATTACCCCAGTATAACATACCTAATTTCATCACAATGTTTTAATAAAAAGACAAATTATGTTTAAATATCTTATAATAGCAGGATTATCACTATATTGTTTCCAGCTGAGTACTACATACAAAGTTGTATTGACTAGCAAAGTGCATTATTTAAATATATTTTAATACTCGGAGACTCCTTATAAAGTTACTGTGCAGGTAAATTATACCAAATTAAGTTGAATTTTTATAAATTTTCTTACATATTTGGCAGAATAAAAAAAGTATCTTCATGCCCATATCCCCGAAGGGGTAGGCAGAGGTACAACAAGTGCACCCACGATTAGCCGAAGATACTTGGTCCCACAAATGTGATAGGTGGCAAGCCTATCGCCAATCGGGCACTTTCCAATCCCGGGCAACTTTGTGTTTCTTAGAAAACTGAAAAAACACTTCTTATGTGCCCGACCCGGGAATCGAACCCGGGACCTCATGTGGTCGACGCCAACGCTGGACCACTAGACCACAGAGGCGATATTTGGCAGAATTTTATAGCAAATATAATGACAGCTTAACAACATAAGTAAAATGATCAGATATCTAAAAAAACTAAATTTGCAATTTTTAACTGTGAATCCAAAAATACAAAAAATTATATTACTCTTAGCTGGTAAATTAAAAACACACAAGCTGTTTCTGGGTTTGGTATGCCCTTAATTATATTTTCTTTGAAATAGAACTATGAATACAATCATTAAGAAGAACCACTTAGTTGATTAGTTTTCTTGATATTAAGGAGGTATTAGATTACATTTTTAAATATGTTATAAAAAAATCTGTGAACAGTGACCCTGTGGGCCATCTCTTAAACTTCCTGCTAAATTAAGGTATTTTAAGCTCAAAAGAGTAAAAACTATAAGTATATATAGTGATCAGCTAGCAAATATTGTGTTGTGTTAAAAACTATAAGCATAGATTTTTTCAGTTCAAACATCTATTTTGTTAAAATAGCAGTATATTGATTTTTGAAAAGCTGTATATTTTGAAAGCAAAGATCAATTTTGATCTTTCAAATGGCATTCAATTCAAGTTTTGAGATCTAAAATATTGCTTTAAGTAAATAATCAATAGGACGAAAAATTTCAAAGACATTTTTTCGAAAATTTCATCTTTGATAAATCTCAAATAAAATGACTGATTTTGATCCAATTAATGGTATATGAAGCAATTTTAAAAGAAAAAATGATTAGATTTTTAAGTCAATTGGATTATTAGCCCGAAAGTTATTTTAAAAATATTAAGTAAGTTTGCTAAAAACAAGGTAATTTTAATATTTGAAAAGCTGTAACTTTTGGAAATTAGATTCAATTTTGATTTTTGAAATGGAATTTGACAGTTTTTTAATACTAATTGTGAAATACCAAAACATTATTTAAAAAATTGTTGAAAAAACAATTTTTTCAAAATTTTTTGTCAACGTTTACTCAAAAACGGATAAACCGATTTTGATTTAATTTATACATTAGACTTAGTTTCTACAGGAATAGAGCTGATTAGTTTTTGTACTCAATCGGTAAACGAATCTGGAAGTTATATTAGGAATATTTAAAAAAAACTGTTTTGCTAAAAAAATTTTTTGCTCAATTACTAAGACTCTGCTGTCTTAGTAATAAGTTCCTTTTTCCTTTTGGGTACAGAACCCTTATTATATAACTTTTCATGTAATATTACGAATGTAGTTCGAACTTAATGAGAAATAGATGACAATACAAATGACATTCAGAGTTCTCTCTTGATTAAATCATATGGCATGATAATTCGTATATATCTATAAATTTTATATACAACAATATTCTGTCAATAAAAGACTATAATGTCTCTATGAATATGGCTGTACATCCTATTACAAATCACATAACATTATATTTGTGTCTTTTTATTGAAATGTCTCAAACATTCAATTGTTTATTTAATTTTCAAGCTAATTTTATTATAATTTTAATTTTAAAATTTGCAGGCGGAAATGGATGAAGAAGGAGATGGTGCAGAGTCATCCAAATTCTTACTCTCTCACGATGATCCAGAAAGGACGGTTGATCCAGAAATGCAAGCCAGACTTGAAACCCTTCTTGAAGTAGCTGGTGAGCATTTTTTCATTTACTGACTATACTAAATACAAAATAACCAGAGTATTTTGCACCTAAGTTTTATTCAATTTCTTAACTACTTTCACATAGTGTTAACCTAATGATGCTGGGCTATTGTAAAAAAAATTTAATTTATACATTTTTGTAGCACTGATGTATTTTACAATTATCATTAGAAAATTAAAAAGTGCTTGAACCAAATGCATCTTATATGGAGCATTTTTCAAATACATAATATGTTGTACAATTTATTGTGCAAAGAAATTATTTTATGTACTCTTAAAAACATGTGAAGTAAGCATAGGATTTACTATATATGCAATTTTGTGTTGTTGAATTGAACCTTGACTAAGTAGAATTTCTGTGAGAGAATGGAATTAAACTTTACGTAGGTATCTAACCAAATTATTATCATACTGAACTGAACCAGTAAGTGAGAAGCTTCAGTAACTTATGCCATCCATGCATTTAGAGTGTGTTTGTTTTAAATGAACTTAAACAGTTGATCTAAATGACAGTTACTGCATATTTGGGCTTTGCTCATCCAGAGTTTATTGAGCTTAGAGCTCGCCCGCATAGTGTCTCGTGTTAGACTGAACTGTGGCTTAGGGCAATATCTTAGTGATAAGTGGTAGAGTAAGTGGCATCAGGATTTCGACTCATTTGTAACTCTTGACTAGAGTCTCAAGTATTTGTGCTCAAAACAATGACCCGAATCACTGCCAGCGCCGAGGCTGGTGTGTGTGTGTGTGTGTGTGTAAATTCTAAAGTGTAAACTGTAATGTGATCATCATTCATCAGGATCGAGTAGGATTATCATGTGTAATATATGGCAGGTTTTGCTTCATAGATGTGTTTTATAATGCATTCCCTAAAATTAAACATAAAAATTATTCTTTGTCGCCATTGCTCACTACTTAGAATTAATGACAATTTATCTTCAGAAATGAAGAATTTTTAGATTTTTAATGTTGTTCTTATTTGACATGTAATGTTTTTTTTTTAAATAATATTATAAGATATTAAACAAGCAGATGTTTCTCTTCTCAGAACTCTACCACCTATTATTCACAATTGTGACTATTAGGTGGTAGAGTTAAATGCACAAGTGACAAAAACAACCAATTGTTTGCCTTTTACCAACTGCCTGGCTGAAATCTCTTCTTCAAAGCTGCGACGAACGTAGGGGAAGTTGTATTTTCTTTCATTTTTTAAATTTTATTTTACCAAATTAGTTTTATTCTATCTTGCATTATTTAATAAATATTTTAATTTATCTACATCCTTTTGAGCATGTCTTTATGCATATATGTGCATTAAGCATCTGTAATTTTCTTACCATGGCCTCAAACCATCATTTTCTGTTTTGAGATACCGGCCTTCTTAAGATACTTTGTTTTCTTACACATCAATTTAAATACTACTACTGTTCTACTGCAGAAATAAAGCCAATTTATATCTATATTTTGAATAACTTACATGTGAAAGTCCAATCAGATTGCTATTCATCACCCAAGTCCCTTGTTTTGTGTTTGCATGCAAAGTAATAGTAATTCCAGTAGTGTGGAATTCACTTTGAATTATTATCTGCCTTGAATTCCATAACTTACTTTTGAGTTTTGTATGTTGGTTGTATCACATTAGGTTATTTTTAGTAGAAGCCCTTTAAACAAAAAGCATTCAAAAGCTGTTCCAAATCTCTTGGTATAAAGGTAGAACACAAGTTTGGCTCCATTGATTTAAACAGGTTTTTCATGTCCAAAAAAATCGAGCTGCTCCTTTCCTTTGTTTTTATGTTTGATTTGGTCTTATCAATTTGTATGGATTGGAACAGAAGCTTTTTATTTTTCAATGTCGTTTGAAAATGATGTTGTACATATTTTTAGTTATGTATCCACACCAATCACTGATAATTTGTGCTGAATAAAGGATAGCATTTCATTAATAATGCAAAAATTGCACTTCAATATTATTAACTATTATATTGTAATTTTTACATAATGTAATTTTTACACATGTTAACACAACAGTAACAAGCATTGACACTAAAGCGGTGGTACTAGACCCGGGCGAGACAATGCAAAACTCTACCACCTAGTAGCCACATGGTAGTGACTCTCAAGCCATTCAGTCGCCTTTTACGACCTGCCTGGTAGAACGGCAGTTGGCCTATACTTTAAAGGTGCCCGGAACCAGCATGAGGAATATTTAACACAAGTGAAATATATTTCATTTATAATTTACAATAATTTAGGTATTTACATTAAAATTATAAATTTTATGTAAAAAAATTCTGATAAATTAAAAGAAACATGATACCACGCATCTGCTTATACATAGATATAATTTATGTAAAATATAAAGACAATTTTTTTTGCTAAAATTTTTTTGATAAAAAAATATAGATTTTATTATGGTATAGGCGTAGTGAATCCAATGTTATTAGACATTCTATTGCAATTCACCAGTTTCTAGATCTGCAAGATGAGTGATAATCCCCATCACCACATTATACTGACTTGAATTACGGGTACATTTAAGTAATAAAATTTGCCACATTCGTGGTAAATTTCATGAAGAGGTAAATGTAAGAGTATTTCCTGCAAGGCAAGACTTTATCTGAAACAACTAATTTCTAAGAGTACATTCTTACGAAGCTTATTTATTCCTTCAAATCCTTATCGTCTCTGTGGAATTATTTATTCTGGCCAGTATGGTGAGAGACTGAGCGTACTGCGGTTGGAATGTGTGTGTGTGAGAGAAAGAGAGAGACATGTGAAGCGATAATCAACCTAATAAACTAATTATATTAAATAATACTGTTGAATTTTGTAAGTCTGGACGAGACCTGCTGTTGAGAATAGTCTTTCAGGTGTGATAGAACTCGTTTGTGCTATTCTTTTTTAATTTTAATTAAAATTTAACATCATTTCCCTTGTTTAAAACGTTTCGGTGTATTGAGAAGTTATTAGCGCAGATTTCAATATATCAGAATTCTCACGATATAACTGATATATATATATATATATATATATATATATATATATATATATATATATATATATATATATATATATATATATATATATATATATATATATATATGTATCGGATGCAAATATGTTTCGTTTCGCCGAAAGAGTAGAATGTTATAAATGCTAAAATGCAACTTAAAATGACAGCTGTGTTTGTATCCAATTGATTCACTTTGGCCCTTGATCCAGTTTGATTTATATATGAAGGAAGCTGGGAGCATAGATGTTAATTGGGTCATATCTGCTGCAGTTAATTTAGCATTTTGTTTAAAGTCATTATTAACTTGCAATTTTAACTTAAAATTTGTGTGCAAGGTTTATGAAGCGTGACCTTTTTTAACTAATATCTTTTACCCTTTTTGATTAGAAAAACAGCATATTGCCTGTCACTGTTATGTTCCATTATTAGAGGGTAAGGTAGCTGGTAAATTATATGCATGTGGTATTACTATCTGGGCATATGATGGCAACACACCATTAATATCTATGATTTCTAATAGACAATATTTGTCTCTTTCCATCATTAGAGCCATCTGCCTGTTAGCTATTCTTTGATTTAAAAAAATACTTCTTTCTTGTCCTATTCTATTATAAGTAAAAATAAAAAATATATATCTTCACACCTGTATCCCCAAAAATATAGGCCGAGGTACAACTAGTGCAACTACGATTAGCCTATTATAAACAATTGATTGTTTGTTTATAATAGGCTAATCACCATTTTTTTTAAATTAACATATATACAGAGTGAATTTTATATGAACAATTTTTATTGGACAAACCGTTTACCATTTTTATTGGACAAAACACTATGAAAACTTGGATGACATATTGTGTCATAGAAACTGTTTTTTTAAAGGTAAAATTTTAGGGGTTTGTTGGTATCTATAAATAATTGACTGAGAAGAAAAACGAAGAACCAAGTCATTAAAAAATAAAAAGAATTCAAAAAATACATACAGGATTATTTTTTTATCACCTGCCAAATTTAAATAGGTGGTTCAGACCATGAAAGTACACAACTTTCCCCAAGAAACACAGGTCGAAAAATGAAAAAAAAATCAGACCTTCCATACGAAATCGACCACATGATCGAGCAGTATTCTATGGGAGGGCCGCTTTTTTTTTTCATTTTCGACCCATGTTTCTTTGGGAAAGTTGTTTACTTTCATGGTCTGAACCGCCTATTTAAATTTGGCAGATGATAAAAAAATAACCCTGTATGTACATATATTTACATCAGATCTCTTATGTTGTATTCAGAGAGAACCAAGTGCTTGTATTGCTTCTTCCACATTAATTACTCTCTTCACACACACGCTGGTTGTCAAGACTCTTGACACCACCTTCAAACAGTACTCCATCAATCTGATCATGGTACGTCAGTCTTGATCTTCCCCAGTACCTAGATCCTTCCACATTCGCATTGTGTATTCGTTTTATTAACCTATCGTCTATCATTTTTTCTACATGTTCGAACGAAATGCTGAAATGAAAACGAAATGCCCTTTCTTATCTTTACACTAACACTTTATTTCAAGCCTAACATCTCTCTCACTTCCACGTTAAAAACCCGGTCCGCGAGTGTTACACCACACATTTTTCGTAGCGATCTCATCTCGACCGCGTTGATTATACTTTCATGCTCTTTCTTTGATCTCACTTCCATACAATAGAGTTGGGATAAGCACATAATTGGACGTAGTTAAACAAAAAGGATCCAATCCACAGTATGGTCAAAAATGAGTTAAGTGCACCAAACTGGTGCTAAACATCAATACTATTGGCCAGTAAAAAACATCTAAGCAAAAATACCTCTCTATTACTTTATTCAACGTCAGAACTAGACCCCATGTATGGCACATTAAAAAAATAAACAATATCCAACTTCAAACTTCAATATTTCTAAAGTGATTGTGTGTGGATTGGATCCTTTTCGTGTAACTATGTCTAATTATGCAGGGCTAGACGAACATCCTGGCTTAAAACGGTGCTTTTAAGTAATCTCTCTAACGCCCCATTCACTCTGTTCCCCTGCACACACTCTTCTTTCAACATCAGCGGTGTATCTTCCATCCCTGCCAAAAATTACAAAAAAAAACAATTTGTTCTATTTGTCCTTGCCTTAACGTTTTATGGCACATACATTCTCAAATGAACACAAATCACAATTTCTGTTAATGGAAAGTTTGATTGATAAAAATTCACTTGCAATGTATTGCTAATTTGTTAGTGTAATTGAATACAAAAAATTTAAAAAATGTCTTACTTATATGTTATAGATAGAGATAACTTATTGACTGATCCAACACAGTACAAACCTGACTGAAGTATGTATGCAACATAATATTAGGAATAAGCTGTTTACTCAATGGGAATAAGTTATCTGTAAAGAATAAATGACATTTTGCAATATCAATCCCTAAGTGGGTAAAATAAAAGAAGGTCGGCAAAAATTTATATTTGTTTTCTGTATCGTCTTCAAATATCAACTATATTTATGCAATTATTTTTTTATGTTTCACATTTTAAAATTTAAAACTATAGCCTTATTTCCCAGATTAATTTTAAAGAAAAGTAAACTGACTACAATCGAACAATATTCTGTTTTATGCAGTAAACTAAATGTTGCCATTCTATATTTTCGCTAAGATTAGTAGAATATTTTTGTATCTAGGTATTTATTTTTCTAAATAAAATTATTTTAATAGGAGTATGTTTTTTAAAAATGTACTAGGAATATTAAGACAAGTCTATTTAAAATAGATATATTGAAAATATTTCTTATGATAAAGGGTAAATTGGCGTTAGGTACAGAACATTCGTACTTTATCCCGCTGGTTGTTTACTTTTGTATAAATTCAATGAACAGTGATGTTAAGGCGACTTAAATGATATTTTTTAACATCTCTTGAATTTCTACCGATTCTCTATAAATAATGTAGACTGACTTAGTATTTTAAAAAATCCATGCTGACAACACTGTTTGCCTTGTATGATGGTAAGAGTTAAGACACTCGTATAGATAATAATATTATAAAGTATTTTGTAGACACACGGCGTAGACATAGTTTAAAATTGTTACCTAATTTGCTTAATTTCTGCTACTTTTTGTATTTATGTACAATTTCAATCGCAGTGAGTGTAAAACTCACACGGGTTTTGTTGGTAAGCTGCAATATTTTTGTCAATATTTTTCACAGAGAGTTTTGGAAATAAGTATTTAAATTTACTACCGTCACATAAGGCAACCTCTAAGATATATAAAATCAAAATTCTGGGAATCAAGGAAGAAAGCCTTTGTTTATTAATGCTCAGAAATAGATGCTGTATTTTATTAGATATTTTTCATTTAAAGATGCTAGTCAGATATTGTGATGTATGAGAGTTTGCCGAGGCTCTTTAAGACAAGAAAGATGTTGGGTGGCAACAGCACCAGCAGCAATAATAATAAAAAGAAATATTCAACTTTTAAAAGTATAATGCATTTGCTTATAGACAATAAGCAAATGCATTATACTAATTAATCGATCCCCGACGGAGACAAGCATTTGTGTGATGAGCATAAATGTTTGTATTTCCGGGTTTGGGTGTTTATTATATATATATTCTAGTATTTATATATGTATTTCTATGTAATAGTATCGTTGACTAACACCCATAACACAAGCAAATAATTTGCTTACTTTGGGGTTAGATCAGTAAGTGTAATTTGTCCTGTGAATATTTATTTATTTATTTATTTACAATATTAAAACTAACATTTAGGCATTCAACTGATGGTGCTCTTATTTATTATCTAACAGTGCTACATATGTCATTGATGGTTAAAGTTCCTGATATCAGGTGTATACAGTCTGATTGAGACTGTCAATATTAAGTTAAGATTAGCTATCTTGAATTTTATAACTATCATATTCGTTTTTTTTTTTCTAATTTAAAGTCAGGCAGTATTTGCTGTCAGACCAAGCTGTACTCATACAAATGGAGTAACCTTGTATACTAGTAACTTAAGCAACTGCTCCACCACTCTAGTTGTTCAGTGCAGTTCAGTCTTATTACTAGTTACTAGAAGTTACCTGATTTTACGGTTTAATGTACTCTTTAGGGCATGACTTACAAGACCCAATTATTAGCATTTATGTATCACCAATCTTCAAAATTTAAATACATATTTTGGCAAAAGTGACTGTTTTTGAATATTCATGTTACTTACTCGAAAGGAATGGGTGTGTTGACATTTATTTATTTACTCTACAGTCTATATTAATGAAATCTAGCTTTTGCCAGTGCCTTAGTTTATCTTAATAGTTATTTTTCTGTTTTTAGGGAACAGATCTTTTTTTAGATGAAAAGTTCCTTATGCCTTTTTCTATAGCTGACAATGTGTATGTAAATATTTACAATTATGGTTTAAATAGTTAATATGTGAAAGCATAACAAATCCACTCACAATGCTTAAGCTATTAGGAAGTTAGGACACTAAACATGCTTGTTAACACAATGTGATCCAATGATGTATCTTTTTTTAATAACGTTATAACCGTTCATCTTAAGAACATGAAATCAAAACGTAAATTTTTCAATCGACGAAAAAACGGAGTTTACCAGTTTGACATGTATGTGATGTTGGAATTGGAGAATATTTGAGTACTAGCTGTGCCCGCGGCTTCGTCCGCGTGAAATAAATCTAAAAGTCTTAGGCGACTTTTATTTTAGATTTATTTTTACTCCTTATTAAATCAGCTATCTGCCAGTGAAAGTCCCGTCAAAATTGGTCCAGTCGTTTTAGAGATTAACCGGAACAAACAGACAGACAGACGGACAAACAGACAAAAATTGTAAAAAATGTTATTTTGGTATATGTACCGTATATAAATATATATACACTAGGTAAAAAGCTGTTATTTTAATATTACAAACAGACACTTCAATTTTATTTATTTGTACAGGTGATCTATTTAGGCATCCAAGTAATGAGTCATAATGAGATAATACTTTCTAGATTTCAAATAAGTATATTCCAACTTAGGTAACAGTCCAAGTTTCATCAAAATCGGTTCAGTAGTTCTTAAGATAGGAGTATAGTTGATATTTGAAGTCAGATTAAATTTTTTTATCGCCTCTGTGGTCTAGTGGTCCAGCGTTCGCGTTGAGGTCCCGGGTTCGATCCCGGGTCGGGCACATAAAAAAAAGTGTTTGTTCAGTTTTCTTAAAAACACAAAGTTGCCCGGGATTGGAAAGTGCACGGTTGGTGATAGGCTTGCCAACTATCACATTTGTGGGACCAAGTATCTTCGGCTAATCGTGGGTGCACTTGTTGTACCTCTGCCTACGCCTTCAGGGATATGGACGTGAAGATACTTTTACTTTTTTTTAAAATTTTTTACTACTCTTATGACTTTAACCATTCGAAATTGAATTTCCTGAATTTAAAAATAAATAAATTTATATTAATATTGCTGGACGAATTGACCTAACCCCAAAGTAGCAAATTATTTGCTTGTTATGGGTGTTAAACAACGACGACACTAATACATAGAAATACATACATAAATACTTTAACATACATCACTTGTTGTACCTCTGCCTACGCCTTCGGGTATATGGACGTGAAGATACTTTTACTTTTTTTAAATTTTTTAACTACTCTTATGGCTTTAACCATTCGAAATTGAATTTCCTGAATTTAAAAATAAATAAATTTATATTAATATTGCTGGATGAATTGACCTAACCCCAAAGTAGCAAATTATTTGCTTGTTATGGGTGTTAAACAACGACGACACTAATACATAGAAATACATACATAAATACTTTAACATACATCACTTGTTGTACCTCTGCCTACGCCTTCGGGTATATGGACGTGAAGATACTTTTACTTTTTTTTTAAATTTTTTACTACTCTTATGACTTTAACCATTCGAAATTGAATTTCCTGAATTTAAAAATAAATAAATTTATATTAATATTGCTGGACGAATTGACCTAACCCCAAAGTAGCAAATTATTTGCTTGTTATGGGTGTTAAACAACGACGACACTAATACATAGAAATACATACATAAATACTTTAACATACATCACTTGTTGTACCTCTGCCTACGCCTTCGGGTATATGGACGTGAAGATACTTTTACTTTTTTTAAATTTTTTAACTACTCTTATGGCTTTAACCATTCGAAATTGAATTTCCTGAATTTAAAAATAAATAAATTTATATTAATATTGCTGGACGAATTGACCTAACCCCAAAGTAGCAAATTATTTGCTTGTTATGGGTGTTAAACAACGACGACACTAATACATAGAAATACATACATAAATACTTTAACATACATCACTTGTTGTACCTCTGCCTACGCCTTCGGGTATATGGACGTGAAGATACTTTTACTTTTTTTTTAAATTTTTTACTACTCTTATGACTTTAACCATTCGAAATTGAATTTCCTGAATTTAAAAATAAATAAATTTATATTAATATTGCTGGACGAATTGACCTAACCCCAAAGTAGCAAATTATTTGCTTGTTATGGGTGTTAAACAACGACGACACTAATACATAGAAATACATACATAAATACTTTAACATACATCACTTGTTGTACCTCTGCCTACGCCTTCGGGTATATGGACGTGAAGATACTTTTACTTTTTTTAAATTTTTTAACTACTCTTATGGCTTTAACCATTCGAAATTGAATTTCCTGAATTTAAAAATAAATAAATTTATATTAATATTGCTGGACGAATTGACCTAACCCCAAAGTAGCAAATTATTTGCTTGTTATGGGTGTTAAACAACGACGATACTAATACATAGAAATACATACATAAATACTTTAACATACATAATTAACACTCAAACCTTCTGGATCTGGGGTAAAAATACAAACATCGATTGCTCATCACACAAATGTTTGTCCCTGTCGGTATTCGAACCCGTGCCCCCTCGATTCGTAGTTAGCTTCGCTAAACACTCGACCAACGGGGCTGTCAAATTTAATAAGTAATACTCTATAGTTCATGGTTTTACTAATACTTGTCTCAACCCAGTGTTTAGTAACCTCTGTACCTATGCATAAATTATGCGGGAAACAAAATTATCATAACACAAATCGTGTACTAGATAGACTTGATTTGTGTTAACAAAAATTGTGTGGTCTGATGAAACGTAACTAAATATCTCTTTACAATTTAGGGGTCAATGACCATCGCATAATTAAGTCGATTTCGAGACTTGCTCGCGCTAGGGGTATTCGTAGATTTTGTCTGCACTATAATGTCAGTTCACTATTTCCTAATATGAGGTAACTATTTAATACCTGCGATTTTGTCTGCCTACAGTATTATAATGCTGTGCCACTGAGCGGATTTTTTTATATCTAATTAATAACTATTGTTTGCGTTTTTCAAATATCCTACCTCTGTTTTTTATATCATAACAAACAAGCAAAAATCACATGGTTCTCCTTTTGGAAAGAGACAACCATCGCCTATAGACACCAAAGATGTTAATGGTGCGTTGCTATCCGTGTCGTGAGGTTTTAATGCCACATGAATAAGTTTACCGGCTACCTTACCCTCCAAACCGGAACACGACATTGATAAGCACTGACACTAATGCAATAGGAAAGAGTAAGGCGGTTGGTACCAGTCTCGGGCGAGACGATGTAACCTCCTATTAGCCGTGATGGTAGTGACTCGCACAGTCAATTGTTCGCCATTTACGAACTGCCTGGCAGAACAGCAAATTGTCTATCTTTCAAAAGGGGATCGGCCCAAAAAGGGGGTGACTTGTGGAATTTGGGGATCTGACCTATTCTAAAACATCTCAATTTGGTGTGTTGATATTTTTTACGTCATAGGATAGCAAATAAGCAAATGATTCTCCTGATGAAAAGGAACGATAATTGCTTTAAATTACAAAAGATTGTAAAAATGCATTACCATACGTGTGGTGGGTGTAATGCCACATCCATACGTTTACTGGCTACCTTTCCATCTAAACCGGAATATGACAGTGTCAAGCACTGATGCTGTTGCGGCAAGAGTGCATATATAGGTAAATGTTACCAAACCCGAGCGAAATATAGCAGAACTCTTGCCAAGAATTAGTTACGGTAATGACAGTTGGTTTATTATTTTATAGGGCTACTCGGCCGGGCTGGGTTGTTGTGATATTTTTTTAAATCGTAGTAAAATGTCCGATTAGCATCTTTGAATACAAATAAATTTATTTGGTTAAAAAATAATTTAATTCAGTCAATTGAAATCCATAGTGTTAGAAACAAATGTTTTCTTATAAACTATGTTGGTAAATATGATGTTACAGAATATGGATTAGGATTATGGTACTACAGTTTTTTTTTATATTATAAGATAGCAAACAACCAGATGGGTCTCCTGATGGAGTCAACCATCGCCTATAGACACCAAAGGTGTTAATGGTGCGTTGCTATCTTGTGGCGAGGTCTAATGCCACATGCATAAGTTTACCGGCTGCCTTACCCTCCAAACCGGAACACGACAGCGACAAGCCCTGACGCTATTGCGGCAGGAATAGTCAAGGCGGTGGTACCAGACCCGGGCGAGACAATGCAGAACTCTACCACCTAGTAGCCACGATGGTAGTGACTCGCATAGCCAGTTACGACCTGCCTGGCAGAACGGCAGTTGGTCTATTCTTCAAAGGAGCCCGGAACCAACACGGGGGAGTTATACATAATTAGTTAGTTAGACATATTATGGTGTCGCAAACTTTATTGTAGGTATTGATGACTTAAAAGTAATCAATTATGTTCTATCATCAATAGTTTTTGCAACCAATGCAATAAAATTGATTCTTACGATTTCGTAGCTAACTAGCTAAACCGTGAAGCTTCGCCCGTAAGTAGATTAGCCTATTAACTGAATTGAGAAATAAAATGGGTTTTATCATAAAAATAATGGTAATGTAAAAAGTATATTGTAAAGTAAGATGTCAATATTTTAACCCTAATTTCTTAAATTTTGTATTAATACTAGCTTTTATATTTAATTATTTAATACTAGCTGCACCGTGCAACCCGCTGCATTATAACATTTTTTTGTAAATCCCGCGGGAACATTTATTTTTCGGGAATAAAAAGTATACTATATGCTATTCCAGGTCATCATCTACACTTGTGCCAAATTTCACCCAAATCGGTTCAGTCGTTTGTTGTGTGAATGAATAACAAACATCTGTACATCCAAACATCCAAACTTTCGCATTTATAATATTAATTTAATTTATTATTACAGATTTAGTGTCTTTAAATAATCAAAAGTTGCTAAATATTTGGACACCATATTAGGTATGGTAGAATATGCTGATAGAATTAAATAGTAATTGTAACAGCATGTGTAATATAATATTCTTGAAAATAAAACATTCATTCATTTAATGTTATAAACTCTGAAACAGTCTGAAGTCTGAATATAATGGTATATAAATTTCATGTCAGAATATTGTGGTTTTTGCGTAATGGTTGTTCAATAAGAAAACAGATCTATATTTTTATAGATATAGATTTGGTAAATGTGTAAAATTTCAGTTACATATTTGGAGTTTTCGTGAATGGATCCCTATTTTTTAACCCAATATAGCTATAAACGGATGGATCATTAACCAGTAAGAGCTGGCGAAAGACCTATCTGATCTTGATGATGCCATCGCAGTATGGACATCAAAGCTACACATACGACAGCCCCTTAATTCGTCCCGCCTACACTCGAGACCCTGGTCAAGAGTCAATAACGAGTCGAAATCATGATGCCAATTACATTCCCACACATCGTCAATATAATGCCTTAAGCCGAAGTTTAATCTCATGGGACAGATATAGTTTGATCTCTCTCTCTCTCTCTCTCTCTCTCTCTCTCTCTCTCATATCTCATTCTCATCTCAACCTTATAGCGGGCTTTAACTCCAAACACCTTAACTCGCATATTTTATAGATTCAGGCTTTGTTTTGTGGAAATCTATAACTGAACGAAGAAACTACTTAGTTAATTTGCAAATTTCCGCGAACTTTACGTGTACGCTTGCGATGCCACTGAAAAGGAAAAATAAAAAAGCGGTGTAAGAAATGGAACAAACTCACCGTAGGCCTGAATAATAACGAAGACCCCAGCGGCACAGTTCCAACCATCCTTGTCCACCATACTTTACATCACGACAGTAGCAAGCACAAAAACATACAATATAATGCATGCATGTCGTGCACTCACGCACGTTTCACTTCGCAACCGAAGCATCTTCAGGAGGCACGAACACTACTTCACTCAACGAGTAATACTGAATCTTTCTGAACACTTTGTCAGCCCGAGAATTCCGGTCCCGCAGTAAAAGTCGCATAGACCGACTGACGCTTTAAAGTCAGTTCGAAAAAATCTTATGGATTTTTTTAAAATCAGTCCAGTAGTTCTTGAGTTTATCAATTACAAACAAACTAATAAAACTACAAATGACTCTTTATAGTGTAAACTGCAGATAATAGCTACCATTGCTTCTTACTTGGCGACCACCTCGTTGGTCAAGGTCAAGTGGTGGTATATGTAAACGACGCGGTAAACATCTAACGACGCCGATGGAGACGATATTTGGTTCCGATCCTCGACATGGGCAGACATTTGTAAGATAACGGATAAGCAAAGATAGTCTTGAGTCTGGGTGTATTAAGTAGGTATTTTTTATTTCCTAGGTTAGCAAATAGATAAAAATAAGCAGATGGTTCTCCCGATTGAAAAAGATAACCATTGCTTATAGGCACCAAAGATGTTGATAATGGTGTGATGTTATCCGTGCCTCGGGGTTGGAATGCTACATGCATAAGTGTACCGGTTACCGAAAGCCGTGAAAGCTTAACAAACAAAGTCAAATTTGTATTTATAATGGGGTTATTTGTTATCCGTGTACAACTAAAAATGTATACTACTACTGAGTGATTAAATTGCAGACATTAAAAAGTCGCGTCATGTTAATGCCTTTGTAGCAATTGTTCGTTTAACCTCTTGTAATTACGTTACACGTATACCTATTTAATATAGGCTATTGGCTGTACTGTGAAGGTAAAAAAATCACTTAGGGAGTATGTATTCCAATAGGTGGTGTAATGAAATATGTATTGCACTAATGTGTGCGTATGTGAGGAATGGTTTGATTTTGAACTTCATGCTGTAGGCCCGTCGGATTAGGTTAGCTGTGTGACATGGAAATGCAGCGTCATTCTCAAGAAGAAACCGTACGCGAGGGCAAATAGTTCACATTTCTTGGTACAAGTCAAAAGAGCCTTTTTTTGACGAGATAATATAGTGCGCACTTGTAATATATATCGTTTGCTTGCTCTGCAATTACTCGCTATATTTAATTTAACTGTTGATTTTTTGCGAATACTTCCGCAACAACTCATTTTGCCAAAATTAAAAGTATTCCAATTAGTTTTACTGCACCAATGTGAATGAGATACATATATACGTACACCAAGTGTGTTAAATTATTTAGATTTTATGTAAATAAACATTTTTAAAACTTAAATGTTGCTATAAATGCTAGAAATTTTGAAAATATATTTTTCGTATTAAGTCATCTTTTGACATACTTTTAAACTAAAACACTAAAAACTTCTTGCTTTCAATACTTTACGAATGTTTTGAACTGATTGAATAAAAAGATAATGAAATATTTTGTATTAAATTGAAAATAAATAAAAGTCTAAAATAAAATTAATTCTTCAGATCAAATGTATAGTCATAGCAACGATGAAATCAATAAATAATAAATAAAAATAACTAGACAAATTATACGAATTGATCAAACCCCAAAGTAAGCAAATTATTTTCTTGTGTTATGGATGTTAACGATACTAATACATATAAGTACATATATAAATCCTATTACATACATAATAACCACCAAACCCAGAAATACAAACATCTATGCTCGTCACACTTATGTTTGTCCTTGTCGGGAATCGAACCCGAGCCCCCTCGATTCGTAGTTATGTTCGCTCACTACTCGACCAACGGGTCGGTATATATATATATATATATATATATATATATATATATATATATATATATATATATATTTTCTTATAACTGTTCATGCTTTTTAATTCGAATTTTAAAATAGCTTATTCTTGGAAAGCACCGTTTTGATTTAAGTGATCGGAAAATTCTTATAAAAATGCAACCTATCGTACAGTTTTAGGAAATTGATGTCGATTTTATAACCGATTTTAACCAACATTGACAATAGAATAAATTATCATACCTAGTTTGATCATCATAATATAATTTCTGCATTTAGATACGAGCCTAAAACCTCGTTAAAATGAATAACATATTCTCATTAATTAAATTATTAAACACGTTGTTAGAATGTATCATATATGTATATCGTTCGTTAATCTCGCTCACTCTAGATATTATGACGTTGAACGAACACAGCTGTATCAATGAAAACTAGTTCTCAAGATACGTAATTTCAGACAGTGTTATGTCGCTCGCGTTAGTAGTTTGTGCCACCCCCACTGCCCATACCAATTGATCGGAGGCGAGCGCCTCCATTACACGTCCGTGCCACGGCGCGCTAACCAGATGTTCTGCTGCGACGTGTCTCACAGAGTAAACAAACTGATATTAGTATTTGTGTGAAATTCTAAATTCAAAAAAAACGTGAATTGTTTTCGTCGAAAAGTTAGTTTTAGTAAATATTATATAGCGCGAAAACGGATAGTGCTTTATGTAGAATAATAATACATACTAGGGACCACCTGGGTCCGAAATTCGGTCATAGCTAAACAATAAAATCTCTTTTAAATGTGATAACAGACTTTAGACGTATAGAAAATATTATACATGTGTGTATATTACCGTGTATGTCACATGAATGTAGTGTGTGTAATGTTTCTTTTTATTAATTTAATGTAAATTTAGTGAACATTATCTAATAATAATAGGTATCTGCAATCCTCCGTAATGTAAACTTTAACTGTGCCCATACTCCACCGTTCGCGCAATTGTCTTTAAGAGGGGTCCAAAGTTTTTCCTTTACGTATTAATATATAGATGGAGTCGCAAAATATGTATTGAAAATTTTAGTTCAATACATTCTAAAAACAGTAGCAATACATTACTAAATTATAGAGCTATCTATATATCTATAGTTAAATATATGTGGAGTTTTTGTGTTATATATATCTAATATCTATGTATCATTGTTTTACATACCGTTGCCGTGGTCGCCGAGTGGTCAGCGAACCTGTCATACCTTTATCGGGAATCGAGTCCGAACCCCATTGGTGTTTGTATTTCTGGGTTTGAATGTTTATTAAAAAAAAGGAGATTTATGGGATCGGCTTAACATACTACAAGAATATAACCTCAGCTGAAATGATCAAATTAATTAAGTATACAAATTGCAATAAGCCTATATTAGAATTCAACGGACACTTTTTAATAGCAAGTTTAGTAAATTTTAAAAAGGAACATGCTTTAAAAGTCATGAAATTAACTAAACTTGCACGCTTTTTCTTATTTCTAATCAAGCAAAGATTTCTGCCATAAAGTTAACACTTTTATTTACGTTACTGTCAAACATGTTAGAAAAATGTCGGATAGGTGAAACGCAAAATGTTAAACTACTGCATAAAATGCAACAAAAAGTGAAGGATTTATTACTATACTCGTAGTCGAAACTAAAGTCAGCTGTAAAAACAAATAACGTTAGTATCTTCCTAAAAAAATAGAAAAAAGTGTCATCTATTTAACCTGTGTGATCGAGTGACAATAAATATTTTGCTTTGTTTTTGTAACATAAACAAATCTTTTAAATTTTAAATGGATTTTATTTGAATTTATCAAATAATCTTCCCTGGACTCCATCAATTAATTCAAAACCAAAATTAGTCAAATGGGTTCAGCCGTTCTCGAGTTTTAGCGAGACTAACGTTCGTTAGTCTCAATATATATAGATAGCAATTGTTTTTTATATATAGATTACAATTCGATAAGCATCTAACATTGTATGGATCCTAATCATTCTCCTTTCAGTATTTATGTATACATATAATAAAATCGTAGAAAATTCAAAACTACATTGTATATTTTTTTAAAAGAATACTTAGGGCGTGATGTACAATCGATATCGAAGCCAAAAATATAGTTTCAGAATTTTTGTCTGTTTGTCTGTATGTATGTCCGGGGTAAACTCAAAAAGTACTGCATGGATTTACTTCAAATTTTGGTCGGGTCAACATATAGGCGCTATATTATCACGCTATCACCTCCAGGGGAGGAGCAGTGCGGAGTAAACGAAGTCCGCGCGGACGAAGTCGCAGGCAACAGCTAGTATATATTATGTATTTCGTTATATTTGTATTAATTATTACCCATATCGGCTCCGTCACAAGTAAATAATTTGTCTACTGTAAGATTAAATCAGCATGTAATTTATCAAACGATATTAATTAGCTACATATTTTCTATATCATGTCAATGAAAAATGCTACTACTGTTATATAATATATATAATAATAATAATAAATACGTGAATGAAAAATTTTGTACCTCTCTTGACAAGCGAACGGTGGAGTATGAAGTCTGTCTGGCACAGTTAAACTTTACATTGCGGAGGACTACAGAAACCTAATATTTTTATATGTTATGCAGAAATACCTTAACACATTGTATTTATGTGACATACATGATGATATACATATACACTTATGTATATGTACTATTTTAATTACGGCTAAAGTCTGTTGTCACACTTTTTTTACAACAAACAAGAGATTTTACTATTTAGTCTACAGTCGAATTTCTACCACAGGGCGATTGCTAGATATTATTATTATACCTTCGCACAAAAACAAAAATTAACCCAAAACCTAACCTAAATTAATATATGTTTATTTTACTTAAATATATAAATTGCAAAATAAATACTAATGATCGATCTGTGCGAAATCCTAGCAACAGTAATTTAAATATAAATTTCTTCAGCATCACCTCCAGGGGAGGAGCAGTGCGGAGTAAACGAAGTCCGCGCGGACGAAGTCGCAGGCAACAGCTAGTATATATTATGTATTTCGTTATATTTGTATTAATTATTACCCATATCGGCTCCGTCACAAGTAAATAATTTGTCTACTGTAAGATTAAATCAGCATGTAATTTATCAAACGATATTAATTAGCTACATATTTTCTATATCATGTCAATGAAAAATGCTACTACTGTTATATATATATAATAATAATAATAAATACGTGAATGAAAAATTTTGTACCTCTCTTGACAAGCGAACGGTGGAGTATGAAGTCTGTCTGGCACAGTTAAACTTTACATTGCGGAGGACTACAGAAACCTAATATTTTTATATGTTATGCAGAAATACCTTAACACATTGTATTTATGTGACATACATGATGATATACATATACACTTATGTATATGTACTATTTTAATTACGGCTAAAGTCTGTTGTCACACTTTTTTTACAACAAACAAGAGATTTTACTATTTAGTCTACAGTCGAATTTCTACCACAGGGCGATTGCTAGATATTATTATTATACCTTCGCACAAAAACAAAAATTAACCCAAAACCTAACCTAAATTAATATATGTTTATTTTACTTAAATATATAAATTGCAAAATAAATACTAATGATCGATCTGTGCGAAATCCTAGCAACAGTAATTTAAATATAAATTTCTTCAGCATCACAACTTTCTCCATGTAAACTTAGCCATGCCAAATTTCCGTGCCCGCAATATGTGAAAAAGCCATCAAATATTTCGCTTTATATAATACTAGATGTTACTGGCGACGTTCGCGTGACCTATAAAAATTACCTCCTTTTGCTCTATCGGGTACAAAGTAACCTATGTTACTCCAGAGAAACACGCGGCAAATAATTGAAAACGCAGTAAAACTGCGAAAAGTGACTTCTAACCTCCCGCATCCTGGAAATCCTTAATTAGATCCTATCACCCTAAACCGGTTCGTAGTGAACCGAACTTCAATAGACGAGTTTCACCGCGATTCACCAATTTGTCAATTAAAGAGGTTTTTGGTTATACCTATCGCCGTATTTTACTGATCTATTTTACTGACCTTCGATTGTTTCTTGCGATATACAACTTTACTTGAACTCGGGACCTTTTACGATCTAAGCCGATAGGCTAACTACTACATCACGAGGCAATCAACGTATTATAAAGAAAATAATTATTTTTGATTTTGTAAATGAATTTGTTAAATCACATACTATTTTTGTATAATAATAATAATGAATGGATAAAAATTACTATTTTGTTTTAGTTTAGGTATAAATTCAGTTTATATTGCGACCGCAAATACGATGCTAGTGTTCAAAAGGTCCAGTCAAAAAGCAATGAGAATTCTGAAGATGTCTGGGCTGCTCTCTTCGAAATATTCTTTAATTTAGTCTACGATAGTTAATTATAAGTTAAAACTAAATTACACGTACATACCTATACATAAAACCTATTTGAGGCTCATCCAAGCTGAAATGACGCGCCCTACTACCGCATTTACATACACTGTACTGTACGGATTTGTATGAAATTTTGCTCACAGGTAGATGATGATCTGGGATAGCACATAGGTTACTTTTTATCCCGGAAAAATTAGGTGGTCCCGCGGGATTCGCCAAAAACTTTTATAATGTAGCGGGCTGCATGGCTGCAGCTAGTATTTGGATGTTTGGATGGATGGATGTTTGATACTTAATCACGCAAAAATACTGGACGGATTTGAATAAAATTTTGCAAGCAGATAGATGATGACCTAAAATAGCATATAGGCCTTTTTACATACTTTTTATCCCGGAAAAATTAGGCAATCTCGCGGGATTCGCCATAAACTTTCATAATGCAGCGGGCTGCACGCAGCGACTATATGGTATAAAAATCGAATGAAACGAACGTTAGGTCATCGTAAATCTACCACTTTACCAGTAGTAAAGTGGTAGAATTCTGCAACGTCTCGTTCGGGTTTGGTACCCACGCCTAATCTTATCTTGCCGCAAAAAGGTCAAAGCTAGTCACTGACGTATTCCGGTTTGGAGGGTAAGGTAACCTGTAAACTTATGCATGTGACATTGCATACAATGCATCGTTAATATATTTGATGTCTATATGCGAAAGCGTTATTGCTATTCTGTGATAAAAGAATCATGTGAATAGATATTCATCCATCGCTCTAATAGCAAGTGACAGCAGCGATTTATCTTGGCAATGTTTGTGTTCTCTGTTTACAGAAGAGAAACAATCGGACAGTTACCAGAACTAAATCTAGTTTGACATTTTAAACTGGTAATTTATTAATTGTCTGCTGTCGTTCGGACCGGTGCGGTGGCCTGTTATTGAAATTGAAACCTTGGTTTTATAATTCCTACTACCTTGGAATAAACAGTGTGATGTTTTTAGTTTTTTTCAGTATCAATGGTACTAATTACTGAATGCAAGGTATCAAGGGCGACACTTACATCTATCGTCACAAAGCTATGTGCATTGACATGATAAATGCAGATATGATCGGTTATTTTCGCATACATTCCGCCTTACGCGCATATAACTTCAGCAGGCCTACTCTTGAAAACTATATAAATCTTAAACCAATATTGATAAAAACAATAAGTTTCGAATATCGTCAAAAACGGTACTCTTGAAACCAATATTGCCCACATTGATTCAGTATAGTAACGACCTAATTATTGGAAATAGATGTCATCGTTACACGTCAAGCTAGTGTTAAAAGTGTTGGTTCCGGGCTTCTTTGAAGAATAGACCAACTGCCGTTCTTCCAGGCAGGTCGTAAAAGGCGACCGATTGGCTATGTGAGTCACTACCATCGTGGCTACTAGGTGGTAGAGTTCTGCATTGTCTCGCCCGCGTCTGGTACCACCGCCTTGCCTATTCCTGCCGCAATAGCGTCAGTGCTTGTCACTGTCGTGTTCCGGTTTGGAGGGTAAGGTAGCCGGTAAACTTATACATGTGGCATTAGACCTCGCCACAAGATAGCAACGCACCATTAACACCTTTGGTGTCTATAGGCGATGTTTGACTCTTTCCATCAGGAGACCCATCTGCTTGTTTGCTATAAAAAGTGGAAATTTTAAGTACCGTTTTAAACAAAATAACGAGTAAAAGCAATAATGAGTAGTTCCAAAAAATTTCGAAATCCGTGTCGCGCTGTCGCCGAATCCAATAATTGAATATAGTTGTCCAGAGTACGAAATACTTCAAAATTCATTACATATAATTTTTTAAAATTGAAATCGGTTTTCAAGAGTAGCTCTACAGGACGATAAACACAAGTGCGGTTCACAAAGTATATGCGTGTGCGAGATCTTGTGTATGCGAGAGTACCCGTTTTCGGACGTATTTTTACATCTGGGTCCCATAGTTGTTGTAGAAGTCGGGATTTTTCAGGAAATTTCCTCCTGTTAAGATTTTTTTTTAATTTGAAAAATTTCAAATAGTTTTTAAGAGAACCAAACTCCATTTCTTTTTAAGTTTTTTTATAACTGTTATTTTTGCAAAATTCGTCAGTCGTCACTTTTAAGGCTCATCGCTTCTTTTTCGTTATTTGCGTTACCTGGGACCTAGAACTTCACGAGCTTTTGCGAGGCGCAGTGGAATAAATCATTGCTACCACGCTTCCCGCTATGATTTTCTTCACTTTTTCAATCCACTACACTAAAATATCATACGTTTTTAGATATTTAGGTAAGGCAGTCGTCGTCTAAATTACTGATGCCGGACAAAAACGTGAATAACCCTGGACATTTGAATGAAAGAAGATTATTTTACAAAACAAATAAAACATTACTTTAATTTCTATTTGTTGCTTATTTTGATAGAGATATAAATTCATTGATAAGCACTACATTTTGCAATTAATCGGGATTCCCTTGATACAGATTGTCCGGATTTCACTAGGACACTTTTAAAAACCCGTTTCTGAAGGCCTTTGGACGCCTTCAAAACTAGAACAAATCCGGGAATCCCGAAAGAATGGTCCGTCTTCAGATTACACATCTTGAAGAATCCCATTCTCCATCGACTAGGTTCAACTCCGACACTGAAAATTATGACACATCCAAATTTTTATAAACAGGTATAATTTGTCCAGATTTAATATATTGGATATAGATTACTTTTTGTCCGAAAGAATACAATATTTGCTTATAGTATTTACAAAAAGTTGGATTGGACGGAGCAGTCGGCACAGTCCAGTAGATACTTAAATGTAAATAAACCCAGAAACGTTTTGTAAGCGCAGGTCTAACAGCTAATTCATTCACATAACATTCTGAAAAAAAAGCTAGGAAATGCACCACTTAAGTATAAATCATAAAAGGGTAAACAATAGTAGACCTCAACATAAAGCGATACTAAATGTTCCCCCGCTAGTGTAATAAAAGTTCCAAATGGCCATTACCCGGCGATTAATTCACATTATGGAGTCCCTGGTTTCTAAGTGTAATTTTATTTTTGGTGCAACTATACTAACGTTTGTGATGTCATCATCAAGTATCAAGTGGTTTTCACATGTACAGAATACTCAAGACCAAGGCTAATCGAATATAGGTTAAAACACACGCTGTTTGTAGCTGTTGACTATAAATATAGTTTAAGGAACATCACATGGTTTTTAAATGATGAATACATACGTGACTGTTCGTGAATTTTCTTCCTTTAGGCTAGTCAACCAAACTTTCTCGCTACGACTTATTCGTTGCGTTTTTCCAAACAAGCATGATCAAAATATGCCGTATTTATATTTTTTTATTTTTTGATGTATACATACTTCATCATCAGCCGGTGTTCGTCCACTGCTGGACATAGGCCTCTCCCAAGGCGTACCACAGCCCGGTCTTCAGCTCTCCTCATCCAGTTACTTTCCGCCGCCCTGCGCAGATCGTCGAGCCACCGCGTAAGGGCGCGTCCCACGCTACGTTTGCCAAGATGCGGTCTCCACTCTAAGAGCCGTTTACTCCATCGGTGGTCAGATCTACGGCAGATATAACCGGCCCATTGCCAATTCAGCATGCTAACCTTCTGAGCTATGTCAGTGACCTTGATCCTCATACGAATTACTTCGTTTCGGATTCTTTCCCTGAGGGACACACCGAGCATAGCTCTCTCCATAGCCCGCTGAGCAGCGACTTTGAGTCTATGAACCAGTCCCACCGTTAGTGTCCACGTCTCGGCCTCGTATGTCATGACTGGTAAGACGCACTGGTCGAAGACTTTCGTCTTCAAGCTTTGTGCTATAGGCGACGAAAAGATGTGACGAAACTTCCCAAATGCTACCCAGCCTAACTGGATCCTCCTATTGACTTCCCTCTCGAAGTTGTTTTTACCTAATTGCACAATCTGCCCAAGGTATACATACTCACGAACAACTTCGAGAGTCATGCCATTTACGGTAACTGGACTAGGTTGAACGTGTGAGTTGAACATAACCTTGGTTTTGTCCAAGTTTATACCAAGCCCCCACCCTTTGGGAGACGCCATTCAGGCTAGTCAGCATTTCCTGCAGCTCCTCTAGTGAATCTGCCATGATGACAATATCGTCGGCAAAGCGTCAGTGCAAGATGCGATCACAGACGTTTTAAATCAATAGTTTATGTTTAGTATCACTTTAAAAAAGATGTAAATAGTTAATTTGATAGACTCGCCAAAAGGAAGCCACTCTCGAAGTTTCAAGTATGTATTCATCATTCAATAAAAAGGGCGCAGTCCCGCGGACTAATATAAATATACATACTTACATAGTTGTAAATGCATTTACGGGGTAATTTGTTATGTAATTCCAAAAATATTTTATCTTAGCCTTTTTATTTTGGACAGAAATCAATACATAGCTCATTTTGCTGAATTGGTTTACAATTGTTATTAATATTATCAAGTCATCATAGTGTCGCGACAAATTCCTTGCTGCGTCAATTCTGACCGATAGGTTTTAAATCAATAGTTTATGTTTAGTATTACATTAAAAAAGACGTAAATAGTAAATTTGATAAAATCGCCAAAAGGAAGCCACTCACGAAATTTCAAGTATGTATTCATCATTCAATAAAAAGGGTGCAGTCCCGCGGACTAATATGTGTTGCACAAAAAAGCAGATGTTTCGACTATTAGTCCAAGATCCCAGAGCTGCCAGACGTCACGTATTTTCTGACGGATGAAATGTGGACGATAGAGTAGTGTTAGTATGTACTATGATCGTATGCCTACCTGCTAGTTTGGTCAAACGGCCAATTTTCAGGTATCAGGTAATCAAGGTACATAAAAACATTACTTACTTCACGTAAATTCTCCTGGCTGATTTTCATATATGTTTTCGAGTGTATAGTTAAAAATAAATTGTCAATACTCCCAGACACTTTCCGTCGGCTATATTGCTTGACAGACGCTTTAAGGGTCTCAAAATAATTAGTTAACTTCACGTAAATTCTGACGCTCCATTTTTATATATATTCATCCGACAAGAATTTTAAAACCTTTGACAAGAAGACAGACCGATCCAAGGGGCCAATCATCCCCTAAACTAAATTTTAATATATCTGTGAGTGGGAGCGCGAGAGCATTATCTACGCGCATGAGACTGAGTTAGCCCGACTGCACTGTTAAGGCCATGAAAATTACTTGAACAGATATTTTATAATTTTTAGAACTTTTGTTGACAAGTAAATTATGGCAACAAAAATAAAAAAAAATTGACCTATAATAAATAATACTAAAGTTAGCCGACATTTTTAATTTTTTTTTTCAATTTATTAATTAGAACTAAAAATTATTTTTTTAAAAATAACACTTAAGGTATTTCAAATTTTTTACAAATGAATTTTTTTAAATAATTTTTTCAATAAAAAAAATCTAAAAATTTTTAGATGTCGGCTAATTTACTTTCATTTTTTTTACTAATTATATTTAATTAATATGATTTTTAAATAAAATAAAAAAATAGTCAGGTGACAGCTAACTTTATTGTAATTTAAAGGCCCTCTTGAGGCCAACAACTAAATTTTTTTAAATTTGGGAGTGCCAAATAAGTATTCAGTATTCTGCCGTGCTCCCTTGAGTAATATTGTTCTATGCTGCCGTGTCTGTTGAGTGCAGCTGTGACTATGTGATATGTGGCAATCCTGTTGCCAAACGAGCACTAATCCAATCCCAGGCAATTCGTTTTTATCAGAAAATTGATAAAAAATATTTTTGGATTGCCTGATCCGGGAAACCAACCAGGGACTTTATATAGTCAATGGCAACACCGAGCCTACAGATAGACTGATATACAATAGACAACAAAGGTAATTAATACAATAATTTATTTAATGAACAACCACATCAAAAATACCAACGGGATTCGAACCCGGGCCTCGTTGATTGCGTAGTCTGGTTCGCTAACCACTCGACCAACAAGACGGTCAAATATACGACTTTAGGAGAATTGATTGAATATTGAATAGCTTAGTGTAAGAAAATGTAAAAAAAATTGAAATATTCCCTTAATACGTTCACAGGCTTATGACTGACAGCGTTTTGAAATTTTTAATGTATATATTATAATATGACCTTAATGCTGGCATATTTAGCAGTCGCCCTTCGCAGTGTACTTGTCCCAAATCTCAAAGGATTAGTACATTGTATACGTATTCACGGACGCGTACGCGTGATACTTTTAAATACTCGATACGCTTTTGCCTCTTTGACATTACTAAGTCGTATGTGTAATCGGGGACGCGTACGCTTACAGTACTTCTAAATATTCGATACTCATATATTCTATGACTGAATGCTTAGTTTGGAGACTTCTTAGTTGAAACCTAGTATAGAAACCTGTTTCCGTAAATACATCTCATCTCTACTTAACAGCGCAGTCGGTCTCACTTAGTCTCATGCGCGTAGATAATGCTCTCGCGCTCCCACTCACAGATATTAAAATTTAGTTTAGGGGATGATTGGCCCCTTGGATCGGTCTGTCTTCTTGTCAAATGTTTTAAAATTGTTGTCGGATGAACATATATAAAAATGGAGCGTCAGAATTTACGTGAAGTTAACTAATTATTTTGAGACCCTTAAAGCGTCTGTCAAGCAATATGGCCGACGGAAAGTGTCTGGGAGTATTGACAATTTATTTTTAACTATACACTCGAAAACATATATGAAAATCAGCCAGGAGAATTTACGTGAAGTAAGTAATGTTTTTATGTACCTTGATTACCTGATACCTGAAAATTGGCCGTTTGACCAAGCTAGTAGGTAGGCATACGATCATAGTACATACTAACACTACTCTATCGTCCACATTTCATCCGTCAGAAAATACGTGACGTCTGGCGGCTCTGGGATCTTGCTCTATATTAAAATAATTGCTCATACAACAAATGAACATTGGACATTGACGTCTACAACCAAAAAAATATAGGAGTTCACTCAGAAGTGTCATCTAACTGTAGATAACGTTTTGCCCATTACTTGAGGCAGGAAAGTACCTACCTACTCTACCAGACGATCAGCCTAACTAAGATTTTACTTACTACTTAAAGCCGTAAAGTAATCCAGACATATAGCCTAACTGTAGTTAACGTTTTGTCTATTACTTGATTCCGAATGAATTATGGTTTTCACCTAACTGTAGGTTTTGCCCATTGTATATGACTGGAAATCAAATTCGCCCCTAATCTAGAATGAAAATATGTAACAAGAATACGCCTTACCTTTCGAAAAATCGTTTATTCCAATTTGGAAAGGAGCAAGTAAATTTATATAAAACTAGCTAATCTAGCAAACGTTGTTTTGCCGTATAAATTATTGAAATTATTAATACCATATTATAAAAATATAAATATACAAAGACCAAAAAATAAAAAATAAATGTTAGGGGTGGGCAACCGTTATCACTTAGGAGTATGAATAATAGATAGTAACCGATTTTTAGACCTACTGAATATGTATATAAATTATTATAAAAATCGGTCAAGCCGGAGGACTATGGTCACTAATATTATGATTTACAAAACGAGAATTTTTTATATATATATATAAATCAATTGTTGTTCGTTAGTCTCGCTAAAACTCGAGAACGGCTGAACCGATTTGGCTAATTTTGGTTTTGAATTAATTGTTGAAGTTCAGGGAAGGTTTAAAAGGTGAGAAAATATAGAAAAAAAATAAGAGTAGTTAAAGAGACAGAACAACGTTTGCCGGGTCAGCTAGTAAGATTATAAACCTGCAATATGAAGGCGAGTTAACTTTTATTCGTCACTTTGATGTTGTCTCTTTCTTAAAACAACCAGCTAACGTCAATTCGTTTTTAATGTAAAGAATTGTAAATAATGCCGTCGTATACAGTACGAGATGACTTGCATGAATTCATACATTTCTAATCTATCATTAATCGATAGTAACACCGATTGTATAACGGCAGACATTCGGCCAAGGCTTCGATGTAGCCTTTCGAACTATATTTTAACACTCCTTAGTATACTTCTCAAATTTGCGATTGTATTTCGAGACTTGACATACTAGAGCCGGGGCCATGAAATTTAAATACGGCCACGCTGTTCCAATTCGAACTTTTGACCTTTTATTTAGGTCGCCGATTCAATAAAATTTCTCTATTTGTCTATATTGTTAAAGACCATTCCATTGGAACAAGTAATGTAAAAAATGGAACAAATTTACCGAAGGCCTGGAAAATAAAGTAGACATACATTAACAGGTTAATTGCCGGAATTTCGCTTCATACAAAAAAAATATCTCCAATGCCAGTTACTGATTTTTTTAAAAATATGCACCAATATAATTAAAAAAAGGAAAAATATTGTTACAGAGGTTATAGTTAATATATAAGCAATATATACATACAAGTACCCGCGCGGAGTCGTCGGTAGGGCACAAAGTTTTCCAGGGCATGGCGCCATTAAACTCCGCGCGGAGTCCACTCCCCGCGGAGTCGCTCGGCACAGAACAACACATTTTGAGATCAGTTTTGACATAAAACATAAGACACATTAGTACAGAATGTTTTTATTTTAATATAAAACTTTTTCATTAACTAACAATTGTATTCTTAGCAATCACTTTATAATTTAAAATTGAGAAGATCAACAATTAGGAAAAAAATAACAATTTCAGTCTTAATTATTACATATTTAAAAAAAATTAAATCACTAATTTGAAATAAATCAAGAGTTACAAAAATTATCGTACAATTTAATTCAGACCTGCATGATATGCATCAAAACACTCTTGATCACAAAGCCCAGGCTGTTCTGGGCATAAAACATAGTGGTAGCGTGTCTGCTTACGAATTTTTCTTACAGCGGTACATTGCCGACAAACTTTGCGTTTTACCCTATTAGTTTTTCTAATATGTCCAGGCGCATCTCTTTTAGTTTCTTCGGTTTTGTTCTCTATTTTAGTTAGTTTGTGAACACGTTCCGAACGAGTGGGAACCAGAGAGCTAGTTGAAACTGAAGAAACTTTTGGCGGTAATAACTCATTTATGATAGACATCCTGAGTCGTACATATTCAAGCGTTTCCCGGAAAATCTGTTATTTAAAATATAGGCATTCAAAGTCTGTATTTGAAATATATGTATAAAGAACTTTTTATACCAGCGAAGCGTTTTCCTTTCGCATGGATAGTACGACAACATTTGATCCTGCCTATCAATGCCAGACATAAACCGATTATAAAAAGCTAAAGCTTTTGGTTTCTCTTTTGAGAATCCCCTTTTGTTGGTCACTGTAACCATTTCATCATCATGTTCTGTTGATATGTAGGGAATGTATCGTTTATCCCTGTGCCATCCAACGTGAATGATTCCCACTCACCACGGTTCGTCCATTCATTGCTGGTAATTGTACATAAATATTATAATCACGTGAGACTTATCGTCGGTACCGTGATTTATAATTCGTGTCCATAGTTAGGCAACAATATTCTTACAAAACTTAATAGCGTTTTTGCTATTTTCTTTGTCGAAACTTTTAACGGCTCTGTGATAATCGTCTCAAATAGACATTGTGCAGAGCATTAAAGCGATTTAAATGTGAAAACTGTTTTGTTTTTGTTTTAATTGAGTGTGAATATATATAAACAATGACAGGCATGCTCCGATGATTTGGACATGTAGGAAGAATGACAAATGAAAGATTAGCAAAACAGATATATAATTTGAATGTGGATGGTTGCACGCTGTCGATGTACCTCCGACTACCTTGTTAAGAATATACGTATGTTGAGATTTATTTGAAATATTTTAAACCAAACCAGATATTTTTAAACTAGACCGTTGTGCGCTGTGTTAATAAGAACATATCCTGCATTATTACTCAGATTGCAAAATTATATTCGAATTAAAATATATTATGTATAACCTTCGTAATTATATAATGAATCTGCAAAAGAAGAGTACTGTCTGTGTGTTAAATATATCTCAAACTTACTACTACTAAGATCTCTCCATATCGGAATCTTTTCAATTTTAATAGTTTGTGTTTCACATTTGGACATTATAATATGTACCCAAAGCGTATTAATTTCATTCAATATAACTACAAAAGTTAAGCTGTGGCTAATACCTAGCTGAATAAAAATAAGGCTGCTCTTATATAAACGACTAAAGTACCCTAGTACTGCCTCCCGCTATAACGTCAGTGCTATCAGTGAATTCTCCCCATTAGCCGAAAGTATGGTAGCCATTAAACTTACACAATTGACAATACACAATACACATGTGGCCTTACCATGCTGTGCGAATATAACAAAAAACTATTACCATCTTGACCTCTATTAGCGATGGTCGTGTTTCTTCCTATCAAGAGACTCGTCTTATGGTTTGCTCTCTTATGCTGTAAAACATAATATTTTCTTGCTTCTTGATGGTCTTAGAAAAAACACTATGGCAACTGGTGTTTATGCAAGATTAGAGATAACGATAAGGGCTATCCTTATCACACCTTTGTACGATGAAAGCGTTTGAGTTCGTATATACAAACTTACCTACTTACAAATAGATTTTATTAATCAGCAACACGAAAACGTTACGTATATTATTATATTAAAACTATATTTTTGGCTTCGATATCGATTGTAGATCACGCCCAAGTATTCTTTTAAAAAAAATATTCAATGTACAGTTTTGACTTTTCTACGATTTTATTATATGTATAGATTAAAACCAATTATTAGCTGCAAATCATTGTGAGTTTATCAACAAGGCCTTTCCTGAAATACCAATACTTTTAGATGAAGTTAAAATTCACTTTTTGAAGCATTTTTAACAAAGTGCTGCATCTTCGGGACGTAATTACGTCCAATTGATTAATTTAAATATTATAAAACTGCCATGTCAAAAAGTAACGGTACAAGTGCATTTTAATTTATTTATCTAAGGCATTATTTTTTATATAAATTATAAGGTAACATTCATAAGGATCTAAGCATTATTTTCTATCTACTTAAGGGAAGTATCTTATGCAATTGACATAACGTTATCAAACTAATGCTGTAGTATATACTATATATATGGTGATCAATATATGTATAAAAGAAAAAGTAAAGGCCCGAGGACATACCCACGACAGGTACACTAATTTCTGTTTTTTTTTTTGCATCAGTTCACTGATTATGTGGGGTAAAATCAAAATTATAAATTATCAAGTTTTTTAATAGAATTTTATGATTACCGAGTCAAAAACCAAAAAAAAATACGATTCTTCTTAGGACTCAAAATTATTATAACTCATGCCGGTACAATGTGAATCGACCCCGAGTCCTATCCATTACGCAGTTATAGTCGCTAACTACTTAACCAACAGGGAGATCATAATATTAAAAATCTTTCAGCGACGATCAACCGCTTTCTCGTACATCATCGAACTTTGTTAGTTTGTTAAGCTACTTTTTCACTGGCGAGACTAGACGAGTATTGCAATTTGTAGTGTTAAAATAAAATTTACCTCCTAATCCATTTTCAGTGAAAATAGCCTGGATTGAAGTGGTCTGTGTTGGAGAAAATGTATACATCTATATACATATAATAAAGTCGTAGGAAAATCAAAACTGTACATTGAATATTTTTTTTAAAAGAATACTTGGGGCGTGATTAACAATCGATATCGAAGCCAAAAATATAGTTTTTATAATTTTTGTCTGTTTGTTTGTATGTATGTCCGGAGTAAACTCAAAAAGTACTGCACAGATTTACTTCAAATTTTGCATAAATATTACTAACAGGTTGGGTCAACATATAGCCTACATATTATCACGCTATCGTCTACGGGGGAGGAGCTGTGCGGAGTAATCGAAGTCCGCGCGGACGAAGTCGCTGGCAACAGCTAGTAATATAATATGTGTAACTAGATAAACATGTTTATTCTCGCTTATGGCCCGCGTAAATAAAGGAGGTGCTCGCGCAAATTCATGATGGCTTCGGACTCCGGACAATTCCGGACTACGGCATCTAGAATGCTAGTTGGAACAATTTTTTTTGCCTTCTAAAAGTCCTCATTATACACGAATAAAGGGTTTGTAATATTGGTCTGACAAACGGCTTAGTAATATTTGTGCCAGTATGATGGTAAGACCCAACACTTAAAAAATATTTTTTATGCAAAAGCAAAGTCCAGGCTATGTAATATCGCACATTAAACAGGAATACAGACGTTATTAACTATAATGAAAATAGGTAAAAACAAATACGTGGTAGAATATTTTCCTCTTTGGCTGGCAACATTTTGAATATCATTGTACTTAGATATTTACGATTTATTTGTTTGGATTTTATACAAAAATATGCGATGCCAAGTAATTTTTATCTGTGAAATGGGATCTTCAAGTCCTAAATACGCTTTTGTGAAGCACGATGACAACCTTTCACCACACATAAACTCACATTTCTTTAAATTGCGAGAGCTGTACTCCGTGTAGCACGTGTCACATGTCTGAGCGGCCGGCGAGCGTAAAAAGCCTTTTCAGGCTTCTTTGAAATGGCTTAATATACCGGCAAGATCAATTCTTGTAAAAATTATGTTAAACAAAAATTGGTAAAATTAATTTGCGTTTTGAAAACCGGCCGTAAATGTCTGACATTATTTTTAACATACATATTATTAATATATAAATGGGACCATGAGGTACTATTTAGAGATACCTACGATACGCAGTATTTACATAAAAACGATTCTGCACGATGTATAGACTTCCCAGACACAATGACCAGGGTTCATGCTTGACTTCAAGTACCACATACCTACAAGTTGAACCTCCTTGTTTATACAAAGTACCATTTATCCAATTAATTATTATGATTCATTGCGATTGGCCGAACTCTTACTTGGCTAGACGCAAACTTTAAAAACTTGTCCTATTTAAATTTTATCACGTTAATAATTTTTGAGTTTACCCATGCCGTTATTTCTATAGTTTCACACCGGTTTTATTGTCTAAGCATTAATATCTATGAAGTCTACCATTTGTTTATTTACGATATTTTTATTACGTTTTGTAAAGTTTATATTCTACTAGCTGACCCGCGCAGCTTTGCCCGCGTGTATATTAATAAGTCGTCCAAATAGCTTTTAATAAAAATTTTATCCCCTATTTCAGCCCTTTGGGTACTGATTTTTGAAAAAAAATTAGCCTTTGTTTGATCTTCAACTATATCCATGCCAAATTTCATGAAAATCGGTCCAGCGGCTTAGCCGTGAAAGCGTAACAGACAGACAGACTTTCGCATTTATAATATTAGTATGGATATGTAAAAGTCTGATGCCTTACATAAATCTAACAATGCAGAAGCTAATCCCTATATCTCGACTCCTATAATAATAAATAACAGCACTCGATTAATTACACGATTTGATCTAACTCCAAATGTGAGCGAATTTTTTAGTTGTTACACGAGTAGAAATACATAATATAAATGCTAAATATATGTATTACTAGCTGCTGCGTGCAGCCCGCTGCATTATACATTTTTTTGGTGAATCCCGCGGGATTGCCTAATTTTTCCGGGATAAAAAGTAGCCTATGTGCTATTCCAGGTTATTATCTACCTTTGTGTCAAATTTCATTTATATCCGTTCAGTAGTTTTTGCGTGATTGAGTAACAAACATCCATCCAAACATCCATCCACACATCCAAACTTTCGCATTTATAATATAAAAAACTAGCTGCTGCGTGCAGCCCGCTGCATTATACATTTTTTGGTGAATCCCGCGGGATTGCCTAATTTTTCCGGGATAAAAAGTAGCCTATGTGCTATTCCAGGTTATTATCTACCTTTGTGTCAAATTTCATTTATATCCGTTCAGTAGTTTTTGCGTGATTGAGTAACAAACATCCATCCAAACATCCATCCACACATCCAAACTTTCGCATTTATAATATAAAAAACTAGCTGCTGCGTGCAGCCCGCTGCATTATACATTTTTTGGTGAATCCCGCGGGATAGCCTAATTTTTCCGGGATAAAAAGTAGCCTATGTGCTATTCCAGGTGTGCCAAATTTCATTTAAATCCGTTCAGTAGTTATTGCGTGATTGAGTAACAAACATCCATCCAAACATCTATCCAAACATCCAAACTTTCGCATTTATAATATTAAATATAGATATTATAATATTATATTATTATTAAATTAAATTAAATTATTAAATTAAATTAAATATAGATGCAATCTGATCCAGAAATACAAACATCAATGCTCGTCAAATAAATATGTGTCTGACAGAATCGAGCCAGCGCCATTGTTAGGCTAACCATTTGAACAACAAACCGCCGCGTTGACCGCCCCGTTGGTCGAGTGATTAGAGATCCTGACTACGCAATCGACGGGGCTCGGGTTCGTTTCCCGACGGGGACATCCGACAGCATTTGTGTGATGAGCATAAATGATTGTATTTCTGGGTTTGGGTGTTTACTAAATATAGTCTAATATTTATATATGTATTTCTATGTATTAGTATCGTTGACTAACACCCATTACACAAGCAAATAATTTGCTTACTTTGGATTAGATCAGTAGGTAAGTGTGATTTGTCCCGTGAATATTTTTTTTAATCAATCACGCAAATCTGACAATCGATTCTAATGAAATTTGGCATATAGGTAGACGATAACCTGGAATCGACAAAGGATACTTTTTATCCAGGAAAAACAAGCATTTGTGTGATAAGCATAAATGTTTGTATTTCCGGGTATTGGGTGTTTATTAAATATAAACCAGTATTTATATATTATATATTTCTATGTATTAGTATCGTTAACTAACATCCATTAACACAAGCAAATTATTCGGTTACATTGATTGGGGTTAGATCAGTCGGTGTAATTTGTCCCGTGAATATTTTATTTTAACAGAGTGATTAACCCGACCTAAAATACTTAGAAAGGCGTGTATCTTAAGTATTATTGTTGATAGAAGACAGATTTCGATCCCTAAGTGGTTAAACCAATTAGGGATCGGAAGCTAAATATCCCTGGACTAATAACACGAATTTATCTAACGCCAAAAGTCTAAATTGTAATTGTTAAACGAGTTGAATGCATACCTATATATATATATATATATATATATATATATATATATATATATATATATATATATATATATATATATATTCACGGGACAAATTACACCGACTGATCTAACCCCAATGTAACCAAATAATTTGCTTGTGTTAATGGATGTTAGTTAACGATACTAATACATATAAATATATAATATATAAATACTGGTTTATATTTAATAAACACCCAATACCCGAAAATACAAACATTTATGCTTATATATATATATATATATATATATATATATATATATATATATATATATATAGTGTGTAAAGAAAATCCTGTCCGATCGTCAAAGGCATTATTTGGTAGCTTAATACACAAACTGAAGATGCTCAATTTTAGTACTAAAATGAGGCACTTTAAACTAAGATATTCTTCTTATTTTAATAAAAATAATTATTTTATAATTTTTTTTGATAATGTCATTGACCTACCTATATACCTTTTTCGGATCGGATAGGGATTTCTTTACACCCTGTATATTAATACGTGAAGAAAAACTTTGGACCCCTTTTGAAGAAATTGCGTGAACGGTGGAGTAAAATACCGGCCAAGTCCAATTCGAACTCGCGCACGAAGGATTCCGTACCATCATAGCAAAAAAAAAACACGTTTATTGTATGGGGACCCCCTTAATGTTTTCATTTTTTTATTTTTAGTAAGCGGCAACGGAAATATATACCTAATTTGTGAAAATTTCAGCTTTCTAGCTATAGAGATACACCTGGACAGGTAGAGATAAAGCGGAGGCTTAGTAATATGGTCCCGTTTTACCTTTTAGGTACGGAACCCTAAAAATTAAGCACAGTTAAAGTTTTCATTGTGGAGGACTGCAGAAACCTATTATTTATAAATAAAATGCATTAAATTACTACAATTAAACATTACACACACTACTTTTATGTGACGTACCTACATGACAATATACACACATGTATACTACTATGGTTAAAGTCGGTTGTCAAATTTAAAAGAGTTTATTTTTATTTTTTATATGGTTAATGAGATAATAAAGGTTATTATTATTATTTTATTGTTAATCTATGGTCGAATGTCGGCCACAGGCGAACGCTAGTATAAAATTACATCGTGGCCACTAGGTAGTAGTAGAGTTCTGCATTGTCTCGCCCGGGTCTGGTACCACCGCCATATCTATTCCTGCCGCAATAGAGTTAG
The DNA here is from genome assembly GCA_036924255.1 of Apodemia mormo. Lineage (NCBI taxonomy): Eukaryota > Metazoa > Arthropoda > Insecta > Lepidoptera > Riodinidae > Apodemia > Apodemia mormo. Next base: position 34,828,528 of record JAUPFN010000011.1, read on the forward strand.
TGCTTGGCACTGTCGTGTTCCGGTTTGGAGGGTGAGGTAGCCGGTAAACTTATGCATGTGGCATAAGATCTCGCCACAAGATAGCAAAGCACCATTAACACCTTTGGTGTCTATATGCGATGGTTGACTCTTTCCATCAGGAGACCCATTTGCTTGTTTGTTATTTTATACTATATTTATTGAGCACCAAGAACCAGTCATTCAAACTCTATGCTCGTCCCATACATAAATGTCTGTCGATCGACCCGAGTGTTACCTCGATCGGCGATGTAGGTTGACCGTTCGAAAAGCGAGGCGGTTAAATAAAGGAGGTGTGCTTCTTAAGTATTTTTATTGACAGAATAATGGCATTTTTTGATATCTAAGTGGGTAAAACTGGTGATAAAGTTGATATACTCGATCTTTTGGGGTATACTCGTTTAGTAACTTACTGACAAGCATCTCAAAATAGTTTGGATAATCCAAAAGTGCTCGCCTCAAATAATTTGTTTTCGTAATTATCTTATTACGTTGGATTAATTCAATTTTAAACAAAAATGATAAGGCAGTCTTGGTTTAAACTAATACAGCAACAAATCCAAATTAAAAAAGAAATGTTTACATATTTCATTAAAGTCTCGACTGTTATCAGTCATCATGATTGGTGAACATCTTCAGTAGGCGTGATTTCCTCCCTCCCTCACTAACATTTGTATTCTCGATTGAAAAATTGTAAAAAAAATTGAAAATGCAAAATTATATAACAAATTCAAACGAAAATTGTTATAAAATGATCATGTAATTAATGAGACTAGCGATCGCCTGTGGCCGAAATTTAACCATAGACTATACGGTAAAATCTTTTAAGTTTGACAACTGACATCCGTAAAGAAAATAGTATTTATACATGTGTGTGTAATATTGTGTATGTCACATGAATGTAGTGTGTGTAATGTTCATTTTTATTAATTTATTTCCAATGAATGCTTTATGTTGCAAAAATATTAAGTTTCTGCAATCCTCCACAATATAAACTTGAACTATGCCTAATTTCATACTCCACCGTTGGCGAAATTGTCTTAAAAATGGGTCCAAAGCTTTTCCTTCACGTATTAATATACATAATAAATATAGTAGATATGGGGTAATTTCGACAGTTGCATAAAATCTGTATTGGGACCTGTGCACAATAAATTTTTATAGTGTCTTGGAGAAATACAAACTTATTTTATCTTAATACTAGCTATTTCCCGTGACTGCGTTCGCGTGACCAAAAAACATTACTTACTTTTACTCAATCTAGTAAAAAGCTAGGCTTATAGCCTTCCTCGTTATTGTGGCTATCATACACATTTTTTTTAAATCTGACGTGATATATCCATAGATTAAGCTCGTTCGACCAAACAAACTCTTCAGCTTTATAATATTAGTATAGATATATAAGTTAAGTGTTAAGTTGTTTTTCCGCGATAGACTCCGAAACTACAGAACCGATTTCAATGACATTTTGTAGATATCTACTGTTTTTTTTTCAATCAACCCTCTCAAGTACGCACGCATACGCACATGTCGCATTGCGCGCTATCTACACAGAATAGCGGGGGGTGGCGGTTACGTATCCTTGATATCGACTAGCGCGTTTCACTTGTTTTTAGAGAAATATTGGTCAAAAATTAAGCCCCTAATTTGATTATTTTATTTTAACGAGAATCGAGTACCAAGTACTCTCCAGAAGTATCGAAGGCAATTCACCAGTCAGTCTGTATACACATGTTATATTATATTAGGAGACCCTTCTTATCCCACTGTTTTACTTGTTTGCTATTCTATGATATTGATAATATGTACTATTCTAATTGCAGACACAACTTTTACCTTTTACCTTGCACAATAAATAAATATTACACCACAAATAATATTCAAGGTTCCAAGCCGATCTACAAGTAATAAGGACTTGATTGAGAACACTAATTTCCGATCTAGTACCTGTTATTTGAGATAAACTTTATTCAGTGACCTTCTCGGTTTGACCGATCTAATCTCCGAAACGTACATTATTACGCTTATTATCTATCACTCGCATAATGTGGTTATCCCATTACTGTGTGTATATTCGTGATATATATGCGTGCGTGTGTAATAGTTTATCTCCATATATTTGTAATCAACATATGTACAGTTTGACTGGTAAAAGACTGGTTTGGTTATACTGAAATAATGTGTTCAGTACTTGATTCTGCTAGAGACTATGTACAAAAATCTGCGATAAAAATATTTATGTACCTATGGGACCCGCGCATATATATCGAAGTTTGTTTACAAATAAAGATTTGCTTAATGCGAGGCATCGGGACAAACTGAAAAAAACTTGTTTAATTAACCACGGTTTTTTTTTGTACTGATTGTTAAATCACAATTTTTTTGTAAAATTATATATTACATGGTATACCTGAATATATTATCCAAAGAATGTGCTAACTCGTTACATGATAAAATGTACTCGATCATATAATATTCCGAAAACAGGCTAAAAAATCTCTAAAACAAATAATTTGTTAATAATATTTCTAATCTTCCACGTGATTTTAAAAATGGGTGATATTTAGTTTTAAATAAGTACAAAAAAGAATGTGCTGAATTTTGGTTTTCAGCTGAAGTCTATATTTATTTATCCGAAAATTAACACGTTTTCTAGCGGTGTCAGAACATACCGCGCCACCCATTTTCTATAGAATTGACGCGCGTCGAAATACCTCGCCTTAACCCGTGACTAGATTCGTTACATAGGCTACTCGTACTATACCCCGCGCGGTGACCATAACTTCTTAATATTACTCCACTAATTCCGTTAAAGTTTACAATGTGATTACACAATATTCCATTTTTATTATATTTTTAATGGTTACACATGACCATTTTGCTATTGTATCCTTCAATATGTACATTCTTTTACCAATTAATGTATATATCACAGTATAGCAAACAAGAGAATAACTCCTGATAAAATTAACCATTGCATATTTTGCCATCCGTGTGGTACAGATGTAATACCAGTAATAATTTAACCTAATGCCTGGTACCACCTGCTACCTGAACTTGATACAATATACGGGACATAACATCGACTAATATTCGTGATGTTGCCACTGGATAACTAATAATTTTGCAACAAACGACCACCAATCTCCTCTATATCTTTGTAACCGCTCTGAATTAGATTTTCAATAAATATGAGACCAAATGGAGAGAACATTCTCTAAGTCGATTGATAAATAACCAAGTTATGGGCATGTGTCATACATTAAATAAATTAAAGCCGAATTGCGAACCTCTTCTTTTTTGGGGAAGTCGATTGAGTAGGATAAGCAGTGGTAGCAAGACCCACGAGACTTGCAGAACTTTACTACCTAGTAGTCAACATAGTAGTGGTATGTTCGGCCAACCGGTTGACGAACCACCTGGAAGTAAGACACTTTTTTTATTTTTAGATACTAACAAGCAGATGGCTCTCCTGAGGGAATAAGAAACCATCGCTTAGAGAAATGAAAGATGTTTATTGTCTGATACGAGTCACTAACATCTTAACTTATTAACTAGGTGGGTAGAATTCTACAAAATTTCGCTCGGTTTCGGTACCACATTACATATTTTTGTCGGTACTTTTTTGTGTTAGTTCGAAGAGTAAGGTAACTAGTAAACTTATGCATATGGTGTTACATCACTGCAACAGTTTACATGTTGTTTGTCTATAAGCCATGCTTAGCTGTATATATCAGGAGAACTACTTATTTGCTATCCTCATTTTATTATATGTATATATATATATATATATATATATATATATATATATATATATATATATATATATATATATATATATATATATATATATATATATATATATATTCACATTGTTTGCCCGCGATAGACTCCGAAAATACTAAACCAATTTCAATGAATTTTTGTAGATATATAATCTACTGTTTGGCCCAACTTAAAACATAGGATATTTAAAAATTTTATCTCATTAAAAGCCGTATACCTATCTACCACATTATTTGTATGAAAAAATAACCTTTGCCTGTCAGCTAGTTACTAGAGATGGGTTGGAATAGGTAAATCAGATACTAGGTGCATCTAGTCCTAGTCTGTAAAAATACGTGATCCAAATACCTGTTCCACCTAGTCCTAATGATACTATGATCTTATTTTGTGAAATTGATACTATGAACAATAAGTATACGTATGTGTATTTAAACGTAATTGAATACTATAATATTTTCTAACACTTACGCGAGACATTTACACAAATAAAACTAGGTTTTACGCTAATTATTGCGTTTATTCTGATTTTTATACCCCGACGTTAGATGTTTTTTCGTTAAACGATTTCTATAATTCGATACCGAACTTAATTACACTTTACATATTTTACATTCTTCCATATTTTGTCTTTTATCTACAAAATGTTCCCAAACGATATTGCTACGTTTAGGCACCATTATTATACCTAATTATAAATAAAAAGTTCAGTCTTTTTTTTATATCATAAGATAGCAAACAAGCAGATGGGTCTCCTGATGGAAAGAGTCAACCATCGCCTATAGACACCAAAGATGTTAATGGTGCGTTGCTATCTCGTGGCGAGGTCTAATGCCACATGCATAAGTTTACCGGCTACCTTACCCTCCACACCGGAACACGACAGCGACAAGCACGGACGCTATTGCGGCAGGAATAGGTAAGGCGGTGGTACCAGACCCGGGCGAGACAGTGCAGAACTCTACCACCTAGTAGCCACGATGGTAGTGACTCGATAGCCAATTGGTCGCCTTTTACGACCTGCCTGGCAGAACGGCAGTTGGCCTATTCTACAAAGGAGGCCGGGACCAACACGGCGTAATTAACAAGTCACCGATTAAATACTAACAATAGCCTTTTATGCCATTAACAAACACATAATCTGAAAAAACTTTATGATGGAATCACGTCCACGATACTAGGTTAGTCTATGATACTAGATACTCCAAAGTATGAATACTAGATACTTTAAAGACTATGATACTTGATCGATATCGGACGCGATCTCTGTTACCTGTTCTCAATGAAGTATTTGATCGAGTATCGCGTATTATGACGTACGTACCGGTATTCACCTGTTAGCTCGGCGGTCGGCCATACGTAGCGAGAGACCGGGACGGAGCATATATATTGTATAACGGTATCTCACTCTTGTGAGAGTGGGAAAAAGTATACAAATCGTATTGCTTCATCTCGTTAGCATTTTGTCATGGGTGAGAAAGATAGCAAAACACCTTTTCACAAAAGAGTAAAGGAAACAGTGCAGCGAATGCGATGAGTGAGTGCTATAATATTATAATACTACTAGACTACAGGACTACACGGACTTAGTCTTGTGAAAAATGGAACAGGTGCCGCCTAGTATCGTAAAATACCTAGTATTCGTACCTGTTCTAGTATTTACGACTCATCTCTACTAGTTACTACATACCTAGTATAAAACAACGTCGCTTTCCGCTATCTGTTCCTATGTATGCTTAGATCTTTAAAACTACGCAACGGTTTTTGATGCGGTTTTTTTAATTGATAGAGTGATTCAAGAGGAGGTTTATATGTATAAGATATATTATTATTAAGGATTTTCAGAAATAAACTACAATAGTTTGTTTCTCTGAAAATACAATGAAACGACAATTCAAGTTCACTAATATCGGTTCCTCAATTATAGCCTTCTATTTATCTCTATACAAATCACAAGTTTTTATAACAATAAATTGCACAAAATAATCTGAACCTCATCCGCCATTGAATCACACGTCACTTCGACCTATGCGCCCGCTGTCGACCTACACCGTTAGATTATAATCTACCTAGCGATTTTATAATTTGGTTAGGTTAGGTAAGCAGTTAAATTATAATATCACTTCGGTAAATTATAATCTAACGGTACTGACAATTTCACTGCGACATATATATATATATATATATATATATATATATATATATATATATATATATATATATATATATATATATATATATATATATATATATATATATATATATATATATATATATATATATTAGTGATGGGCCGAATGTGGTTTGAACCGAATTCGAACTTCGGCCGAACATTCGGTGAAAATACAAAAATTCGGCCGAATTTCGGCCGAACTTCGGTTTAATTTTGGGGCGCTTTCTTAAAAGCGACACGTCGTGACTTTTTTACGAATTTGCTTAAAATTTAATTATTTTATACTAGCTATTTACCTATTTTACTATTTACTAGTAGCTATTATATTGTCCGCGGCTTCGCTCGCGTAAAGTAAGAGAAAAAAAGTATCCTATGTCACTCCATCCCTTCAACTATCTCCACTTAAAAAATCACGTCAATTTTTTTGTTGTTTTGCCGTGAAAGACGGACAAGCAAACAGATACACTTTCCCATTTATAATTTTAGTATGGATATATACGATATCGTTAATGGGTTTCGCAACGCACGTGAATTAATGATTTAACAGCAACATTTTGATACATTGAGTTACATTGTTCCAATTTAGGCATGGATTTTTATTTTTAACTTTCTGCTACTTAGGTATATAGATAAGGAAGTTACTGATTTTGCCCCGATCGAAAATCGAGTCTTCATCGAGACATTCTCGATGAAGCTCAAAAACATTTTAGACCTCAAACATTTCGTTGAATACCATTTGAAGGATGAAAATCGATCATCGTTTTCAAAATATACAGCTTTTTAAAAATGAGATTGCTGTCATTTATAACAATAGTCAGAATTTTGAACCTTGAAAAAAATGTTAACAAAAACTATAGCTTTTGTTCCTTTGAGCCTAAAATACCTCAATTTAGCGGGAAGTTTCAAGGATAGCCTGCAGGGTCACCTGACTTACCTATTTTTTTTACTTTTTCTTCGACATTTTTTAAACTACCGATTTTGGAGCTAATAAAACCATTTAAAGGTAAAAATTACGTAGAATGCAATTAAAAACATCTAAATCATCATGTTTTAAAATATATGCATCTTCATCTATATCATACGTTTGATTTTCAACTTCTCGCTACGTATGGAACATTTTCTGACTATTTTCGCGATGACGTCAGTATGTCTGTATGTATGTATGTGTGTGAGTGAGAGAGAGTGTATGGTTGTATGTATGTATGAATGTAATCATTTCATAACTTTTGAACGGCTTGACCGATCGAAACGCGGTTAATGGCATTGAATTAGATTCTGCTCAACTTGGCTTCCAACAGTTTTAAAATATTTTGATAAATTTTGAAAAAATTGCAAAAAAAATTGACGAAACATACTTTTTTAATATAACTTACAGATTTATGTATCGATTGAGTATAAAATATTATCAGCTCTTTTTGTTAAAAAACTGCGTCTAATTCATAAATTGTATCATAATCGGTTAATCCATTCGGAAGTTATCGTTGGCGAAAAATTTGGAAAAAGTGTTTTTTCGACATAAATTCGAAATTTTTTCACAGATCAAAATTAAATCAAGTTTTCAAAAGTTAGGGCTTTTCAAATATTAATATTTTGTTGTTTACAGCAAACTTAGCATGTTTAAAATGACTTTCAGACTAATATACGGATTGACTTAAAGGTCTAATCAGCTTTTCTTTCTATAAATCACGTCAAATAAGCAAATTGCTTCAAAATCGGTCGATTTATTTGGGATTTAGTAATAACGAAAATTTAAAAAAATCTTTTTTGATATTGCTTCGACATTTCTGAGTCTGTAAATTACGTAGCTATGAAAACATTTTAGAGGTCAAAAATTACGTTGAATGCCATTCGAAAGACCAAAATCAATCATCGTTTTTAAAATATATAGCATTTCAAAAATTTTGAAATTATTTTCATTTACAACGACTTCTATGTACTAACGAATATTTGTAACAAATTTATGATTTTTGAACTCTGAAAAAATCTGTAATGTGCTAAGATATAGATAACTAGTGACCTGCCCGCGGTTTCACCCGCGCAGCTTTTGTTCCCGTGGGAATATCGGAAAGGTTTATACATATAAACCTTCCTCAAGAATCAATCTATCTATTTAAAAAAACCGCATCAAAATCCGTTGCGTAGTTTTAAAGATTTAAGCATACATAGGGACATAAGGACATATAGACAGACAGAGAAAGCGACTTTGTTTTATACTATGTAACGAAGATCTAGCAGAAAGTTTCAGGGATGACCTGCCGGGTCAACCGTTTTACATATTTTTTGAACTCTTCGAACTCAAAAATCTATGCTGAAGTTTTTTCACTTTTGTTTTTATGTTTTTTTATTTAGCGGGATGTTTCAGGGATGGCCTGCTAGGTCAACTGTTTTTTTTGATAATATAGTATAGCCTATGTTACTCGTGAAAGAAAGGTGAAAGATTTTTTCAAATCGGTTTAGTAGTTTTTGAGTTTAGATGATACAATATATAAAAATATAGAATACAAATTTTTCCTCTTGATAACATAAGCATAGATTTCAAGCAAATTAGTGCATCTAGTGCCGAATGTTCGGCACTTAAACCGAATTTCGGCCGAATGTCGAAATTCGGTTAAAGCTGCCGAAATTCGGTTAAACCGAATGTAAAACGAATTTCGGCCCATCCCTAATATATATATATATATATATATATATATATATATATATATATATATATATATATATATATATATATATATATATATATATATATATATATATATATATAAATCAATTGCTGTTCGGTAGTCTCGCTAAAACTCGAGAACGGCTGAACCGATTTGGCTTTTGGTTTTGAATTAATTGTTGAAGTCCAGGGAAGGTTTAAAAGGTGAGAAAATATAGAAAAAAGAGCAGTTAAAAAGGCAGAACAACGTTTGTCGGGTCAGCTAGTTATATATAAAAATAACAAATAGCACATGTGTGTACCACATATAAAAATCACAAATGCTTTAAAGTTTTTTGTTGGCATACAATAAAAAGCAAGCAGCTAGTTCGGTGTGTTAAAACTGTGAATAGGTCTGATGGTCCATCAAAAATACCAGCAAAAAAACAGCCGAATGCAGTACCGAGTAATTAATCTGTAGAAGTCTGGCGTAGATATTGATTTTTAGTGTTAAAGGCACTCGCTCATACCTATATATTAATACGTGAAGGAAAAACTTTGGTTCCCTTTTTAAGATAGTTGTGGTAACGGTGGAGTATGAAATTTGGTACAGTTAAAGTTTACGTTGCGGAGGACTGCAGAAATCAAATCTTTTTAAATAAAATGCATTATAAATACGTCAAATTAATAAAAATCGAAGGCAGTCATGAAGACCACTGGTACCACCGCTTTACCTATTCCTGCCGCAATAGCGTCAGTGCTTGTCACTGTCGTGTTTCGGATTGGAGGGTAAGATAGCCGGTAAACTTATGCATGTAGCATAAGACCTCGCCACAAGATAGCAACGCATTAACACCTTTGGTGTCTATAGGCGATGGTTGACTTTTTACATCAGGAGGTTTCCTGATGGAAAGAGTCAACCATCGCTTATCTGCTTGTTTGCTCTCTTATGATGAAGGGAATAATTGAAACTGTATTTACAAACATAGATTTATTTTAGTGACTTTTTAACGACTACTTATTTTATCTTATTTTTTTACATTTTTTTAATAAATTTAAAAATTAAATTTTAAAATATTTTGTTACATTTTCTTAATATTAAACATAAAAATAAGTAATGCTGAAAAATAAGGTTCAAACTGTCGTCATTAGTATTCAAACCCTAGGCTCATTGATTACATAATTATATTTCCTAATTAATCGCTCAACACAAGCACGTTGCTGACGCAAATCCATCCGATTTTTCCCTACCAGAAATCGTCTAATCGCCTCTGTTCTCTAATGGTCCAGCGTTGGCGTTGACTAAATAATGTCCCGGGTTCGATTGCTGGGTCGGGCACTTAAAAAAAGGGTTTTTTCAGTTTCCTGATAAACACAAAGTTGGCCGGGATTGGAAAGTGCCTGGTTGGCGATAGGCTTGTCACCTATCACATTGATTGGAAAGTGCCTGGTTGGCGATAGGCTTGGCACCTATCACATTGATTGGAAAGTGCCTGGTTGGCGATAGGCTTGTCACCTATCACATTTTGTGGGCCTAAGTATCTTTGGCTAATCTTGGGTGCATTTGTTGCACCTCTGCCTACCCTTCGGGGATACGGGCGTGGAGATACTTTTGAAGAAATAAAAATAAACATTACCTACACACACTAAATTCATGTGACATACATGATAATAGACACACATGAATAGTATTTTTTAACGCTAAAATCAGTTGTCAAACTTAAAAGAGATTTTATTTCGAATGTCGAATTTCGGCCACAGGCGATCACTATTTATACTTAGTGATCGTCTAGAGGTTCCTCTCTGTTTCCATCAAGAGCATTCGGCTTATTTATTAGCTTATTTATATTTAAAAAAAAACTAGAAATGCCTGAAACTCATTAAGTGTAACCATAATAAATCAATTCATTGACCTCAACCAACGAACTTGCAATTTTCATAGAAATTGATGCAGTTGTATTCGCCATTCGGGTCCCGGAAAATTAATTAATTGTTTAATAATAATATAAGATTACAAAATATAGGGTACAGTGTAAATTTTGAGTCTTATTAAATTACTAGCTGTTGCTCGCGACTTCGTCCGCGCGGACTTCGTTTACTCCGCACTGCTCCTCCCCTGTTGGTGATAGCGTGATAATATGTAGCCTATATGTTGACCCGACCTGTTAGTAATATACATGCAAAATTTGAAGTAAATCCATGCAGTACTTTTTGAGTTTATCCCGGACATACATACAGACATACAGACAAACAGACAAAAATTCTAAAATCTATATTTTTGGCTTCGATATTGATTGTAGATCACGCCCCAAGTATTCTTTTAAAAAAATATTCCATGTACAGTTTTGACTTTCCTACGATTTTATTATATGTATAGGTATCCGTTTCTAGTTCTGTTATTTACGCGAATAATTTTCTTTATTCTATGTTTATCTGCCGACATAATAACGGAACTGCTAAACGTTTTTAACCGAACGTTTTTTTTACTTTTGTTGATTTTTGGCATATTTTCCACACGATGTAGTCTGTTGGGTTCGTCCGGGTTCCCTTCCGAAGAATAATATACCATTGGCTTTCGGGCCTGACAGAGGATGAATGGCGAACGACTATCCAGGTAGACACCACGTTAGACGCATGAAGTCCTAGTTTTGTAATCACGGTTTGGATAATTCACTCTCGATAAATTTTTCTTAAAAACATAGCTTGCCCGACACTGGATATGTGCCCAAATTGTCAATAGGTTGACCACCTGTGACATAGGACTCAATACTGTTTACCAATCGTAGGTACGCTATTTGCACTTGTATTAACCTCTTTGGAATATGGACGTAACGGTTATTATTTATATGCCTGTGTATAATTTGCGTATTTGAACCTGTAACAACTTCAACGTGCTTATAATCTGTATAGCACACAGACAAAATTGATATAATTACTAGTGAATAGTGACATGTTTAGACGGGTAAACAAAACTAACACTGACAAGTAAATGGGAGTAAAATATCATAGGATTGCAAAATTTTAAATGGATGATTTCTACAGTTATGACGAGACGTTGGAATCCATGAGGCGAGAGTGCAATATTACGTGCGTAAGTTACCGACTGACTACCTTAACTTTCAATCTAAAATAACCAGATTCGAGATTGTGGCCTTAAAAATGGCAAATGAAATAAGAGCAAAAATAATGGTGTAGTCGTATTTCGACAGTCAAAATGTACGGGTGCGTCACAGTGACAAGCATTTACCATATTGAGGCAGTAATAGATAAGGCGGTGGTACCGATTCTGGGACGTTGCATATCTCTACCACCTAGCAAGCAGTCACGATGGTAGTGACACATTAGGCCAATCGTTTGAAGAAGAAAAAAATAAACAAATTGTCCATTCTTCTCTTCTTAGAGTCCTGTACCAACACGGGCGTATTCGTATGTAGAGATTTTAGAGCAGAAAATCTATGCAGTTTATAGCATTTCAATAAGATCATTATCATATTGTTAAATAAACATAAGTTACAAAACACGTATATTGTGAGAAAATTCTAATCCTAATTAGTATTCATAATGTAATCGACGGAATTTAGGATTAAAATGCTTTTATAAGCGTTGCTATAGAGAAAGTTGCTATTCTGCAGCAGAAGTATATTTAAAATAACCTTACGTGACCTCTTGTATGGATCGATAAAAGATTTTTCTCTAAAGTGGAATGCAAATTCAGCTGCAAACTTGCAGTCATAACCTTAAAAATGCAATATTTTGCGGGCAACTTCAGTGTATCTTAACGACTATTTTGAGATGTTAAATATTAGGATTACAAAAGTATAGAATTTTGCCGTTGTATTATAGATAGCAAATATAAAGGTAGAATATTTGTAGTAATAAAACCCGATCCAGTCTTTACATAGTAGTAGGGGAACTCAAGGGGGGATTTTGGTATTTACTCGAGCGCGTCAGAATAATATAGGGTAGATATACCTTGCATATGCATGCATGTTGCGGCTCTCCACCAAATATAAGCCATTTCTATAGAGGGAGGTAATAGGGCAGAATAAAAAATACGATAACTTCGGCTTGTGGAAATCGTCAGAAATATATTTTCTTTTCGTTATTCATACATCATTTCCATGGGCGTACCCAGGTTCTGAGGGGGAGGGGGCAACCGTAACTTTACATATACAGATAAGAAAAATAATTAAATAAAACATTTACAAAGCTAAGCTTATTATAGTACAGCTAACCCATACGAAGAAGAAAGTAAACAAAAAACATTTATCTAAATTTTTTAAATGTTATTATTAAGTACTCATTTAATTTATATTTAAGTCCCGTCTTGCCCTGTACAATTATCTACTTGTCCCCACGCTATTATATATATATATATATATATATATATATATATATATATATATATATATATATATATATATAACGTTAAAACTATTAGATTAAAATGACCCTTGTTCTTCTAGGTGAGCTTGAATTGTTTGTGAATAAAAAAAAGTAGACGTATACATATGTATACGAAAAGACATGAACCCAAAAAAGGGTTTAAAAGTGTAGTAAGTAAAATAAGTAAACATGTAAGAACTAGTAACTTGTAAAATTAAAGGCCTTGTCCATGATAGGGGTATGAGTATTAAAAAAAAATAGCGTGGGGACAAGCAGATAATTGTGCAGGGCAAGACGGGACTTAAATATAAATTAAATGAGTAATAATAACATTTAAAAAATTTAGATAAATGTTTTTACTTGTTGTACCTCTGCCTACCCCTTCGGGGATATGGGCGTCAAGATACTTAGATAAATGTTTTTTGTTTACTTTCTTCTTCGTATGGGTTAGCTGTACTATATATAAGCTTAGCTTTGTGAATGTTTTATTTAATTATTTTTCTTATCTGTATTTGTGTTTTCCAGTTTCCTTATCTTTATATTTATTAAATATAAAGATAAGGAATTTATTAAATATTTTTTTAACTGTAAGTAAATGATTCATTTGTTTATTTGTTTTTTACCTGAAAATTTGTGATTTGTCTTCGCGGCCCTTCATTTTCTTTGGTAATTCATATTTTCCCGGATGGTATTTAGATTAGATAGCCCTGATCTAAAATATGATACCGGTCTCAAAATATAGAACGATTTGGCCTAACGAATGACCGAAGCCTGAAACATCATATCGGGGACGATATCCACTAGCCATAGCGATAATGCTATCTCTATTAAAATACATAGACATACATTTTTACACTAAAACCCTTACGGGTAAATAGAGGGAACCGAATGCATCATGGATCAATACAAACGAACACTTGTGGTTGCTCAGAATAAAACGAACACGCTTAATACCAATAGCCGGTTGATAATATTATGATATTGTTGTGAACAGGTATTGGCAAGTTGTCCGGAGAGGGCAAACACTTAGCAGATCCCGAGGTGCTGCGGAGGCTCACATCGTCGGTGTCGTGTGCGCTCGACGAGGCTGCCGCAGCGCTCACGCGCATGCGCAGCGACCAGCCGCCCGCGCACCACAGACACCACCATCAAGACAAACCGTATGTATATTTAGCAGTTCCATGGTATCATTGGGGCTCTAATTAACTTGTAGCTTATTATACTTGCTTAAAAAGGTAGTAGGGTTCGTTGTTTAAAAACGTGGTAAACCTTGCCCGGGCTTGGTACCACCGACTTACGTCCCCTGCTATCGTGTCCCATTCGAAGCGTGTGATAGCTGGTAAATTTATGCATGTGGCACTTGGGTTTGCCACACGAATCATAAGACAAGACTATATATTTTGGTGTCATTAAGTGATGATGGTTATTTTCATCAGGTATTTTATATGTTATAAAATATGCACTATTAATTAAAGAATTCCAATAATTAAAAAAGTCAAATTTATATCATTCTTCGCAACGACTGTTGGTTCCGGGCTCCTTTGAAGAATAGACCAACTGCCGTTCTGCCAGGCAGGTCGACCGATTGGCTCTGCAAGTCACTACCATCGTGACTACTAGGTAGTAGATTTCTGCATTGTCTCGCCCGGGGCTGGTACCACCGCCTTACCTATTCCTGCCGCAATAGCGTCAGTGCTTGTTACTGTCGTGTTCCGGTTTGGAGGGTGAGTTAGCCGGTAAACTTATGCATGTGGCATTAGACCTCGCCACAAGATAACAACGCACCATTAACATCTTTGGTGTCTATAGGCGATGGTTGACTTACCATCAGGAGACCCATCTGCTTGTTTGGTATCTTATGATATAAAAAAACGACTATCGCTTATTTCGTGACGACCAAGGCTGACATAGTGTAATGAGTCATATTAGAAGCAAGGGGGTGTCAGTCAACACTCTACCACTAAACTCCAGACTGTTACTCTGGTTTACAGGTAAAAACATTTTATTCCCCAATCCGAAAATCAATCCCTTGAACTTTTCATAAGTACCCAATGCTTAAACGTTATAAATAAAATAAACATCATTAAACAAATTACACGAAATATTGTAATTGACAAAGTAGGCAATTATATACTTGTAATGGGTGAAGGATGCTAACACACAGAAAAACATAATATGGATATAAAACACAAAAATATATTTAGTATCACATCGACATAAAGCTGGAAAGGATCCGACCCTATTTTTCTCTAAAGTCACATTGATCCAGACTCGGCTGGTTTCGAAGTCTTCAAAGACACAATCCCACGGGAACAACTTATTTTTTCAGGATAAAAAGTACCCCATGTGCTATTTTAAGTCACACATTTACATGTGTGCCAAATTTCATCCAAATCGTTTCGGCCGTTTTTACGTGAAAGAGTTACAAACATCCATCCATCTATAACAAACTTTCGCATTTATTATAATATTAGTAGGATTAATAAGACTAGCTGACCCGCGTAGCTTTTCCCGCGGATAGAAGTAACTTGTCAATCTTTCATAAAAACTTTAGGGGTTGATTTTCGAAAAAGTAGCCTATGTTTGAATCTCGGGCTTCAACTGTCTCCTTGCCATATTGCATCAAAATGCCGCTGCACTTGGGTCTATCGTCACAAAGCCTCGCGAAATAATTCGATACTTGCACGTATGACCGGCTATTATCGGCTATCGTCGCAATTATTTGGACTGCGTGTACGTTGTAGCGCGGTTGGAAGTGCGTCAAAGGGTTTTAAGTTTTAACGCGCTAATATCTTCAGGACGATACACGCAGGTGCGACCGAAGGGCAAGCGTAACAGAGTGCTAAGTGTGAGTTTTTCTTTTCGCATTCGATCGTGAGTGCGTCTGGAGTTTACTAGGAATTTGTATGTGATTTGTACAGCGCCACCTAGTGGTAAACGTGAGAAACCAGTTTACCTCTAGGTGGCGCTGTACAAATCACATACAAATTCCTAGTAAACTCGAAACGCGCTCACGATCGAATGCGAAAAGAAAAACTCACACTTAGCACTCAGATAAACACACAAGACGCATTTATAACAGCTGCAACGTGCAGCCCGCTGCATCTAAAAGTTTTTGGCAAATCCAGCGGGATCATCTAATTTTTCCGGGATAATAAGACGTAGCCTATGTATTATTCTGGGTTTTCAGCTACCTACACACCAAATTTCATCGTAATCGGTTCAGTAGTATTTGCGTGAAAGAATAACAAACATCCATACATACATACAAACTTTCGCATTTATAATATTAGTAGGATTGTGAATATTATTAAGATTAATTTTAATTAATTATCAATCGAACACATTATTATCGTATATGTTATAACACTTGCTGTTGCCTGCGACTTCGTCCGTGCGGACTTCGTTTACTCCGCACTGCTCCTCCCCTGTAGGTGATAGCGTGATAATATGTAGCCTATATGTTGACCCGACCTATTAGTAATATTCATGCAAAATTTGAAGTAAATCCATGCAGTACTTTTTGAGTTTACCCCGGACATACATACAGACAAACAGACAAAAATTCTCAAAACTATATTTTTGGCTTCGGTATCGATTGTAGATCACGCCCCAAGTATTCTTTTAAAAAAATATTCAATGAGCAGTTTTGACCTTCCTACGATTTTATTATATGTATAGATTTAACTATGATATCAAATTATATAGCATTCTATAAAAACAAACTTTACATTAAAAATTATATTTTCTTCACACAAATGTAATGAGATTTAATTTAATGTAATGAACAAAATATATATATATATATATATATATATATATTGCAATGTACTAATATTGCCAGCAAAATAATTCATTTTGGATTTGAATTAATTCAGCAATATTAACATTTAAAAAAAAAGAAAATAAATATCGTCAATCAGGCATATTTTGTTCTTCAAGAAAACAAGAAAACTTATTTAAATCTAAATACCTCACTTGGGATTAGAACATTTGTCTATATAGAAGGCCGAACCGTCTGTGAGATGAAGATTACATAACAGCTAGTATGATAGAATCTAATGAACTAATATGATGATAATCCGAGGTTGAGTCTAAATCGTGCGCATCTCTCGAATTGATTTCGATAGAGTCTTAAGATTCTCGGATCAATTTGATCGAGGCCTGCCACGATGACTGTGATTTTTGAAGCTTTGATCTAATCTGATATAAATAACTACATGTTGCCGCATTTCTTTTATATATTTTTTTATTGTATAAGTACGATTTCTTTACAGTACACAATGCGGGTCCACGGCGACGGGAACGACGCCGACGGTCCCAACGTCTGTTGGGGCGGATGGGGCACCTTCCTTAGCAGAAGCCTGTTCAGACGGCGACGTAGGAACAGTGCGAAAACTCCTCACAGAGGGCCGGTCGGTCCATGAAACCACAGAGGAAGGGGAGTCCCTATTATCGTTAGCCTGCTCAGCGGGATACTACGAGTTAGCTCAAGTGTTGCTGGCAATGCACGCCAGCGTAGAAGACCGTGGTATCAAGGTAAATAAATTATTTTTGCGTATTTTATAGTATTCTTTATTATTTATTTTACATAGGTTTAAAAAATTGTTCAACTCATGGGGGATCATTATCGAGGATCAAACTAAATTTTAGAGTTTTTTTACATTGCTCCAGAATGTTAGATAGCTCTTTATCGAAGTCAAATTAAGAGTATTCAAATTAATTGTTCGTATAAACTTCGAAGCAGACTTCTTTATTAAATTTCACCATCGAATATGTATCAAAAGTTCCACTCAAGACAACAGAGCAATTCAAAGTATTTTTCTTCAAGAGAATGGTTGTTAGTGAGAGTTTCTTAAAGATCGGCAACATTACTACAAGACTTCTGTAGTTGCAGATGTCTGTAGATTAATTACCTTTTTATACCCATATCAGGTGAGCTTCTTGCATTCGTTCCCTCTTTTAAACCAACTTCCCAAAAAGAGGGAGTTTATGGGTCATTGTTAAATTTTTGCAGGTAAATGGAGTGACAGAGTTGTTTCTTGTGTAAAATATATGCATCCTACCCAGTGAGCAATGAGTTAAAATCCTTAATACTTATATTTTGAGAACAAATAATGCTATTTTGTGTGCAATTATGTTTTTGCATTAAATTAGATCTTTGTATTAAAATAAACAACTCTGCGGCCAAAAGTGATACTTTTCATGTTCTTTTTCAATACAACTGACGATTATTGAAAAACTTTCCATAATTCTATGTACTTTGTAATTATTATTAAATTCATGCTTGAAAGCTGATATTATTTTTATCTGAGATAGTGTAAATGGGAAAAAATTACCTGCACAAAATTTTACATTATCTCTTACATGTTTTATATGGATGTTTTGGTATAACTCCGTCACATATAGAAGAATTTACAAAATTATTATTTTTTGTTTAAGAGAACCGATTTCGACCAATATAAATTTAATGAAGATCTGATTCAGAATTCCAGAGATATGTATAAGAAGTTGGAAGTTGGTTGTTGCTGTTTTACTGCGTTTTCATTATAAAAATCTAAGTGAGATAAGAGATATGTCAAAATAATTAAATACGTTGAACTGACCGAAAACAATCTAAAATGGTGATACTTGTAGTAGATTGGATATATTCTTGACCTTCTGATTGTTCACAATGCTATTGGTATTGGTTGTCTGTATTCATGAACAATTCAATATATTTATTCTTTTACTAATAATTATATAAATATGTATGTAAAAAAAATAATAACGTTTATTATTCCTCCTTATTTGATGAAAACGTCAAAAAGTAATGTTAGCTGTCTAACTTTTATTTTTGGTTGGTCCCGGGCTCCTTTGAAGAATAGATCAATTGTCGTTTTGCCAGGCAGGTCGTAAAAAGCAACCGATTGCCTATACAAGTCACTACCAACGTGACTATTAGGTGTTAGAGAGTTAGAGTTGGAGACTGCATTGTCTCGCCCGGGTCTGGTACCACCGCCTTACCTATTCCTGCCGCAATAGCGTCAGTGCTTGTCACTGTCGTGTTCCGGTTTGGAGGGTAAAGTAGCCGGTAAACTTATGCATGTGGCATTAGACCTCGCCACAAGATAGCAACGCACCAATAACATCGTTGGTGTCTATAGGCGATGGTTGACTCTATCAAGAGACCCATCTGCTTGTTTGCTATCTTATGCCATAAAAAAATGTTCAAAATTATTGTCTGAGCATTGATTTATCATATAAATCAAGAAATCCAGGACATTTAAATACTAGCTTTTGCCCGCGGGTTCGCTCGCGTAAAATGAGAGACAAAAAGTAGCTCATGTTACTCTCCATCCCCTCCCAATTAAAAAAAAATTACGTCAATTCGTCGCTCCGTTTTGCTGTGAAAGACGGACAAACAAACACACACATACACTTTCCCATTTACAATATTAGTATGAATACATACCTATAATCAACAAGAATAGCTGAAGGGTCAATGGAAGTATCACCCATCTCGCTAGACAATATACTAGTGAAGTATCTAGTTCCCTCTGTAACCGCGGCGTGAATGCATAAAGTAGCAATGTAGGATAATCACCTAATTAAATATTACTAACTTTCAATAGACTGGTCTGAAACCTCTAGTTTTGTTGTGGGCAGCCCGAGATCCAAAATGTTATGGAAATGACTTTTTTGTTGCATTCGTTAAACTTTGATACAAGTTTATAAACTGTATATAATAATCCCACTAATTCTATTAATGTTATGAATGCTAATTTTTTGTGTGTATTATTTCTTTATGTCTAAATAAACTAAAATGAATTTATTTTAATAGAAGCAAACAGACAGGAAGTTCACATGCAAAATGCATTGTTCCCATTAGATCACTAGTTAAAAACTAAAAACTCATTGTATTTTAATAAATACTTCGTATCGCCTCTATGGTTCAGTGGTCCGGTGTCAGCGTTGACCACATGAGGTCCTGGGCCAGTTTTACGGGTCGGGCAATTCAAAAATGTGTTTTTTCAGTTTTCTGATTAAAACATTTTCCGGGTTTGGAAAGTGCCCGGTTGGCGATAGTGATCATCACATTGTGGGACCAAGTACCTTCGGCTAATTGTGGCACCTCTGCCTACCTCTCCGGGTATACGGGCGTGAAGATACTTCGTATTGTTGTTTGTACAATTAAATTGGAGTCATATCGAACAGTTATATATTAGATGTGTTATGAGTGTTGGTGTTGTTGCAGGGCGACTGCACGCCGCTGATGGAGGCGGCGAGCGCGGGGCACGTGGACATCGTGCGGCTGCTGGTGGCGCACGGCGCGGACGTGAACGCCGTGTCGGGCTCCGGCAACACGCCGCTCATGTACGCGTGCGCCGGCGGGCACGAGGACTGCGTGCGCGCGCTGCTCGACAACGGCGCCAACGTCGAGGACCACAACGAGAACGGACACACGCCGCTCATGGAGGTCTGACACTCATGTCACACACAAACACGTAATAGATATACATCACTTGTGGAGGTCGGCAAACAGCCCAAATATTTTTCCCCACTCACACCTACACTATTACAAAACACCTAGATACATGTACTAGAACAACTTCGCTGTCCAAAGTGCATATTATAGCATGTAGTCCACACATATATACAGTTAACATACAAGTATATAGCATGTGGCACATCCGCACTGTTAAGAACCATAACAAAAACAAAACTTCGCGAGTTACATTAGAGCTCAATCTATTTCTCAAGCTCAAGTTTGTATTTATGATAATTGGTATATCTATCACTTCACTCTATATCACATAACATATATAACGTAAAAAAGAACATGAGCAATTTGAGACCTTATCATTACGATAGTGTGTTCTTATAGACCGGGAGATGGTGACACAAAATATGAGATTATTTGTATCAGTATGGCGGTTCTTCAGGAGTCCAATTACGTAATGACAAAAAGGAAAATGATGGATTTAGCACTGGTATGGGTGGCCCAATCGCTTGGCTGTGTAATTTCTAATTAGACTCCTGAAGAACCACCATACTGGTACAAATGATTTAATATTTTGTGTCACCATCTCCCGGTCTATTAGTGTATTTAAATTAATGAATGCTGGTCTTGTATATGATTGATTAGTATAATAAATAACGCCTCAAAAAGTATAACTTCAATAATATTCATATATATACAAAGATTTCAAGCTATATACCTGCATTGCAAATTACCTTTGCTTTTTCTTGGATTGTGTTAATTATAAACAGTGATTTTAGTGAAATTTAACCACCTGATTGAGCCAAGTCAAAACATGCACACCACACTCAAATTGATTAGGTATTGTCGAAAAGTAGTCTTAAGACTGGTTACTCACTGCATCCAACCCGAATCCATTAAATTCTGTTCTGAAGCTGTAAATTTGAGTTATGTCATCTGATTAATTTTCATCATTTGTGAGTCTCTAATGTGCAGTGGACCAAAGACGGACCGAAGCAGTCATTGTGCAAAATTTGAAAAATGTGGAAACATACAAAAGTATTGCTAAAAAATTATGTCGATTGAAAATAGCCACAATCTTTAAATTCTACTGCATCTAATATTAGAATGCAGTAGACCTAAATCTGTAACAATCAAATACTTATAAATGTAATTGCTTTGATATAAATGGCTTCAGATTCAAATCGGATGTAGTGTGAAAAGCAATGTCCGATTTATTAAATACGTATTTTAACGGTTTCGGATCGAATGCAGTGCGTAACTGTTCATCATGGCTACTAGGTGGTGGAGGTGATAGGCATTGTCTCGTCCGGGTGTGGTACTACCGCCTTACCTATTCCTGTTGCAGTAGCTTCAGTGCTTGTCACTGTCGTGTTCCGGTTTGGAGGATAAGGTAGCCTGTAAATTTATGCATGTGGCATTAGACCTCGCCACAAGATAGCATCGCACCATTAATACCTTTGGTGTCTATAGGCGATGGTTGACTCTTTCCACTAGGAGACCCAACTCATTGTTTGCTATCTTATAATATAAAAAAAAATCTATAAAATCCAAAAAAAGAAGGAATATTGATGCATGAGCTTGAATGACAAAGTATATTGAGCTTCTTATAAAGCTTACAGTTAAAATTCATAACTTAAAATGATAATACTGAAGGTGTTGTAATTGTAAATGACACTAGGCAAGTTTGATGATAGTCTTTTGCTCAGGTATAGATAGTCATGTTTGAGAGATGTGAGGTGAGAGTGTGTGTGTAGGCGGCGTCGGCGGGGCACGTGGGCGTGGCCAAGATCCTGCTGGAGCACGGCGCCGGCATCAACACGCACTCGAACGAGTTCAAGGAGTCGGCGCTGACGCTGGCGTGCTACAAGGGGCACCTGGACATGGTGCGCTTCCTGCTGGCGGCCGGCGCCGACCGCGAGCACAAGACGGACGAGATGCACACCGCGCTCATGGAGGCCAGCATGGACGGACACGTGGAGGTCGCGCGCCTGCTGCTCGACTCCGGCGCGCAGGTCCGCCCGCACCACACACACCACCACACACACCACCACCCGCGCCACCACTGACAGAACAAACCTACATACAACTTATATTACAGCCACGCACACCTCATGGATTAAACGGATACACCTTTCAAGATAATTTCTTAGTTTGTCAATGTAGCTTCCATTTACACACAGAAATACAAAGTTATACCACTTACCAATGAAATAAAATTACTTCAGGGGTAAATTTTAAATCTTGTAATCTCGTTCAGTAAAATAAAACAGTACAACATGGCTTATTTCTATTTTTTCACAATGTATGTGCAAATGTATGACATTTTTGACAGTAATAGGAGCGTTTACTCATGTACGCGGCGACACGTTTCTTTCCCAATGGCATGTTTATTAGTATTTAAGTGGTCTGTAGACGAACTGACAGACAGGACTAACTGCTCCGAACCATTTTAAGACATTGTGTTCAGTGTCTATGTGGTGCATTGTTCAAACATTACTTGTATGTACATTGACTTCTTTTAGTTTCCAGTATTCTGTGCCTGCACTTAATGTGGGCTCCTCCGCAGACCCTCTGTGTGAGCTAGGCGAAAATACTATTAATAATTACCCAATCTGGTATTGCAGATATCCATGGGCGGGGGTGATCACTTAC
The DNA here is from genome assembly GCA_036924255.1 of Apodemia mormo. Taxonomy (NCBI): domain Eukaryota; kingdom Metazoa; phylum Arthropoda; class Insecta; order Lepidoptera; family Riodinidae; genus Apodemia; species Apodemia mormo. Next base: position 34,851,667 of record JAUPFN010000011.1, read on the forward strand.
CGTCAGGTGTACCTCGTACTCAATTGTCCCCTCTTCTACAAAAAATTAAAAAAAATACACCTATTCTATCTGTCAGTGTAACAATTTTGATTAAATTTGTCTTCTATTACGAGTATATACTACGTAACTAACACTGTCACATGATTCACAGTCACATAATGATTCTATTCTGTTAGACACATCGTAAAGTGTGAATGATTAACTATGTACAAGACTACTAGTCTTACTACTAATTTTATTGCAATAAATTCATTCTACACTAAGTCAAGAATTATCTTTGTTTTTAATATTTCCTGGTTACAGGTTGGCTGGAAGAAATCTCAGTTACTAGAGATAATTTCGCCCATTGTACTTGTTTTCCACTATTGTTGTTATATTATTTGATTGTTATGTACAATGAAATTTAAATAATCAAATGAAATACCGAATATTCCGAATACCGAGATAGTGGAAAGTGTAAAACATGAAATATTGTTTGTGTGATATAGTAGTGTAAAGTGGTAGTGGTGGTGGTGTGTGTCGCAGGTGAACATGCCGACGGACAGCTTCGAGTCGCCGCTGACGCTGGCGGCGTGCGGCGGGCACGTGGAGCTGGCCATGCTGCTGCTGGAGCGCGGCGCCAACATCGAGGAGGTCAACGACGAGGGCTACACGCCGCTCATGGAGGCCGCCCGGGAGGGTACGCACCACACACCCACCCACACCCTGCTCCCACAAACAACATATTTTATTAATAACAACCTGAATTTTAGTGAACAGCTTCGTTTTGACGTCCATCTTTTCTATCTTCGAAAAATCTCGAATCAGGTAACTAATAAAAATAGATAAAAAAGAACGCTTTATATTGTCGGACTAGGAAAAGTTTTCCACTTTACGTGTAGGACAAAGTAACCCTTGAATTATAATAATAATTAACAAGCTGTTGTGAAAAAATAAGGTTGTTTTTAAATTGATTAAAATGAATTTAAAAATCTCCAATTACGAATCTTTATGTATAACATCGGGTATATTATGTACCCTATTTATTGCAAATAAAGAAATTATTATTATTATTATTATTAAACATGAAACCGTCATATTCATATCTAAACCACTAGCAAATTATATATTTTTTAATATTATATTTTCTTAATTTCAATATATATTTAATATAAGACCTAGCCGCCCAGTTACACTGATAGTGGGCTCTCGTTTACTCCGATAGAAATAGAGTGCACTTTTTTGGTGTTGACAGGGTCTTAACCTAAATCAGCGCAACTACATAATGAGCGTTTTGTAAAAATGTTGCTTTACCTTAATTTCAAAAATACCGGTTTCCTTATGGAGTAACATTATAAGGGCTATAAATCTATAAACCAGTTAATAAAGGTTTTTAAAAATATTATTTTGATGTTCACCACTTTCAATTTTTTCCACACGTACACTGAGCATGACACAATTCTATGATTTTAGCTTAAACCAGTTTATATAAGTTCATCAAACTTCTCAGATACACCCCAAGCGCAACCTTTTATAAAAACCGCTGAATACCTTTATTGGCATTAATTCACCAGAATTTGTCTCTAGAGCAGGGGTTCCCAAAGTGTGCGCCGCGACGCCCTGGGACGCCGTAGGAAGTAAAGAGGGGCGCCATGATTCGATCCTCTATCTATCATTATTCGAAACCACAAATATACGCGGGTGCCTTTTTAAGTGTTTCGCTCACTGGCCAAAGTACGTACGCGCCTGAAAACCGTTGATCCCCCCCCCCACATTTTTACCTCGCCGCGCTCGCTTACTCGTAGTTGTTAGGTACCTGCCTATTTCTTTCGACTGTCTTTTTTTCGGGCGCCGTGACAAAATACTAAATTTGTAAATGCGCCGCGGGTTTTAAAAGATTGGGACCCCTGCTCTAGAGCCTAGATTAATATAATAAACTGACATCGTCTTATTCTGACATCCCCATACTACAATGCCATCATTGAACATCCCACCAACTTAAGTTTTTAAAATCAGTAAAAAATCCCCATCTATCTGTCTTACTAGAATGTTTATAAATTCTCATAACACAGATTGATAGATATTTATTTTGTGATTAAGTGAGCTTCAAAGAATTTATATTGGCCATACTTAAGTAGGATAACGGCATTGTAGCTAGAAGATGGCAAAATTTAACTCGATTTGTGTTTTTACTTGTTTTTTTCTCTCAGTTCTAATACAACTCTATGTTTTGTATCCATTCAGGTCACGAAGAAATGGTGTCTTTACTGCTAGGGCAGGGCGCGTCCATCAATGCCCAGACGGACGAGACTCAGGAGACGGCTCTGACGCTGGCGTGCTGCGGCGGTTTCCTGGAGGTGGCGGACTTCCTCATCAAGGCCGGCGCTGACGTCGAGCTGGGGGCCTCCACGCCGCTCATGGAGGCCTCGCAGGAGGGACACCTTGAACTTGTACGGTAAGTTTACTGAACATGTCATTATGATGTTTGACATTGATTTATGGAGGTATTATTATTTGCAATGTCATAGGAAAGACATCTTGAACATGTACAGTAAAGTTCTTTAAGATTATCGTTGCCAGGTAGGTGGTATTATATGGAATGGAATTTAAGTAGCAGTTTTTTACTTAAGTGGTAAAAATTTTCAAATTCACCTGGGTTTGGTATCACCGCTTTACTTATTCCTGCCTGAATAGGGTCAGGGTCGTTATCGCGTTCCGGTTTGGAGGTTGTTGGTAAACTTATGAAAAAGACATTTTCCAAACCGGAACATGATTGTAAAAAACATTGTCACTATTGTGGCAGAGATAAGTAAGACTGTGGTACGGATCGAGACATTGCAGAATTCTACCATTTAGTAGTTACGATAGTGGTGACATTGTGGTCTGTACATCAAAAGGGACCCCCTTTGATGTACAGACTGCCAACATGGAACAAATTGATGTTTTTGCTAATAAAAGTTAGTAATAGAGTTCTGTCATCAGTCTCTGCAGGAGTTATATAATGCGAGGGTAGAGCGGTATGTGTAACGAGCGGCGCTGATGTGCGGTGGTCGTGTGCGCAGGTACCTGCTGGGCGCGGGCGCGGACGTGGGCGCGGTGACGCAGACGGGCGACACGGCGCTGACGTACGCCTGCGAGAACGGGCACACGGACGTGGCCGACGTGCTGCTGCGGGCCGGCGCCGCGCTCGAGCACGAGAGCGAGGGCGGCCGCACGCCGCTCATGAAGGCCTGCCGCGCCGGACACCTCTGCACCGTGCAGTTCCTCGTGGGGAAGGTGCGCACACAACACACACACACACACACACACACACACACACAAGCCGCGCTCCAGCACGAGAGCGAGGGCGGCCGCACGCCGCTCATGAAGGCCTGCCGCGCCGGACACCTCTGCACCGTGCAGTTCCTCGTGGGGAAGGTGCGCACACAACACACACACACACACACACACACAAGCCGCGCTCCAGCACGAGAGCGAGGGCGGCCGCACGCCGCTCATGAAGGCCTGCCGCGCCGGACACCTCTGCACCGTGCAGTTCCTCGTGGGGAAGGTGCGCACACAACACACACGCACACACACACACACACACACAAGCCGCGCTCCAGCACGAGAGCGAGGGCGGTCGCACGCCGCTCATGAAGGCCTGCCGCGCCGGACACCTCTGCACCGTGCAGTTCCTCGTGGGGAAGGTGCGCACACAACACACACACACACACACACACATACAAGCCGCGCTCCAGCACGAGAGCGAGGGTGGCCGCACGCCGCTCATTAAGGCCTGCCGCGCCGGACACCTCTGCACCGTGCAGTTCCTCGTGGGGAAGGTGCGCACACAACACACACGCACACACACACACACACACACACAAGCCGCGCTCCAGCACGAGAGCGAGGGCGGTCGCACGCCGCTCATGAAGGCCTGCCGCGCCGGACACCTCTGCACCGTGCAGTTCCTCGTGGGGAAGGTGCGCACACAACACACACGCACACACACACACACACACACACACAAGCCGCGCTCCAGCACGAGAGCGAGGGCGGTCGCACGCCGCTCATGAAGGCCTGCCGCGCCGGACACCTCTGCACCGTGCAGTTCCTCGTGGGGAAGGTGCGCACACAACACACACGCACACACACACACACACACACACAAGCCGCGCTCCAGCACGAGAGCGAGGGCGGTCGCACGCCGCTCATGAAGGCCTGCCGCGCCGGACACCTCTGCACCGTGCAGTTCCTCGTGGGGAAGGTGCGCACACAACACACACGCACACACACACACACACACACACACACACACACACACACACACACACACACAAGCCGCGCTCCAGCACGAGAGCGAGGGCGGTCGCACGCCGCTCATGAAGGCCTGCCGCGCCGGACACCTCTGCACCGTGCAGTTCCTCGTGGGGAAGGTGCGCACACAACACACACACACACACACAAGCCGCGCTCCAGCACGAGAGCGAGGGCGGCCGCACGCCGCTCATGAAGGCCTGCCGCGCCGGACACCTCTGCACCGTGCAGTTCCTCGTGGGGAAGGTGCGCACACAACACACACACACACACACACACACACACACACAAGCCGCGCTCCAGCACGAGAGCGAGGGCGGCCGCACGCCGCTCATGAAGGCCTGCCGCGCCGGACACCTCTGCACCGTGCAGTTCCTCGTGGGGAAGGTGCGCACACAACACACACACACACACACAAGCCGCGCTCCAGCACGAGAGCGAGGGCGGCCGCACGCCGCTCATGAAGGCCTACCGCGCCGGACACCTCTGCACCGTGCAGTTCCTCGTGGGGAAGGTGCGCACACAACACACACACACACACACACAAGCCGCGCTCCAGCACGAGAGCGAGGGCGGCCGCACGCCGCTCATGAAGGCCTGCCGCGCCGGACACCTCTGCACCGTGCAGTTCCTCGTGGGGAAGGTGCGCACACAACACACACACACACACACAAGCCGCGCTCCAGCACGAGAGCGAGGGCGGCCGCACGCCGCTCATGAAGGCCTGCCGCGCCGGACACCTCTGCACCGTGCAGTTCCTCGTGGGGAAGGTGCGCACACAACACACACACACACACACACAAGCCGCGCTCCAGCACGAGAGCGAGGGCGGCCGCACGCCGCTCATGAAGGCCTGCCGCGCCGGACACCTCTGCACCGTGCAGTTCCTCGTGGGGAAGGTGCGCACACAACACACACACACACACACAAGCCGCGCTCCAGCACGAGAGCGAGGGCGGCCGCACGCCGCTCATGAAGGCCTGCCGCGCCGGACACCTCTGCACCGTGCAGTTCCTCGTGGGGAAGGTGCGCACACTGACACGCACACAACACACGCACACAACACACGCACACACACAAGCCGCGCTCGAGTACGAGAGTTTGGGGGAAAATATAACAAATAATATTCCTAAAATGAAGCTGCTTCTTGGTCTAGTCTTTGACCTTCCCCGCCATCCCAGATTCGACCCTAAGGTCAAATTAAGTTTTTGTTGGGGTATTATCAGGATTTCCTTGAAATTCGAAATCTACACAGCAGATCGGAGTCCTGGCAGTCATGTGTCTATATTTATTATTGATACTACCTCGGATTAACACATCAACCTGTTGGTTCATGCTTTTGATATAAGTAGTAGTTTTTTATAGGTTGATAAAAAACAGCACTGGTTTGCCCTCCGTGTTTGATGAGAAAGTGTTGACATTCATTTCAGTCTGACTACCCTGCACGGCAACTAGCATGGTGATCTTAAAATTACTACCACATGTATTTATATATTTTATTATTTTTAATAATTAATTATATAGGATTAAGTAATAAATAATTTGATGTAATGTATGTGGGGTTGTGTGTCAGGGCGCGGACGTAAACCGCATGACGGCGAACGGTGACCACACGGCGCTGTCGCTGGCGTGCGCGGGCGGGCACGCGGACGTTGTGAAGTTCCTGCTGGCCTGCGACGCCGACCCCTTCCGCAAGCTCAAGGACAACTCCAGCACCCTCATCGAGGCCGCCAAGGGGGGACACACCGCCGTCGTGCAGCTGCTGCTGGACTACCCGCACTCCGTCATGTTGCCCAGAGGTAACCGCTGCTCTCCACACAACTCCAGCTCTCTCTCTCCACCAACTCATTGCAGACATTATTGATGAAAGCAAAAAAATATTGGTACTATAATTTTAGAGAAAAACTCAATTTCTTATAAAAAAATGAAAGGTGTCTATTGAACACTCTGTTAGAAACTAGAAGTTTTCCTAATCTGTGTCCCTCTCTCTATATCTGAGTTAAATGACTTTAAGGAGGTGTCAAGTTTATCTGGGTGGATGAAGCATTTATATAAAAACGTGCATAGGTGACCAGAGAGTAAAACCTCCAGTTCTCAGTTGTGTAATTATTATTCTAAATTATATGAATAAAAAAGGTTATTTAAAAGTTAATATTAAATATATTTGCGTTTTCTCAATATTGATGGCATGCTGAATCGATTGAAAACAGTTTGTTTTCTTGGTGATTGTGAAATTCAAAAATCACTGCAAAATTTTGGATTTTGGGGTTGTCAATTTATTACATCACTTTTGGTCTAACTCGTAAAGAGTTCTTTATTGCGGCTCAGCCCGTAAATTGCGTGCAAGTGCAGCAAACGTGCGTTAAAGAACTCCGTTATGAAAATTCTTTATATTATGTCCTAATAGTTTTTGATGTGGTACAATGCTATAGCGTTGGTGTGGTGTGTGCAGGTAACACGGGCCCGGAGGAGAGCGGTGGGCTGAGTTCCGCGCAGGCGGCGGCGCTGGGGCTGGCGCACGCGGCGGCGCCGGGCGGGGCAGGCGCGCGCGCGCTGCTGCCCGCGCACGCGCCCGCGCCTGCCCCCGCCCCCGCGCACGCGCACGCGCCCGCCCCTGCGCCGCTGCCCGCGCCCGCGCCGCCCACACCTCCCGCCGCCGTAACCGCCGCCGCCGCCGCCGACCTGCCGCACAACTTCGCCAAGGTCTACCTAGATGGTAAGATGCTTAATTTATATTAATATTTTAATTAACTTTTCACTTAATTATTATAAATAAAGGATGCATACGTTTTTAACTACATATATTTGCTCTGTGAGCCGGCCTTAACCCTGTTTAATTCAGTAACTATGTGGCTCACGTAACTTATTACAGATATAGCAGGTTAACAATAACATGTAATAATAACAATAAATAAACAAAATATTATGAAAATAATGGTTTTTAAAACTCCTGAACTTGTCAATAAACCATGATCTTTATATTTTTTTTAATGTGGCAAAGATCAAATATAGGAAGGTCGCAACTATCCACGATTTCAGCTTACGTGATTGTAGAAAATAGGTTTTTCAAAATGACATTACAAAATCTATATTTCTCACGTATTTGATGCATGTGATGTAGTTTTCTAACGTGCACTGTGGTAAGCCCTTTAATAATTGTCATGCTAATCAATATTTCTAAATAATAATAACTTAGGACAACCGGTTTAATTTAGGTTTCTGATTAGTGTTTGTCACCGGACTTCTACACCTGTAAAAATAAATTAAACGAGGGAGTTTACGTCGTATCCATTTTCATACTTTATTAAATTTATTTTATAAATACAATATGATAATTTGCCAGAACCTTACGATTTAGTTGATAATAATGGCTCCTCAGGTCGTAAGAAACAAGCCAATAGTAACAACGGCGCGTGCGCGGGTCCTGCGGGCGCGGGGTCCGGAGCGGGCGCGGGTGCGGCGGCAGGGTGTGTGGCGGGCGCGGGTGTGGGCGCGGCAGCGGCGGCGGGCGCGGGCGCGGCGGCGGGCAAACACAAGTGCGCGCGCAAGCAGCGCCCCGCCGCCGCGCACTCCGACCACCACCTGCCGCCGCCGCCGGACATCCTCGACGACCACGTCAGTACCACGCTCTCACTACTCACGTCGCTACTGATTTGCTTACTATAACCTATTAACGTCCTTCCAAAATAGGTGAACATATTTCAACACAGCGTTCTGTACATCTAAACAAAGATATCCACCCGAAAAAGGACGTCATTCAGGGTACTAAAACTTTATGATTTTTATGAACAAAATATTTTTTTCTCATAACGATTGCATAAAATAATCCACTTTGTGATTATTTATCACTTACTACTCACTCTTGCTTTTTTAAAAACAAGGATTTTTTAATGCAAAAATGCGTTAATCGTTATGAAAAAATATATATTTTGTTTTTAAAAATCAAAAAGTTTTAGACATTTGGATCACATTCTTTTTTGGCTGGATATCATTGAGTTAGACGTACTGAATGCCGTGTTAAAATATGTTCACTTATTTTGGAAGGACCTTATAATATATTAGTTTCTAATTCATCAGCTTAAAATAGTGTCTAAACGAAAACATATTGAAATAACAACTACACTTACGATGCATATAAAAATTTTAAAAAATTGTAGCTATATACTGATAATTCAGTCCTTGTCCATAACAAAATATAAGCTACAATCCAGCTGACCGATGTAATAAACCGATTAATTAAACTAATTTATTATGTTTAAACTTAGCTTGCCAACAAGGTTACATTTTACTTTTAAAATGGACTTGCAATCAAACTTATCGATAATCAATGATTACATAGTATTCAAAGTAAGTCTAGCTACCGATATAACTTCTTACAAGCTACTCGGTAGGTACAGCTAGTCTATTTTTCTAATAAGAATAGGTAGATAAATATGATACTAGTGTTTTTGCATAGATATGCAATTACAATGGGGAACCGAAATACACATTATCTCTTCCACCTGGCTATACATGGAAAGATGTAAACAAGAAACAAATTATTAAAAAGATTGAGAAAAGAATAAACTATCCAGTGAGTGATTTGTTAATCAAAATTATGTAACTTAATAATAGATTCCAGTATTTTAACTTAACTTTCGCGTTTTAGTCATATGTAGCACAGAATAGCAGCAATATTTTGGTATTAAAATTTTCATTTCTAAGATTATAGTTTCTAGATAATACATGTTCTTACTTTATTTCTTTATGGATTGAAATACATTTGTCTCGTAGGAATATAAAGTATTGTATCTTTGCGTCTTTATTTAGTAGTAAATGTATATTTAGTACAATAGTTAATCAAGTATTACACACGAAAATCTAAAAAAAAACTAAAAATCTAGTAAACCTTTGAACAGATAACTAAATGGATTTTTTACTTTATAATTGTTTTTATTATACCCTTAAATTTTGGTCTTCGATAGAGTAGTTATCTTAAAAACTGTTAGACTAATGAGACAGATATTTCGTACATTTACTATAGTTTTAATTTTGTTAACGATTTAGAATTTCGTAATTGTAAAAGTTGACTGGTAAAAGACTGTACATAATGAAGGACATAATAGTTGTTATATATTTGTAACCAATGAAAATATAATGAAAAGGGAATATTACTTATCTACATAGTAAACCTCTACGAAATTAAAGTAATATTCAAAAATTGTGCACTATGCACGGGTGTCCGTGCTAAACATTTTTATTGGTTAGGTCAAAATTTGAGTGCCTATTTCTTACATATTCGGTATCAGAATCTAGTACTGAACACCTTCCTTCAGTATGTACAATATTTTACCAGTCAACCGGTATGCAATATATTTTGTAATATACAGGGTTACCATTAAAGGTCCGGCCTTATTTTAAAATCAACTAAATAATAAATTTAAAGTGCGTCCATGTAAAATTTTAACAAGATATAATATAAAAAAATCCAAGGAAATTGTTACTCGACTCACGCCCGATAATAACGAATCAGCTGAATTTTGCATAGGTTAAACTAGAAATATGTATATTCACAGTTGCAGCGTGCAGCCCGCTGAATTATAAAAGTTTTTGGTGAATCCCGCGGGATCACCTAATTTTTCCGTGATAAGAAGTAGCCTATTACTAGACTAGAATATATATATATATATATATATATATATATATATATATATATATATATATATATTGGCATAATTTTTGTATTTTATAAATTATTTTTATTATCTAAATCGAAGATATTATCGATTCTGAACGGCCTCTAAAAATTTGGCTAATTCTTTAAAAGTAACCCTGTGTAAAAAGGAGAATTGAAACACTATGGCTACGTCCGCACAGACAAGCGGCTTGCTTAGCGCCTAGAGCCTAGGAAACCATCTGGCAAGTAGCTTAGTAAAACGAACATTTGTGACCGACCGCACTGCGCGCTTGGCGCCTAGCTTAGTTACCTATCGAAGTAAACAAACGTGTTGGTTTTATGTTATGAGGCGTAAGGCACTAGACGCTAAGCAAGCTGTCTCTGCGACCGTAGCCTATAATACCCTAAATATGAAATAAATGTTTATAATCTTTCTAAATGTTATTACAGAGACCTGAAGCTTTTTCTATGCAATCACTAAATGAATCACTTCAAGAGGCTGAGAGGAATATGCTGGAAGCAGCTGATCCCACCGGTAAGTTGGAAACAATATTCATTTACAGTGTTGGTATAGCCTGCGAGAGATTTGAGATACTTGTTTCATGATAATTAATATGCAGTTTTCCCTAACGCCCTATATTGCCTTCCTTCCTTCAGTATTTTAAATTCCAAAGATATATAAAATGAATACAATAATTTTGAGGAATACAGTATAGTGGTACCACAAAAATAAATTACATTGAAATGGAGAAGAAATCAATTCAGTGAGCACCCTCCTGTGGACCCCTATGTGTGACATCTGTGATGTCATTGAAAGGGTAAAAAGTAATGTAAGTGATGCAGCGTTACTGATTTTCAAAAATATTTATCCCTAAAGCTAAAGTCACAAACGCCTAAAATCGCCCAATTTACTTGGAAATCCCCCTTAAGATAATATTCTGTTAAAAATTATAAATAATATGCTATACATTATTTTTTTTACATCAAATATAATTTCATTTTCTTCTGAACATTCAGATTGAATTGAAGAAATTGATGAAATTTTGTGCAATTTGATGTCGCTATGTATTATTGGCTAGTTTCTAACTTCTACTATATCTTAATTTTTTTCAATAAAAAATTAATACTTTATGTATTAATTTTTTATTGAAAAAAATTAAGATATAGGATATAGGATTCAAATGGCTATTAAAATTTAAGATTTAAAAAAAATCTCATCCCCATTATGGGGAAATCCCCTAAGTTGGGAACCCTGAAGTAATGGAATAAACTAACCTAGGGTCTGGAAAATAAAGAAGTTTCTAGCGATTGGAAGAGTCTAGTGTGGTAGATGTTAGTGGATAATTGTGGAACCCCAGCGACATTCCTTATTTTCCTAAACTTAGGTCCATTTTTTACCCCCTTTTTTTCCTTTTGTGGCATTGCAGAGGTCCCTCGTGAAAATTCCTGAAAAGTTCGAAATTACATTGATTTCTTCTTTGTGTCATAGATTTGAAGTAAAGTCTGAATCTGTGAAATACATCGATATTCTTCGTGATTCAGATGGGTGCAAATAAGTATTGATAGACTGCTTTTAGATTGAGTTAAATGTTTAATGCATTTTAAAATAAAACTTACTTGTACAGGTGCATAGTTGTAATTTGTAATTTCATTTTCTAGCACTTCACATACATATTTGTTCGGTTATGAATCCTGGGAGTGGATAGATATTTCCCGTCTAGTAGTAGACCTTATTTAGTAAGCATAATGTGTGAAAAATGCTTGGAAATTGCAGTTATAATTAAATATTATTAAGTATTAATACATACCTTTTCATAACTCACTATAATACTAAAACTTTAAGGCAAAATTGTAGAATTGATATCCTTACAGTTTTTAACATAAATACATAGAAAATTATTATACTTAGGTTATAGTCGCGAGTGTGTTATTTTCTTATAAAATACTAACTGTTCCTCGCGACTTCATTCTTGTGACCCACACACATTATTTCCTTTGACTCAGTCAGGTAAAATAGTAGCCACTATCCACCACCACCAACGCGCGACAAGCCTGTTACTCAGTTATAATGCAGCTTTATTTTGATGAAAGATTTTTTTAATTGATCCAGTTGTTTTTTAATTTATCCATTACAAACAAACAAATCTTACCTCTTATTATAATATCAGTATAGATATGTGAGTATTTTATTTGATACTGTGTGACGTGGGGCACGTAATATACATGTGTCAAGCAATAATGATTTAAATTTAGATCTGTTTAAAGATATTATATTCATAAGTGAAAAAATAAATGAGTTGTTTTCCAAGTAGTGAACGCTTTACAATCATTCTGTAGGGATTTTAATATATAGTTAAACTGTCCATCTTTTGCTTATATTTATATTAAAAAATATTATACAAAGGTCCTATGACGCTCGCCACGTCGGCTCTCCACGCTCTCGACCTCACGCGCGCTCAAGGCAAGTGTTAGACCTTCACTATCATTATGAGCATGTGTGCTTACACATTTTTAACCCACGTTTTATTTTTATTTATCCTCTGGTGTGGCTTAAAATGTTAGCTGTTATTACTAATTATTTACTTTTTTTCATATATACATTGTTTTTTGTGTTGTGTGTCAGTTAAGGCTAAATCACAGTATACTGGAGACTAGCAGTAGTCAATCTACATACATGTGATATTCGAGCAACGCACACATAGACACCTCTCACGGACGCGATATCTCGGAATGGTTCGAGACAGTTTGTTCCGCACCAGTCCGAGATATCGCGTCCGTGAGAGGTGTCTATGTTTGCTATGCTCGAATATTACTTGTATCTAACATTGACATCTGTTAGTCTCTAAGTATTCTGTGGCTAAATGCTTCTTATTTTTCCCAATGTTTAGTAATAATGCTCCAAGTATATACAAAAAAACTTATTTATAAAGCTCAACGTTTTTTTGGCCAAATTGCATGAACAATGAATAAGATTGTTAAGACTGAGTACCATTGTTTTAATAGACTGGTTCTACTAGGAAGATACTAACATAAGGCCTGTTTAAAAAAAAGCTTTATAAGGAGTTCCTAGTCCTGAAATAAAAACCCCATCGCCCGCCGGAGGGATAATATTCTTTTTTGAAATTATTCCACCGGTGCAGTCAGTCAAAAAAAAAGTGGTAGTGCCATGCTTAGCTGAATGGGTCGGCACGACCGGGGCGATACCACTACCTCACTTAAAACCAGCGTAAAGTCACAGCTTTGCTGTTGCGTTTCGTTTGGTCTGTGAGGTTCCCGGAGGCCCTTTCCCCCCTCCCCTAACACTATGGAAGCGCAATTTAAAGGTAGTAGTTTACCCCAGGGGGGTACCACTAGCGTAAGCGGTGGAGAATCCCCCTCTGGACATCCATGTTCAGGGGTTTGTAATCAGCCTAATCATGGATGCCCAGGCTGCCCTGCGTACTCTGGGGGGGGCACAATTGCGCTCTCAAACTTCGCTGCTCGGGGCAAATCGAACAGAAATCGTAAGGCACCCCCTACCACACTCAACGTGGACTATACTAATATTAGGGGTCTTCACTCAAACCTAAATGCCGTCCACTACCACCTTGAGACGGCTAAGCCGGCTCTGTTCTTTTTAACTGAGACGCAGATATCTTCTCCGGCTGAAACCTCATATCTTTCCTACCCGGGGTACAAATTCGAGCATACATTTGTACCCCGGGCGGGAGTTTGTGCTTATGTCAGAGAGGATATCTGCTCTCGACGTCTCAGCAGCCTTGAAGGCTATAGGGACCTATCCATCCTCTGGCTGCGTGTAGACTGCGACGACCATCCCCGCATCTATGCGTGCCTCTACAGGTCCCATAGCGGAAATGCTGAATTCGACAGGCTCGTTGAGCACCTTCAAACGGCTGTAGATTCCGTGTTGCAACAGACCCCCTCCGCTGAGATCGTGATCTTAGGTGATTTTAATGCCCACCACACCGAATGGCTGTGTTCACACACTACCGATCATTCGGGGAGGTCTGTTCACGATTTCGCCTTGGCATATGGTCTAACACAATTAGTAACCACGCCTACGCGAGTTCCCGATGTGGACGATCATACGCCTTCACTGCTGGACCTTCTGCTGACCTCCCATCCGGAAAATTATCAGGTATCTGTGGACGTCCCTCTTAGTACGTCAGACCACTGCCTGATCCGGAGTAAAGTGCCGGTTACGCGCCTATCACGGCCTCCTTTTGCATGCTGTCGTCGCGTTTGGCATTATAGGTCCGCAGATTGGGACGGGATGCGGTCTTTTTTTGCGTCCTACCCATGGGGGCGGATGTGCTTCTCGCTGGATGATCCGAGTGTCATCGCTGACTCTATCGCTGATGTGGTGCTGCAGGGCATGGAACTTTTCATTCCATTTTCTGCGGTACCAGTTGGTGGTAAGTCTCAGCCTTGGTTTGGTCGCTTCTGCAAAACGGCTTCACGCCGAAAGCAGGAATGCTACCGGGCTTGGGCTGCAGCGTCGACATCTCGTGATGAAAAAACCAGCGCGTTACGTAAAGAGTACGATTCCGCTTCGAGGTTCTTCAAAAGAGCTATCGCCAAGGCAAAATCTGAACACATTGGCAGAATTGGCGAGAAATTAGTTCGCCTTCCTTCGGGAACTCGTGCGTTCTGGTCTCTCGCCAAGGCTGTCTTGGGGAATTTCTCACAGCCCTCTCTTCCACCCTTACACGGAGATGATGACTCTCTGGCCCATACCGCAAGGGAGAAGGCCGATCTTTTGGGCTCATTCTTTGCGGCCAACTCGACTCTGGACGACCAAGGAAATGCACCGCCTACCATCCCGCAGTGCTATAGTTCTATGACGGAATTAAAATTCTTGCAGTCTTCCGTACGTAAAGCACTTTTTTCCTTGGACGTCCATAAGTCGAGTGGACCGGATGGCATCCCTCCCATTGTACTTAAATCATATGCTCCAGAGCTGGCGCCAGTACTAACACGCCTATTCCAGCTCTCCTACTCACTCGGCGTAGTACCGATTTCATGGAAGACAGCTTTAGTGCATCCCATCCCTAAAAAAGGAGATCACTCTAATCCGTCTAACTATCGGCCGATAGCCATAACCTCCTTGTTCTCCAAAATTATGGAGACAATCATCAACTCGCAGCTCCTCAAGTATTTAGAAGAGCACCAGCTGATTAGCGACCGCCAGTACGGTTTCCGTCGCGGCCGCTCAGCTTGTATACTTAACACATCGGTGGGCGGAAGCAGTTGAGTCCAAGGGGGAGGCATTGGCAGTTAGTTTAGACATAGCGAAGGCTTTGATAGGGAATGGCACAAAGCGCTTTTGGCGAAGCTGCCTTCCTATGGGCTTCCCGAGAAATTATGCAAGTGGATCACCAGTTTTTTGGCTGATCGGAGCATCAAGGTCGTAGTTGACGGTGCGTGCTCTGACCTTAAATCTATCAATGCTGGTGTTCCACAAGGTTGCGTTCTATCACCGACACTGTTCCTTCTGCATATCAATGACATGATGCGAAGTCGCAACATACATTGCTATGCAGATGACAGTACTGGTGATGCTACATACTCCGGCCGAAGTGGTATTTCTCGGGAACACGTCGAAGAGAGCCGAAACAAGCTTGTGTCCGAAGTTGAAAATCGACTAACCGATGTCTCGGAATGGGGTTGTCAAAACCTGGTCACTTTTAACCCCAACAAGACACAGCTTTGCGTATTTTCCGCTAAAAAGACACCCTTTGTCGTGTCACCTCGATTTGGGGATACTCTCCTAACAACCTCAGCTAGTATCGGAATTCTGGGAGTCGACATATCGAATTACGTTCAGTTTCGCGGTCATTTGGAAGGTAAGGCTAAACTAGCCTCCAAAAAACTCGGTGTGCTCAGCAGAGCGAGACGGTACTTTTTGCCGGCCCATCGCCTTCAACTTTATAAGGCTTAAATTCGGCCCCACATGGAGTATTGTTCTCATCTCTGGGCCGGAGCTCCTCAGTACCAGCTCCTTCTTCTTGATCGCATTCAGCGTAGAGCGGTTCGAATCGTTGACGACCTGGCTATTTCGAAACGGCTCGACTCTTTGGCATTGCGCAGAGATATTGGTTCACTCTGTGTCTTCTATCGTATCTTTCATGGGGAGTGTTCCGACGAGTTATTTGGATTAATTCCTGCCGCCGAATTCCATCATCAGACATCGCGTCAAAATTTGAAATTCCATCCTCACCATCTCGATGTCTGGAAATCCACAACTGTGCGTTTCTGTCGACACTTTTTACCTCGCACTACTTCGTTGTGGAACCAATTACCGGCAGGGGTGTTTCCAAACGGATACGACTTGGGGGCCTTCAAGAAAAGAGATAACTCATTCTTAAAAGGCCGGCAACGCAACTGCAAGACCTCTGGTGTTGTGGATGTCCATGGGCGGCGGTGATCACTTACCATCAGGTGCACCTCCTGCTCGTTTGCGCCCTCTTCTATAAAAAAAATAGAATTTAAAATACCATAACTTCAGTCATGGACTTATTAAACTGTTTCTATAGGACTTGGTTTTTTTTTTATATTATAAGATAGCAAACGAGCAGATGGGTCTCCTGGTGGAAAGAGTAAACCATCGCCTATAGACACCAAAGATGTTAATGGTGCGTTGCCATCTTGTGGCGAGGTCTAATGCCACATGCATAAGTTAAACGGCTACCTTACCTTCCAAACCGGAATACGACAGTGACAAGCACTGACGCTATTGCGGCAGGAATAGGTAAGGCGGTGGTACTAGACCTGGACGAGACAATACAGAACTCTTAACACCTAGTAGCCATGATGGCAGAGACTCGCGTAGCCAATCAGTCGCCTTTTACGACCTGCCTGGCAGAACGGCAGTTGGCCTATTCTACAAAGGAGCCCGGGACCAAAACGGTTGCAATTGACCATTAATTAAAAGTAATCTATACAATATTAATACATGAAGGGAAAACTTTGTACCCCTTTTTTAGACCATTCCGTGATAGGTGGAGTATGAAATTTGGCACAAGTTTGGAATAAGAAAAACATGTAGACTGCAGAAACTTATTATTTTTAAATAAAATGCATTGGAAATACATCAATTTAATAAAAATAAACATTAAAGACACTACATTCATGTGTCACATATGTAAAAGTATAATTTTCTTCACAGTTAAAGTTAAAACATAAAAGATAATTTATTGTTTAGTAATTTTGGCCAAAGGCGATCGCTTTTTAAAAATCATAACATAATATATACAAATAAATAAAATTGAAATGTCTGTTTGTAATATTAAAATAACCGCTTTTTACTAAATGCATATGGATATATACACGGTACATATACCAAAATAACATTTTTTGCAATTTTTGTCTGTCTGTCTGTTTGTTCCGGCTAATCTCTGAAAAGGCTGGACCGATTTTGACGGGACTTTCACTGGCAGATAGCTGATGTGACAGGGAGTAACTTAGGCTACTTTTTTTCGAAATTTTTTTGGTCTTAAAATCAGCTTGTTTGTTTACGGCTCTAGTTCGATTACTGATTTAAATAAAAAATATAATTTTGAAATTTTTCTCGTACTAGTAGTAAAGAATCAGCAATATGTAGTATAAAGAATCTGGTTTTATCAGAGAGCATTCTAAACAATTATTATTATGAATAAACGACAACATAATAGCCCTAAAGTTGGCAAATGTTGTAGAGAGAATTTCAACCCACTTAACCAGTGCTAACAAACCAGTAAATTCTAATGAACCAGAGTGTGATGACATTTTTATCTAAAAACAGGTACGAGTGGCAGTTATTGAAATATGTTTACTAATACAGGTGTCACCTTACATCCCCCGACAACACCACCGTACCCTCCACCGCAACAACTTTTCCCTGTGCAACAGTTAACAACGAGCCTCAACCAGGTATTTATTTTTTTACTTTTTTTTAAACTTTTTTTAAGGCAGATTTACAGGCGCGACAGTATTTCGATTAAATTTAGCTGTGTGGTTCTTGTAAAGTGTTTATCTTCAATACTAATTCTAATAATACCTAAACTGGCATATTATACTGCTGCAGCAGTCAGAATCAATTACATAATGAATTTACATTGAGCTACAAAATTTACCAAAACTTACGAATGTATGAATTGAAATATCACATTTTGAGTACTTTAGAGAATTATAATTGTTTTTTAAACGAGCTATTAGGTCATTGTACAGTAACCAATGAAAGGCGATAAAGATTAAACCAATTAGGCCAGTATCGCTTATCATATACCAGTGAATCATGGGGAAATAAGATAGTTCTTTGCCTACCTTGTAAGGGAACATAATACTAGTTATTTATTTACCATTCCAGTGCATTTGGTTGGTTAAAATTGGCATTGACTATTGCTCAAACGTCGCCATTTGTTAACGTGTTTCTTAGTTCATGAGGGATGTCGATGTACTTACTTATTGTGGTACTACTATACATCACTTTCAGATGTGCGTTGGGATCTGCAATATCTGGTCTAGGCTTGGTTATAACGCTTTACATATGCCCGTCATAGTATTATTAGCGTATGTCACTGTCACGATTCAGATTAGAGGATTAGGTAATTTATGTATGTGTATTATATCCCCACCACACGCTAATTTAACATCTTTGGTGTCTTATAATTATTTCTTTCGAACAGGAGAGATATTTAGATCATAGTTTTGGTAGTCCGCGCTTGATTTTAATCTAACATTATCTAAAGAATTCTTAAGGTCATCAGTGAAAATCGGAGTCCTTGAGGACAGGGCTGTATGATGGATACATTAACGTTTTCCAACCATGCTTTCTCCATATTTGCTGTGTGGCTACATGTGTGTGGTCTGACGTTACCATGATTAGAAACCACACCCTTTCTATTGATAAATTCCAACTGTTTTTCTCTCTTTCTTGCTTAAGTCTCATCACCTGTTGGCAATTGATTCGATGGTTTTGCCCTGGGATAAAAACTAACTATGTTTAATGCTGTTTCAATCCTACCATACACACATATTCTGGAGAGCTTGACTGCCCTTTGACTATAATCTCTTTCACACATTCTTGTTGTCGCTAATCCACTTTTCATCACCAGCGACCAATCTTTTCAAGGAAGTTTCAACAGACAATCTCAAATAAGTACATGATTCATTGGGTTTCTTTTGGGAAGTATTGAATCCAAAATATTTTTACCCAAATATTGAATTCAAAATATTTGTACATCTAGACAATTTAAAATGGATCAAAACTGTTTTATGATCAGCGACTAGTTCCCTTGCTATATCGTACAATCTAATATGCCAATATTGCTCTACTTTTTGAATAATGAGCTTTATAATGAGATTAAAATCAATTAAACGCTCAAACCAATTTTGTGTTACTCTTACTGACACTGAGCAGTCCATAAAGTTAAATATTTTTCTCGACTTGTCACATTTTTCTTTTCTTTGTAATAAAAGTCAAATTGTGTCAAATTTTTTCGTTAGATAACTTATTTTGACAGTGAGATAGACCACAGAAAAATGGCGGAAAACCGTTTTTACTTTTTTCTGTTATAAAATATCATTTAATATTATCCAAACTAGCTAGATACAAATAATACAACCAAAGACATTTTACTGCAAATCTCTCATATTTTGGCTCCACTCAAGAATGCTGTCTATTCTTTTTAACTTTGTTTCTTTTGGTTTAGAATTTTGACGTTTTAGCATCTTCACCATAGAGTGGATTAAAATTATTCAGTTATTTACAAAGGAGAGGGGGATTTTTGGGCCCATATGTAAAGGGTTGAAGTATGGTTTAAAAAAATCATACTATTTTTCTATTTCAAAGTTCAAAATATGAGCTTAATCCGCTTTCTGAGAAAAAAGAAATCACGAAAATAAGTTTGTGGTACTATAATTGTATAATCGATAAAATTATAATCGATTTATGTAAATAGTTTTAATCGAAATATAAGGTCGTAAATATATGTAAAAGTGTATTTTTGATTAATATTTATTATAATCAACAGTAAGTACTATCATTTTTTACAAACCATTTATAATATAAAAAGAAAAAATATAATCGATACAATTTATATAATCGATTGATTACGTTACTTCAAACTTAATACGATTTAGTGTCTGTGGATTTAATACAGCTAAAATTGACAATTACAACTGACATCACTGACGGCTCGCAAGAGTCGCACTCGCAAGTCGCGAACTTCACTCTTCGCTATCTTAAGTAGTATTTATTGTATACTCTTTGCTTCGCTATTTTACGTACTTTGTGATTGACGATAATCTGTGTTTTAGTATTGTGTCAATTTATAAACATGAAGCATAGTTGCCAGTATTACAAGTATCAGTTGTTTATATAATAGTAAACGGTTACAGTGAGTTAAACTATACCACAATACCGTAACCTTACTTCTAGTGAATATCTTATATCTCTGTTCTCAGATTGCTAAAATCTTTAAAATTTTCAGTATTCATATAATGTTAAACTAGCTATTAATTAACATAATATACATCTTATTACAAGAGGGCCCAAGTTTGTATGCAACGGTATCAGTCTCCTTTACCCTAAATATTTTAACCTATATGCTTTGAGTATCTTTTGCATTTATATACTTAACATTCTGATTTGTTAGTCATATTTAGAATTTCAAATGCATAATATATTTATTTAGGTTCATTACAATTTATTTTGTAACTAGAGTTCATCAACACAAGATAGTTCGAGGGACAAATCAAACCGAAAATGTCCAAAGTACGGCTGCAAATTCCTTTTGTTGGAAGCGTTACAATGGCTTGGGCAGCATATTAGTGATGTGGGTGATGTAACGGTTATATTAACAAGTATTTACTGTAAGCTTGTAGAATACGTAACATTTTTAGTAACACTTTAGGTTTCTTCCCTACGTCGACAACAAGTCGTTGAAGAATTGAGTGATTATTAAACATTGCTTAAACTGCTGGTCAAATTGAATAATTGATACTAATGTCCTATGTAGGAAAATACATTGGACATGGAACTAAGTTTATTTCGCAGCAATGAGCTGCCTGGATATAATCATCTTCGATTTTAAGTCGTTAGGAATAATTTGTTTAAATATACTCATTAAATTTTTATTACAAAGAAATAAGTTGATACCTGCTTTAGCATATTTATTAAATTTGTAATACTTAACATTTTTTGTAGTAATTGTGTGTACTTAATCATTTATATATTTGATGTAGTACCTTGTCATAAATCAAGGATTAAAATAAATGTACAATTTGTAGCAACTATACTTAAATTCATTATCATTCATTAGTCTTTCCGGTCCTGTCATTAGATATTTCAATTAGATTATATATTTGTTTATAGATCATTTGTTGTAACTATTATATCACATAACTCAAGTATTATACAAAAAGATAATCCTCTATTGTAATTCAAATAATTTCAATTGTATTACTTAAGAGTAAATTCAAAGATTAAAAAATACTTTCAAATGGTTAAAACTACTGAATCGGCCAAAAAGTAATGTTATAATATGATTCATATTATATGTATATACTCCCATTTGTTAGTTTTATAGTGTAGATAATTCGAATTTTCTTATTTTTTTACAGCATCAGTTGCAAGAACTACAACAACAGCAATTACAACAATTGGCCCAACAACAACAGCAACAGCAGCAACAACAACAGCAACAGCAGCAACAACAACAACAGAAAAAACAATATGTTCAACAGTATGTTCAGGAAATGCGACAGCGACCGGAAGCATATGTGCCACAGGTATTGCATAATCCTAAACAAAATCTTTGTTCAAATAAACTTTTACAATTGGGCAAATTTGACGAGCCAACATTTTTATAATTACTACCGGATCAGAACGTGGCGGTGGATTATTTAGAAAAAGCTTGATAATATAATAAATAATGCTATTGAGGGATATTGGCAACAGAACAGACTCAATCAAGTTAGCCCTAGATCTTGACGTTCGATGCTTAGAAAAGGAGTTCCTAGTAAAGGAGTTCCTGTGGAATTAAAAATAAACGTGTGTATGTAGTTAGGTACGCACATTAGGAGTTATATTACTTTGGCCTAACAACATAAAAGTCTTTCTAAAAATGTTTTCCCTCGCGTTATCCTATGTTCTTTTTATACTATGTTTGTAGAGAAAATGTCACTAGTAGAAGAAAAAAAGGTATATAATACATTGAAAGAAATTTTTACTCTAATGCATAATCTAGTTAAATAAATTTTATTTAAATATCATAAAATAATTATTTGTACGTAATTAAAAAAATGGACAAACTTTTTTTGAAAAACTAAAACGTTTACTGACTAATTTCATGCTGTTGGTTTTTCGTGACGGTGTGCGCGCGCATCGTAATAATTTACTCATTTTTCCGCAACGCGCCAAAAGAAGTATAACATCAAAAATCTTTAAGCTGGATACCGCAGTATGCATTATTACCTTGAGATATTAAGTAAATTACAATTGTGAAAATAAATATCTCTGTTTATAACACTACCAGGCTAAGTGCTGCTTCAATTAAGATAAATGTTAACATACAAATATGTCGAAGTTTTAGGATATAGTTTTTTTTCTTGAAGGGGGGTTTGCTAGCTAGTGATTTAAAAACCCACGTAAAACGTACCGAGGGTTTTTAAATCATTAGCTGGCAAATGAGCAGATGGCTTTCCTGATAAAAGAGACATCCATCGTCTATAGTTATGGCTCTATAATTTTTTGGAATATCACGTGCATTTTACCGGCTACCTTACCCTCAAAACTGGAGCATGATAGTAACAAGTATTAATTTTCTTATAGCTGGAATAGGTAAACCGGTCCCCATACATCCTTATAACTTATCCAACTTAAAAAAAAATTAAGCTGGGGAATAATAGCTAAATAAAGTTGAAAAACATTTAGTTATTGCCTTAGTTGTCTGTGTGCAGGATATTTTATCTTGTCATTGGGTGTCTTAGGTGCAACTGCTAATCTCAGAAATCGTCTTCGGTGCAACTACTAATCTCAGAAATCTACATTACGTTGACAGAATTTTGAGCTAAAAATTTGCCAAAAACACTTTATAGTTACTTAAAATAACCAAAAGTAATTAGCTTTAAACTATTCTTCAGTGCAAACGCAGGGAGAATTTTTATTTGATATTGATCAATCAGGGCGAGCGAAACGAGCCCTACACTAGGCCACTTTGTATGCACTTTTGTGGTATCTATTACTAAAAAAATATCGCACTTCGAGGTTTGAGCTTTGACGTGGTAGTTTAAATTCATGTCTAGATATGTTATCTACCATTAAAGTACCATTTTATAAACATTAAGAAAAAAATAAAAAATACATGTATTAGAATTTTATTACTACTAACGCCATCTATTATGAAACTAACGAGTTAAAATGTTACTTTGGCGTGGTAGATTTAATTCATTTTCATTCACTCCATTTTAATACAATATTAATCTATTAATACACTTGTACTTTTTAACTTCCTGGTACGTATGTGGATAAGGAAGTTACTGATTTTGCTCCGATTTTTAAAAATCGAATTTTCACCAGATGTCCGCGTTTTGAGGTCCTAGGAACCTTTTTCGACTTTTTTCGCGATGACGTCAGTGTGTCTGTATGTATGTATGTGTGTGTGTGTGTGTGTTCGTGTGTGTGTATGTATGTCTGTACGTAAATATCTCATAACTTTTGAACGGCTGGACCGATCGAAATGCGGTTGATGGCATTCGATTGGATTCCACTCAACTTAGACTTTCTGAAAATTTGAACCCCGCCCCGAGGGTTTCCCTGAGAGAAAAATTCGAAAAATTTATTCGCTGAGTTTCTACCGCCAATTCTTCGTGCCTGCGGTAAGTCCAATATTAATCCTAAAAATTTTGAATGTTAATTAAATAAAAAAAAAATATTCGAAAATCGATCTTATCTTAGCAAAATTTTAAAGAATTAAAGAATTTTTCTTGTAAGTTCTAAAAAAAATTGTCTTAGAAACATGTTTTTTATTTTGGTTTTATTTTCCTGCGCCCTTCTAGACCAAAGCCTGACGACGGCTTTGATAGGAATATAATGTTTGGGTAAAAATACGCTGGCTTTTTTTAGGTTAGATAATTATAAATGAAGTCCATACAATAAAAGATGTAATTCTCATAAAAATACTTTCTTAACAATATTACTAGGTAGTATAACTTTGCGAGCCCTTACAAAGTTCTACTTTTTGCTAGTAATTATGATATACAAGCTGTTGATTTGCATCCTGGCCAAATTTCAAGAGGTTGACATGTAATTCATAAATAATCAATTGAAAGTACTTTGGTGGCAATAACTAATAAGCACTGCTTTTTTTTCTTGTTGAAATTTAACAGTGTTTCAGAATTGATTCTTTACTTCAAATAAAACAGAATCATCCGCGTGACTACGCACACAGCGATAAAAGCTGTGTGCGTAAGTGTTGATACGAGAACCTACAAAATGATAGCTCGCGCGCTTAGCGCGATCGGGCAATGCCCAATGGTCGCTCGGTAGTAATAACATTCAGCGTAGAGCGGTTCGAATCGTTGACGACCTGGCTATTTCGAAACGGCTTGACTCTTTGGCATTGCGCAGAGATGTTGGTCCACTCTGTGTCTTCTATCGAATCTTTCATGGGGAGTGTTCCGACGAGTTATATAGATTAATTCCTGCCGCCGAATTCCATCATCGGACATCGCGTCAAAATTTGAAATTCCATCCAGACCATCTCGATGTCTGGAAATCCACAGCTGTGCGTTTCTCTCGGCACTTTTTGCCTCGCACTACTTTGTTGTGGAACTAATTACCGGCAGGGGTGTTTCCAAATGGATACGACTTGGGGGTCTTCAAGAAAAGAGCTTACTCATTCTTAAAAGGCCGGCAACGCAACTGCAAGACCTCTGGTATTGTGGATGTCCATGGGCTGCGGCCATCACTTACCATCAGGTGCACCTCCTGCTCGTTCGCCCCCTCTTCTAATTAAAAAAAAAATATTTCGAAAATCACCTACATTATTGTCATAAATTTCGCTTGATAATAAATTCACTTTTGAGCATAATTGGAACACGGAAATCTCACTAATAAAAGTAATACTATTGTGCCAAAGAAAAGTTCATTGACCTATTGTCAGCTGATCAATAAAATGTTAATTTTAATTTATCCAGCAGCATAAAATTTAAGCTAGTGATTTTTTTTATTTGTGGATTAAATTAGTTGATTTGAAGTTTTCTACCAAGTCTAAAAATGTTATTTACGTTTGATGGAAAGGTAAATGAATACCTACCTACGTGGTGATTGATACTTTCGTCTTTTAGGTATTATTGTCATAGTTAAAAATTTGAAATCAACTTACAATAATAAAATTGATTGAGCTAACGACGTATTTATAAAATGTACAAATAAAATAATTACCTACCTAAGTTACCCGGAGGTATTGTTCAATCTTCTTCTGCCACCATCACAGTCTTGGCACAATCGAGCACGACGTAGCTGATTTTCTTTCAGCTTACGTAACGCTATTACATTCATTTTTACAGTGTCGAAAGCACTAGTAATAATTTTGTTCAACGCGAAACTCGCGAAGCACACGCATACGATGCGGACGGCGACATCAAACACTGTTGTTGGGGGCGCGGGGGACTGCGCGGGAGACTACCCGCCGGCGGGATAGCGCGTTTATAGGGCTAGTAACAGACGTGCGGAATTAAAATACGGCTGATCCACACTTACGGATTTCCATAAATAAGAAAAAAAAAATACTTACCTATTTTACTGTTAATTTGGGTCGAGAATCAGTAGCATAATTACGTCCTTGGATTTGGCCAGGATGCGAATCAACAGCTTGTATAAACTTATTGATATTTTCATGTAAATGAAGTTAAGTTTTGTATAATGGTAACATTTAAATAAAAGTCAAAGTAAAGACTCAATATTTTTATATGATTCTTCATAGTGATACAAATATTTTAATGAATTTAATTTAAGAAACGTAGAAAATTATTCTAGTTTACCTAATATATTTCGCCTCTGTAGTCTAGCGGTCCCGCGTTGGCGTTGACCACATGAGGTCCCGGGTTCGATTCCCGGGTCGGGCACAAAAAAAGTGTTTTTTTTCAGTTTTCTGAGAAACACAAAGTTGCCCGGGATTGAAAAGTGCCCGGTTGGTGATAGGCTTGCCACCTATCACATTTGTGGGACCAAGTATCTTCGGCTAATCGTGGGTGCCTACCCCTTCGGGGATATGGGCATGAAGATACCTAATATATTTTATCACTTTAAAAAACACTCAAAACATGCTTAGACTCAAAATCGACTCTGTTCTTTGGTATATAAAGTTGTTTTTCAAACTTTTAGTCTTATGACATAAGACTGAAAAGCTACTGTTACTTTTTATTTTATGTTAACATGGGACTTGGCGCAACTAATTAGTTGATCGTAACTAATTAGTTGATAACTGTAAGTGGGGTTACATATTCAAATAAGTGAGGGGTGTCGGGTCGGAGGTGAGCAGTGTTGAGGTGTGGTTGTGTGTGGGGCAGGTGGGCGAGGAGGGCGGCGCGGAGGGCGCGTACCTGGAGACGCGGGAGCTGGGCGCCGTGCTCACCTACCTGCAGCGGGAGGTGCCCTCGCTCGTGGCGCTGCCGCCCAATGAGCTGCGCTCGCTCGTGGTGCAGGTACCGCGCACACACCCGCACACACACTATACACCTGCAGCGGGAGGTGCCCTCGCTCGTGGCGCTGCCGCCCAACGAGCTGCGCTCGCTCGTGGTGCAGGTACCGCGCACACACCCGCACACACACTATACACCTGCAGCGGGAGGTGCCCTCGCTCGTGGCGCTGCCGCCCAACGAGCTGCGCTCGCTCGTGGTGCAGGTACCGCGTTATTAATGGCGCATTACTATTTTGTGGCGAGATCAAATGCCACATGCATAAGTTTACCGGCTACCTTACCCTCCAAACCGGAACACGATAGCGACAAGCACTGACGCTATTGCGGCAGGAATAAGTAAGGCGGTGTTACAGACCCGGGCGAGACAATGCAGAACTCAACCACCAATAGCCACGATGGTAGTGACTCGCATAGCCAGTCGGTCGCATTTCACGACCTGCCTGGCAGAACGGCAGTTGGTCTATTCTTCTAGGGAGCCCGGAACCAACACGGGGAAAACGCCTGCGCAAAATTTGACATTGACACTTGTAATCATTTTTTCATATGTATGTACACAGAGTCAGCATATTATCTAATGCTGGTGACGATGTATTTGCAGGTGATGCACCAGAAATCGCAAGAAATCTTGTCGGGCAAGTGTGAGGCGGCGGAGGGCGTTAATACGGGCGCCGGCGAGGCGGGCGCGGAGGCGGAGGCGGCGGCGGCGGAGGACGAGCGCAAGGCGCGTTTCCTGCTGCAGGCCGCCGAGGAGGCGCTCGCCGCCGACTGGCGCGACCCGCCCCACGCCACGGTACTACACACACTCTACACATATTTACCTAATTGTAAATAACGTGAAACGAATACTTCAAATTCCTTTTGATAAATATTGCGCGCATGAGGGGATTGAAAAGTTTGACTAGAAAATGTATAGAAAGTCCAAAATATTAATACAACAGTTTTATTATGTTTTGACGTGTGCTACGCAAACACGATTATTCTGATTTTTAATAAATTTTGATATAAATGTAGTAATTGTATATTTAACACAACAGCTATCTTTTATTTCGAAAAAATGCGTGGTTTCAATTGGATATTGCCAAAATTTTAATTACGCACAAGTAAAAGATTTAAGTACTTAATTGAAAAGAAATCTTTTGATGTGTTTATACATGCTAAAATGTGACTTGTTCCTTTGGTCACGGACACATTGAAAAATGACTAATATGGTGTTGACTAAAGATGTAGGAACGTAGATTAATTTACTTTTTTGTATAAGATCAATTGTGAATGTGGAAATAGCAAGGCAAATATATTTGGACCACAATGTATGATACTCGGTTCTGTTTGCTTATGTTTTGAGGGATTAATTGTGTCAATATGTGTATGTGTGAAAACGTTGCAAGGAACATCAGTACTTTTTGAGTTAAAGCTTAGAGGATTAAGCTGGTTTTTTTAAAGGCAAAGCATAATTTATTGACCTTTACCCGTTATGATTCAGTATTTAAAGTATTTTGGTATATATTTACAGTATTTTACATGACTTCATTGCATAAATAGTTTAAAAAGTCATAGATAAACTAGCTGCAAATTCAGCAATACAATTCAAATCGGTTGTACAAAATGATTACGTTTTAAGATCAATGTATAAAAGAGATAACCAAAAATTTACAATTATTGATGTATCGCATAATAAAAAGGGTTTGTTGTTAACTATCACATAGCATTGATACGGATGAATTAATGTCGGTTGTGTTGTGTAGGGTGTGGGTGTTGGTGTGGGCGTGGGCGTGGGCGTGGGCGGCAACTGCCAGTACCTGAAGGCGCGGCCGCCGTCGCCTGCGGGCGCGGTGGCGAGCGGCGCGGCGAGCGAGCCCGCGCGGGACCAGCCCGCCTTCGCGCTACCGCCCTCCATCGTCAACTACGACGACTACAGGTACCACACCGCATACCGAAACGAAGCGCTAAACACGCAATTTTCCTCGTATTGGCCCGGGGGCCGTCTTTGAAGACAGAAACCATCTGTCATTCTGCTAGGCAGTTCGGCTATACATGTCACTATCATCGTGTCTACTAGGTGGTTAAATTCCACAACTTCTATCCCAGGTATATGGTACCTATTCCTGCCGAGGTGCAAATCAGTGTTTGTCATTGTCATGTTCCAGTTTGGAGAGTAAGGTAATTGGTAAACTTATGTTAGACGCGGGTATCAACGCACACTTCTTTTTTGTGTCTATCCGCTCACACCACCAGCCATTTTCGTATTTTTTTCTAAAAACACACGGACCGTTACGCGCACGCGTTTCGAGTCCGTTCCGTGGTCACATAAATGGTTTATGAGTTGTTTGGATCGAATCCGATACTGTAAAGCGTATATTTTTTAAGAGGTCTTGAGCACTGCAATACACTGGTGTTAGAATTGTTTAATTTAAATGGCTTAAGCTACAAAATAATTCAGGTGTAACACGACACTTTGAGAAAAATATGACTACTTGTTAGTCGAGGATTTTTAATTCAAAAAGTAAATCGATGACCTATGCTTTTTATATTTTTTTTATATAATTGGTAAACATATATATACGGAAAAAAATAAACAACATATATTATAGTACAAAAATATTTATTTACATAAATATTAATATCTTTTTTTTCATAATTAATATGTAATTTTTTTCTTAATTTTTTAATATTTTATTTGTTTTTCAATTTTACTGCTATATTATTTTTTTTTAAATATTGTTTAGGATATTTCACATTCACATCATATGATTTTTTTTTGAGATCATAGATATCAACACTAAAATTTACGAAAATAAATAAAAATATGTACCGTCATACCCAAAGCGCTGATATCATTAAGTTGGTCATTAACGAAATATATGTTTTATTAATTGATATTTACGGTTTTTTGACAAAATTATTATCTAAACTGTTAGATCTTGAGCTAATCTTGATTATAAATAAAGTTTACTTGTTGATTAATACGCCAAAACACTTTTAAATTAACCTGTATCATAAAGTGCAACCAACACACAGCACGATTTAAAATGGCGAACTAAGTTCTTTTATTTTTCCCCAAGAGCGTATTTGAAAAAAGAATGCCAATTGGATGTTATTCTATACAATGTTTTGTTCGAAAACGATAAAATACCATAGAGTATTGTATTAAAACTGGTAAATAGTGAAAATGTTGTTTTTTTGTATGAAGTTAGCGTTGGTCCTACCTATAGAGACCATAGTGTATTAACGGTAACGGTCTCATTAGTTACCAAAGTGATGTGAGCGGCTATTGGCGATGATTATCTCTTTCAATCAGGAGATCTGCCGGTTTACTATTTTAAGATATTAAAAAAAACATAGCCGGTCCCCAACCTAACTCTTGCTGCGATAACTTGTCTCCTGCTACGTACAATGCTGCAACTGAGCTCATCGGGTTTCAGTAACCACGAAACAGTCATTAAGTTTTGAGATTAAAAGCCTGGGATTAATTGCTTCTCATACCGATCTCATATAATTTTTTCGTAATATTGTGATATTGTAAAAATATAGATATGAAGAAGCCCGCTGAGTTTCTTCCGCCGGATCTTCTCAGTGTGTGGCCGCGTTTCCGATCCGGTAGTAGTTTTAAAAAATATGTTGACGTGTCAAAATAACTTGTAAAAAGTTTTATTGAATAAAGTACTTCGGATTTCTGATAAAGGAAAGCTATTGAAGATGACCATTATTTTTTTTAACATTTTTTCAAAATACGCTCCATCATTTTCTTTATAAGGTTCTGTTCGTCTAAAATAACCAACAACAAAAAGAATTTTTTCAGTTTTGATCCGATAGGTTAGATAGGTTAGATAAATTATATAATTTTTTTTTAATTGAGCCAACTGGCTACTGGTGTTCTGTTTTTGAAAAAACTTGTTTTTATAAATATATTAGCTGTGCCCGCGACATCGACCGCGTAGAAAATTTTCTTAAATAAAACCTCCAGAATTTTATCCGCATAGTTTTCGTTTCCGTGGAATTTCCGGGATAAAAACTATCCTATGTCTTCTCGGGTCACTAACTGTATACCAAATTTCATCCAAATCTGTTCAGTGGTTTAGGCGTGAAGATAAGACAGATAGAGTTACTTTCGCATTTATAATAGTATGGATAATAACACTGAAGCCTTCCATTTTTAAATTTAGAACGTTTCAAAACTTATCGGGTTAGCTGCATATACAAATAAATCTATAATATTAGAGTAGTATTTTGGTGGTAATGAATGTTATGTATGTGTGTGTGTGTGGTGCAGGTACGGCGTAGCGGCGGGCATGGCGGCGGTGGCGCGGCAGTCGGCGGCGGAGCGCGCGGCCGCGCCGCCGCACGCCAAGCGCGCCGACCACCACCACCACCACCCGCACGCCGCGCCGCCCGCGCCCGCGCCCGCCCCTGCGCCCGCACCCGCACCCGCCAACACCACCAACAAGAAAAAGGTACGCCCCCACACTCACTACTCAACGATATACGGACAAATGGTCTGTTATTATTAAATTAATATCATAATAATATTAGAAGCAAAAAAGAATAACTACGAAGCGTGGATCCTTAACTGTTTATACAGCATACCAGAAACGGAATCATTCAATTGATATTTCGTGGAAATAATATTTGTACACAAAAAAATAAACATTAAAAAGTAAAAATAAACATTAAAAAAATAGCAAAAATATATGATGATGAAATGATAAAAGACTGTACATATTGAAAAAAACACATCAATGAGCATATATAACCAATAAAAATATAATAAAAAGATAATATTGCTTAAGTTCTTAATAAACATCAACGAAATTAGCGTAATAATATACTCGAATAGTACAGACACCGAACGGGAGACATAGGCGCGGCGCACTAACGAGTCAATAGCTCGGCAAATTGCTGTTTGTGAAATGACCTATGATATCAATGCGCGGGTGTCCTTACTAAACATTTTTATTGGATAATTAGGTCAAAATTTTAATCACCTATTTTTTACATATTCGGCATATAAATCGAGTACTAAACATGTTCCTTCAATATGGACAGTCTTTTATCACTCAACCTGTATAAACATGGATCATTTTCTTGTAATTTATTCACAACGTAGTACTACGTCGACTCAGTCAATGATAACATATCGCGAGCGACGTCGCTGCGGTTTAGATTAGTGATTTGAATTGAATTGAAAGACTTACAATATTATTATTTTGTTTTATTGTTTTTTACCGCCAGTAAACGTTTCTTTGTTTTACTCCAGATTCTTGACGTTATATAGTTTGTTTCTCCTTTATTTATCACTCATTATATCTTTTATCATATTTGAGGTCGAAGAGAAATATTAACTCGTATTTGCTGACAAATTTTTGAAATAAAAGATCTATACATATAATAAAATCGGCGGAAAGTCAAAACTGTACATTAAATATTTTTTTAAAAAATACTTGGAGCGTGATCTTTAATCGATATTGAAGCCAAAAATATAGTTTTTAGAATTTTTGTCTGTTTGTCTGTATGTATGTCCGGAGTAAACTCAAAAAGTACTGCATGGATTTACTTCAAATTTTGCATGAATATTACTAACAGGTCGGGTCAACATATAGGCTACATATTATCACGCTATCATCTACGGGGGAGGAGCTGTGCGGAGTTAACGAAGTCCGCGCGAAAGAAGTCGTGGGCAACAGCTAGATTTTAAATAAAAAATAAATACTTTTCAAATAATGAATAGTGTAGATGATGGTGGTAGAATATTTGTTGTAGTACACTTCCTATTTGGAAAAACGATTAATGTATTACCGACTTAAATAGGTTACAGTTACAACTTTAAAAGGTCAGGGGAAATTTTTTTTTTGTATATTATATACAAATGCAAGACTTTTTCAAAACTTATTTAAATTTGATTGTGATGTTTTGTTCGATATTTTATTGCCATTTTGTTTTATCTCTCGATAAAATCTTATGAATTAGGCTTCCACACTCATCATAATTACATCATTTTATCTTGCTCTACTTTTTAAAAAATGTCATTGAATTTATCCATAACAAGTCGATTAAAGCAAGATATATTTATAGACAGTTTTGCCACTGTCCCTCCTGCTCACAGTAAGCTTCATTTTTGATATAAAATTTCTGGATTGAAAATGTTTTAACTTTCTGCTACTGTAACTGATACTGTGTTAAGTCCGTAAAAGTCAAAATTAATTTTTGCGGCTTATGTCGCATTTTTTCGTTTTTGTAATAAAACTTCAAAATGAATAATTTCTTACTATAATAGATTCATTCTTTTTGATGAAGAGTAAAGCAAAATAAATCGTTTTACTTTTCTATTTTAAAATTCCATCTAGATAATGATATCAAAATCATTTCAAAGTACCTAACTTTTTATTTATAAAATACGAAAATATTATTTCTCCCACGTAATATATATTTTGCTATAAACGTTCCATGAGATAGATAACGAAAAAGTATCGCTTTATCAACGCTGGCAGGCGGGGTGTGTTGTTGTCATGATGTGTGTGTGTGTGCAGGGGCGGGCGGGCGGTGTGCGGTCGCGCGGGGAGGGGGGCGCGGGGGCGGCGGCGGGCGCGGGCGCGGGGGCGGGCGCGGGTCCGCCGCCGCAGCCCGCGCCCGCCGCCTACTCCGCCATGGACGTGGACGGCGAGACCGACTCCAACCACGACACGGCGCTCACGCTCGCCTGCACCGGCGGACACGAGGACCTCGTCGAGCTGCTGCTCTCGCGCGGCGCCGACATCGAGCACCGCGACAAGAAGGTAATCCTCTTACTCTGATACTGATTTATACTCATACTGAAACAAAACCATTTCAAATGCAATCTCATCGTTACGTGGAAGACGGATTTTCTATCCCTTTTTGATAGAACAAACATCTTTGTAAAATATTGGTTGATTTTTTTAGGTATCATGTTTAAAGAAATGAAATTAAGATGGTTTGCCAAAGGCTGGTATTTATTTCAAACTTAAAGAAATCCTGTTTTCTTTCTTTTTCTTTAAAAGTATAAAAATCACGTTAAGTATTGATACTACAATAACATTAAAATTATATGACAAATCAATTCTATTTGGCGAGAAAAATGTTAGGGCTCGATTTCGTTGCTTGTGTTATTATTGTTTCTTTTTTTTTTTTTTTTTTTTATAGTAGAGGGGGCAAATGAGCAGATGGTGCACCTGATGGTAAGTGATCACCGCCGCCCATGGACAACCGCAATACCGAGGGTATTGCAGCTGCGTTGCCGGCCTTATAGGAATGAATAAGCTCGTTTCTTGAAGGTCCCTAAGTCGTATCCATTCGGAAACACCCCCGAGGGTAATAGATTCCACAAAGGAGTAATGCGAGGCAAAAAGTGTCGATAAAAGCGCACGGTTGTGGATTTCCAGACATCGAGGTGGTGAGGATGGAACTTTAAATTTTGACGCGATGTCCGATGGTGGAATTTAACGGCAGGCATTAGTCCGAACAACTCGTCGGAACACTCCCCATGATAAATACGGTAAAAGATGCAGAGCGAGCCTACATCTCTGCGTAACGCCAAAGAGTCAAGCCGATTAGAAATAGCCTGGTCGTCGATGATTCGAACCGCTCTACGTTGAATGCGATCAAGAGGAAGAAGCTGGTACTGAGGAGCTCCGGCCCAGAGGTGAGAACAGTACTCCATGTGAGGTCGAATTTGGGCCTTGTAAAGTTGGAGGCGATGGGCTGGCATGAAGTACTGCTTTGCTCTACTGAGTACACCAAGCTTTTTGGAGGCTAGTTTAGCCTTCCCTTCCAAATGACCACGGAACTGAACGTTGTTCGATAAGGTTTTGATGACCCCATTAAATTCATTTTAAATTAAAACAGATTCTCGAGTTCAGACACGAGCTTGATCCGGCCCTCTTCGACGTGTTCCCGAAAAATACCGCTACGGCCGGAGTATGTAGCATCAACAGTACTGTCGTCCGCATAGCAATGTATGTTACTAATTCGCAACATATCATTGATATGCAGAAGAAACAGTGTCGGTGATAGCACGCAGCCTTGGGGAACACCAGCATTGACAGGTTTAAGATCGGAGCATGCACCGTCGACTACGACCTTAATGCTCCGATCAGCCAAAAAACTGGTGATCCACTTGCATAGTTTCTCGGGAAGCCCATAGGAAGGCAGCTTTGAGAGAAGCGCTTTATGCCATACCCGATCGAAGGCCTTCGCTATGTCTAAACTAACTGCCAATGCCTCCCCCTTGGACTCAACTGCCTCCGCCCAACGATGTGTCAGGTATACTAGAAGATCACCAGCTGAGCGGCCGCGACGGAAACCGTACTGACGGTCACTAATCAGCTGGTGCTCTTCTAAATACTTCAGGAGCTGACAGTTTATAAGTGTCTCCATGACTTTGGAGAACAAGGAGGTTATGGCTATTGGCCGATAGTTTGACGGATTAGAGCGATCACCTTTTTTAGGAATGGGATGCACTAAAGCTGTTTTCCATGAATTCGGTACCACGCCGAGTGAATAGGAGAGCCGGAATAGGTCCGTCAATACTGGCGCCAAAGTTGTATATTCTTAATATATACTGCTTCTAATCAACAAAAGGGATGAAAAAACTTGGGAAATATTTCCGACCAGCTCAAGTCTTTTCAAAACCTTTAATCACGATGTGCTAATGGTCCTTCCTTCATGTATAATTTGTTTTGTAAATTAAAAAAATTGTGACACCATATTTTTTGTGCAAATAGAAAAGTGATTATGTATTATTTTAAGTTTATCTTCACATACAAAGACAAAAAAAAAAGAAATTTAGTACTGGATTCTGATATTAGCTAAACTTAAAAACAAGTCCGTGAGACATATGTTGTAATCAATTTTTGGTCTAAAATTACTCAATTTCTGGTCTAAAATTACTAAGATTTATTATCACGAAAAACATCTGCTCATTTGCTATTTTATTTATTTATTTCAGTATTATGTGTGTGTGTGTTTGTGCGTGTATGTTTGTGAGAGCCTCCAAGCGTAAGGAGATGAAATAGAACACGGATTAGAATAGAACATAATATTTACATCTGTTTTTTCTTACGTGTCTATTTTAGTAAACAATTATGGCGGACTAGTAACTTAAATTAGTCATAGACAATCAATATGGTTGTGAAAAATTGAAAGATCTATTATTGAACAAGTATGACAAACTAAATTGAATGAATGACATTTTATAAACTATATTAATATTATTTTTTTTATATTATAAATACGAAAGTTTAGATGGCTGGATGGATGTTTGTTACTCAATCACGTAATGGATGAAATTTGGCACACAAGTAGATGATGACCTGGAATAGCATTTAGGCTACTTTTATCCCGGAAAAGTGAGTTCCCGCGTGATTGATCAAAAACTTATATAATGCAGAGTGTTGCGGACTGCAGTTAGTATGTTAGGCAAAAGTGTTTTTGTTTGTCTTTCGTTTTTACTTAAGCTAAATTTGTTTGCAGTATGCTGTAAAAAACTGAAATACTGCTGGTAGACGCCACAGGATTTTTCTTCGTCACTATAGGCATCGAACTTTCTGCCATTTCTGATTTTAATGTCAACGTTATAATAAAAAAAATAATTAGTTGATGGATAGATTTAAATTTGAGTCTGATATATTACAGGGGTTTACGCCGCTCATCCTGGCAGCGACGGCGGGGCACGAGAAGATCGTGGAGATCCTCCTGAACCACGGCGCGGACATCGAGGCGCAGTCGGAGCGCACCAAGGACACGCCGCTGTCGCTGGCCTGCAGCGGCGGCCGCTACGAGGTCGTGGAGCTCATCCTGTCCCGCGGCGCCAACAAGGAGCACCGCAACGTCTCCGACTACACGCCGCTGTCGCTGGCCGCCTCGGGCGGATACGTCAACATCATACGGCTGCTGCTGCACCACCAGGTCACTGCTCACACACACACACACACACACACACACGCACACACTACACGCCGCTGTCGCTGGCCGCCTCGGATGCGTTAACATCATAACTCCAGGTCACTGCTCACACACACACATACTCCATATCTATTTGCTCTTCCTATCCTGCTGCAATATAAAAAAAATAACTTCGCTTCTACAATGTGACAGATCAAGTACATACCTGTAAAACCATACTCTTTACGGTGAAACTTGGAAATAAAGAGACTTTAATTCGCAGGCGGAAATAAACTCTCGAACGGGTTCGAAACTGGGCATCTCGCCGCTGATGCTGGCGGCCATGAACGGGCACACGGCGGCCGTGCGGCTGCTGCTGGACTGCGGCTCCGACATCAACGCTCAGATCGAGACCAACCGCAACACCGCGCTCACGCTCGCCTGCTTCCAGGGTACACCGCCACACCTTACTATACTTCGCACCCTCACTCAACCGGGATTATACGTGTATGAAGAACATCCAAGCATTTCCCTATATCATCGATTACACAGCCCGTAGACGCCTAATAACAGGCGGATGGCTCCTTCCAACACATCTGACTTATAATTCGATGTCCTCGCGGAAATAATCCGTGTCGACCAATCAGATGCTCTGTAAATCACTATCATTTACTGTGGCCTTGAGTTAGCCAATAACGGCGATGCAACCCCGCTTCGTCTTACCTCAGCTAGATGCCAGAATACATTCAATACGGAGAATAAGGCGTATAATATATCAATATAAGGCGTCTTTGGGCTGTGTGGTTGATGCCCTATACCTATATAGTTCTGACAATACCCCACTTCAAATTTGTCTTACCGTTATCAGCTTTGATCGTACTCAGATTAAAGATTAGTATTAATATTATACCAACTAAATTAAAAAAATCAGTCACTGCTTAATATTCGTTAATTTATCCACCACAAATTATATAGTAGAGTTTTAGAAACTCCATTCGAGTCGGATCTATACCAGATTTTGTTATAAATGTTGCTATCAAATTAATAGGTAACCAGCCCACAACAACCTGTACTTCTATCTATCTTCTATCTCACTTCTCAATGTCAACTAACGTAATGGAAGTGTCAGGCCAAATGGCATGATGAAATATTGATGAAGACCTTTCTACTGATACTACTGTAAAATGTAATAATGTAATAGAACATTAGATATTGGATGAAAAATCTTATATTGTAGAGGGATTAAATCAATTTTGTTTGATATAAATAACATAACTCAAAAAGTTATCACAATACTGTGTTATTTTATTAATTAAAATTAAAATGTTTGAATTTCGAACACAAGTTTTTTTTACAAAGTAAAAGCTAGTAAGTATTTTTGTTAGTTACACATGAAAAAGCTACACGGTTAATTGGGACGAGACCAGTACAAAAATGCTCGAATCTGGAAGTGAGCGAGAGATCGGGATTCACAGACAGATTTTGTAAAATATCTACAGAGCCTACATCGTAAAGGATTCGACATGAAAATAATATGCATATTTAAAAAAAAATTAAATGTTCGTGTGATGTTTCCAGGTCGGCACGAGGTAGTAAGCTTACTGCTGGACAGAAAAGCGAATGTGGAGCACCGAGCGAAGACTGGTCTGACGCCGCTGATGGAGGCGGCGAGCGGCGGGTACGTGGAGGTGGGCCGCGTGCTGCTGGACAAGGGCGCTGACGTGAACGCGCCGCCCGTGCCCAGCTCCCGCGACACCGCGCTCACCATCGCCGCAGACAAGGGGCACACCAAGTTCGTGGAGCTGCTGCTGCAGAGGTACGTCACACACGCGCCGCCCGTGCCCAGCTCCCGCGACACCGCGCTCACCATCGCCGCAGACAAGGGGCACACCAAGTTCGTGGAGCTGCTGCTGCAGAGGTACGTCACACACGCGCCGCCCGTGCCCAGCTCCCGCGACACCGCGCTCACCATCGCCGCAGACAAGGGGCACACCAAGTTCGTGGAGCTGCTGCTGCAGAGGTACGTCACACACGCGCCGCCCGTGCCCAGCTCCCGCGACACCGCGCTCACCATCGCCGCAGACAAGGGGCACACCAAGTTCGTGGAGCTGCTGCTGCAGAGGTACGTCACACACGCGCCGCCCGTGCCCAGCTCCCGCGACACCGCGCTCACCATCGCCGCAGACAAGGGGCACACCAAGTTCGTGGAGCTGCTGCTGCAGAGGTACGTCACACACGCGCCGCCCGTGCCCAGCTCCCGCGACACCGCGCTCACCATCGCCGCAGACAAGGGGCACACCAAGTTCGTGGAGCTGCTGCTGCAGAGGTACGTCACACACGCGCCGCCCGTGCCCAGCTCCCGCGACACCGTGCTCACCATCGCCGCAGACAAGGGGCACACCAAGTTCGTGGAGCTGCTGCTGCAGAGGTACGTCACACACGCGCCGCCCGTGCCCAGCTCCCGCGACACCGCGCTCACCATCGCCGCAGACAAGGGGCACACCAAGTTCGTGGAGCTGCTGCTGCAGAGGTACGTCACACACGCGCCGCCCGTGCCCAGCTCCCGCGACACCGCGCTCACCATCGCCGCAGACAAGGGGCACACCAAGTTCGTGGAGCTGCTGCTGCAGAGGTACGTCACACACGCGCCGCCCGTGCCCAGCTCCCGCGACACCGCGCTCACCATCGCCGCAGACAAGGGGCACACCAAGTTCGTGGAGCTGCTGCTGCAGAGGTACGTCACACACGCGCCGCCCGTGCCCAGCTCCCGCGACACCGCGCTCACCATCGCCGCAGACAAGGGGCACACCAAGTTCGTGGAGCTGCTGCTGCAGAGGTACGTCACACACGCGCCGCCCGTGCCCAGCTCCCGCGACACCGCGCTCACCATCGCCGCAGACAAGGGGCACACCAAGTTCGTGGAGCTGCTGCTGCAGAGGTACGTCACACACGCGCCGCCCGTGCCCAGCTCCCGCGACACCGCGCTCACCATCGCCGCAGACAAGGGGCACACCAAGTTCGTGGAGCTGCTGCTGCAGAGGTACGTCACACACGCGCCGCCCGTGCCCAGCTCCCGCGACACCGCGCTCACCATCGCCGCAGACAAGGGGCACACCAAGTTCGTGGAGCTGCTGCTGCAGAGGTACGTCACACACGCGCCGCCCGTGCCCAGCTCCCGCGACACCGCGCTCACCATCGCCGCAGACAAGGGGCACACCAAGTTCGTGGAGCTGCTGCTGCAGAGGTACGTCACACACGCGTCGCCCGTGCCCAGCTCCCGCGACACCGCGCTCACCATCGCCGCAGACAAGGGGCACACCAAGTTCGTGGAGCCCCATTTTTATATGAAACTTTTCTATTCGCTCGACTAACGCAAAAGCATGTTGCTAACGTGAGAGCAAGTGAAGTTCCCCTGCTAGAAATCCTCTAGCGTGGCTAAAGAAGTTTTCACTTTAAAAACAAGGAATAATTGCAATGTAACCACATACCTGTATTATGGTAGAGAGAGAGAGAGAGAACTTCACGACTGACTGATTATAATTTATAAATATAGTAAACTAATTAAAATAAAATTTTACTCTTTCCAGGCGAGCCGCCGTAGAAGTAAAAAATAAAAAAGGAAATTCCCCTTTATGGCTGGCAGCCAATGGCGGCCATCTAGTTGTTGTGGAAATGCTTTGCGCTTCGGGCGCGGACATCGACTCACAGGACAATAGAAAGGTAACAAACGATCATTCAAATATCTCATTTATTGAGTTATTCTGTTTAAGTTAATCCTTAAAAATATGGAAAACGGAGATAAGGAGGATCAATTTTGCAGATAGAAGTGTCTATCAAAAAGCATTCAATAGTGGTGATGCCACCCTGGCCCAGGAATTTATAGAAAGAAAGCAGTAAATCGTGTTGGAATACGTTTCCAGTAAACTGTTAAAACAACGCTACATGCGCTCTTAAATACTTATGCTCAGTACACTTCATTCCGTCTCATATCCATCTACAACAACTATCATATCGTAAATACTCAAATTTATTGATAAACATCCAAACCCAGAAATACAAACGTCTATGTTAATCACACAAATGTTTGAAGAATTGAACCCGAGTCCCATCGATGCGTAGTCTACGTTTTACGTATGCGTACCCGCTCAAGGGAGTGGTAAAAAATATTATTTCACGAAACAGGAAATTCCAAACAAATCAAACAAAATAGCAAACAAAACACAAAATGTCCTGGTGGAAAGAAATAACCATTGCTTATAAACACAAAATACGTTAATGGTGCTTTGCTTTCCACGCGACAGGGATAGTATATCACATGCATTAGTTTGACCAAACAGGAACGACAGTCACGAAAACAGGAACGTAGTTATTGACCGCGGCAGGAATAAGCAAGGTCGTGGTGCAAACCAGGCGAGACTGCAGAAATACCACCTAATAATCGTGTGTTATAACTTTTAATACAAAGAAAATAAGTTGTTTTAATTTGAATGTGTACTTTTCAGGTGTCATGTCTAATGGCTGCCTTTCGGAAGGGTCACACAAAAGTAGTCAAATGGATGGTTGGAGTAGTAACACAATTCCCTTCGGATCAGGAAATGACAAGGTATATTAATATACCATTTTAAAATGATGATAAAATATAATGGAATAAAATTACACTCTTTAGCTGCATCTTTCTTCACATTACGGGCCTAACCTTCAGAAATGACAGATGAAAATATTTTTCACTCAGTTTTTTATTTTTTATTATTTAATTGAGTGAAACTTTATTTGGGATGGTGTGAATTGCATATTATAAAATGAAAAATGTAACGAAAAAGACAAATATAAATGTATTTATAGGGTATATAGGCTTTGAAAGAACATAGATCTCTCTTTTTAGTTATTTTCTAATTCAGTCAAAAAAATGAAAAGAATTAACGATTTATTGTTATTTCTCTCTCTTTCTCTTTCTTTTAACCACCTCCATGGTGTATTTATCTCAATCTCTTATACATTATATAAACAGAATTCCGAATATCATTTCTACCATGTGTGAACTTACGTGAAATTTTAAGTGTAATGTTTCAAAAAAGCATTTCTTTAATGTTGTATAATGTTGTGTGTTTTTATACTCGATAATTAACTCTGAATTGATATTTTTATTTTTGTTTTGAACTCGGGAGTTGTCTGAAAATTTATTCATATTTGATTGATTTTTTGTAAGGGGAAACATTTCTGAGTTTTGTTACTCTAGTGACGTGTTGCATCACAATTGTTTGCGACATTATGAATTTGGTTGAGTGTTGTATTTCAGTAATTTATTTGTTGTGCAGTTTTAGGTAGTGTGCTATGTAGCGTATTAAGTTTACACTTTATCGGCAGCCTTATGTCACCATTCTGTACATCATAGGATAGCAAACAAGGATTGCTTAATTTAAAAGGATGAATCTTTGTTTGACTTTTCACAATGTCTACTTTTATGTTATCACTTTCGCCCACCACGTAAATTGGGCTGCCATTATGAATCGGATTATCTTTAGAGTGTTTTAACTCACGTAAATTCACATAGTTTTCCGGACCGTTTACTACGTATTCATTGTGCGATTTTGCCTAGAGTATTTTTGTTTTGAAACCATAACTGCGTAACGAGGCCGTATAAAGCGTGACTTAGGTCAGTGCTTGTGTGTGTCAGGTACATCTGCACGATCTCGGATAAGGAGCTGCTGGAGAAGTGCCAGGAGTGCGTGCGCGTGATCCGCGCCGCCAAGGAGACGCAGGCGGCGCGCGCCAACCAGAACGCCACCATCCTGCTGGAGGAGCTGGACGCCGAGCGCTGCCGCGAGCACTCGCGCCGACAGGCCGCCGCGCGCCGCCGGGAGCGGAAGAAGAAGAAGAAGATGGAGAAGAAGGTGAGCGCACACACACACACACACACTGCTGGGCCCACAGACCACACGAATACAGATATAGATCACCTGCCAATGCCAATCGGCTATATTTTACACTACCATCGTGACTACTAGATAGTAGAATTCTGCAACGTCTCGCCCGGGTCTGATACCACCGCCTTACCTATTCCTGCTGCAATAGCATCAATGCTTGTCACTGTAGTGATCTGACTTGGAGGGTGGTAAACTTATGCTTGTGGCATTAACACCCCACTACATGAACAGCAATGTCACAGTATACTGGAGACTAACAGTAGTCAATCTACATACATGTGATATTCGAGCAGCGCACACATAGACACCTCTCACGGACGCGATATCTGAATGGTTCGGGACAGTTTGTTCCGCACCAGTCCGAGATATCGCGTCCGTGAGAGGTGTCTATATGTGCTATGCTCGAATATTACTTGTACATAACATTGACTTCTGTTAGTCTCTAAGTATTTTATGGCGACGTTCTTGGTGCCTGTAGGTGATGATTATCTCTTTCCATCAGGAGAGCCATCAGAGTGTTTGCTATCTTATAATATAAAAAATGTACATACACACGGAAAATGGATAACAATACACTCCTATCGACCTCACACAAACGATTTTAATTACATTCGGAGTCCCATATGAAAAATAGCAACAATACTTTCTTCAGAGTCCCTCATTACCTTATATAAACAGACAACTAATTAGTATATATATACCATATAAGTAACCTCTGTAGCAAGAAACATTTGGCTTCTATGACTGAATCGAAATGTAGTGCTATTATACTCCTCGCAATATCCCTTATAATATAAATAATTTCTTTGTAGATTATTCTATAATATCATATGGTACCCACCCCATCTTGATCCAGGATCCCTTCGAAGCATAGATTAACTGTCGTGCATCTCTTAAAAGGCGATGAAAGATTACCATGTCATCATGATTTTTTTTTCGAAATGAATTAGCAAGTAGATTTCCGGACGTTTACTGCTGAACCGGTCGTTTTGTCGAGCGAAGTGCTCAACCAGAGTTCAGTTGATGGACCATAAATATTGAGTGATAATTATGCAATGTCTCATTGGAGTTTAATACCTACCACCTTAACTTTGCCTACTGCAAAAGTATCAGTGCTTCTCACTATTATGCCCCAGTAAAGCAGAACGTAACATGCATGTAACAACTTTTCCATACATATAGCAATGCAACACTACACATAATGTATCCTTTTAACCCTGAGAGCCGTTTGCTTGTCTGCTTATGAACTTAGATAAAACTATCTGCATTCATGTCATGCAATGTTGGACAATTGCTATTATAAAATGTAAACTTCATATATTATGTTATTTGGACAAAAAAAACTGCATTTAGATTGTTTATATGATTTCAACATCTTGCTAGACAATAAAATCTACCAATTTTTACACTTTTGCAATCTCTCCCGTGGTAAGGTTTATGCAATCTGCAACTCAAGGTCCATTGTAGCTTATGTACTTCATTGATATAATAATTGGACAAAATTGGAAATGGAACAAATAGGGCATGAGGCTGTTTTCAAGAGAAATACAGTAAGTAACATGTCGATTTAAAAAACAGTAAAAGAGCCACTTCTTCATTGATATTAAAAACAAGATGCACAGTCCCGACATTCAGAAGTTTCGCTAATTTCATTTAAGTAGTTATAGATATGGCAAAAACAATGTTTTTGCATATCCTACCTTAAATGCAAGATTTATAGTTGTTTTATAGCAGTGTATAAAAATAAATAAAATTGACAGTATCGCGACCGACACGATTCTACGTGAAATGAGCGCACAATTTAATATTGTGCGCTCATTTTTGGAGGACGTTTTTGAGACACTGATTGTGTATCTTGGGTTTTTCATATCAGTGCACTTCTTCCTTAAAATTGGAAGGTTTGTCTTTCATATTTTTCTACTTCAACTACTAATAATAAATAATATATAATGTTATTATTATAAATTGATATTCAATTAATATTATTTTTTATATTAATA
This sequence comes from Apodemia mormo, assembly GCA_036924255.1. Taxonomy (NCBI): domain Eukaryota; kingdom Metazoa; phylum Arthropoda; class Insecta; order Lepidoptera; family Riodinidae; genus Apodemia; species Apodemia mormo. Next base: position 34,896,102 of record JAUPFN010000011.1, read on the forward strand.
TCCATCTAACAATATTAAATTAATATTATCTACACAGTAGTTTAAGAATAGTCAATATGAATTTGCCTACGAGAAAGCTAATCGTTTAAACGAGGTAACGTGAGGTTGACGAGTAATAAAAAATGGCCGCTTCGTACACCCAAGTAGTTAATTGCGAACATCAAAATTAACCAGTACGTACGATATGCGGCCTACAGGAGGAAAGACGCAAATTACAGGCTGAGAACGAAAAGAATTCGCTGTACTGCGAGAAGGCGCTCGGCTCGTGCTCCGGCGGCGAGGGCGACGACGAGCCCGCCGCCAAGGAGGAGGGCGACTCCGGCATCGACGCCAACTCCCAGGTCGCACCGCCACACACCACACACACCACACACCACACACCCCGTACCTTTGACAAGAGAAAGATAAGGACTTGCCGTTCATTTCCATAAACAATCAAAATTATAAAATTGCATACATTCCAACGCTGAACAAACAAAAATGGCCTTATCTCTGTCTAACATGTTAGAATTTTCATAATAGACAAAGCTACATATATTTTGTCAGTGTTCTTATTTCAAATCAGTTAAGAAAATTGAAGTCACCTTAAAAAGCTTGCGGCTAAAACGCCATTACTAAAATACGCTGTCAATTGTAGGCAAGTCAAAATTTAATGTCAAATAACCTTTTGATTACAAAATGTTTAATTGATTTTAGCGTTTATTTGTATTTTTCTATAATTTTAGTGTTTACCTTAAATCTATATTAATATTATAAATGCGAAAGTTTGGATGTATGGATGGATGTTTGTTACTCATTCACGCAAAAACTACTGAATGGATTTGAATGAAATTTGGCACACAGGTAGATGGTGAACTGGAATAGCACATAGGCTACTTTTTATCCCGGAAAAATTAAGTGGTCCCGCAGGATTTGCCAATAACTTTTATAATGCAGCGGGCTGCACGCTGCAGCTAGTCTAAAATAAAAACTAATTGTTAAATAACATGCTCATTTGCAATATAATTTATTGTTATGTAGACAATAAACAGCTCTTCTTAAATCCGCCATTGTAGGGACGAAATGACACGGTTTTCCCTTGGTTGGTTATTTCATGTATATCTAGTACTAGCAAAAAGCAGAGCTTTGTAGGGGCTCGCAAAGTTATACTATCTAGTAATATTGTTAGAAAAGTATTTTTATGAGAATTACATCTTTTAACGTATAGACTTTATTTATAATAATAAAGTCTATAATCTTTTAATGTATAGAAAAATAAATAATAAAGTATTTCATCTCTCGCATTGTATATCTGTTTTGTTAATCTTTAACTTACCATTCTTTGTACATGTCCGAACCAACGGAGCATGCCCTTTCTCATCTTTACACTAACACTTTCTTTCAAGCATAACTTCTCTCTCACTTCAACATTACGAACCTGGTCCTGCGTTGATGCCCTTCTAACATACCCAACTCTCACTTTCATACAATATCGTTGGGATAGGCATAGGCAGGCATAGGAATGATTATGCAGGGCAAGAGGGGCACCCTGACTTAAAACTAACGCTCTATTCACTCTGTTCCCCGCCAGCCAGCCAGCCCCCCCCTTCTCTCTCCCTCCCCCCTCCCCATCTCCCCCTCCCCTCTCCTTATCCCCCTCTCCGTCAACCTATCCCTCTCCCCATCCATCTCCCTCTCTCCCCCTTACCCTCTCCCCTCGCCCTCCCCCTCTCTCCATATCCCTCTCGCTCTCCCTCCCCCCTCCCCCTACCCCTCTCCCTCTCCCCCTCCCCTCTCACTACCCCTCTCCCTCCCTCCCTTCCCCTCTCTTCCTCCCCCTCTCCTTTCTCCTACCCCTCTCCCTCTCCTTCTTCCTCCCCCTCCCTCCCCCGCCCCCTCCCTCTCTATTTTTATGGTAGATAACATATCTAGACATGAATTTAAACTACTACGTCAAAGCACAAACCTAAAAGTCCGACAATTTTTGAGTAAAATGTACCACAAAAGTGCATAGAAAGTGGCCTAGTGTAGGGCTCGCTTCGCTCGCCCTAACTAGTTTCCTTTATTTAAGCCCCATACACGCCTAATATTTCATTTTCCGTATCGAATGCATTCTGGCAACTAGCTGAGAAGAAACGAAGCGAAGTTTCAACACATCGATTGGCTACCTCAAGGCCACAGTAAAGATAGAGATGTACAGAGCATCTGATTGGTCGACACTGATTATTTCCGCGTGGACATTTATATCGGAACTATAAGTCAGATATGTTGTCAGGAGCCATTCGCCTGTTATAAGGCGTCTATGGGCTGTCTGATCGGTGACTTACAGCAACCAGAACATGCATATCTAAATATATTTTATTCCGTTACAGTGCGGGATCCCTTTGAAGAATAGACTAGGCAGTTCATAAAAGGCGAACAATTAACTATACGTGTGCCATCATGACTAACTAGGTCGTAGAGTTTCGGAAAGTCTCGCCTGGGTATGCCATGCCACCCCTTTACTTATTCCTACCGCAGTAGCGTCAGTGCTTGTTATTGTCGTATTCTGGTTTGGAGAGTAAATTAGTCAATAGGTAGCGTGTAGCATTACCATCCCGCCAAACGGTTAGCAGCGCACTATTAACATCTTTGGTGTATATAGGTGATGGTTTCATTTTCCATCAGACCATCCGGATGAGCAATCTGCTTGTTTGCTATTTTATGATATTAAAATATTGGCCGTGCATGCAAAAGCAATCGGAGCAAGACAATAACAGACAATCTATTTTGCTTACGCTCTTCGTCTATTACATATATTAAATTAATGATTATAACAATGTCTGTTTTTTATCATTTAATTTTTTAATAAATATTTAGATTTGCTTTTACTTGCCAATGGATATATTTTATATAAAGTATAAACCAAAAAAAAAATCAGGAACTTAACTGTATAATGACTACTTTGTCTATATACACTCACACATACTATCTTATAACAATTATATCTTAATAATATTTTATTTTGTCTATTGCGACAGAATTGACACTTGTATTATTGTAAACCCTGACGTTAAATGAAGGATGTTATAAGTTTAACGTTATGAGTCTCTTTGTCTAAGGCACCGTAGCTCCCAAATGAGTGAACCGAATTTAACACAATATTTGCTAGCTGATAACACTTGTACTGTTTCACAATAAGATAATTATATTAATTTCCGACCGATTTCGCTTACACAAGCATCCTAAGGGTATTTACGTATATATTTTAAAATATTAATGTTAATATTTTAAATAATATTAATGTATAATGTTAATATTTTAAATAATATTAATGTTAATATTTTAAAATATTTACGTAAATACCCTGAGGATGCTTGTGTAAACGAAACCGGTCAGAAATTAAATATAATTATCTAATTGTAAAACAGTACAAGTGTTATCAGCTAGCAAATATTGTGTTAAAATGGAGTTTCACCAAGTGCTGACGATAAAAAGTGTAGAACCGAATTTAGTTTATTTTTATTTATCAGCGTTAATGCAGGATGTTTCTTTGGGTATGTCCCATATATTAGAAAAGAAACCGTAGACACTCTTAAGGAGGCTGTAAACGTATAAACATATTTATCAAACTTTACGTTTTGTTTGTACGTTTTCATCAAACATCAGCGCACACGTACCAACAAGTTTGTCAAACAAGACTTCACTTTCAAAGGAGTTTTCGGCGTGAAGTGACGCTCCGACGCTCAGATGAGTAGCAACTAACAACATGTCTCAGTGGCGGTTGCGCCAAAATGGCGACTTTGCTTGACAAACATGACTATACCCATGACAAACACGCCGTCAATCAAATCTTTCAAACATACAGCCAATCGCGTAGTTTCCTTGAAAAACATGCCAAACATGACCATAGACTATCAAATAATTTGCCAAACACGTAAAATTTGACAAATTGTTTGAGCGTTTACAGCCTGCTTTACTCTGCAGACGTACAGTAAATGCATCATGTTTAAGCTGATTGGATAGGTTTTGTTGCATTACAAATGATACACATGAAGCAGGATGGTGTCCCAGTGATAGTGTAATGTGTCGCGAGTTTTTTAATGTTTTGAAGATTAAATTTTTAAAGTGCCCGGTTGGCGATAGGCTTACTACCTATCACATTTGTGGGACTAAGTATCTTCGGATCGTGGGTGCACTTGTACCTCTGCCTACCCATTCGGGGATATGGGCGTGAAGATACTATACTCAATGTAATTAATCTATAGATCACTAGAAAAGTAGTTTACATTAGCTGATTTTTTGTACAGGGCTCTTGTTCGTCATCAGACGTAAAAGCACCACCTTTGCAGAGTACGAAGAGTAAGAAAAAGAAAAAAGAAGACAAGGCTGTGGCAGTACCAGTGCAACCACCTCCCAAAAAACAACCAGACAAAGTAAGACAATGATTCAGTGATTCATATTATGTGTCTCTCATCTTGTACACTAGCAACTATCGTGATATTGAATGGTACTTTAAATTTAACCAGTGTTTAAGAATAAATTTTATTAAGATTTAACGCTAAATCTATAGGCACGTACATCATCATTAGTTTGCTTAGGATAAACAGCGTGTAATATGTCGCGCACGATAAAAGAGTGGTTTGACCAATAACGAGAACTTACATCTCGTTAAATCAACTTGGCGGAACGAGGAAACTGTTGTGGCATTAAACAAGATATAATTTCTTCTAATTGGTCAAACCTCCGTCTTATCGCGCTCGACACATGACACGCTGTTAAAGAGAGAGAAGTTAAACCAAAAGAATAACTTACGTCTCGCTCATATGATGCGACGCAAAGAGGAAACGTTTTGTCGTGGCATTAAACGAGATACTTGTTATGCTCATAGGTCAAATCCCGATCACAGGCTGTTTATCTTAAATGGTGTTAATGCTTTACATTATGGTCTGAGCTAATTTGCCTCAATCCCTCCACATTAATAATATAACGCACTGTATTTGGGTTCACACAGAATCCATTCTTTTTCTGAATTCAAGGCTTAAATACATTCGCGTAATTGTCTTAAAAAGGGGTACAAAGGTTTTTCTTTGCCTATCAATATTGTTACGTATTTCGGATTCGTGATTGTAAGAAAACACCACTTATATTAAATCCGTGTATTTACAATACAAATACACACAACACAACACAATGTAATACTTAAATACTCTGAATAACACTAGTCACTCACTGTACTATCACTGAGCTTAACCGACTACACAATAGAACACTTCTCGCTTCGCACTGGTCACTTTAAGTATCGCTCTCGATCGCTTTATAAAAACTGCCCTGTATTTGTCAACACATTTCTATTTATACCTAGGGTAAAGTTCTACCTGGATCCAGAAAAATCTAAATGTATCGGAAACAATGAATTACTTCTTATTGTAAACAAGATATGACTCATAAATCCTAGTACACGCTACTTTCAACCCTATGCCATATACCACAAGGTCCATTATGGCATAGCTTAGATCATCTATTTGTTTGTCAATAGGAGTAGCTATCTCTTTCTTTTATTTCTAGATCTCTCCAGCATTCCAATTCTACACGCAAAAGGCAAAGGTTAACGTTGTGTTACGAATATTCTAGGTAAAAGAACAAAAACAATAGCGTCAGTGGAATAAACTATATATAAAAAATATAAAATATATAAAAAATAAAGAGACAGTTGTTAGTTACACAAACAGCGATGCCATAATGGAGCTTCTTGCATAAGGCATTAAGTTGAAATTAGCGTGTACTCTGTAACTTTTTTACGTTTAAGTTGTTTACGACTCATTGTTAATCTCGATTACTGCAGAACTTTCCAGAACATTTTCGAAGCTATCTGGTGTGTATATAAGGACGTGTTGGCGCAAGTCAGTTTTGAAAAGCGATTGAAAGCGATAATTCGAACGATGTTAAGTAAGTAATTGAGCTATTTGATCTAAATACGGATAGTGTATCAGCAAAGAGATTAGGTTTAGTCGATTGGTTTTAGCTAACGTTTAGTTTGATACGTGATGGATTTTATTAGCGGTGTTAGTAAGTGCTTTTATACGATTTGTATTGTGATGAATCGAACATGTGTATGGTAAATAAACACGGTTTTAATATAAATGGTATTTTATTAATAATATCGAACTACAAGCTCATAACAGTTCTTAGTTAAGATTAGGCAAGATGTTAGCACTGAACCTGGGCAAGTCATTACAGAATTCTGTCATGATACAAAGTATTTGGATTAATTTTTGGAAAATTGATTGTTTTAACTACTTAAATTCAAGTTTTTTATGTTGGTGATCATATTTGAAATACAGGTAAAACCCAAATTGGAACTGAAAACGGAAAAGGAAAGTATTCAGAAACAGGACAAGAAAGAGAAAGAGAATGTGGCGCCCGCGTCACCGCCCGTCACACCCGCGCGCCCCGCGCCCGCCGCCAGGACCGAGCGCCGCGACAGGTGACCAGCACACACACGTACACACGCACACATACACGCGGGCCCGCGCGCCCGCGCCCGCCGCCAGGACCGAGCGCCGCGACAGGTGACCAGCACACACACGTACACACGCACACATACACGCGGGCCCGCGCGCCCGCGCCCGCCGCCAGGACCGAGCGCCGCGACAGGTGACCAGCACACACACGTACACACGCACACATACACGCGGGCCCGCGCCCCCGCGCCCGCCGCCAGGACCGAGCGCCGCGACAGGTGACCAGCACACACACGTACACGCGGGCCCGCGCGCCCGCGCCCGCCGCCAGGACCGAGCGCCGCGACAGGTGACCAGCACACACACGTACACACGCACACATACATGCGGGCCCGCGCCCCCGCGCCCGCCGCCAGGACCGAGCGCCGCGACAGGTGACCAGCACACACACGTACACACGCACACATACACGCGGGCCCGCGCGCCCGCGCCCGCCGCCAGGACCGAGCGCCGCGACAGGTGACCAGCACACACACGTACACACGCACACATACACGCGGGCCCGCGCGCCCGCGCCCGCCGCCAGGACCGAGCGCCGCGACAGGTGACCAGCACACACACGTACACACGCACACATACACGCGGGCCCGCGCGCCCGCGCCCGCCGCCAGGACCGAGCGCCGCGACAGGTGACCAGCACACACACGTACACACGCACACATACACGCGGGCCCGCGCGCCCGCGCCCGCCGCCAGGACCGAGCGCCGCGACAGGTGACCAGCACACACACGTACACACGCACACATACACGCGGGCCCGCGCCCCCGCGCCCGCCGCCAGGACCGAGCGCCGCGACAGGTGACCAGCACACACACGTACACACGCACACATACACGCGGGCCCGCGCGCCCGCGCCCGCCGCCAGGACCGAGCGCCGCGACAGGTGACCAGCACACACACGTACACACGCACACATACACGCGGGCCCGCGCGCCCGCGCCCGCCGCCAGGACCGAGCGCCGCGACAGGTGACCAGCACACACACGTACACACGCACACATACATGCGGGCCCGCGCCCCCGCGCCCGCCGCCAGGACCGAGCGCCGCGACAGGTGACCAGCACACACACGTACACACGCACACATACACGCGGGCCCGCGCGCCCGCGCCCGCCGCCAGGACCGAGCGCCGCGACAGGTGACCAGCACACACACGTACACACGCACACATACATGCGGGCCCGCGCCCCCGCGCCCGCCGCCAGGACCGAGCGCCGCGACAGGTGACCAGCACACACACGTACACACGCACACATACACGCGGGCCCGCGCCCCCGCGCCCGCCGCCAGGACCGAGCGCCGCGACAGGTGACCAGCACACACGCGCTCGTAGTAAATAAACGGAAAAATAGACACAAAGTTGGCAGAACAAGGTTTACCGGATCAGCTAGTTATAATAATAAGTAATAAATATTGATACAAAAACAGAAATTTGAAATAAAATTACTGGGTTTAGAAGTAATTTTAATTTTTTTCACAATTTTCCATGACTTTTGAGGCACTTCTCGCATATACAAATAGTAAAGTGACATCTTCCACGTACATCCGAAAACTCATACGAATAGAAAACTGACATTTTCCGCGTTCATTCGAAAACTCATATTAATTTTTTTCCTGATTTGCATAAGTCCTCAGATAAGTCACGCGCGCATGAGATTAATATTAAATTTACTTGCATAACATATGAAACTGATTGTTAGTCAAAGTCAAAACATTTTTATTCAAATTATCCTTTACAGGCACTTTTGACGAGTCAACATTTTTTGAGTTACTACCGGATCGGAAACGCGGCCACACACTTAAAATAAATGTAAATTGAATCTCGCGAACTTCGTCTGTGAACTAAATTAAATTCATTCGGAATATTCGTGTTTTAGTGCATGCTAAACAAACATAACATTATAAATAGTACATGCATAAAAAATATAGTGTGCATGTAATTATAGTCTAGTAAAACAAGTAGTAGTTTTTAGTTATCAATCTTACTAGTACAAGATAAGGGAGATGGCTGCTTTAACCCTTTTGTAAATTATAAAACTTACGCTTAGGTAATATCTAGCTGCCACTTGTAGTACACTTATTATTTGCCCATCTAACTATTATATGACAATTGACAGTCATATCATATAAGTATAAATATCTAAGTGTAAGTTATTTTGGCACAAAATGCTGTCCAGTAATTTTCTTCTAGTGCATAATTAACCGTATTTTAGTTACGTATATTTTTTATGAATGTGTTACTTGAAGCCATTTTAATTATTTTTTTTTAATGTTTACATAATTAAAATAATCTTCAACTTCTCCAAAAAATCGGAATACAAATACTTGTAGTATTCTTTTTATTCTGAACATAGCTTTTTTGTACAACTCGTTTAAAAAGGATTTTCTAATATCCAGCCGTTTTTTATTACATACTTTAGCATTACTGGCAGGTAATTTATGATTTTTTTGTGTTGATGTCATGAAGTAGGCCATATAATTTTATGCGGTATGAAGCAAAAGAAAAACTTTAATTTGTGACAAATTGTATATTTTGCATATGACATTGAAGTGTTAACAATATATAACGCAAAGAATTAGGTACCGGAGAAGAGCAAGACTTGCATATCATGGCCAGATTGATCTAATGGGTGTTGTACGAAGGTGGTTTCTAATGTCCTTGCAACCAGCGTATTTGTATGAAGTGAGTCGGAAATAGAATGAAAGAACCAAGACGAATCATTAACTATTGTGACATATTGCAATTTGTTCTTTCTGCTTAGCTACTCTGTAAGGGATCTGGTGTGAAGATATGACGTATGTATGTATGTTTATAAGATTAATTATGTTATGTCATGATATCTTCACATTCACAACTATTAAAAATTTATAAATTAAAAACTGCTATAGCTATTTGAATAGGTTATTGAAAACAGCTTTTTTATGGTAGAAATGTATAAAAGAGTACCAAAAAGAAATTTACATACCGAATTGTCCCAAAGGAGCCATTTCGTGATCAACGTTACTATATATAACATGTAAATATTATTCATAAATACTATTATTATTATTAGCTCCCGACTCCCAATTTAGAAATCCACATTTCCGATCCGGTAGTAATTTTTAAAAAATATGTTGACGTGTCAAAATAACTTGAAAAAGTTTTATTGAATAAAGTATTTCTGATTTCACAACTGTGCGAATCTCGAGGCACTTTTTTTTCCGCTCTACTCCTCTGTGGAACCAATTACCGGCTGGGATTTTTTCGAACGGGTACGACTTTGGGACCTTGAAGTAAAGAGACTACTCTTTCTTAAAAGGCCGGCAACGCAACTGCAAGTCTTCTGATAGTGTAGTTGTCCATGAGCGGCGGTGATCAGTGATAACTTGCCATCAGTTGAGCCTTTTGTCCGTTGGCTTCCGTTTTCTATAAAAAAAATGTGGGCTACAGGTCCTCAAACAAACCACAAACAGAATGAAGAGAAAAATTATGCACTCATCGTGTTAGTTCTAGTGTAGCATGATGTAAAAACTGCACGTATTCTAATTTATTTTTAAATATATATATATATATATATATTTTTTGTAGTTTAAAAGAACTTTGCATGCTTTTTAAGTTTTTTTATATAATCCTTGGAGTGTCAGTATTTAAGGGTTGTGTGGTAGGGGCTAAATGGAGTGAAATGTTGTTGCAGAAAACCTGAAGAGGATGCTAAGAACATAACAGTACAGAGTAACAAATACGGAAATAGTTCTAGAAAGAGTCAAGTGTTCGAATCCACTAGGCTCAATGTGGAAAAAGACGATGTTGACACTATCGACAAAAATAAAAAGATATTCCACACATACCAGTAAGTTGTGTAATTTGTAACGTCATACATGTGGGACTATCATTCATTAAAAACATAGATTGTATATTCATTTTATTTGGTAGTGTATAACATGATTTGTTAAAATTGGATTCAAAGAAATGTGTTTTTATTGTGAAACAAATATGATGTAAAATTTTTTTTTGACTGATCTCCGATAACGCTTAGTTCAAAATAAATTGACAAATACTTTGAATAAATTTGGGGGCATTTTTGTTTAATAGTCATTGAAATAGCTAAAAACTTTTTACTTCATTTATACTTTGCATGACTAATATGGGAGTGGAGTAGTTGGTTAAATGAATTGCATGATATTTGTGTTAATTTTTAGTTTGTGAAATGCCTCTGCATATAGATAATTTATTATTTGATATTTGTAAATTGTTTTAAAACTAACAATAAGTAGCAGATTAGTTTGCCAGAAAATAAAACCATATTTTTTATCAATGAACAGTATATAAGCAAATGATTCTCTGATGGAAATAGATAACCCGCCTAAATGTCTCAGAACCTACTACTTAGTAGTCACAATGACATGTAAAATGGTTGAGCGATCTTTCGTCTTTTACGAACTACCTCGAAAAGCAAACAGCTGTCTGTAAAACTAATTCGAGGATAAGTTTCATTTCATAGTCCGTACGTTGTAGCATGGTGCGGGTGACAGTTTAAGTAACGTTTCGTTTCACTCTTGAAAGTTGCCGTGGCTCACAAATAATGACTTCAGTATTTCAGTCGTACCATATTCGTAATATATTAAATCAATAACTGTAGTAAATTAAACTCAACCATAATATTCTAGTCTACAAATAAAATCAAATTGAAAGAAAAATTAAGCAAAGTTTTATACATATAACATTAAATATGTGATGCTTATAATAAAAATCGTATATTGTGCGTAGTTCAGTTTTTACTGTTAAAAAGTCTAAAATTATAGAAATGAAACAACAGGACATATATAGGGTAAGGTTGCTTCAAATACAAAAATTAAATTTTATTCGTCTAAACTCATATCAAAGTCAGGAAAATGTGAATTTTTGCTAAATTCACCATCTGAATCTGTGACAAATACTATTATTAACAATGACTCCATTATGTGCTCATATAGATGTCACGATCCAAATCAGATATAATGTCTCTTTTTGTTTTATTCACGACCTTCGACTAGTCTTCAGGATGAACATTGTTGATGGCCTCTTGGAGTAGGGCCCACATTTCAACATATCATTTACCATAAATGGCGGCGAATTTTTTTTTTTGCGACGTGACCTAAAAATAAACAGACTCATGAAAAAAAGCATTTCAATTCAATCGATACAATAATCATTTATTTCATAGGTAATGCTTAAAACTACACTTGAATACGTCTAATCTAGTATTGAAATTAAAATTATACCTTTTATTTGAGCTCAAATTAGCTCAATAGCTTTAAACTGACAATTATAATAGTGTGGTAGTTGAAGGATCTGGTGGCCTTTTTTCTTTTGCTATCTCGTCCACAGCGTAGGTGGCTTATGACGCCGACGCCGGATTAAGGCAATAATCTCCGTCTTTAACATTTTTATATTTTCTGTTTCACACAGCCACACCACGCGATCTCACTTTTGCAGTTGGATTGATTTGGGATTTTTTAAATTCTATCATATGGTAGGGTGCGATGTCAATTATTATGTTCATAGGCTCTTTTAAATTATGTAATAGACCTATGAACCAATCTTTAAATTGCTCGTAGCTCATCTCATGATACTATGTAGTTTATTTTACTTATAAGACAGCAAACAATTAAGGACGAATCCACTTGTTGTACCTGCGTGACAAATAATGAGGCGTTCATCTTTGCCCTCCTGCACTTTGGTACAGAATTGTGCCGTATTGTCGGTCCAACTTTTACCCACTGCATGGTTGACGTTTAGCCACGTTTTATCCAAAAAGACAACTTTGCTCCAACCACTCATGTTTTTGGCCTTCTTTAAATATGTACATATTTATTAATTCCATATCATAATTTATACCAATGAAATTTTCTTTTTAAGCTTATTTTCATATATTGTTATGAGAACTAGATTTATGCTGCTAGTATCGTTACCAATAAAAATGAATTACGTAATGTCATATCCCTAGTCATGTGGTAATGACAAGTGACAACGTCATACAGGGAACTGTCACCCGCGCCATACAGCGCACGGACTGTAGTAAATGTCGAATTATATTGCTTATTTATGGTTCGTGAATTTTGATAATACCTGACTGCTCTGTTTTTTAATTTTCGTTAGATGAAGCTTAATAAAATTTTCATATAAAAATAAATTGGAAATTTGTCAGAAGGTGAAATTGGCAATGTTTTGTATATTAAATATATACACTCTGTTAATTCAATATTTAGTTCCTAATTTTAAAATATGGCGGGACCTTTATAAGTAACTCTGTATATTTTAAAAAGGTGAGGTTTTGTACTTGCACTATTAAAGTCACGTTAAAGATTCGTATTCTCCTAATGTTTCGACCGAACGTTTCCTAGCATTTGCTCAACCGTATCTTGTTGGCTATAATTAACATTTCGTTACTGGCATTTGATACAAGGAAACGTTAAATACTAATCAAGTAACGAGTGAAGTCCGATTTTTTACATATGTACATTGTAATGATTCTTATGTTACGTACGTAAAGTGAATGCGATATGCCTTAACATTTAATGAATGTATAAGTTTAAAAAAATAAGTTGCTGACAGATGTCGTTTGTGAAACCAATAAAAATGTTTCTCAAAATAATCGACTATTGTAATTAACTTCCAGCAATCTGAGTATTAAAAGTCAGAAGTTTGAATGTATGAGGTATATATATGTATTAGTACATTCTGATGTATGAGTCGTATGACAGGTGGGAGGCAGACTGCAAGAGCACGTCCCCGAAGAGTAGCGGCGTGTGTGCGGTGACGTCATCGACGGTGACCGCGAGCACAGCGGGCGGACGGCGCGAGGACGGCTGGAAGGAGGTCGTGCGCAAGTCCAGCGTACAGCCCGTCTCCGCGCTCGAGCCCGGGTCTGTACACAC